>OX382291.1:30570998-31820998 GCA_947507805.1 Aporophyla nigra | reverse complement strand
TCTGACATCCCATCCCGACACCCTGACAGACAATATCCAAGTCCCAGACAATTAGAATTAAGGCACTGCATTGCTCTGTTGCGATTGAAGCTACGCGTCATGATGAACAGCGAGCCATTGCTAATGCATGTTTTATGACTGCAGCGCAGGCGGAGAAGTCGTGGGAATCATGAAGTGGACAAGAGACTCCAGTCTACAGAGATCCCGACAACTACCCGCACCCCACAGCCCAGCAATGTATTGCAATGCGAATGACTACAGGCTGTGGGAGTCGCACCGAACCTGGCTTGTATCGAAAACGAAATACATACAATTCAACGGCCTCTACGCGTTAATGTCTTTTGAATAACGAAACGAGCGCCCTACTGAAAACCTGAAACCATCCAAGTTGAAAATTAAGGGAATGCAACCTTCAACTAAGCCTTACTGACGTTGGAAAGGCTATGAAACCACACAATGAACCACTAAACACTCATTAGATCAGAGGAATGCCATCCATATCTACCCTAATGCTCGACTAGACACTAAACATAGTCTCAGTAAAGTAAATCAAAAGCTTATTCAAGTAGAAAAGCAAATCAAACAATAATAAGCTCCAGAATACGTTCCGTGACTCGAAACATTAAGAATGCACCGATACATCCATAACTCGCGCCATCATTGTTAGCGTGAGCAAAGATCCCAGCGAAGTCGACACAATTCCTAGAATCAGCTAAATACCACTAAATCAAAAACAACAGTATATTACACCAACACTAAATTGACAAAAACATTATAAACAAACTAAAGATCGATAATAAATACTATAAACAATGGAAATATCGATCATAAACATCTGTCCAATCTCAAAAGTCTTCAAGATATGGATAATAAACTCTGTGCTTAACTCAAAAGTCTTAGAAACTGCTAATGACAAGGAACCACTTCTTTGCATCCTTCTACAGTCGTTTATCAATAGATAAAGTACAAACACTTGTTAAATTTGAAAATAACAGAGAAACTTAGGCGCCATCCGGCAGTTCAAATCTAAGAGAAAAATCTGCCATAACTTCTATAAAACGAGGAATTTGTTATCAATTTTGATAACAGTATGTTCCTAATAGGCATTAGCAACTACTCAACCATAAATAAACATAAATTAATTAACTTATCATTTACAAGAAATAAATAAATGTAACTTCACTTGAACATTTTCTGGATATGACTAAATAGTGTATGTGACCAACAAATAATATAATTATAAAGATACTAATTTATATGAAAAACTTATCTACATCACAAATACGAAATAACATCGGACTTAAAACAATCATAAACAAACCATTCACTAAATATCTTTTTAACACCTCCAAACTATACACTATAATAAACAAATACGCTAGATTTGCTACGAAAGAACGTGCTACGGCGTAGCACTTTCGTAGACCTCTATACGAAGCGTAGCACGTAGGTAAAACACTTACATTTCTATCCGAGTTCCATTCTAATCCTAAAATACAATCAAAGTTTTAAATTGGACTATTAAGAGGTTTCAATTCAATCCCACATAAGCAGTTTCTATAAAAAAACCTTTAAAACCAAAAACTAACCAACTTAAACTTACAAAAAAACCAACAGTAAACTCTAAACTACATTTACAAAACCTTATAATTCAACGTAACTTTACAAACCACACCATTTCACGACTAATTTGTACTATCAAACGTTCTAGGAAACCGATGCACTTGCCCCCCAAAAATACTACATTTAAAAAATACAGAGAATAGTACCAGTATTTAAACAACCCTATCAAAGTACGCGAGAAATAAACCTGACGTTTAAAAGCAGAACGCTGGTCCGCTATTTGTTTACAAAGTGCACTCAGCTGCATAGCGCGGTCGACGCCACTCTAAACTTAATTATTGTTTACAAACATCAGCGTAGTTGTGAAATCGAGAGTCAATATGTGGCGGTCCATTCACAAAATTAATAATCAATAGTTATTCCAATGGTTGGAGGAGACTGAACGGCGAGCTCAGAACACATGAATGACGAAATATCGGGTGAATATTTATGGAATCACAGGAATGTTTATTTTGTTTGGCGGCGCGTCACGCGTTCCCAACGTAGTTTTTACCTCACGTTTTTTTTTTGTTGTCTTTCACAGAGGATTTGACGCGAACTACCGAGAAATTTGGGATAACGTTTGTAAAGCCCTGTTTCATTAATCTGTTCGGTTTCACGGAACTTGTTTCTTTTTTGCTTTTTATTTTGTTTTGGTCTGTTCACTAAATACTGATCTTGTGATAAGATCTGATTAAACGATAAGATAGAGAGGATAGACCAATATAAAATTAGGAATAAATTCGGCTATTAACAACTTTGGATTTCAATTTTAACCAAGATAGGTACTTATCTGTTACGACTTTAGCGTCTTGCAATAAACTGTAAACATAAAAATAAGTAAGATGACGCAAAAAACCACAAAACTAAAGACACCGGAACAAAATCTAAGTCAACAGCGTAAAATTAAGCAGTATTTCTTTGTTTTTCTATCTAACTACTCAATAAAAAATACAGACAAATATTATAGTAAAATAACGCACTATATGGTCTACAGACATTTAAAGTCAAAATCTTACATTTAAATTATAAGATTTTAAAAAGTAATTTTCATAACAAAAAAAAAACTTTTTGTAAAACAATTTTCACTTAAAAAAGTCTTCGTCATTGTCTAAAACTTCCCGAGCCATATCTAGTTAGTACAATTACGAAATCCGTTCCAACATTTCCATTGACTGGGACTCCAATACAATTCTCGTTGAATTCACCGAAGCGATGCTTCCACGAAACAGAGGTCAGAGGTAATATTGAGTTCAGGCGACAACCTGCATCTGACTAGTTCATTGCCAAGGGCACTACATCCTGTTAATGAATCTGGGTCACTCGACGTGTGCTCCGATAAACAATTATAATCACAGCTATTCATACGGCGTTTTTTGTATTACTTGATTAACTCCCGACGGATGAAGAGAAATGTTAATGAGTTTGACTTTTTGTATCTGTCTGTTGCATCGTAGCTCACAAACGGCTGAACCGATGTTGTTTTTTCAGAAAAGTAACTTAATTGTAAATCGTTTGAAGATTATTAGGTCTTTTTACAAACATGGTTCAGTCAGACTCAAATAGAAATTTATATTAGTATCAAAGTCCGTATATTAAGTAAATTATTTTATTATTAGTAAAGTTTCAATTTTTTTTAAGAGAATTTTTTTTGGCTTAATCGTAAAAGTAGTGTAATGGTTTAAAGTTTGGTACATCATAGGATTAAATATTCGACATCCTACATATTTTGCATTGTCATCATTATACATTTTAAATTATCTTTATTATTTATGTATTCACTCACGCAATAAACCCTTCAGTTAAATACCTACATAGTTCAAATTATTATCATTTGGTACATTTATTAGTGGCTAGTAAAACGTGATTTATAGTTAAACAAAAAATATATATATTCTCATAAACATGACTCTTACGCCCAGCTAATTGAATCATTGCCTTTTTGTTTGGTATCTAATAAATAAAATGAGAAAAACCAATTAAATTATATGTATAATGTCTATTAACTGCTCCTAATGTCTATTAAATGACAATGTACATTTTTTATTTTGTGTTTTTTTACATTCTTTTTTTAACATAATATAATCATTATTTGACATTATATAGTTACAATTCTAATTTGAACTCATTATTATTGGTTGTCATGGCAATAAAGACATTTTGTTTTAATAAGATTATGATATTTAATTAAGTAATACTATCATTTATGTAGACTTTTTAATATTTTGTGAATGTGAGAACGTTTTAGGCCTTGTAGACTGTAGACAATTTTCTATCTTAGTAAGTACCTAGTACTTGTTGAGGCCTAGACTGTCCTCCCATGCCTATTAACACTGTAATTTCAAATCATTGTAAAAGCCAATTATTTTTAAAAGAGGAATCATCAATTTGGAACCGTGCACCTAGCTTCTGGCGTTTCATATGTACCCATGTAGATTTATGTGAAATAAAAATATTTTGATTCGATTTCAATAAATTTCACTTCATTCATGACCCCGTCGTACATTTCATTTTTTAAATCCTTATCCTCAGACTTATATACAGGGTGATAAATGACAAGTTGCCTAAAGTATTCACTTATCATTCTGAGATTAGTGCAGGGAAAAAAAGAAAAAGGAGAAATTCTTTTTCTAATAGCATCTCTAAAATTTTACCTCTAGAATAAAATCATTCGATGAGATACACTTTTTCTTCGTTCGTAAGGTCACTAATATTAGAGCATACGTATTGCTCTTTATGTCTCAATAGAAACTGAAAACATTCTAGAATGTACCTACATGGACCCAGCCTTATACGAAACGGTAAAGGGGGAAAGAGATGCATATACTTTAGGCAACTTCCCATTTGTCACCTTGTACATCTTTCAACATTTTTTTTTCTCTCAGGTAAAACTTAAGATTTACCGAGCGAATGTCTGTAATAGTACAAAATGAATAATACTCACAAATAGCTCGGAATTTCACCGTTAAGAGCTTTAAATCTTAGGTTTTACTGGAAAATCTAAGGATTCACCTAAGTTCAAGCTTTTACAGTAACATATACATCGACAAAAAATCATTTGATTGTCTTTTCTCTCCGTCTATTTAATCAATGTATAGCTATACCTAAATACCCAAGAGATACAGTAAGTATAAGTAAGTTAATAAAGGTACACATTTATACAATATTATGGAACACAGATTTTAGACAATCAAATGAATACGTGTCCATTTCGACTGCTCAGACATACTGTTCTAGAAGAAAAACGAATACATCAACATTACGAAGGAATTTGTAAAACACTAACAATGAAATTCCAAAATTCGTAGATCCAATATTCAGAAAGTTGTAAAGACCGTGGCCGCGCGGTCGAAACGTGGAGAACCGCGCGGCGACGCAGTTCTCTTAAACGGAGTATAGTAGAGGTCCCATTCTTTTTGCTAACCACTGATACGGTTTCAAAGAAAATGTAGACGGTATGAATAAAGCCCTAACGTTTAGACTTCACGACCTACAGAACATAAATGCTATGGCCGCGCGGTCGAAATATGGAGAAAAACGCAGCCACGCAGTTCTCTTAAACGGAGCATATTAGAGGTCCCATTTTTTTAGCCAACCACTGATACGGTTTCAAAGAAAATGGAGACAATATGAATAAAGCCCTAATGTGTGGAATAATTAATCAGTTATGAACTAAGGCATCGATATGGATCGGGATATTAATGTGTGTTCATCAGTCCCTTCATACCTGCAAAACTACTTATCATAGTTTGAAAAATGAGGTATCGTTAGATAGCGTAAGTATACATAGCGGAAGATCAAGACGCTTTCATTTCTTCCCGTGGGTAACGTAAGAGGCAACTAATGGAAAGACACACAAGTGAATGGGCAGGCGCGTTCTTTATGTATTTTACTACGATACTGCGATCGCCAACGCAACTGCCAAGCGTGGCGTTTATGGCAACCCCCCCAAATTTGGGGAGGCCTATGTCCAGCAGTGGATGTTTTCAGCTGAAATGATGATGGCGATGAAAGGAATAGCACTCGACAGACTCGTTCTGTCAAATTCTCATTCTGGTTTGAGCTATCACGAAATCCCATAGAAAGGAGCACCTTCTGTTTTTCTCCGGATTTTTTCTATTTTCTGGCCATCTTTTTCAGTTTTTCTTTCCGTAAAAATCTGACTGAAACTATTACAAACATCTTATATAACAAAAAATTGGCAAATCTGTTCAGCTGTTTTCAAGTAATGCGCTTTCCAACGAACATCGTTTCAGTTTTTATTTTATCTATACAACGTGTAACATAATTAACGCAAGATCTCATACACCCTAATTAGAGGCTTGAGTTAAAACCATAATACAAATATCATTTTTTTTTTCTTAAACTAACGGGTGTTATTAAGATAATTGTATTGACCCTAGCGTTACTTTATGCATTTAAAATTAAGTTTTACTGCCTTGAAATATGATTGAATTTTCTTTGCTCAAACGGTAGTAGATATGGAAAAATATATTTTTTGAAAAAAAAAACCTGTCTTAAAAGTTACGGATTTCGATTCAGTAGTGAGTTATGAACAATCTGCTTTCAGGACTTGCGTTTATTCTGCTACAACTTGTATATACAGGGTGTCCAGTAAATAGCACGACATACTGCAGGGGGTGATAGCTTGGGTCACTACCTATCAATACAACACAATATATGTTCAGCAAAATCTTACTTATTTTTTTTCACCACTGTAGGTTAAACTTAAGTGATAAGAAAATAGTTCTGTGCAAATTTAAACAAAAAATAGTATTTCTTGAAAACATTCTTGTCTTTGATAAAAAAAAGACTTATCAATGAGTAAAGTAACTATTCACGAATAATTTGATGTAAAAAAAAGTACTAGAAAAGGATTTTTTCATTACGAGATGCTTAAAAATCTGTTTCAAGGTAGAGATTTTTCGGTATTTCGGAAAATTTTGTAAAACTGTAAATCCGTAAGATTTTGCTGAACATATATTGTGTTGTATTGATAGGTAGTGACCCAAGCTATCACCCCCTGCAGTATGTCGTGCTATTTACTGGACACCCTGTATAAATACGTGAAGCAAAAACTTTGTATCCCTTTATACGAAAATTACACGAGTGGAGAAGTATGAAATTTGGCATAGTTAAAAGTTTATATAGCTTGGTGACTGTTTTGGTGGTCTAGTGATAGCAAGCGCTGCCGCTGCTGCACGAGGTTTTGGGTTCGATTCCCAGGTCGGCAAAGTGTTATTAGGTGTTTCCATCTAGAATTTCTCAGTAGCAGCCCAGAGCCTGGATTAGTGCCCGGTTGATGGCAATAGGCTCGCCCTCTATTACATGAGACTTTGAACATAACAGGCGAAATGTGGGTGTACTATTATAGGTACACCTCCGCACAACTTTTCGAGGAAACAAGCCTTATGTTATACTAGCTTTTGCAAGCGGTTTCGCCCGCGTGGATGTCGGAAATTATCCCGCAGGAACATACTACCGGGATAAAAAGTATCCTATGTGTTACTCCAGGTTATAAACTACCTGTGTGCCAAATTTCATCTAAATCGGGTCAGTAGTTTTTGCGTGAAAGAGGAACAAACATCCACACATCCATACATCCAGACATCCATACATCCATACATACAAACTTTCGCGTTTATAATATTAGTAGGATTATGTTAAAGTTTATATGGAGAAGGAGTGTAGAAAGCTAAAAGTTTGTTAATTATTTATTTATGTAGGTAGGTATTAATAATACATTTCGTTAGTGTAATTTAATATACTATTGTTAAAAATACAGACCAATATTAAGAATTTACAGGAAAATAATCAAAGCGCTCTTCCTCTATTCTAATTAGAATTTAAAATGTTGCTGTGCCCTACAGGGTCCATAATTGTTTCTTCATATATTAATACCCACCACCTGTATACATTATGGAATGCAATAAAGATTTGAGATTTGAGATTTGATTTGATTTGAAATATATTACACACTACCATGCGTTTGAAAGGGACACATACCCTTTCGTGTATAGTTAAAGTCCGTGGTCAAACTGAGATGACACCGATGATTTCTTTAATGTTTATAGTCTTAGGGTCGGTTCACATCTGACGGAAGATGCGTCGCGTATTATCGGTCGCGTAACGCCAGAACAGACAATTATATGAGAAAACATTCAACCTTTCACACTTAACCGATGATCTGTTAGTGCGTCGAGCGTACAGCGTCTGTTCCGTTTTCGTCAACGCATTGTCGGCCGACGTAAATGCCGTCCGGCATAATGTGGAAAAACAAAGTTACGCCCGACGCATCTTCCGTTAGATATGAAAACACCCTATTTGACCGATTTGACGCGACCGATGATACGCTCGACGCATCTTCCGTCAGATGTGAACTGACCCTTACTGAATGACAAACAATATACCAAATAATTATGATAATGTCATTATGGTTTGGTCATGTTGAGAGGATTAATGAAGGACGGCTAACAAGGCAGATGTGAGTGGAAACACCGGGAGGGGACGCCCTAGGACGACATATAGTGACCTTATTGGTGATGTTCTTCAGAAAGGTCAGGTGCGTAGTACCCGCAACCAGAGTGTGTGTATGACCAATTCTATGAACCTAAACAAGGCCAAAGGAGTATGTAAGGATCGTAACAGGTGGCATTCCGTAATTTCTGCCTACCCCCATGGGGAAAAGCATGAGTCTATGTATGTATTTCATTAGAAATCCAAAATTTTAATATATTATGGTCGAACTAATTTTTGTCAGCGGCTTCGCTCGCGTGGAGGTAGGAAATTATCCCGCGGGAACGTAGTACCGAGATAAAAAGTACCCTATCTATTAATCCAGGTTATAAACTATCTGTATGCTAAGTTTCATCTAAATCAGTTTTTGCGTGAAAGAGTAACAAACATTCATACTCACAAACTTTCTCATTTATAATATTAGTAGGATTTTGACCACTCATACATTTAAAACTATTGTCCAGACAATAAGATTTTTCTCTTAAGAATCGCGTCACTTATAACACGGATTTACTCCCGAAAAATCAGAAGTAAACCACTCTAATTCAGATATACAACAAGTCGGTTTAGAACAACTTTATTTCTCATAAGAATTGCAAAACAAATCACTTACTGAGAAACAATATTTAAAACTAAGATTAAAATTAGAGCGCACAGTACTTATATAAAATAACAAAACAAAACAAAAATAGCAAAAAAGAAAAAATGAAATTATGTGGGTAAACAGATAACAACTCGCCAAAACACAACATGGATGTGTGTTTGATTTTTACTGGACAATGGTAACGATTCCCTTGTACACAAACTGAACTAAATTTAAGTTCAGTGCATCTTTTTCTTTCTATTTCATTAAGAAAAGGACAGAAGATAAATTGTAGTTTAGTCTTGTCAAATTAATCAGCGCCTGTCACTACTCCATACAAGTTTAGACGTGATTAAAAACTTGCCTACTAAAATTACGTCAATTTACGTCAAGCGCTGATTAATTTGACAGGATTAAACTAAAATTTATCTTCTGTCCTTTTCTTAATGAAATAGAAAGAAAAAGATGCACTGAACTTAAATTTAGTTTAGTTTGTGAATAAGTGAATCGGTACCATTAACAACCTTTGTTTACAACGACTCCCTAAATTCTTTGGTATAACCCGCGCAGATAGAGAATAGATCTGAAAATGGCGGCAAGTACGCATGGTACGGTTGGCAAAACAAGTTCTCAAACATCGAATTTTATTTTTTATTGACTTTTTTGTTATAAATTATTCTTTTTTAATATTATTAATTATTAAACTATTATTATAGTAGAAATAATGTCAAAAAATATTAATAAAATAAATAAGGAGCAAGGGTACATATGACACTGGATTTGTGGTAGGATACTGCATACTGTGGCAGGATGCATTATCCATGACGAGAATGGAGTTTTTAGGCAAATTTGGTATTAGTTTTTCTGTTTTTCAAACGTAACGCAAACAAATAACAATCAACTCAACAAAAACAACAATGAATATCAACGAAAATAACAAAATAACGGAACGAATTTAACAATAACTCGGAGTGCGTCAAGTAGCGTGGAAAGCGAATCCTGACTGACTATTTTTTTGTAGCGCGTATTTCACTGTGTGAGTATAGACAGCGATAGAGAGTGAGCGAGAACGCATGCGAGCGGACGCCATTTTCAGATCTATTTTCTATCTGCGCGGGTTATATTGTTCGTCAAATCGTTGAGCTTCGTAAGTCCTGAGTTGAGCTGCACGACGAGTGACAAATGTTTGCACTGACTGGACATGTCCACTCAATCTGTGTGGTTCTTTCCTCAGAAGACCAATCTACATTGTCTTCACATGCCTTTCTTTACAGAGTAGTCTAATAGGAAACGCCGACCTCATCTAGTTTTAAACAGTATGATTGGCCTGTAAAAATGTTTGTATAAACCTTACTTACTTACAGAAATAAAATCGTTTATCATTTAATTACGCCACACTTATCAAACTCCGTATCACTACAATTTCAAATTGTCGGGTCAATAAATTCCCTCTAAGAGTGAATTGCACCAAGATCTCCGTTATAGTTATCGTCAAAGGTAATTTTAACACTAATATTAACAATGACCATAGAATCTAACTACTTGCTGTTACACCATTATTCAAATGTAAAAGTTCATGTTAAAAGGGTGAAAAATGACAAGACTTCTTATTTTCCCAAAATTTTCTTCGTTATTTTTTTATAAGTGTAATGCTTGAAGCTTGCTGGCTTAAACTATTTATATCATATAAAACAACAACATTTTGCATATCTTCACATGGTAATAAAATGATAGAACATAAACTTTATAAATTTTAGTTAGGTACATTTTACCTTACACAATTACTCTCAATAACTTCAAAACCAAAGATCCGAATTACATTATTTCAACGGAAGTATCCGTTTTATACATAATTCTACCATTTGCAAGTAAAATTATCAATATATATATATAAACACTGAATCACATTTTCAAGTTACGTAATTATAGGACCGTTACGTTGTTTTAAAAAAACCTTATAAATTATTTTATTCAGTCTAAATAACAAATGATAAAACTCAGTTATATAAACTAGCTTATGCCCGCGACTTCATCCGCGTGTCAATCGACCCAGAGAATAAAAAGTTTCACAGAAAATTCAACCCCCACTTTACCTTCTTACGGATGGAATTTCAAAAAATCCTTTCTTAGTGGATATCTACTCTTCACAAAGAACACACCCTCCAAATTTCATGTCTCCAGGACCAGTGGTTTAGGCTGTAAGTTGATATATCAGTCAGCCACTCAGGACTTTGAATTGTATATATATACAGGAAGATTTTTTAGTCACCGTCCAAATTATGATATATTAATATTTTGCGAAAATCATTTAATACGTGTTTTTTCTTGTAGTATCACTCAATACAAAAATATTGAGATATCACATCACAAAGTTATCTATAAAAAGTTGATGAGTCTGGACACCGCCGCGCGCTAGGTAATAGTGTGGGCTATTACCTAGCGAAATTAATTGAAAACAACAATAAACAAAGTTGCAAATTTTCTCGTCATACTCACACGGGCGGCAAGTGTGTAGTATTATTAACGTTTAACTTACTGACCACACAGAGCGGATAATTCTTTCGAGAAAATGATTTAAAATGAAAATTTAATGTATCGTTTTTTTTTTCAAAAATGGATTTATTGAATGATACTTAATGCCTAGAAAAAATTTGGACGGTGACTAAAAAATCTTCCTGTGTAGATTGGCAATATATCGCACCTTCGGTGCAACAAAGGTACAACATCACAGTTTTAAGTTTTACTGGAGAGGACTTTTAAGATTTTTACGCATTTATTGCCTTATTACTGGCTTACTATTTGTAGTCGGTTTGAAATATTTATAAAGTTAATTGTTTTTTGATTTTGCTATAGTTTCACGTAAAAATAATATTTTGAATGATTAAAAATACCTAATAAAAGACATATCAAAAAGTGTCCTGAATTGTGCCGTTGTTGCACCAAAGTTGCGATATTAACATCAAATTAACAAAATTTTAAAATAATTAATTTTTTATAACACTTTTCCTACTCACGACTCGGTATTTGTGGCGAAATTCCCGCTACTTGTACCCTAGAGCGTAGATAGGCTCTCCTCGTCGACAGCATTACTTTTCTTCTTCTCAGCGTGTCAATAGCAATCTAAATAGAGTTAGCCCAGAATTTGCCTACGAGCTTAGCATTTTCAGTAGCGTCCATCAACTCCTTTGGCGTGTAAACAACAGGACATGCTGGACGAGATATCAAGTGCCTCATCGTTTGTGGGACAGCACCACATTTACACTCCAGTTATCCACGTCTTAAAAACACCTTGAAACGGAATTCAATACTACACTCTAAGAAAATTACGACAGAAACCGTAACTATAGTTCTCAACGGCCCGATTTTGAGCGATTAATGCTATCGTTATTTGTGACGTCATTTTCTCAACTGTTAAAATGGTACCGATACTTCGTGCAACTCATTCTAAGAACATAGCAGTAAACACATTAACCGGTGCACTTAGAGAGGTCAGTAAACGTTAATGAGTCACTAACTTGGGTTTTATACAAGTACATTTAGTTCGCAAGTCATAAACTGAAATACGAGCAAACATTAACGGCTGCCGCAGAAAGGCGCGACGCGACAGCGCGACGGTACTCTTGAAGAACAATTTCCAAGAAATTTCATAATAAAAATTCGTTTTGCACCCATACACATACATGTATAGTATCTAGTACCAATTTATAGTGTCATCATTTCATCATTGAAACAGCTGAAAGACGTCCACTGCTGGTTAGAGGCCTCCCACAAAGGGCTGGGTTAGGCATAATCGCCACGCTTGGCAGACGGGTTGGCGATCGCAGTATGGTGGTAAAATGCATAGAGAACGCTGCTGCCTATTCTTTAGTAAGTCCCATAGTCGCCTATTACGATACCCACGGGAAGAAATGGGATGGTACTATTCTTTACGTCCGGACAACATAGCGAACGTATTAAGTAATAAACTCGCAACTTAACTCCAACAATAAAACAAACAACTAACTTCAGTTAACGGTTTATCGATATTACTGAGCATCTATGAATGTGGCGGTAAAGTTTGTGGGCCATAAGTAGTCAAAGTATGGCAGCAAGCCACTTAAGTGATTAGACTAGCACTTGCCTTCCCACGCTTCAATATAGCCACATAATAACGGAGGCGACACTTCAAATTGTGCTTTCTTTAATATTACAGCGTGGGAAGAAAGGAGCCTTTTTACACGCTTTATATTAGTTTCACTTGTATGTTTGTTTGTAACCGACTCCTTATAGCGCGATTTTGACCCACTTTAAACAACCAGATTTCATTTAAACTCTGTAGTCTTATCGAGGACCGATGACAATACTATAATTTCATAAATTTGTGCCATTATCCTTGCCAGGGTTACCAGGACAGCAAAAAACTGTTTTCGAAAACTACGCTGACATACGTCACAAACTACGCTGACATGCGTCTCAAAATTCGAAACACCCTAAAAAATAGAAAATAAATAATAGTAAAAAAAAAACTAAAAAACACGCTTCCATAGAAAACCAAACTAAAAAGTAGAAAATAATGGAAAAAAAAGCGTGGATATCAATAAAAAAATACCTTAAAAAGTACCCCACGCTTTTTTTTTTTCCATTGTTTTCTACTTTTTAGTTTGGTTTTCTATGGAAGCGTGTTTTTAGTTTTTTATGCTATTATTTATTCACCTCGAACGGGTCTTTTTCACAAAAAGGGGGGGGGGGGTTCGTTCATCATCTGCCTAGCATTTCCGAACTACATATTCTTTCGGTCGGCTTACTGTCTAACCGGATAAAGATGCATATCAATGGAGCGACCGCCTCTATGAGATCCACAACCCAGTTACTGGGTAACACTATATACCTCTTGGTAAGACTAGTTGTCAGACTTTCGGGCTTCTGACGACCCGTAACGACTGTCAAAAAACCACGAGTGACAGCCGGGACCAACGGCATGACGTGCTTTACGAGGCACCGAAAGGTCTCAGTATATGTATTAAAAAAGGTCACCCATCTAAGTACTAACCGCGGCAAGTGTAACTTTACCTGATCGATTGACCCGTGCGGCTGTTATTACTTAGCCACGAAGTCCTCGAATTGTTTTATTATCTTTAAGGTTTATTTTTATTGTTTGCTGTGCGTGTTCTATATATATTGTTATTTCTTTCGTTTGTAACGTAAAAACATAATTTATATTTTTTTTTTATTCCAACATGTATTTTTTATACTAAAAACATTTTTTTTTACATGAGTAGTATTTTTTATTTAAAAAAAATGTTAGAACCTGAAGAATATTAAAAAGAATAATAAATACATTTAAAATAATCAGTAAAATAACATCGAGCGTCAACCCTGACATCGACAAGGAGCCCCCCATTTAATCTTATCACCGCAATTAGTGTCGGGAAATGGTGCAGCGGTAATCTAATAGGAACTCAATAGGTCTAGAAACGTTATCCATGAGCCTAGGTAGGGGTGGGAGAGGTGGGGGGAGGCTTAAAGCGTCCTCATCCTCCAACATTAGCCCACCGTTTGTCACCACCCTAACGGAGAGACGTCGCACGTTAATTGGTCCAATTGTGTGCTGAAATTGATATTGACACAACAGTTTTGTGATTGACTGTGAAACAATTAATACTTTTACAGTATGAACTGAATCGAAGGTAGGATATAATGCCATTTTTGAGCAGTCAGCAAAGGAGTGCGGTTTTTTTTTTTAGTAAATTTTCAGTTTATAATGTTCCCACTGCTGGGACACAGGCCTCCTCTCTTCGAGATGGAGTGGGCTGTAATTTACCACGCGGGCCCAGTGCGGGTTGCTAGATGTCACATGCCTGCGAATTTTTGGTTCTAAGGCACGTCGAATTCTTCACGTTGTTTTTCTTCACCGTTTTGAGAGCAGTGGTGATGAATTGTTTCTAACAAAGTATAGAGCCAATACACTACCACCACTACCTGATTGCCTATAAGTACAATAATTTAAATTAAACAGGCCTGTTAACAAAGTCTCATTAAACCTTATTAATTTATTTATTGACTAAGGATGACTTACACCTAAAAATAAACAAAATAAAAATAGTATGTGAGAATGACAGCCAAATAAAGGTCATGGCTTCTAAAAACAGATCGGAAAGAAAGAATGTAAACAGCACAACACAGCTACCAAAAATAAGAGAAAAAGAAAGCAGTGTAAAATACAAACTTAAACTTAACAACTTAACATTTCATATTCAATATAAGAATAAAAGAGAGACAAGAATAAGATTAAACAAAATCTTAATTAAAACAGCCAAGGGTCAGGCATTTTCTGGCCTCAGGAAACACTTGTCATGAAATGATCAAAATCATGCTGTTTACACATGCTATTAAAGTTGTTCCTTGCTCGCAATTTGAATTAATTTTGCCTGGAATGTTGATAATTAATAAATTTAAACATTAACGCGGGAACGTTATCATTCAATGAAAATAATGACGTATTCATATAGTGTGAATCAAATTCAGTTTCTACGAAAAACACAGGAGTAAAGTGTGACAAAGCTAAATAAATAAAAAAACTTAAATTCGTTGAACACTCTATCCCTACAGGCTGCGAGAAGGAAGCGAACTGTGCGGTTTAATACAATTAAGAAAAATACGTTTTATTATAACTGCATCCCCACTTTTCACTCCACATAGGAGTGTTTAATTGTTAAATCGGTTGGGGTGTCTCCATAATTTGACTGAAAGATGAGATAATTAAATACATTTTGAGTTAATCAAACCACGCAGTGAAATCTTCCCCTTAATAATGTTAATAAGGGGACCTCTTGTTGTCCCTTCAGGGGTCGCTTTTCATAAGACTTAATAACATATCATCTATTATTTTCTGTCAGTAGTAATAATTCTTACAGTCAAATTAATCGGATCCGCATTGAAACTTTTAGGCGTAGATTTTCGTAACACTCTGATATTCTTTATTTTGCTATTAACGCGCAGATACATGATTTTCGTGACTTGTAAATCTCTTGTTACGCAAAAAATATTTGTGAAACTAGACCGCATACACATCAATTCTCTCTGTGATCATTTTAGTTAAATACTATCTGAAATAAAATTTTGGGTAGCTTGATGTGTTCGCTGGATAATAGGGGCATGAAATTTTTCATAGGGCTTCCTTTATAGTCCCTTCATTAACAAAGTAAGCCGTGTGAAAGATTTCACGTCTCTAGTGTTAGTAGTTCCGGCTGTGCGTTGATTTGTCAGTCAGTTTTGTTATTCTTGTTAAGTGTAAACGCTACTTTGTCCGCGTAGACGTCGTATGTTCTATAAAAAACTCTAATACCTAGTATTTTCCATAACGAAGTAATTTAATAAAATGAAAATAATACTAACTTTTTAAGTTACTAAGATAAGTATTTGTGACATGTTTGAAGTTTATTAACTCAAGGAATGTGATTTTTCATACAAACTAAATCCTCCCTCTCTCCCCCTAAAATTCCGAGAATTATCGTAAAATGACAAATTACACAAGGATTTCTACGGTGCGATGTCAAAAATGGAGAAACGATATGTCACTTTGTATAGAAATAACTGTGTCTATTCTTCGTAGAAACAATAAGCGTCGGGCTAAACCTGCTGTCGGGTGCAGCGTTTAACGTTCGTAATCCTAGTAGTTTTGGCTGTGCGTTGATATGTTAGTCAGTCATTTTCTCTGTTTATATATATATATATATATATATATAGATTACTCATCATAACCTATATGTATTCAAACCCAAGTTTACCAAATCCATCCATCCAACCTACCGTTTGTCATCTTTAGCCTTTACAACTTTTAACTAGTGATGTGCTGGATCGTTGAAAATGTATATCCGAGGATACGAATCCGAATATGAATATTTGGTGTCAAGATCCGCCGATACGGATCTTAACTTTCTTACTGAATCAGTTTTGATGCGCGTGAGATTGACACGCTAGTTGACGCCAATTGACGCTTTGCCTGACAGAACATGTTTCAAATTGCATCGTGCGGGTCTTTCTTTTGTTTTGTTTATAGTTTAATTACAAATAAGTTATGTAATAAAAAATAATGATTTTCCCACGGAAATCCGCGAATACGGATACGGATATCCAGCGCATCACTATTTTTAACATAAAATATTTGAAGTCTTCCTGATATAAATTGTTAAAGAATTCTATTTAAGATTCCAAAAATATGTTTAAAAATGTCTCAAACTCAAAGCATTTATTTAAATAAAACCTTTTACAGGTACTTTGACTGTCAACGAGTCGTTCAGTCGAAAAATGAAGCTAGTTGCCCCCTTCAAAGCGTAGTAGGTATCTCCGGATCGGGTAAGAAACTCCATGGACACTTTCTTAAATTATATTATTTCTCAAATATTAGTTACAACATTAATGTTGAATTTATAATTATTATGTGACAACAATGTAAAAAAGACGTACAGCAAATAGGAAAATAAATAATAGTTTAAAAGACTCGCTTTCAAAAATAACCAAACTGAAAAGTAGAAAGTAATGGGTAAGCGTGCTTGATATCAGTTAAAAATGCTTCAAGTAATGGAAAAAGCGTAGGGTGTTTCCCGACGCTTTTTTCCATTATTTTCTTGAAAGCGTGTTTTTAAACTGTTTTTTATTTTCTATTTTTTATTTTTCTGGGTTTTTTTTTAAAGGGTAACGAGCCTTGGAGACGAATTACAGCCGGGATCGACGGCTTAATGTGCTATCCGAGATACGGAAGGGTCTTGGTATGTAAAGATGGTCACCCATCCACGGCCCAACTTGCGGCAAGCGTAACTTAACTCGCTCGACCGAACCCTGCGGCTGTTATTACTTAGCCACAAGCCCTCAGATACCACACACGCTAAGTTAATTCTTTTTTGTCACGCTAAATTATGTAAAAAGAATAACAAATTATAAAATATTTTAAGACTCTAATAAAATAATGAGCGCAACGCTTTTATTAAGTGACTCGTAGTTTCCAGTTTCACAAAGAATATAAAAATGGCAAATATTAAACACTGAAGTTTTCTTCTTTTTAAAAACTTCGCAAGATTCTTAGTGTCGTTTACTTGTTGACGTCGTGAGTCGGAAGCAAGGAAAATTCTGTAAGGATTTCATTTTATAACGTAAAATTTCATTAATTTTTACACGGCATGGAGCAGTAAGTACTTGAATTTCCATTTAAGGCGCGGACTGACTACGATTTTAAATGCTACAACTACATGCTACAGCTCCAACAAATAAGGTTGAAAATTGAATAAATATTTGGATTGACGATGTGACTAAGCTGCGAATTGGCATTTATTTTACGGTTTTATTTAGATTATTCGGACTACACACATTAAATTAAATAATTGTCTGGTTAAAGTTTTAAAGTAATGTTTATTCTATTGAACTCTTTAAAAAAAAATGTTGTTATCGCTGAAAATACAGAGATGTTCGACGTCAAAGTTTTTTTTGTGAAACAATTTTTATTGGGAATATCAAACAATTTTTCACTATTCTATTCGGTTAGAATTTTTCTTTAAACCCTTCTCTGTCCACTGTATTTTTTGTGTCGTATATTTTCATTGCGTTACGTCATACTCGATTGTCAAAGACACCAGTGTTTTGTGAATATTGAGGTAACACCGCGCCTTAACATTACAAACAGACACTTGAATTTAATTCATTTGTAAAGAGTAGAGATGTACATGTGTTTGAAATCAAAAACCTAAGTAATTGAAAGTCACAGCTGTACTTCGATTTTTATATAAATGTTTAGTTGAAGTAGTTAGTTATTTAATTTTGTTTCTTGAATATGTGACGTGACATCATTATATTTACTATACTATAGAGGATACCACTGAGCAGTGGAGGCCTAGTGGTATCGCCACGGACTTATGGAATCTTCCATTTGTTCTATTCAACTTAGATGGATAGGAAGACTTTAATTCGTCACAAATAAGGTTGAGTTTCAAATGGCTGTAGTGTAGATTGTTTATCGTTCAACGCGGAAAGCAATTTAAGGTCTCTTGGCACAGCGGGCTAGCTGTGTGAAGACATCTTATCTTTAAAATAGCCCTTTAACTCGGCATCTGTATATTTTTTTACTTTTATTATTAGATTAATAAACAAGTTGGTGGAAATGCCATCTAAAGCAAGAAGAGTCGCGCATAAAACAACACTGTTAGGGTTTTTATTCCAATTACTTTTTGTCCACTTTATGAGTGAACAATTAAATGAGAAATATAATTTTAATTTAATTATTATCTATACATCTATACAAATTAATAAAATTGAAGTGTCTGTTTGTAATTTCAAATTAAAAGCTTTTCAATAAATGCATATGAAAGTATATACGGGACTTACATCAATTTTTTTTTTAATATTTGCCTTTCTATCTGTTTGTTACGGCTGATCTCTGAAACGACTGGACCGATTTTGACGGGACTTTCACTCGCAGATAGTCTCGTTATCACGTCCACATCTCACGCAGGTGAAGCCGTCGGCACAGCTGGTGATTTCATATAACTCGCGCCAACTTGCAGAGGTCCGTTATACTTTTTTAATGGAATGACGTTTATCTTGTATGTACCTATAGTTGTAAATAAACAATAAAAAAAAACATTTTAAATTAGTTTAAAAGCACGACCACATGGGTCATAAACTGATAACATATTACTTTAAATTTTAAGTTAATAAAGCTAACTGAAATCACTATTTTTATTAATATATGTGGAGTTATATAATACTACATTTTTAGTAACAGGCAGACGGGAAAACAATTTTGTGTTGCATACATCTTAAAATAAAATAAAAATAGTTCGATTATGTTTTTCAGCCACTGCATATTTTAAAATGAATATATTTATTTTTATTGTCCTTGATATATCATAAATTAGCGAGTAGGTATGGTCTAGATAACGTAGACTGAAACCGCAGTGCATTCTTTAAAATAAATCAAATCGCGAAGTGTGCTTTAAAAACGTATTAAACAAAAAAAAAAAACCGTTTAAAAGCAAATGGTTTTAAAAGTTAAAAATCCTTTTTACCTATATTTCAGGCTGCATTTCTTCAACCTCTTTGGGGAGAAAGAAGGTATTATCTGTGCGATTATGGATAAACTTTTCATGACGAATAATACTCGGAAATATATAAGTACGGTACGGTTGACATCTGTTGGGCATGCCGCCGTCCCGGTGAGTCAATCCGATACTGTTTCCGGTAATTCTCGCCTTGCTGCCGGCAAGGACCGGCACAGAAACAAGCTAGATTGTAGTGGCTAGGAACAATTGTATTTAGAAATATATAAGTACATTTATCAGTCGTCTGGTTGCCATAGTACAGGCTCTGCCTAGTTTGGGATCAGATAACAATGTGTTGATTGTTCTAAGATATTATTATCTCCTTTATTTCATTTAAGCATTTTTATAAATTATATTTTGAATTACTAGTTAAAAAAACATTTAAAAATATAATTATTATATTATTGTTATTACATTATTATACATATTATTATTATTCACTGGCAAGTGGCATTGCAGTACAACCTTGTGGAGTCCGTAGTACTATACTACAGGTGTGTGCGCGACCCAGTTCCCGAGCATGATGACGCCACATTGTACTAGGATCGATATAACTAGATACTTGTTATAAATACGTACTTATTGTTTATGTATATGGTATACTATTGAAAATCTGTTGTAGTGTCGTTCCGTCTCCCTTTAATCCATCCAAAGGTTTTCTGCACAAGATTGATTGACCAACTTCTCAGGAGGCAGTTATTGCGCGGGTGGGCCGAAGGCTTTATTCAGAAACTAGTAGGTACTCCTGAATACAGCATAGTGACGAGGTTCCTCTATCTAGAGCCCTGACCTGGTTAAGTAATAACAGCCGCACGGGTCAAATCAGGTAAAACTACGCTTGCGGTATTGGGGACCTGTATACATATCGAAACCCCTCCTTTAACCTGGTTAAGGAGTAATTGTCAGTCACTACGGAACATTGCAAGCCCGGGCAGTGGCTCCATGTTAAAATAATGGTATTCAGCTGCATCCAGTTTGTCTGGAAGCCGACCCGAACTTCGTTGAGAAAGGCTAGGCAGAAAACAAATCCCCAACAGTTCTTAAACATTGGAGATGGTATTAAAGTGTAAAAAATAATAGTTTAAAAAACGAAAAAACACATTTTCCTAGAAAACTAAACTAACGAGTTGAAAATAATGTAAAAAAAAGCGTGGGGTTCTTACTGTGGTATTTTTTTAGTTCGACTAGCTAAAAAGACGGGTGTTATGTTTTGCTATTCTGGTGATGCTGGCTAGGATAATGGCAAAAATATATGAAATTATTGTACTTTCATCGGTTCTTGATAAGTGTGAAAAGTTTTAAATTAATACGACGTTTTAAAGGGGGTAAAAATAACGTTCAAAGATTCCGTTACATACATAATTATGTACATACCAAATTAATAAAATCTTGCTAATAAACGACATTTAATTTACCTATCTCACTATGTTTCGGCATCCACCTATTAAATATACACATGCATAAAATAACACACATAACAAGAAACTCCGTTCAACAAACGATCCTAAACATTTAAATTAATTTGGTCTGCAATGAAGACTAGACCATAATCATAAGTACTACAGCTCACAACCATGTTTGTTTGCTAAGCTAACAATGGCGTGTGCATTCATGAGCTGTATCTCGGCTAACATCGATGACGTCATTAGGAGCACGGAACCAATCAATTTGCCGCCACAATGAGATGTGTAGGTTGATTTAATTGTGGGCACGCGTCCATGTAATCGTTATGAATAGATATTATCACGTTGCTAGTTAATATTATGTCCAGCCCTGTGGGCATGTTTCCAGATGACGGCGAACTAGGACTGCGACTCCTAAGTAGTCGTTTGTTTTGTATTTAACCCATTCCATGCCAGCAACGCACTCGGGTGCGTTTTCTTGTTTTTGTTTATGTGCCTACAACGCACCCTTATGGTGTATGTTTTTCTAATATTTATCAACATTTTTTTTTATTTGTTCTCATTATATCATGAATAATCTATTTACTACAACCTTAATACATAATAAAAACTGTTGGCACCTGGTGAACAATTTTTTAAAAGTGGTGGCACCCAATGGGTTAAGTAAGTTGATGCCAACTTAGTACCGTGTGGTGCCGGACGTAAAGAATAACACCACCCCATTTCTTCCCGTGGGTGTCGTAAAAGGCGACTAAGGGACTTACTAGAGAATGGGCAGCAGCGTTCTCTTTGCATTTTACCACCATACTGCGATCGCCAACCCGCCTGCCAAGCGTGGCGATTATGGCAAAGCCCCCCAAATTGGGGGAGGCCTAAGTCCAGCAGTGGAAGTCTTACGGTTGAAATGATGATGATGAACTTGATGCCAATGTTCTCGTCACGTTCCATTCTTAATTGCGTTGAAATAAAAAAAAGATTTTATGATCCATATAATTTTGCTATACTTATATATTTCGTGTGGTGCCGAAAGAATAGCAACCATCCCATCTCATTCCGTGGGTGTCGTAAAAAGTGACTAAGGGACTTACTAGAGAATAGATAGTAGCGTTCTCTATGCATTTTACCACCATACTGCGATCGCAAACCCGCCTGCCAAGCATGGCGATTATGATAAACCGCTCCAAATTGGGGAAAGATAAAAATGAGGATGATGATGATGACTGTAGTACGTTGGTTTGGCTTTTTATTAGGTACTTAGTGTACATAGTTGAAAAGTTTGTTTGAACGCGCTAATCTCTGGAACTTGAGGCGGATTTGAAAAAGTATGTTTGCATTTGATAGCTCGTTTCTTGATGAAAGTTAAGTTATTTAACATAATGCTAAAAACCTAATCAGCAAAAAGAAAAAAAAAAACCTTAGAGAGAACGCGGTGGGTTGGGGGCCGAAAGTTGACGCGGAAGAACTCGCGGCAGAACCAACTTCTGCCCGCGCTTTGTATGTATTCATTTGATCAGTCGCTATACGCGTCTTATGCTTGTGATAAGATGTTTATTTCTGATGCTCAACGAAAGAAGGTAGAATTAGTTCGACAGCGTAGCTGATGCAGCTGCATCTACGGCGTAGCCACGTAGGCTGCGTAGCAACGTAGGCAGCGTAGCAACGTAAGCGGCGTAGTACATGCGAAAGATATAAATTATTGTTACTAGTACTTACTTCTAATACTTATTTGTCTGAAAGCACATTACGTGTGTCATCGGTAGGCATCAGGCATAGGCATTTCATTTTTCATTTGCATTTGGATGTGAAATCATCAAATGACTTCTCCCGCTCTGGGCGGAGCGGGAGGGCGTGTCAGACTTTTACTGACTAAAACCCACCCGTGTTCCTTCAGTTACCCATATGCCAGGGCCACGGTATCTCGTTTGAACAATCCCGCGACCCTGGCAGGCATCGGTCCTAGCAGACCTCTTCTGTACTGCTAACATCGCTTTGAGGCACGCGTGGAACACTACGCGCCGTCGACACGGGCCTGGTTCTTACCGGGCGGCGAGCTACCTATTGCTCGCCGCCGGCAAGCCCGCGCCTACAGTGGCCGGGAGTCTGCGATCAACTCCCGACGCCGGGGCGTCTCCTCCTGCGGTGGCTAGCGACGTGAGGGCACAGAGACTGCCACTCCCTCACGCGCCCCGCCTCCTCCTTCGCGAGCATTACTGCTTCGCAGAAGGAGCTGACGGCTTCCCATGCCCTCTCGCTGCGTACCATGGCTCGCACCAGGGCCGGACACGAAAGGTCGCCGCCACCGATCGCCTCCACGAAGACACGGCGGTGCTCCGCCCAGGCAGGGCACACTTCCACCGTATGCTCCACCGTGTCCTCCAGACGATCCTCGCAATGGAAACACCCGGGCATTTCCTACCGCTTTATACTGAACAGGAACCCACCGAAGCACCCATGCCCGGTGAGAACCTGCGTCAGGCGGAAGGTGAAGACGCCGTGGCGCCTCTCTATGCACTCCTCAAAGAGGGGACTTACCGCCACAATTGTGGGGTGCCCATGCATTGTACACTTGGATTTGATTTGCAGCGACAAAATGCAAAGCCGACAACGTACAAAAAATTCATACGAAATATTTTATGCTCTGATTCCCTCGAAAAAGCAATCAATCAGCCTGGCCTCTTCCCACCTATACGAGGAGTTGGATTTATTGTTAACTAGCTTTTGCCAGTGGCTTCGCTCGCGTGGAGGTCGGAAAATATCCCCCGGGAACGTACTACCGGGATAAAAAGTACCTTATATGCTAATCCAGGTTATAAACTATCTGTGTGCCAAATTTCATCTAAATCCGTTCAGTAGTTTTTGCGTGAAAGAGGAACAAACATACATACATCCATATACAAACTTTCGCGTTTATCATATTAGTAGGAAGTAGGATAGGATACAACCGGATGCAGCTGGATACCAGAACTTTATAAATCGCACATCCTCATTAATAGTCATGCAATCAACTCAGCTTATCACAGTCCACTGCTGGGCATCGGCCTCTCCCAGGCTCCACCTTCCGCATCTATGCTGCCCCAACCACTTTCTTAAGGTCGTCGGTCCATCCAGCTGGGGGGCGCCCCACGCTACGCCTGCCGATACGCGGCCTCCATTCCAGGACTCGAGTCTACGCCACTGGCCATCGATATAAATAGCCAACTCACTACCACTTCAGTTCGCTTAATCTGCAGACTATGTCGGTAACTCCGGGTCTTTTCCGGATGATTTTATTTCTGATTTTATCCTTGATGGTACGAGATGTACGCGCCGTTCACATTGACACTCTATCCAGTCCAGTTTTCTAAGACTAGACTGGACAGAAGGACTACTACAACAAGATGTATCTTGAAAACGTTCTCCAACGCATTTGTAAACAGGTTCAGACACAGACTAGCTTTGGCCAGCGGCTTCATCCGTGTGGAGGTCGGAAATTATCCCGCAAGAAAGTACTACCGGAATAAAAGTATTCTATGTGTTAATCAAGGTTATAAACTATCTGTGTGCCAATTTTCATCCAAATCCGTTTAGTAGTTGTTTAGTGAAAGAGTAACAAACATCCATCCATCCTCATAAACTTTCACATTTATAACATACTAGCTTTTGCCAGCGGCTTCGTCCGCGTGGAGGTCGGAAAATATCCCGCAAGAAAGTACTACCGGAATAAAAGTATTCTATGTGTTAATCAAGGTTATAAACTATCTGTGTGCCAATTTTCATCCAAATCCGTTTAGTAGTTGTTTAGTGAAAGAGTAACAAACATCCATCCATCCTCATAAACTTTCACATTTATAACATACTAGCTTTTGCCAGCGGCTTCGTCCGCGTGGAGGTCGGAAATTATCCCGCAAGAAAGTACTACCGGAATAAAAGTATTCTATGTGTTAATCAAGGTTATAAACTATCTGTGTGCCAATTTTCATCCAAATCCGTTTAGTAGTTGTTTAGTGAAAGAGTAACAAACATCCATCCATCCTCATAAACTTTCACATTTATAACATACTAGCTTTTGCCAGCGGCTTCGTCCGCGTGGAGGTCGGAAATTATCCCGCAAGAAAGTACTACCGGAATAAAAGTATTCTATGTGTTAATCAAGGTTATAAACTATCTGTGTGCCAATTTTCATCCAAATCCGTTTAGTAGTTGTTTAGTGAAAGAGTAACAAACATCCATCCATCCTCATAAACTTTCACATTTATAACATACTAGCTTTTGCCAGCGGCTTCGTCCGCGTGGAGGTCGGAAAATATCCCGCAAGAAAGTACTACCGGAATAAAAGTATTCTATGTGTTAATCAAGGTTATAAACTATCTGTGTGCCAATTTTCATCCAAATCCGTTTAGTAGTTGTTTAGTGAAAGAGTAACAAACATCCATCCATCCTCATAAACTTTCACATTTATAACATACTAGCTTTTGCCAGCGGCTTCGCCCGCGTGGAGGTCGGAAAATATCCCGCGAGAACGTACTACCGGGATAAAAAGTACCCTATATGTTAGTCCAGGTTATGAACTATCTGTGTGCCAAATTTCATCCAAATCCGTCCAGTAGTTTTTTCGTGAAAGGGTAACAAACATACACATACACATACATCCATCCTCACAAACTTTCGCATTTATAATATTAGTAGGAAGTAGGATTTGTCATACTGGATAAATGTAGGAAAAAATATGAAGTACTAATTTCACGCCGACGTAGCCGTGGGCTGCAGCTAGAGGAATATAATGAAAGGTAATAAATGGACGTCCGAGAGCACGAAGCTAGCGCAATAAATCGTTTCGCGTACTGTTGGACATTTGTCCGGTACAGCTCGAGGGGATGCTTTCGTTAGGTGCAACAATAAATGTCGGAAGCACGCAAAGTTCCGATTCGATTCGTACGGTATCGCGTCGCTTCGCACGGTATATTACGGTAGATATTATACTCGCACGTGTAGCTCGAGCGTTGGGTTTTAATGACCGCCTGGTGAATTGCTGGGGAGGGGTAACGAGGCATTGTAGTCGGTGTGCGATGAGAAAATAAATACATTATAAGTTAGAATTTGGTTTCTTGTGATTTATGGATAGAATGTAGGACGATACGTCATAAAATCGAATGGAGAAATATCTATATAAAACAGAAACTTAAGCACTTCTTAGTTTAATGCACAGAACATAAATAACCGGTTTAATGACTTTCGCAAACACCCCAAAAACCACATTGACATTTATTGTTGTCATAGCCATTTACTTTACATTCGCTCTGACCGATGGCGTCGCATTTCAAATATTTGAATTTGAATCACATGTATTTACCTTATTGTGAATAATTTAATCAGGTTGTAAGTTCGTGTTTGTGCATTTAAGATGTGTTGATTATCTGTACTTTAAAAAACTTAACTTTTGGTATAGCGGGGGAAATGTTTAAAATACACTATTAAGGCGCGGACTGACTACGATTTTAAATGCTACAACTACATGCTACAGCTCCAACAAATAAGGTTGAAAATTGAATAAATATTTGGATTGACGATGTGACTAAGCTGCGAATTGGCATTTATTTTACGGTTTTATTTAGATTATTCGGACTACACACATTAAATTAAATAATTGTCTGGTTAAAGTTTTAAAGTAATGTTTATTCTATTGAACTCTTTAAAAAAAAATGTTGTTATCGCTGAAAATACAGAGATGTTCGACGTCAAAGTTTTTTTTGTGAAACAATTTTTATTGGGAATATCAAACAATTTTTCACTATTCTATTCGGTTAGAATTTTTCTTTAAACCCTTCTCTGTTCACTGTATTTTTTGTGTCGTATATTTTCATTGCGTTACGTCATACTCGATTGTCAAAGACACCAGTGTTTTGTGAATATTGAGGTAACACCGCGCCTTAAAATTACTTCTGACTGCCGAACAACGCCAACTCAATCTACAAAAGAAAATTATGTTAAAAATAACAAGTGAACACTGAACCAAACCAAGAATGAAACAAAAAGTAAACGCACTTTTTCAAAAAACGACCGAATATATTTAAAATGAAAATGGAAGACAAAGTGGCTGCAATTTACTTAATTGATTTATTTTCCAACCCGTCAATTATGTCACCTCGTAGTTGTGCACAGATTTATATTCGGTTATTATGTTAGAATATATTACTAAACTCGTATACAAGGTCATAGGGACATTGACACGCAACCGGCACTCTGCGTAACGCACTTTCAATCAGAATCTGAAACATTTTGAAGTTTATTTCTAACTAGCTTTTGCCAGCGGCTTCGCCCGTGGGGAGGTCGGAAAATATCCCGCGGGAACTTACTACCAGGATAAAAAGTACCCTGTGTGTTAATCCAGGTAATAAACTAACTGTGTGTAGTTTTTGCGTGAAAGAGTAACAAACATCCATACAAACTTTCACGTTTATAATATTAGTAGGATCCATTGCGTTATATGTTGGGAAAAATGGTCGGCTCAACGATGTAAATAACGCAATCAATGTTGTTGAACTGTCAAAATTAAAGCGCTTCCTACTGATAGTAAGTTACTCAATTACCTTCTGATACCAAAATCTATATTCATTTATTCAAACTAGTCTGAGCGTCAGCACTTTTTTAACGTCAATATTACATAAAACAGTCCAACGGCGCGTCCCGCTTTCACCAGCTCCTAGTGCTTTAGCTAGGAAAAAGAAGTGGCGCAACAAATTCCCCAGCAGTACAGCTGTCTGTTCAGTAAGAAGAAACTGATTTTATACAATACTAAGTAATTAACATTACATTGAATTATTAGCCTTAAGTTACTAGCACACGTCAGTATACCAAAATAACATTGAAAACTATATTCTAGCTGAAATAAATAATAAAAACGTAAACAGAACTTAACATTTTAATAAAAACCTCCTGGGGCATATCCAATATTGCTTTATGTTCACATAGCTGAATTAACGTGAATTATGTTCCATACATAAAAACAGTGTAGGTAATTTTAATAAATTAATAACTGACAGCTTTCAATATTCTTCGCGTCATTGACCCCGCCATTCTGTTATAGTACTTACTATTTCCATGGTTAGCATATTACGTCACTTGCCATTACTGTCACTTTGTTGGGCGTAGCTCGGAAACTGGAACACGATCATTTATTGTTCGATATTTAAATATTCTTTTTCCTTTTCCCTCTTAATGTATGTTTCGCTTTGTATAACCGCGGCTTCGCCAGCGTGGATGTCGGAAAATGTCCGGAATTTAAAGTACCTACCTTATGTGTTAATCCAGGTTATTAACGATTTTTGTGCCATATAAAATCCAATGGTTATAAGGCCCACGCCAGTCGGCGTGTTTTTCCAACTTAGACAACTTAGATCTTATAAACTACCCAACGGATTTTAAGTAATTTCTATTAATAGATAGAGTGATTCAAGAGGAAGGCTTACATATAAAATACACAGGCGAAAACTCTGGCAAAAGCTAATTAAATTTAATCACAAAATAAATAAACATAGTTGTAATAAAACAAATGTTACAAACAATAGAAAAACATTAACGTTGTGAAGATACTGCCAGCTTCTTACGAATGTGCTCGCTAACTTTACTTCTTTACATAGTATAAAACAAAGTGGGTACCCGCGTCTGTACGCTTAGATATTTTAACTTTCGCAATGGATTTTAATGCGGTTTTCATCAATAGAGTGATTCAAGAGGAAGCTTTATATGTATAATACGCGAGTAAAGCCACTGGCAAAAGCTCGTTAAAAATAAATAAATACCCAGCAAACCGCTGCCAAAGTTACTTGCGAGATGTCAAGTATCGTACCACTTTAAAGAAAACGTCTTTGGTCGAGGCTAAATATTCATTCCATTTCAAACTGCACTTACATAAAGTCTACGTCGAATTCTATGAAATGTCGGACATTTCATCAGAAATGGAAACCATTTACCAGTAATTTTAAATGTGGAATTAGTTCGAATCTTGTAAAAGAATGCGCTTTTCACCAACAATGAGCAATTTACGACCGATTACGATCGCATTCCATTTAGTAAAGAATTTATTGATGTTCGAAATTCAAATAGCGAAACCACTTTTTTATACATTTCTGATGCCCTCGTTTGGAAATGCGCTCACTGAATTGATAAAATTCAATTGATCACTTGAACTATTGTGAGTGAAATAATATTTATTAAGTGTTTTACACGCTGAAGTTTTCGGATTTTTACTTAATTAATGGTTTCACGTTAGCATATTATGTTGTGTTTAATCAAAACACGCAACGTTGTATTTTATTTCCCTTTTATCCTTTTAGGGTTTTACATCCCTTGTTCCCCTTGCATGTTGATTTAACTGTATTGAATGTAGTTATTCGTAAGTAGAATAGAATAAGACAGAATACTAACTATTTAACGACACGATTTTCAGTGGGTACCTGTATTTTTAATCTTATATTTGTAATTGTTTCTTCGGTCCATCTTGTGGGAGGCCTTCCAACGCTCCGTCTTCCAGTACGCGGTCGCCACTCCAGAACCTTCCGACCCCATCGGCCATCCGTTCTGCGAGCAATATGCCCTGCCCACTGCCACTTAAGTTTGGCAATTCTTCGGGCTATGTCGATGACCTGGTGAAGGCTGCAGGAATACGTTGGATGCGAGAAGCACAGAATAGGTCGAAGTGGCGGTGCTTGGGGGAGGCCTATGTCCAGCAGTGGACGTCTTTCGGCTGAAATGATGATGATGATGAATTGTTTCTTCATTCTTTTTTCATTGTTCTCAGTTATAGAAGCAACAAGAATAATGTATGATTTTGTAATAACTTGATTTGGAAGACTGTCCTTGGAGTTTCTATCCCGTTCTTGTGCATAGAGATCTACGTTTTGCAATCGACAATTAGCTTCAATACTGTAACTAACTAACGTCATGATTCAAAAATAAATAAATGATTTAATTGAAATAAAATGCTTTGAGAAGCATCTGTGCTAATAAAAACATAAATAACACGGTGATTTTTTAAGGTAGAGTTATTTCAACGGACAAGCATATAGTTATTTGTATTGTTTGTGAAAAAAGCAATATGTTAAGTGTCGGTCAAAATTTTGCTACCATCAACGTACCCACTTAAAAATAATTTGCTGGTACAAATATGTGAATTGGGGTGGCCGGTGTATGAGCATTCACCTCCCGCACAATTTTAATTAGAGATACATCGGCCGCTGCACTCCATACGAGTGGGTTTAGAGAGCAAAATTTCGGCTCTGTCAAAGTTGAAATATATTTCTCGTTCAAAAAGTCATTCCGTATTTCTATTTCCACTTTTATAAAATGCAATAACTTTATTTTTGTTTGTCCTACAGGTAACGAACGCTGAATAACAGCTGCCATGTGAGTGTTTTTATTAGATTTTAACTTTAACAAGTGGTTAAGTTAAGGAGTCTTGTTGTAAACTACCTTTTTTTGGGTAGCAAATCATCAAATGACTTCTCCTGCTCTGGGTGTTGCGGGTGGGCGTGTCAGACTTTTACTGCCTAAAACCCATACGTGTTCCTTCAGTTGCCTATATGCCAGGGCCACGGTAACTCTTTCGAACAAATCGAAAGTAAAAAGTATTTAGCGAATATGTTTGTTATATAAGTATGTTCCGTTCAAGTGTGTACCGTGTGGTGCCGGACGTAAAGAATAACACCACCCCATTTCTTCCCGTGGGTGTCGTAAAAGGCGACTACGGGACTTACTAGAGAATGGGCAGCAGCGTTCTCTATGCATTTTACCACCATACTGCGATCGCCAACCCGCCTGCCAAGCGTGGCGATTATGGCAAAGCCCCCCAAATTGGGGGAGGCCTAAGTCCAGCAGTGGACGTCTTGCGGCTGAAATGATGATATAAGTATGTTTGTTACAGATCGAATTAGTCTAAATTATTGCAAATCAAATCACAGCTTTCATCAATTCTTCAATTATTATTTTTTCACAGGAATCAAAAACACAGATTTATTGAATACTATCTTTTGTCCGCGACTTTGTCCGCGTAACTGTCGGCTGTCGCCGACGAAGACAAAGTCGCGGAATTAAAAGTAGCCTATGTTCTTTCTTGAGATTCAAACTTACCCTATACCAACGTTTCATAAAAATCGATTCAGAGGTTTAGTCGTGAAAGCGTAATAGACAGACAGAGTTACTTTCGCATTTAAATATTAGTTTAAAAAATAAAGAAATACTCATTACACATGGTAACAAAAAAAAAATTCTAAATTACGTATACAACAATCAGCTGATGTGACCATTACATTTACAATATAATATACTATAATATACACAAATAAATGAACGCATCATCAATTATACAGTATACGTGTGAAAGAGATACACATACTATTCACATCATGTTCTATTGTTCGTGTATATAGGTGAGTTGAATGTGGTTGCGAGGGCAAAGATGACGGTGACATATCAAGTTAAGGAAATGTATGCTTGATGTGTACTCGTGTGTACAGATTAGGTCTCTTAGGTTATAATCTGTACAAAATTGGTAACTAATATAATATTTCGGTCGTTACACTTTTTCACTTTCTCACTTTTATTTCTCACGTTCGTGTATATAGGTGAGTTGAATGTGGTTGCGAGGGCAAAGATGACGGTGAAATATCAAGTTATGGAAATGTATGCTTGATGTGTAGTCGTGTGTACAAATTAGGTCTCTTAGGTTACAATCTGTACAAGATTGGTAACTAATATAATATTGCGGTCGTTACACTTTCTCACTTTTATTTCTCACGTTCGTGTATATAGGTGAGTTGAATGTGGTTGCGAGGGCAAAGATGACGGTGACATATCAAGTTATGGAAATGTATGCTTGATGTGTAGTCGTGTGTACAAATTAGGTCTCTTAGGTTACAATCTGTACAAGATTGGTAACTAATATAATATTGCGGTCGTTACACTTTCTCACTTTTATTTCTCACGTTCGTGTATATAGGTGAGTTGAATGTGGTTGCGAGGGCAAAGATGACGGTGACATATCAAGTTATGGAAATGTATGCTTGATGTGTACTCGTGTGTACAGATTAGGGCTCTTAGGTTACAATCTGTACAAGATTGGTTACTAATATAATATTTCGATCGTTACACTTTTTCACTTTTGCACTTTCTCACGTTCCGTGTGATGCCGGACGTCTATAGTACTATTATATAATAACACCATCACATTTCCCCCGTGGGTGTCGTAAGCGGACACTAAGGGATTACTAGAGAATAGGGAGTAGCGATCTCTATACATTTTACCACCATACTGCCATCGCCAACCGGCCTGCCAAGCGTGGCGATTATAGCAAACTCCCGAAATTGGGGGAGGCCTATGCCTCTCTGACTTTCTCACTTAGCTCTACTTAATATTTAAATTACGGAAGGAATCGAAAATGTTATTAAACCATATTTTTATTATTATTTTCGGGGGTAAAACTGACCCGAACGACCCTGGTCGCCTTAGTTCAATAAGCTCCTTGAGTTCTACCGTAATCAAAGTCAGATCGAAGTGACGGTTAAAACAGATAAAACTTAAATAAAATTACAGTACTAGTCACAAAAAAATAATTACATAATACATGGGCACTTATGTTACGTCAGAAGCTAGCTTCTGACGCTTCTTTTGTTCTTCAATTGGAACCATACACCTAGGTGTACGGTTCCAATTGGTCCTTTCCCCGTGGGAATAGCTGGCAAAACACCACGGTTCATCTTTTAAAAAGAATTGGCTTTCATAATGTTTTCAAATTACAGTGTTGATAGGAATGCGAGGACAGTGTAGAACTGTCACAAGTATCAAGTAGTTAGTGAATCTTTCGGATTGACTCAATCTGCGTGGTTGTTGCCACAACAAATCATTTCAGACAACAATCGACATAGTCTTCACATGATCTGATCATGTCTGGACTTTCCAGCCTGGGTCGCGGAATTTTTCGAAAGAATTACCGTGGTTCTAGCATAGGCAACTGAAGGAACACGGGTGAGTTTTAGTCAGTAAAAGTCTGACACGCCCTTCCGCTCCACCCAGAGCGGGCGACGTCATTTGATAATTCTCAACCGACAAAAAATAAATCTGGACATTAAAAGAGACTGTGGCCTCTGAGTTTGTTTCGGCCTTTCTTCTCGGTGTTGTCATGACACTGACTGAAACGAACTCATCTAGTTTTTTGAACGAACTGTTTGAGCAAAATGAAATAAAGTCGAAAGGAACGCTAACTGTTAGCGAAGTAATATCACGGGTGGGCGATGGGATACGACGCGACACGCCCGGAGCCAAAATTTCACGCGGATAAAGGTAGAAGCAACTCATTAATCAAACAGAAAATGGTCTACAAATCAAAAGACAGTCTCACAATGAACTGCTAAAAGACTAAAAATGTCATTATTTTCATATATGTATATATCACTATGGCGTTATAAAAAATGTCCTCAAGATATTTTCAACACAGAGGTTTCTATGTAGATTTCTTTGTAATAAAAAAAGAGAAACAAATTCGATAAAGAAGTATGAAAATCAGTTACCATTATTTTGTAGGTACCAATTTTATCTGAAGTTTGGCCGTTCATAATGTACTCGTCCATTGAAGAAGTAGACAAAACATCGTTATAAATACCTCGCACATGTTATGGCGATACCAAAAGACAAACAATGACGCCATTAACCTCTAAGGCATTTACAAAATCACGTATTTCCTGGTACAAGTTTTGGGATATCTTTGCGCGCTTATTTACGTTCGATGTTATCGCGTTCTCTTTCGCTCGCATTGTTTTGGATGAAACAATAATCTTTTCATTCCTGCTCGTGTTGACGATAAGTAGTCACCAGGAGGGCCCTCTTAATCATTTTTTTTTCGAACGACGTCTATCAAATAAGGTTATCCCCCATGGTTATCCCCTGTGGGGTACTGACCTTGGCTTAGGGCATGGCTGGTAGAGGGCAGCAAGCGATGAACTGAATTGGAATGAGCCCTCTAAAACCCCGAAATGTTAGCTTTTATCTCACTATCCTAATGTATATAACTTGTATGGAATCTTCTTAAAAATCATTACGTGTTACTTGGGGTCGATTCGAAATTAAAGGCAGAATAAGAGAACAAATTCATATATTTCACCAACTGTACCTTATATACGCAAATAAATGATTTTGATTTTTGATACAACATATTTTCTCGGTATCATTAACGCCCTCTTTCATATGATCGTTCCCAAAACAATCCATCCATCTTTAAACAGAAACTTATTAAAAATGTTGCGCGGGTAGTCTTGCATGAACAAAGCAATTGCGAAGTAAAAAGTATAAATAAAAAGTTTGTGGTTGAAGTTTGTCAAGTGCCAGTCGCGGTGGTCGGTGCCTCTAAAGCGCTTTGTTGCAACTCTTAACAAAAAACGAAAGACATTGCGGAATTTTACGCTCCAATTTTAAAAAGACCCGCTTATTCTGGCATCGGGTTGTAGGGTTAATTTTCTTTTCTTTTTATTCATTCTCTCTTCTGTAACTACTGGCAGACCCGGCAAATATTGCCTTGGCAAACAATTTTGTTGAGTTCATACAAGCATCGTATAGACAAAAGGATATGCAGGTTTTTGCGAATATTGTATCGGCATTTTGTACGGGTATTTTTTATTTTTTTCCTAATTCGGATTCGATTCATCCGGCTGGTTTTCAGACTAATGGACTGGATTTGATTACCTAACAGTATTTTCGATGGAGCTACCGCCTATCTGATCTCCACACCTCAGTTACCTACTGAGTAATCCGTTAATCTTTGGTAAGACTGGTTGTCAGACTTTCGGGCTTCTGACTACCCGTAATGACAGCCGAAGATGACAGACGTGACTAACGGGTTAACTTACTTCTCGAAGAACGGAGAGGTTTCAATATATAGAGATGGTCACCCATCCACGAATTGACCACGGCAAGCGAAGCTTCACCTGTTCGATCGTCTCGTGCGGCTCTAATAACTTAGCCTCGAGCCACTTTGATAAATTAATTAATCATAAAAATAGTACATCTAACTAATTTCTCTATACATGTATAGATCACTCTATTTTAACACTTTTCTTTTTGTATTATCTGTTAGTTTATCATTGATTTTTATGTTATTAAAATTTACAAAATAGCTCATTAGGTTTTCAAACCGTGTGGTGCGGATTTGCTATACACTTTAATCAATAACCTCGTAAGACCCAACGACCTAATTTAATGACAAAAAATATGTTAGCACTCCGGCCCAAGACTATTTTTAAAATCATTATATTATGGCCCAGCGACCTAAAATTATGACATAATATTTAAACCTATTTTTAGTTTAAATAAACCAACCAATTTAAATCTGTCATCAAAAATTCATTAACCTTGAATACATCTAATAAATATTAATAACCCCGGAGGATATACTCACTAAAATAATTAAGTCCAGAACTTTTCACTTAAACACATTTTTACTAGATCGAAGTAGCCGCAACTACTTGCACCTTTTGAATTAAATTGGGTCGTAAGTTATATCGACCTAAATTTAGATTGGGATTGGGATCCTTACGAGGATAGTAATCCTTAAAACAAGTAGTTGCGGCTACTTCGATCTAGTAAAAATGTGTTTAAGTGCTATTGCACTAGATTAAAGAATTAGGAACAAAAACACATCACTCGCCCACGATTGTATATAGTTTGGATAATAAACCTTAACACTTAAACGTAAAGTTAATTTTCGTTAGCAATATATTGACTACTTCGGCTGAAAACCATATTTCTAAAATAATATTTAAAAATTATAGAAAAATAAACCATAATTTCTAAGAAATAATTTGGAAAAATGTGGTAAACATTATTTGTGGTCTTATTTTTCCGACCGATTCTGATTTGCTTATCGGACAAATAGTACCATTAAATAATAAATGATTTTATTTCTGTAAGTAGGTTTGTACAAACACTGATGACAATGATATTTTTTTAAACTAGTTGAGGTCTGCGTTTCCTAACTGACTACTCTGAGAAGAAAGGCCAAAACAAACTCAGAACTCATTGTTGATCGAAAGCTATACTATAGTTTTTCCTAGTGCAAGCGGTCTCTCACAAACTAGTGATAAATCCTTTCTGAATTTGTCTAAATTAATACAACATCACTGTTTATGAAGAGAAAAATATAAAATAAATAATAATTTGTAATGGTTTTTTTTGTCTGTGAGTGCGAACGGACGGGCTATTTAAAAGACCCAGAATAAACGCAACCAGCCTTATTCAAATCCAGCCCATCCGTTGCTGCCCTCTACCAGCGATGCCCTAAGCCGAGATCCGTACCCCACAGGGCTTAGCAAGTAGTCGCTCTAGTGTTATATTTTTAAGCCCTGGCTGGAGGCCTTCAATTATTAATGTAGGAAGTCCGTTAAGCAGGTAAACAGCGGGTCATAGATCATCCTACGAGGTGTCCCTCCCAAAAAAAGGGTACTAGCCGATAACTTCCAAAGTTGCCCATTAACAATGTAGCCCGTGTCTCTAATAGAATCGAGGCCAATGAGTCTCTAAAGTCTTGTTACTTCGAAATAACTGTTGAATCCAGGCTAGTGGGCTAACAAAGCCAATAGGTGACGCCAATTAAAGATTGACCTATTCGATTTTGGGTCACATTTCCAATCTTGCATTGGGACACAGTTCCGAATGCGGTCGGCTTGCCGAATAAGACATGGTTTGGCTTTCATACCTAATTGGTGTTTGTTGTCTATATCTATTTACGTACATTCTATACGAATTGTAAATAGAAGTCAATTTTCGTATCTGTCAGTGTGATCGCTTTGTTCTTCTAAACTCCGCAACGGATTTTGACCATCACCATCATATCAGCCAAAAAAATGCTGGATATTTAAGTTTTCCCGAAGCACCGCCACTTGGACCAGTTGTGTGCTTTTCGTATCCAGCAGGCCATCGGTACATCTTATGGGAAGCCTTCCAACGCTACGTCTTCTATGCGATCGTCACTCCAGAATCTTCCGGCTCCATCGGCTACCTTTTCTAGGAGTAATGTGGCTTACCCACTGCCGCTTAAGTTTAGCTATGTTGGTTACTTTGGTTTTGACCACAATTTACAAGATATATTTCGAAATGTTTTGTGTATAATTCATTCATAATAAAATTACTTATAAACTGCTGCAGGAAATTTTCAGTAACAACCCGGAGTCTGCATTTGTGAATTACAGTCATCCCATTCATAGTGAAACAGAACTAAAATAATCGAATAAAAAAAATATAATTTGGATACGTATTACTTGATGCCAATGTGCTCGGCACGATCTATTTTTATTTGTGCTGATTTAAACACAAGATTGTATGATTGTATGATCCAACATTTTAGTTTTAATTTCATAGGATAGTATATTTTAATTAGTATTCCGTTTTCGTCAATACTTGAGCTAACGTCACTGTGACATGAAGTCTGAAGAGAGAGATAGATTACAGCTGAGCTCAAGAGGCGCAGTTACGGGCCTTGGTATAAGAAAACATGTTGCTAGGGGAAGTTACATTTGGTTGTGGGCCAAACACACACACAGTACGACGTCGCGTCGTGACACGTTGCGACTGACGATGTTACAAACATGTTCGGATATCTGTATGTACCCGACTACGGCGAACGGAGGAGGTTCTCAAGTCGACGCGTAAATACATTTTTTTTTTGTATGACCACGCATTACTTTTTGGAGAGTACCGACTTTGATATATTTTTTAAATTATTGGTTAGGGTATAACTCGAAGTTAATCTCATAAAAAATCCTACCCTATGGGTGGAAAAATAGGGGGTGTTTCATAGTTCACTCACAGATGTTAATAGTTAAAGTAGGATTATATAACAGTTAATAGCTAAAGTAAGGTAGGTAGCTATTTTAGAAGTAATCAAGAACTAAGCATGTGGTAATTAATAGATCATAGCCACAAAAAATATAAAATACAAAACTTTAGAAAAAAAATAATCTGCCGCTGTGAGTGATCTTTGTTTATTGATTGTTTGGCGGCGACTCAAAATTACTTAGGTATACTGACATTAGTTTAAGAACTTAGTTATTAAGGTTAAATAAAAAAGGTTTTTATTTTTTGCTTTTTAGTGTTTTCGGCGGCTTAAAATTTTTGTTGAAAAGTTTTTGACCGGTATGTATGTAAGTGAATTTTTCTATCTGGAATGTCTCTACCTAGCAGCCTGGAGTCTAAATTTGGGCCGGTTGAGTGCAATAGGTTCGCCTGTATTACATGGGACTTAAACATAACTTTGAGTGTACTCTAAGTACTATATCTCGACCGAAACTTCGGCAGAGGTGGGTCGCTTGTTTTATACAAGGTGAAATTAAATTAGCTAGTAGTATATGAATTTCCAAAAATCATAACAGATCAGTCGTTTGGTTGTCTTAACGTTGTCAGTGTCATTTAACGTTTTGAAAAAAATTACACTCATGAAAAGAAAAAAAAATTTTTTAGTTTTCGATATCGATACTCAACGCGTGGGATACGTACTACTTACTAATTTAATTTGACCCTGTGTAAGGTTACGTTTTGTTATAGGAATGAAAAATCATGAAAAAACTCACGACGATATTTTCTGGGGTGAGGTAGTTATGAGTTTGAACTACTTTTTGGTACGGACCGAGTAAGAATATCTCTTCGCATCGCATTTTTTTTTTGCTGATAGTATCTACAAAAGACCTCGACGAGAACTTACCGACTGTACGGGCTCGGTTGCTATCAAGATACTTCGTGAGTTTTTAAACCAAGTTCGTTTGGAATAAGTTTATCGTAACTTTAAAGGTAAATTAATACTTTGTGAATTCCTGTTAAGATACTTTCCGACAGGTTCTGTCGTCGCGTCACATCGTAGTTTTTTTAAAATTTATTTTTGTGTGCACACTTTATTACCTGTATACTGTTAGCATTATCATATAAGAAAGAATGGTATGAGGACTAGTAGTAATAACAGTAAGTAGGTTATCTATACTAATATTAGGGGTTAAAGTATGAAATTGCCGTTTTATAGTAATAGAAACTTTGAATTGACATTAAACCTTCATGATCTGAGATATTTTTTTATTTTTATTATACCTATGAGATTTTTAATTTAATTATGTGCAACATTTGATTTACGAATTTATACTCATTGTTTTTTTTTATTCAGCTTATTTCGAAAATCCGAGTAATTTTTGAATACGAGTTCCGACGCGAATCTAACGCGGCAGGAACCGCTCGCAATTTTAATGTTGGCTGTTTGGTGGTCTCTTCATGTTATTCACTATAGCGTTCTCAAGTCTGGTCAAGCAATATCAGCAGATATTTACTGTAGCAAACTTTGAACAACGATGGCGAAACTGACAGTGAAACAGTCCCGATTTGTGAATCGATCGTCCCCATTATTGCTCCATGATAACTCTACTGGAGCTGCAGTCAGAAACCATACTTCGTTCTCCTTGCTCGCCAGACCTTGTGGCAACTCACTATCTTTTTTTTCGTCATTTGAACAATTTTCTACGTGGCAAAAAACTCTTCCCAGGATAATTTGGGTAAATATTTTGATTAAATAATTTCATCTTGAAAACAAAAACGAGTTTCAATTTTGCTGTATAAATCGGCAATTTCGTACTTGCTACCCCTAATATTATAAAGCTGAAGAGTTTGGTTGAACGCGCTAATCTCCGGGACTACTTTTCGAATGGAAAAGTTCTTTTAGTGTTTGGTATTTAATTTATCGAGGAAGACTATTGGCTATATAATATCACGTAACGATAAATTTTGTAAAAACGGGGAAAAGTTATTGCTTTTGAGAGGTTCCCTTTCGAGCGCAGCGTTAACGGTTAAACTAACGTAATAATCATGTATTTGGAATTGTTTACCTTAAAAAGTAAACAAAAGGTCCGCGATAGCATATGTCTATCTTTTTAGGTCGGCTCATCATGACTTTTTTTACAAATTGGACTGGTAATGTACCCGAGAGACTAGCGGCATTACCACGTTGTATGGCAATGCTTAGCCTCTCGTTTAGTCACGGGAAGTATCAGCCAGCTGTTTAGAGATTGTTTAAATAAGTCCAGAGCACTTGGACTCCACAGCCCGCGGGTTTCAACCCTAAACGGCTCAAAAATATAATGACCAATAAGTTTATTATACTTACGCCGCTTGAGGATTTCCGTAGCCGCAGAAGCAGCAGCAGCACAGCACGTCGTGCCAGAAAGATGGGATGGCGCAGGAGTATCGACGCACGTTTCATCCCACACTAAAGGCCTACCCACATTCCATGGAAATAAGACAAGAAGATAAGACGTGCCGTCCGGTCTCTTGCCATCGTCGCGTGCCAAGCCATTGTGTTCTAATACAGCTGGAACCCTGACGGTGACAAGAGCTCGTCGGATGAAATCGTTGCCGCGCTAATCAACCCACACTTCGCCTGCAAATAAATATTAATAATAATCTAAATGTTTTTATACGTTTATATTCTAATATTTAAAAATATAATTTATAAATGTGTATAAATGAATAAAGGATGTAAATATTATACTTCTGAAGAGTATGTTTCGTTAATCGTACTAATCTGCGGAACTGTGTTTAGTGTTGGAGAGCCCATTTATTGAGGAAGACGAAGGCGGACGGAGTCGCAGGCATTCGAATTCGTGACTTTTTTCTCTTTGCTCAGCTCCTAAGGCTTCCAGCGTTATCATCATCATCATCATCAGCAGCCTATAAATGTTCGAACTGCTGGAACACAGGCCTCCTCTCGGTGAGAGGAAGTGGGCCATAATCCACCACGTGGGCCCAGTGCGGGTTGGTAGATGTCAAATGTCTTTGAATTTTTGTTTCTAAGACACGCTGGTTTCCTCACGATGTTTTTCTTCATCGTTTTGAGAGCAGTGGTGATGAAATAATTTACAGAAAGTACACCGCCTGCTTGGGTTCGAACTCACGAGCTACCATTGCCACGTCCAGCGTTATGTTATGTAGCATATAACCTTTCCCGATAAATGGACTACCCAACACTAAAAGACTCTTTAATTCGAACCAGTAGTTCTGGAGATTAGCGCGTTCTGTCAAACAAACTATTCACCTTTATATAATATTATATAATAGCTTCTAACAGCGGCTTCGCCCTTATATTATTTACCTTCCTCTTGAATTACTCTGTCTTTCGATGAAAACTGCATCAAACTCTGTTACGTAGTTCTAAGTGTACAGACGCGAGAAACGACTTTGTTTTAAACTAAATTAAATAATATATTAACTTAACTAAAACTATAAATATGTACACAAACTAAAATAAGGCGTCGAAAAATTCATCCTCATCGCTGTCGACCGGCAATGTACCCAAGAGACTGGCGGCATTACCACGCTGTATAGCAATGCTTAGCCGCTGGCCAAAATAAAAACGTTTTAAACTATGTTAAGATAAGTAATAAGTATAGATTATTATGTATATTGACCTGCTTTTTATAAAAAAATGAGGGTATGGAAACTCCCTTGGGCATAACAAACTATTTAATGTTATAGTAGCATAATTTCGTTTTTATTTGAAACAGCTAAAATCCAATTTGAAGCTCTCCATTTTCCTGAGTATGTTGGTGAAAACACTGGACTTTGTTGCAAAACCTTTCAATTAACTATAGCCACGCGTTTGTTTTGGTCGGTGCGGACTCAAATGTAATTAAAATTTACACACAAGTTTTTTAAACTAACTCAATAACTGTAGAAATAGTTTTGTGTGTTCGTTTAAGGGTTTTGCGGGAATACAATAAGTATATTACTTAAAAAAAAACCGGCCAAGTGCGAGTCGGACTCGCGCACCAAGGGTTCCGTACAAACCTGTAGGTATAAAGATTAAAATTAAAAAAATATTTTTATTATATGATGTAACTAAAAAATTACGGTTTTCGCAATTTTTCCTTTATCTGTGCTATAAGATGTTGCTTCGTACCAAATTTCAAAATTCTAGATCGACTGGAAGTACCCTTTAGGTTTTGATTCCCTTGCGAGTTTCGAAAGTTTACGGAGCGGTATAAACGGCTATATCTTTTGATTGCGTTAGCTTAGAAGTTAGATTTTTTCACAGCTCCAAGGGACAGCAGACTTGAGTATTTGATGTAAATTTCAGCTTGATACCTCTACGCGTTCCTGAGAAAAAGGGTCTTGACAGACGGACGGACGGACGGACGGAAGGACGGACGGACGGACGGACAACAAAGTGATCCTATAAGGGTTCCGCTTTTTCCTTTTGAGGTGCGGAACCCTAAAAACGAATCTAACTGGAGTAGTATACTCAATGTGTGTAGGTGTCTCCTCTAACGACCATTACAGACACCAATCGAAGATTACGTTTGGACTTGAAAAGAGACTGTGACCTCTTAGTTTGTTACGGCCTTACTTCCCAGAGTAGTCAGACACGAAACGCCGACCTTATTTAGTTTATAATATGATTGACGTGTAAAAGTGTTTGTACGAACCAACTTACAGAAATAAAATCATTGATCGTTTAATCTGCAAAATTGAGGCCGACTTCAGTTTTTTCGAACTTAAATCGTACACGTAATCAACGTCCGATGTGCCACCGGCTTCAATGGAACGGCGAAGTGACTGCGATTGATAAAAAAGAACGCTGCCTCGTCAGTACTCTTGTCAAAGCACAGTCACGAAGGCTCGGGTCAAAGGATTTTAATTCGCACAGTTTGAGAGCCACACATCGATAAAGCGTCAGTGACGTGTCAGCTTGTCAATCGGCTTAATTCCACTTTTTTTTATTTTTCCCTTCATTCATTTTTTATGCAGTATTGGGGGAAAAGCTGCAATTGGGATTCCGCGTTCATGTGAACGATTATTTTGTGAAAAGGAAATTTTGTTTTATTTTTTATTGGTCGTCGGTTTACTTTGTGGGAGACGTTTCAACTCTGTAGGCCACATCGGCCGTCTGTTCTACGAGGTCGTAGGAATCCGCTGGATACATGGACATCACTTACTGGATAATTGCAGAAGTCAATATTTTATAAGGACATATTTTGTTGGTAGACTAAAATAATTTATAATTTAGAATATGGTTCCCTTTTTCATGATAACTTACGGTTCATTAAGAGTCTCGTCACATATCAAAGAGATTTTATTGTAACTTCGTTTACAATTTTCCTACACGTTAGACGCGACCCGACTGCTACGATATAGTAGCTGGCGTAGCGTTAACATCGGTTTTACTACGGCGTAGCAACCGCGTAGTACTTTAAATTGAATATGCGCATATATTTGATTTAAAGTGCTTGGATTCCGAATAATGTAGTTAATTACTTTTAGATAATAATTCTAATAAGATACACAATACATCAAGTATTATCAGTAGTATGGTAATTTTATTCTAGGTGCATCGTCTTCACATATTATTATACTAGCTTCTGCCCGCGAGTTCGTCCGCGTCAAATTTTTGCTCCCTTGACCATTCCCGTCGCATCGAATTGCCTGCCAGGTTTCGTCAATATTTCGTTGCTGCTTCGCTTGGTTTGATTGTAGAGTGATGTTATATAGCCTATTCAACCGAAATTGTTTTACGGTTTTACGCAATCTATGGCGAAATATCTATATACCAAATCCCGCAATGATAACCTACCAATATTTCTGCTGAACTGGTCCTTTTTGGCGCAGCCGTGAGGCACACTGTAATGCTACTTTCTGACATCGCACCTTACACTTTTTATTTGACTATTTTCTGTTGTATATTGTGTGCCTGTAAGACTATGCTAAATGTATTTTCTTTCTATTTTCTATGGGCTTGCGTAAAACAAAACCGACCGAAGTGTATACTTAAAGCAACGTAAACGTTTTCTTAACAAAAGAAAACAACCTTCTAATAAATAATAGTTTAAAAAAACTAAAAAACACGCTTCCATTGAAAACCAAACTAAAAAGTACAAAATAATGGAAGAAAAGCGTGTGGTGCTTTTTAAGGTATTTTTTTATTGATATCAGCACCCCACGCTTTTGTTCCATTATTTTGTACTTTTTAGTTTGGTTTTCAATGGAAGCGTGTTTTTTAGTTTTTTTAAACTATTATTTATTTTCTATTTTTTAGGGTATTTTGAATTTTGAGACGTATGTCAGCGTAGTTTGTGACAGTTTTTTTGCTGTCCTGGTAACCCTGGCAAGGATAATGGCACAAACTTATGAAATTATTGCATTGTCATCGGTCCTTGACAGGTGTGCAAAGTTTGAATAAAATCTGGTCGTTTAAAGTGGGTCAAAATCGCGCTATAAGGAGTCGGTTACAAACAAACATACAAATATACAAACATACAAGTGAAGCTAATATAAAGCGTGTAAAAATGATACAATGTGAAAAATAACTTTAATTTTGAAATGCGGTGTCTTGGGATCTGTACTTTAGTTTTGGCTACCGACTAAAAGTTTTTTTATTTTCGGGAACGCGAACCTATAAGATTTTCGTTTACCAAAAATTGGTCAACGCGCCTAAAGAAGCCACAATAAAAACTCAGACTATCAGTTTAGTATGCGACTAATTGAACTAACCATTCTTCAATCTAATCGCTAAACAGACGATCAACTTCGAGAACCTTTACATATATTCCATTGGATCATTTTATTACATAGTTTATTAATTTTCTACCCTATACCTCGCCTAAATCAATCACTCTGCCCTTCCTATTCAGAACTACGTTGGGGTCGATCTCCAGTCAAACCGAATGCAACTGCCTACTAGTACGTATATTTTACATAGATCAACTGCCCATCTGACCTCCACAACTTAGTTACTGGGTAATACGATACCTGTTTGGTAAGACTACTACTATTGTCAGACTTATCCATAATGACTGTCAAAAAGATGAAGAAATTTCAGCCGGGATCAACGGTTTGTTTTCCGACAGACCTCGGCAAGCACCTCTTAAGGGTTCCTTCAATCCATGATGAATCCCAAAGTATAAATAAAATATATATATTCCTTACGTGATTAAAAATTCATGAAAATCACTTAAAATACGCCGTCCTTAAAGATTGACCAGTGAAGCTGATTAACCACGAGCCCTTTGCCTAGACCATGCCATTGTAATTGAAATACTGGGGCGTCCTCCCCTCCTCCGAATGGCTCACACACAAAAGGAACAAAGAACAGAGGAATACTTCACTCGATAATAAACAAGTTGTAGGTGCACTCGTAGTTTTGGAATCACTGCAAACGCTTCCAGTGTGTCTTATTCTTCATTTATTTTCATTTGTATGGCCAAGTATTTTTCTTATTCTGTGAGTTAAAAGACTGGAATTCAGAAGGAGGAGTTTGTGGTGAAATCATGGTTTTAGAATCTCTGCAAAGCGGTATTCGTGGGGAGTTCTATAGTGTCTATTTATTGGTTTATTCTCGGGTGTATTGTTCATGTATTTATTCTTATTCTGCGAGGTAAAATACTAAATTGCATGGTTTGACGTTTACAGTAGGTGTGGTTAGAAAAAGCTCCTTTTCATGTTTGTTTTAAGGGTTCCGCACCTCAAAAGGAAAAAGCGGAACCCTTATAGGATCACTTTGTTGTCCGTCCGTCCGTCCGTCCGTCCGTCCGTCTGTCAAGACCCTTTTTCTCAGGAACGCATGAAGGTATCAAGCTGAAATTTATATCAAATAATCAAGTCTACTGTCCCTTGGAGCTGTGAAAAAATCAAACTTCTGAGCTAACGCAATCAAAAGATATAGCCGTTTATGCTGCAAATTTCCGCAAATTTTCGAAACTCGCAAGGGAATCAAAACCTAAAGGGTACTTCCAGTCGATCTAGAATTTTGACATTTGGTACGAAGCAACGTCTTATAGCACAGATAAAGGAAAAATTGCGAAAACCGTAAATTTTTAGTTATATCATATAATAAAAATATTTTTTTAAATAATTTTAAGCTTACTACTCCTTTCCTCATGAACGCGTAGAGGTATTAAACACTACAGGTTTATACGGAACCCTCGGTGCGCGAGTCCGACTCGCACTTGGCTGGTTTTTTTTTTCTTTTGTCTTTGGGCTGATTTTTCAATTAGTCAGATAACTTTATTTGAAGTGTAAATGTGACAGTCTGATCGCTGTTACTTATGTAATACTGTAAAAAATATTTCAAGGGGTCGTATTATTCTTAGTTCAAATTGACTAGAGCCGGTTATCCAATCGTCATAATAAGTTTATCGTAGAAATAAATTTCTTGGTTTCATATACACATTTTCTACACAAAAGCTGTCATATTTATTCCTACGACGATCTGTACTTTACGAAATAACTCGGTAACTAAAATACGGTTTGAATGGTGTCCTTAGAAAGGTTTTCTCAATGCCAAGTAAACTACACTATTTTAATTGGCAATTTAGCCGTATCTCATCTCTGCCCGCATTGACTGAAAGTATATAGGAATTCAAAAGAGTTTTTCAACGTAGTCCCTATAATACGGAAAATGAGAAAATTTCAAAAGCTCTAAAGGATTGGTTGCTCTGAAATGCTAGTGTGTTTAATCGAAATGTTGGGCTTCACTCTGCGCTGGTGTTGTATGGCTAGCGCTGAATTCGCTGCAGGGATGTTCGTTTTTCGAGCGTTTTGTTCGTTTAACTTTTCGTTTATTCGCTGTAATGTAATTTAATGGTATTAGTTCGTTATTTTAGTTTTCAAGCCCTTTTTTGCTGAATAGTGTTTGTTGCCGTGGCAGGCTATGATTTTGACCGGTGTTTATGTATATTCATTTATTCCATTATAACTTGTTACTACCATAATTTGACAATTGAGTTATCGTTGATAAGGTCTTGATCGTCCGTGGTGTGGTGAAAATCTAGGACGTAAAGTAGCGACTTAAAAAACAAATTTTCAACGACAACTTAATAAGTACATTTAAAAAAAAACTTTATCATATTGTAAGCTAACCGTAAAATAGTTTAAATAAAAACCAAGTTCAAAACCAAAAATCCAGTAACTGAAAAGTAATGGTCTAAAAAGTATGAAATACGAATATTTTCTAATCTGAAAGCAGCGGTCGTATGTCACCTAAACAATAAATTCCATAAGTGGTAAGCGAACACAAACTTTAAGGCTAAGTGGTATAAGTGGGGGTGTTAGTGGTAAATGAATAAAAACTTTTTTACAAAAAAATAAACAACCGACTTCCTTAAAAACACTACAAAGTGAAAAATAACTTTAATTTCGGAAGTCGGTGTCTTAGGATCTGTATTTATGGTTATTTTGCCACCGACTTCCGAAATTAAAGTTATTTTTCACTTTGTAGTGTTTTTAAGGAAGTCGGTTGTTTATTTTTTTGTAAAAAAGTTTTTATTTTTAAATTTTTAGTTGTGGTATTCACCCTGCACTAATTCCAAACAAACAATGCATATTTATGCGATAGCAGAAATCGTGGTTGATTTGCTGTCATTTTTTAAAGAGTTCCGGTGTCTGTCTCCGGAACTGATCATCAGATCTATATGAAATTTACATGGGACCATTTCGGAATAAACTCCTTTCGAACAAAAAAAGAATTTTGCAAATCGGTCTATACATATATGACGGAGTTATGGCCGAACATACATAAAAAAAAAAAAACATATAAACATCCGAATTGAGAACCTCCTCCTTTTTGAAGTCGGTTAAAAAAGAAAAGAAAGGAAGAAAATACATTTATTTAGCACATACTAAAAGGCACACAATATATAGGCTAGAAAAGAGTATATAAAAAAAAAAACAATTCAAACATAAAAGTGTAAGGTGCGATGACAAACTAGTATTAGAGTGTGCCTCACGGCTGTGCCAAAAAAGGCCAGTTTAGCAATAGTGCCTGACGCAGGTTTTTTAAATGTGCATCTTTCTGCCTTTGTAGAAGTCAGAGTTAAAGCAGAACGTCAGAACGAAAGACGTGTTCGTATGGATTGAGGAACCATATCTCTTATTTAAACGCGGGTACTATCAATATTTTGTAGAAAATTATAATTTTCTACTTTGGGACTCCAATAAAATCGGATATTTAACCTATTTGTTTGGAGTCCTGAAGTTTGTAGTCATCAACATCTGCCTAGCGCCTTCCCGATTATGATGGATTCCGCTGTCTACCAGTATTTCACACGGAACGAAAGAAATATGAAGGTAACACGATATCCCTTGGTTAGTCTGTTTGTCAGACTATTGACTGACCACCCGTAACAACTATCAAAGATCTACAAATGACAGCCGTGACTAACGGCTTAACATGCACGGAGGGGTCTCAAAATGTAGTGGGCGATCACCCAATCACGAGCTGACCGCGGCAAGCTAAACTTGACCTTCGATGGACCCGTACGGCTGTTAAACCGTTAAAACGTTACATGGTAATCGACATAAGTCTCATCTGCCTTTTCCCAACTATGTTGGGGTCGGCTTCCAGTCTAACCGGATGCAGCTGAGTACCAGTATTTTACATGGCGCGACTGCCTATCTGACCTCCATAACCCAGTTACTGGGTAATACGATACCCCTTGGTAAGACTGGTTGTCAGACTTTCGGGCTTCTGACGACCCGTTACGATTGTCTAAGATCTACGAAAGACAGCCGGGACCAACGGCTTAACGTGCTTTCCGAGGCACGGAAGGGTCTTGGTATGTAGAGACGGTCACCCATCCACGGACCAACCGCGGCAAGCGTAGCTTAACCTGAACGATCGACCCGTGCGGCTGTTGTAACTTAGCCAGAAGCCCTTCGACAAAAGTATCATTGCTAAAGTAAAACCACTTGGCCGCAATCATATCAAAAAAGTTCTCGCCGGCCGAATAAAAAACAAAGGGCAGGAGTCTGCGGCTGACGTTGTTTCTTTTTTTTTCAATTTCGAACTTGACGTTCACAGTTGTCCAAAGACTATCATTTCAGTGTGAGCGAGCGTAAAAAAAATTTATTAAACTATTTAACCTAACCTTTAAAGTCTCCAATAAATAAATAATGATACAACGAGTAACATAATTAACGGAAAATACATCATACATCCCAATCACAGTACAGTACTAAGTAATACAGCAACAAAAACTATTTTTATTATTTCACTATTATTTTCTTTTATTTATTTGTAAATATTTATAAATTATATTTTTAAACATTAGTACATGAAAGTATAAAACCATTAAAAAAAAATTAAAAAGTTACAAATATTAAAAATATTACTTAACTATTATTATTAAGAATTATTGCCTAAAATTAAGTTTTTTTGGCTCTATCACCGGTTAGTACGGCAAAACATGTACGTTTTGAGAAAAATACCTAAATTAAAAGGTTTCGGAAATTATTTCGGTATTCCATTTTAAGAAAACTTCTGTTACACCTTGTATAATACATATATTAATAAAAGTTTAATACAGACCTTTAAAATGTCCTTATTTTGTTATTATTACATTATCTTAAAAAATTTGTTAGTCGTGAGGAGATCAATTGATGTAACTAAGGAACATAAAAACTTGAGATAAATACTAGAAAACAAATTGAAATAACTCTAATTAAATTACGAAGGATATTTTAATAAATAATATGCGTAGTAATAAATCTATCTATGTATCTATTTTAATTTATCATATTAAATTGAATATAAATACATTAATATACTATTTACTAATGGATACTAAATTAACTAACAAACACATGTCAAAATACTTATGCATTCATAACACGTCAAATAACCCGCCCCTAACTGTTCCCGGCGCAAAAAAAAAAAAAAAGTGCCCAAAACACTTGCTGCGTTGCCACGTTGGATGGCAATGGCTAACCTTTGCACCAAAAACGAGCCGGAGCGAGAGTCAGAGCTTGTGCCCTAACTCACTATTGAGCTTCCTGAGTAATAAATTAAAATAAATAGGGTTAATGTAATATAAATAGATATACTTATAAAAAAGGTAAAATTAAAATAAATTAATAGGTAACATGCCTGGTGAGCCTTCCCACAGCTGCCGGCTGGTTTGTCTGCAAACATCTTTAATAAAATATGAGTATATTATTTTTAATATTTCACTTCGCGCTACGGACCGCCGCCGGAGCCAAGCAAAAAGAAAAAAAAAACGTCCGAAAAAACGTTAAGTAACAACATGAAGCAGCGCGGTCGGGATGGAATGCTACGCCTCGGGTCTATACAAATAAATAAAATTACAGTGTCTGTTTTTAATGTCACAATAACAGCTTTTTACTAAAAGCATCGGCACTTTTAACAAAATATTTTTTGTCTGTCTCTTTGTCTGTTTGTTCTGGCTAATCTCCTAAAAGGCTTGACCAATTTTGACGGGACTTTCACTAGCAGATAGCTTATGATATAAGGTGTAATATGTAGTGGTAGCCTGAGGGATCATTTCAGATATCCACGCGGACAAAGCCGCTGGGAAAAGGAAGTTTTTAATAAACATGCAATAAAAGGTTACAGAGAGCTCTGAACCCTTACAAAGGGTTAACTCAACTGGCTGTGATTGTTTAAACTTCCGTTAACCACAGTCGCCACAGTTCAATCGCGGCTTTGTGTTCTGATATTGCTGTTTTTAATGAAACAGGGTTTAAAATAAATGAAGTTTTTGAACTGTTAAGCCTCAGAGCCTTCTGAAGCCGCTTATGGGCTTATAATATAAAATGGGTCCGTTTAGTTGAACTAACTTTTTGTGTGAAGTGTTAAATATCAATAATAATGTGTAATGTGGCTTAGCCTTTCGGTTTTGAATTTTATTCCGACTAACTTAAAGTTTTTTTTCGCAATAGCAGAACACACGGTAATTTTTTTTTTGTTTTATTTGTTAGTTTTGTACTTAACGTCACCCGAAATAAAATTTAAATTACAAATACTGCCTTGAATTAAAAATGGCGTCGTATTTTAATAGTTTGTGGCACAACACCATACATATTATTCTTAAAAATTGGCAAATCGCGTTGTAAAGAATTGTTGGCACGTTACAAATCTACGCACGCTTATTAGAACATTTTATTTTATTTTGACTGAAGTGTATGTCTATCTATATATCCTACTAATATCGTAAATGTGAATGTAAGTTTGTTTGTTACGCTTTCACGCCAAAAACTGCTTAACCGATCATCATGAAACTTTGTACACATATTCTTAGAGGTATTAGACATAGGATACCTTTTATGAAAAAATATCTATATTTGTTGTTATTTTTAACGCGAGCGAAGCTGTGGGCAAAAGCTAGTATTTGATATATTAAAAAAATACCTGTAAGTATTAAAAAATGCAGAAATCGATTCAGTAAAGGATTCTAAACATACAACTTCCATAATGTGCACTCATTTTTCCATATAAACTTTAAGTGTGCCAAATTTCATACTCCTCCACAAGCGTAATTTTCGTAAGAAGGGCAGAGTTTTGCATTTCGTACGTATTACTACTTGATTATTTAGATTAAAATCATCAATACAACACTCTAAGTTCATTTAATTCCATCAAATCACTGTTTATGCAATAGTCCGGGAAAATTTGCTTCTCCTTTAATTCAGTTACACATTGCTCATATATCATTCTGTTTCAGTGCATAAGTACGAAACAGAAATCGTCGGAAGCGAAATACCGTTGAAAGATTCAGCATCAAATTCCTAATTGCAGTGATAGTCAGTATTGGCTACCGTGTTTCAATATTCCCACAATATCAGTAGACTCGCATCGGGAACTGTTGGATTGCAAAATTGGGGTCGAATTTCAAAGCTAACCGGAGGCGGCCGTGTGAGAACTTGACATGTAATCACCTAACCAACTAACTTACTAACCTGACCTTGACAGATGAACGATAATCAGTGAACTGTCGTCTATAAGGTCAGTACGTAGTAATAGAAATCAAGGTCACCTGATTGTAGGTCATTGGTAAATTACCGTTCCTAGACCTTCATTAATTACAGCCAGAGCAATTGGATTTTGATTTTAATTGTTGGAATTGATTTCGATAACCGTGGGGAGTTTGTTCCGCCACTTCTTCTTCCCAGCCAAAGCACTAGGAAGTGTCGAAGGGCGGGCGTTTTGGGGGGACTGTCTTATGTGACTTTGACGTTCAAAAAGTGCTGACTCTCAGCCTAGTTTGAATAAATGACTTTTGATTTGATTTGATTTGATTTGTGTAATTAAATGATATGCCTTACTTAAAATATCAATACGTGAAGCAACAACTTTATACAACTTTTTTCGAAAATTACGCGAACGGAGAAATATGAAGTTTGGGACAGGTAAACTTTATATTGCAGCTAGCTAATATTTTTATATAATAATTTTAGCATTAGCAATACGTTTAAAAAAAAAAAAAACATTTTTCTCACTAATGACGTTTGACGCATTTGACATAAACACAAATAAACTCTTTTGTTTATGGTTAAAGTCTGTTTTCAAACTCAGAAGAGAAATGTGGTGGTAGAGTCTTACTGGATGTCAAATAAGTATGATTAAGAATATTACAGGGAGTACAGATTTAAATTAATTAAGGAACAAAATTATAACCTAAATTAACTAAAACTATTTACAAATTAAAAAAAAAACATCTAAAAATCATCCGCATCGCTGTCGACTGGTAATGATAATTTACCCAAGAGTTTTACTTAATAAAACTAAGTACACCCATAAAAAAAATGATTATGTCACTTATCGTTCGAACTTAAAATTTCAATATGATAAAATAGAATTTCGAATACCGGGCGACCACTAGATATAATTATTACGTATGTTAACGGTAATCACAATTATGAAATAGTTTGGTTTAAGACTGAGGATATACAGTTTACAGTTTGTGACGAATCGCTGGAACACAACTCACACAATGCGAGTTAGTGAGCTCAACTTTCCTTCTCAAGATATATAGGAATATTCCTACACCTTAAAATTCACAATAAAAAGCGTATGAAGTTGGGAACGAATCCCTGATAAGTGTCACCCATTCCATCACACATTCGTACACGTCACGAAATGCGGTGACTTCGACTGTTTGATTCATTTGTTACCACCAAAAGAATAATTGAATTTACCGACGCGACGAATGAAGAATAGCCGCCAATTTCTGAAGTCTGTTTAAAAATGGAATCGTGTCCGTATTCCTTGTAGAAAGTAAGTTCAAGTTTACGTTTGTTTATATCTGGAGGTCGACTCGTCAGCCGAGCTTACTACGGGCGCGGTATTTATAGTCGCCGTACTATGCCAGCCTCCGTCAGCATTCCGGGGAACGAGAATACTGAATAGACCTATTCTCGTGAGCCTTAGCAATACTATACTCTTATGATGTTATTTTAGAGTTCATCTACAAATTCCTTTGCTTCATATTGTCTCTTTCTACACATTTGGAATAGTTTGACTGCTTTTTTTAAGTACTTATTAGGATTAAATCGTGTTGTTGCGTGTTAGTTTACATTTTGACAGTTCAACACCATTGATTACGTTATTTACGTTGCTGAGCAGACAAATTTTTCGAACTTAAGAAGCAATGGATTAGCGATATCTTTCTTATTTCTGATTGATAGTATGTTACGCAATAAGGGTGCTGTTTTGTTTATTTATTTAAACTTCTCGCACACAAAAAGGTACAAAGGCGGACTTATATATATATATATGTATATTAACTTTCTTTCAGATTAAATAATCCATATTTGTGTTAGTAAGTACTTAACAACTAAGTTAGTAAAGTACAAAAAAAGAACAGCAATAATAATAAATAATAAAATACAAAAAACAATCATATCAAATCAATTAGACACGTGGAGTGCAATCCAGTGTCTTATAAAAGGACCGTCAAACCGATCTGCTATTACATTTAAAATGCTGTTGGAGCTTGATCGGATACGGTGCAATATGGAGGCCGCTCGTTTTCTCATGATGGCATGAAAACCATTAGTTCGAGCCTTCATAAACATGCCAGACGCACTACAGTATCTCGGGAGCCCCAACATAATTCTAAAAGCATTGTTGTATTGTACACCAAGGGCATTGAGTGTCCGCTGAGTACAGCTGATCCACAGGGTGCACGAATAGAATGATTGGCAGATTGACTTAATGCCTTAGGCATTCTCTACCAGTCTCAGTAGCTTTTAGGACCGTAGTGTTGCACGTGTAAAATAATTCATTTTGTATATTAGAATATTGTTTATTGGATTATAACATTTGTGAGATTTAAGAAACTTGGGACCAATTTAATAGTGCCGAATTTAGACATTGTGTTTACAAATAATAATCGTCTCAACTTATATAAATCACTTAGATGTCATAAGTATATTTAATAATGGTAATATTTAAAGGGTGCCTCGTTCCTGAGTTCATGGCGTTATGTGGGCGTACTATAGGTACACCTCTGCCCAATATTTTGAAGATGTGTTGAATTATGGAATATTCATATTCCTTTTGTTATTATGTTATGGACGTAAATAATAACACCATCCCATTTCTTCCCGTAAGTGTTCTAAGAGACGACTAAGGAACTTACGAGAGAATGGGCAGCAGCGTTTTCTATGCATTTTACCACCATACTGCGATCGCCAACCCGCCTGCCAAGCGTGGCGATTATGGCAAACCTCCCCAAATTGGGAGAGGCTTATGACCAGCAGTGGACGACTTTTGGCTGAAATGATGATGTATGAGATGATGAATTTGAAATCTAAATTACATTATAATCTAAAAAGTTTAAGACAATACACCTGCACCCTAGCCAGGTTGATAATCTGCAATCGTTAATGCTAGTCGAAAACTAATCAAATATATGGGAATGAAATCATCTCAACGTTAAGTCACGTGGTTAGAACAAATGTTTAATTGTTTTGTATAATTGTTTTTATTTTTGTTTTTATTTAACTGCTTATGTTAATTTATTTTTATTTTCTTTTAATTTCATTTATTGTGTATATGTATCATTTGCATCGTTGTATATGTAAGCGGGCACGCCCTTTATGCCTGGAGTCTTTATTAAGGTTTTAATTTCTGTTTACGATTTTGTTTTATTATTTATTTCAGCTTGAGGTTAGTTTTCAACGTTTTGTTGGTATATTGGCGTGTGCTAGCTGACATTTGGCGAATAATGAATGTTTTGTTTTATAATATTAGTAACTTACACAATACTGTATAGAATCAAATTCTTCTAACTTAACAGACAGCTGTGCTGCTGAGGAGTTTGTTCCGCCACTTCTTCTTCCCAGCTAAAGCACTAGGAAGTGTCGAAGGGCGGGCGTTTTGGGGGGACTGTCTCATGTAACTTTGACGTTCAAAAAGTGCTGACTCTCAGCCTAGTTTGAATAAATGACTTTTGATTTTGATTTTGAAATGAATAGAAAATTCGTAGCCAAGTTCACATCATTCAAAATGATAGAATGAATTGTTATCGTTTCTACAATGTTCAACGATACATCCTTTGTTATAATGTGTCGTTTTTCTAAAGACATTGTAAAACGAGCGGCCGACTCAGGCGCGTCAACATGTCTACCAACTTATTGTTTTCTACAACTTCTGAAGCCGAAGCGTTACCGATTGGGGAAACGCTGCTGCCCATTCTCAAGTAAGTCCCTTAGTCGACTTACCACACCCGCGGGAAGAAATGGGGTGTTGGTATTCTTTACACATGAATAGAATGATTCGGAATTGAAATGAATTCCAGTACTTTACAGGGAGTGACTGCCTATCTAACCTCCACAACCCAGTTACTGGGAAGCACGATACACCTACACGGTACCGTGTGGTGCCGGACGTAAAGAATAACACCAGCCCATTTCTTCCCGTGGGTGTCGTAAAAGGCGACTAAGGGGCTTACTAGAGAATGGGCAGCAGCGTTCTCTATGCATTTTACCACCATACTGCGATCGCCAACCCGCCTGCCAAGCGTGGCGATTATGGCAAAGCCCCCCAAATTGGGGGAGGCCTAAGTCCAGCAGTGGACGTCTTACGGCTGAAATGATGATGAATGATGACGATACACCTTGGTAAGACTGGTTGCCAAACTTTCGGGCTTTTTCGACCCGTAACGATTGCCAAAGATCTTTGAATGACAGCCGGGATCAACGGATTAAAATGCTTCCGAGCCATGAAGGGATCTTGGTATGTAAATATGACCAACCGCGGCAAGCGTGGCTTAACCCGATCGATGGATTTATGCGGGTGTTATTACTTAGCTACAAGCACATCTTTTTCATTAGCTTAGTAATCATTACCAATGACACCCAAATAATCAGCCTGTAATGTTCCCACTGCTGGGACACAGGCCTCCTCTCGGTGAGATGGAGTGGGCCGTAATCTACCACGCGGGCCCAGTGCGGGTTGGCAGATGTCACATACATAACTTCGAACTTTTGGTTCTAGAACAAGCGGGTTCCCTCACGACGGTTTCTTTCACCGTTTCGAGAGCAGTGGTGATGAAATTATGTATACAAAGCAAAGCAACATTTGAATGTAAATTATTTACCTACCTATCTCTTAAATAAATGCCACTGCCAATGCCACTAAATATTAGGAAATAATTATAACTTTAATATTCTTTACTTATTACTTATCTAACATAATATAAACTTTAGGCCATTTCCTTATCTAACACTTGACTAATTACCAATTTTAAAGTTATCTTAATTCAAATCAATTTTATTTCTAAGAAACGAACCAAAACCCTTCTTTAGCCGTTTACGTAGCGCACGCAATGGAAGCTCACAAAAGGCCTAAATTTCCCCGTCATTGATGCTCCGCTCCTATTGGACGTAGCGTGATGTTATATAGCCTTTAGGTTTCGTCGATGAATGGGCTATTCAACACTATGTTTCAATTCAAACTAGATGTTCCTGAGATTTGCGCGTTCAACCAAACAAACTCGAGTTAATGCGAGTTTTGCACTCTTGTTTTATAAGTGGCGATTTGTACGCCGGAAACGGCAGATTATCCTGAACATTTCAAGCTATGTAACATCTCTGTAACAATATTCTGACAAATAAATGGACTATAAACTAAATTCAGTTTTCTATACCAACGTTAGAGCTCATATTCTATTAACGTTATGTATTTCTCAAACAATTAGTCTTCAATTTAGAGCGACGGTTAGTGTGAGCTGTTCGTGTTTTGTTGCTCGATGTTGAGTTGAGAACGCTCGAGTGAGTTTTGAAACTATACAGTGTGAACACCTAATTTCAACAAAGATAATGTAGTATGATTCTAATTTGTTACTCTATATTTTATTTGTTATTTTTATATTTGCACTGCCGATCTCGATTTCCATTTGCATTTAAAAAATGTTTATCGTATTCATAGAACAAAGAATAGTTTTTGTTTTACCGTAAATCGTGCATTTGATATGCTCGGCCTTTCGTAAAATTTTAACAAGCTTTGGTTTGATATGAGTGGCGTATTTTTTGTTTGCTATTTTATGCGGGTTGATGTCACCGAGCATTTTCGATGCATTGAACTTTTTTTGTGAAACAAAACAAAAAAGAAAAGATTGATCATATTTCAATTTATACACAACGGACTAACAAACTACACACAAACATACAATACAATACGAATTGCAGATAGTATTTATTTATTATTTCGACTGTTTTTTTGGAAATACGTACGATATAAGTATCGCTCAACTTTTTTTTCTCGGTGTGAAAACTCAAATGACTTTTCCCGTTCTGCGCGGAGCGGGAGGGCGTGTAAGAACTCTGCTTACTAAAACCCACCCGTGTTCCTTCAGTTGCCTGTGCCAGGGCCACTCTGTCAAAAAAATCCGTGATCTTGGCAGGAAATATGTGACTCCGGACACCACATAAAGTACTGATTTTTAACCGAAAACAAAGGACGAGGTTCTCAATTTGAATGTTATCTTTTTTTAAATGTTTGTTTCCTCAGAACTCGTCATTTAAAACTAATTTCACATATTGTTCTTTTGTTTGAAAGGGTATACTTAACGAGTGGTCCCATATATTATATTTTTAGAATAGTTATGAGAAACGGTTTTTGAGTTAGCTTCAATAATACGTATTTTGTTCACTTTGTGTATATTTATGATGCTCCAATAATAATAATAACTTCCTGTCACTATTATTTACTGTTGGTATTGACATTATGAACCTTGATGAAGATGTAATGAGTGCATTTGACCATAACCCTTTATGTTTCTAACATAACCCTTTATATTAGAAAATCCCAGGTAGTGTTTCCCACCAGGCAAGATCGGAAGATTCAATCCTTTTCAATAGAGTGTTGGTAACCACCCAACCACCAACCAACCACCGCTTCACCTTTTCTAAGCTACACATGATTGTTTTCCGACAACCACATAAATGTAACAATTCTTTTTATACACCTTGTAAAAGTCCTTAAAATATACAAGCAGTTTAGGTTTAAATACTTTATTCTCAAAAAGACAAAGACCCACTTACATGAGAATATAAGATAACATAATGTAATAAACTTATTCTAGGTAACGGACATCAATATAAATTCTAATTTCACTTACATTTTTGTTCTGCTTAATTTTAATGGTTTTATTTACAACTCAATAATAAAATTTGCAAGTTTTGATTTAAAAGTGCTGAAAGAGCTTACATTTTTTATATGGGATGGTAAATTGTTGTAAAATTGTGCTCCTTCATAGGTGTTTTTTTTTTTGCATAATTTGTTTGTGTCTTTGGTAGGACAAGTAAGCTAGGTCAACGAAGACTGTGAGTACATATTTGAGACATTTTGGTGAATTTTACGGTTGTGTGAATCTTTCTTTTGTTTTTAAAAATCTATACTTACATGAAGCTGAAGAGTTTGGTTCAATCCGATTATCTCAGGAACTATTAGTTGCCTAAGTATACATTATGATAAAGCAATAAAGATATTGAGTAATGAGTATTGAAATTTAAAAAATCTTCTTGTGTAGGGTAGCCCATTTATCGTCAAAGACTATAGACTATATAACATCACGGTTTTTTTCTTTACGGTAGGACCGTAACCGAGCAGAAAGAAAAAAACCTTTTTAACAAAAAATTAAACCTTTAAAACTATGAGTCGGCGCTTTGAGTGATCAAAAATCAATGAACAAAGATCACTAAGAAGGGCAGAAGCTAGTTACAAATAAATATACCCAGGCATATTGCTACTGCACAGTACTAGCGCTATCTGTGTCTAAGTTTCCAAGTAAAACTCCTCGACGACGCTAAACTTCACCCAAGGTCTAATAAATAGCATTTGTAGTTGTTCAAAGTTGCTCTTTGCTCGTTGCGCGTTTCAACAATTTTAAATGATACCGTAATAAGTTGCAGGCAAGTTCTGAGTAAGTGGAAAGTGCACAGACGAAGCGAAGTATTCCACTGGCTCAAGAGTTACGTCTCTTTTCATTACAACAGACAAAGACCGCTCGTATCAATATTAGTTTGTGAATTGTTCTTCGTAAACTGAAAAGACTTAAGTATTTGAATGGTATCATCGTTGTTAAGTTTATGTTATTGTTAAAACCGACTTCGAAAAGGAGAGCCCTCCTCTTTTCTCATTCATAATTATAAAGTGAATCAATGAACAGTCGACTTCCTAAAAACACATTATTAAGTGAAAATCAACTTTAACTTCGGTGGTAAAAAAAACTAAAATACAGATCCAAAGACACTGACTAACGTAATTAAAGTTATTTCTCATTTTGTAGTGTTTTATAAAGAAGTCGACTGTTTTTTTTTTTTTTTGAACGTTGTATATGCTATCGGAACGCTAACAAAAATTGCGCTATTTTAATGAAACCCAAAAAAAAACCACTTAATTGGCTTATACAAACAGCATTGTCAATCAAAACGTACATTTAAAATCGTAAAAACGAATGCGTTTCCTAATCAATACGGTTGAAATTATAGAAAAAATCACTTTTGACGGGCACCCGCCCCCTGTCAGCTGTCCATACTATCGACATTTCACGCCAAACATAGAGCAGCGAGGAATGTTGATCGTTCGTTAACGTTTTGTATTTATATTGATTCGTTAACGTTTTGTATTTGACTGTACATAACAAATACAAAACACGCTTTTCTTCTATTTTTCGGGGAAACTATTTTGTTCTTTTCTGCTTTGTGGTGATGTTTTACCGCGGTAAAAATGAAACTCGAACGCAATCCAGTAATTGTTTCACTCAAGTGAACTTACATTTTTGTTTTATTTCACGTTCGGACAAAAATTGTAAAAAAATGAACGTTTATCTGCATTGTTCGACCTTTTGGGTGGTGAATGAACGATATCAAGTGCCGATAACATCGTTGGATCGGTCTACTAATCGCTTTTTAAGAAGTTTCACTGCGAAAAGTAAAAATGAACGATAATAGAAGCGTTTGTGATTGACTTAAGCGAGATACTGGGTGTAAGGGACAGCCCTCCACAAACTGATGGGGTGGATTCAGTATATCATACTAAGATGACAAGTACAGGGAATTGTTTCAGGAAAGGAAAATAAAACAAATCAGGTTTATTGGATTCCCATAACGATGGGAATCCAATAAACCTGATTTGTTTTATTTCCTCACACGCAATGCAACTCGGAACTATTCGGGAAGTCGCCTTTTTGCAATCGCCGACGACGAGTTCGATGAACTCTGTAGTTAGACAGGAAGTGAACAGCTGATTTTACGCGTCGTTCGTTAGATTATTTCAACATCCATTGTTGTTTTTTATATTTTAGCCGTATTGTTTACATAAATGGAGTGCTGCTTTCAGAGAATGTAATTGTACATTGAAATAAAACCGAAAAAGCAGAAAAAAGTAAAAAAAAAGCCTGAGAAAAATTCCGGTGGAATATGATACAAATAAGGAGCTGAATGCACTCTGTCAGTTTGTGGAGGGCTGTCCCTTACACCCGGTATATTAATTCTGATGATGTCGCGTACTGGTGAGGCTTGTGGCTAAGTAATACCAGCCGCATGCGTCGATCGAACAGGTTTAGCGACGCTTGCCGCGTTTGGTTCGTGGATGACCATCTTTACATACCAAAACCCCTCTGTACATAGGAAAGCACGTTAAGCCGTCGGTCTCGGCTGTCAATTGTAGATATTTGACAGACGTTACCACGCCCGAAAGTCTGACAAACAGTCTCACCAAAGGGTATTGTATTACCAAGCAACTGGGTTTTGAAGGTCAGATAGGCAGTCACTCCATATAATTTTGCTTCTGGTTAGACTGGAAGCCGACCCCAACAAAGTCGGGAAGAGGCTAGGTAGATGATAATTATTATTATTATTATTATTTATTTATTTGCTAAGGCACAAAGTCCCAATAACTGAAAATAAACCTAAATGATCGTGTATTTACTGTTAGGTATGAATTATTTCACCGTCTTACAAAATCATCCTATAATATTCCCGCTATTGGAACACAGGGAGTGGGCTATAAGGGGCTATCCATAAATTACGTCACACGCTTAGGGGGGGGGGGGGGGGGTCGATGAATTGTGACATTGTGTGACAAGGGAGTGGGAGGGGCTCTAAATTTTGTGACGTCACATTTCAAAATTGAATATACATATTTGAAGTACTATTAAAACACGAAATATGAACGATGAAAGAAAAATTTAAAAAAAATATTCTACGTCTAGATGTAAAATTGCAAAATATGTGACGTCACATTAGGGAAGGGGGAGTCTCACAAATATGACTAGCTGCGACAAGGACGGAGAGGGGGGGGGGGGGTGGTAAAAAAAACATTAAAATATGTGTGACGTAATTTATGGATGGCCCCTAACCGAGCACAAGGGCCCAGTGCGCGTTGGTAGGCTATTTTAATCTAAGACATGCCGGTTTCCTCACGATGTTTTCATTCACTTCTGAATGAGTTCGGATAATTCATATACCTACGGCCTTTATTGAATAGGACCATCTTTTTCGGAGATGCTTAGATAAAGAAAGAAAGTGAAAGTGTTGTTAACCTTATCTTTATATACTTTTTTTAAATATTATTTTGCTTATTTTTGTGCACGTGTCTTTAATTTCTGTAATTGGTTATAACCGTTTTAATTAAAGAAATAAATAAATAAATCTATATATATAAAAATGGATCCCTATTTCCCTTGGTCACGACATCACGCGTGAACGGCTGGACCGATTTCACTTTTTTTGTTGTTGTTGTGTTTGTAATTGTCAGGAGAAGGTTCTTATGAAAGAAAAAAAATTAAAAAATTGCGCGGAAAATTAGAAAATTTAAGAATACTTATTTAAGAATACTTAACAACCATATAATAGGACAATGTAAACTTTTTAATGTAACATTATGACATTTGACATAGAATTGACAGAATGCGTGCTCAAATATCATCAAAGAGACAGGACAACGTCTGTCGGGTCAGCTAGTAATAAATAAAGAAACAAAAACAACCGACTTCCAAAAAAAAACACATCCATGTGATAAAAGTTATTTACCTATCACTTTGATATGTTTTTTTAGAAGTCGGTTGGTGTTTTTTTTTCTTGTTTCACTTTTTGAAATGGTTTCTACTCCGCACAAATTCGTATACCTCTATTGGCCAGGTCAATAGCAGTAACAGAAGTATTAGGATTTCATCACGATAAACAAAGTTGATTAAAAACATATTACCGAAGCTAACGCAAAAACTACCAAAATAAAGTCAAAAAAAAAAATTTGGACCACCCGTGACGCATAATAAAAAAAATAATTATAGTCGGTTCACAGTTAGCGAGAAATCGGCGGACATAAAAATATATAAGTGGAACATAGAACCACCTCCTTTTTTGAAGTTGGTTAAAAAACACTCACTTTTGTTTGCATTTGTAATTAGCCCTTTATTCAACTAACGACGTAACAGGTCAAACGTTTTATCCCTACAGCAGGGGTGAAAAGGTAAGCAGGGGTGAATCGGGACGGCACTTTAAAATGGATTTTGATGCTAAAATAATATTATTTGTTGCCTACTGGGGATCGTTAAGTATAATACAGTAAACACATTGGAATCCGTAATGGCAACAAACTATGTTATTTCAATGTTAAAATCCTTTTAAAAGTTTCCTCCCGATCACCCACCCCGTTTGACGGTATTAAAAATCGAATTTAAGGTTTTTTATCTCCTTAAATCTTCAACAGTGTGCGCTAGTCTCAATCCTGGGAACGTGACAAATTCTCGAACAGAGTAAAACTCATTTTTAGTTGCATTTTTCCTGGACGCATTAAATATGATATCGGCGTCGCGTCGGCTCCCGTGATCCCTCGGGCGTGCACTGAATGTGTGCCTTCTACTAACACAGTTTGCGGACGCCGGTAATAATATCAGGGGTGCGTGATAGGGTGCGAACCGACCCCGCAAATTACAATAAACTCTCACGCACACGACTTAGAACTCAAATTCCAATACAGAATAGTGTCACAGCAAGTTTTCGTTGAATTTTGAGTTCTGCACTCGTTAAGTTAAGGTTTATTATGTTGGGACACCTAGATAGCGTGGGGCGAAGCGTTGTAATAGAAAATCGATGGGAACAATTCGCGTTCCAGTGGTGTTTGTACCGGCCAAGGCCTCGACGCGTGCCTTAGCCGAGGATATCGAGATCGCGCTCCACTTCCATTTAAGTCGTCCCCAAACACGGTAAGAAAGTGTCAGTAAGCAAATTAATAGTACGACGATGCAGTTTGTACGTGGATATCAATTCAATTGTGTTGACATCGAGGGAGTTGTTTAGTTGAGTCCAATGGCTTCCGAGAGCATTGGTCACGATTCCGATCACAAAGAGCTTAGATACCATCTTCGGTAACAATCGTTTTTTGTTTTTAGTTTTGTTGGTTCAGTATATCACTATATTTTTTTAAACAACTTCTCTTGTTGCGTCTGCCTGTCTATCTGAACTCGATATACTTGAAAAGTACGAAACGATTTTTGATACGGTTTTCACCAATGCACGGAGTGATTCATAAGGTAGGTTTAAATGTATAATAATTGAGGTTTTGTGTAAATTGGCTGAAATAAAACGGTAACTGTCGAAAATCTCGGAAACAATTTTGCCGACCGTGTAAATTAATCGAGTTATACAACGTCTGACAGAATTAACGCAAGACCTCATACAGCCCAATTAGAGAATTGAGTTAGAGGCATAATACAATGACTGAAACATTATTTTTAAATCTAACTGTTATTATAATTTAAAAAAATGTGTTAACCCTAGCATTTAAAACTGAGTCTTATTGCATCCATTTAAGATTTAATCTTCTTTACCTTCTTACATAATACTGAAATCGATTCAGTAGTAAGTTATAAACAAATTACTTACAGGGCTTACGTTTATTCTGTTACAACTTGTATAAAAACAATGGTAGTTTGTCCCCGTGAGATATTCTCTGAAATCCACGCTAGCGAAGTTGCGGGAAATTGTCATACGAGGGGCGAAGGTCAATGCCCGCGATCGATCAGCTGTTTTGTGAGTAGTGTTTCGCGGAACGCAGATATTTCTTATGAATTTCCTAAAACCATAACATAACAGTCGTTTGGTTAACTTAGTGTACATATCAGTGCTATTTAAAATTTAAACATTTTGGAAAAGTTAAATTTTTTCTTATTCCTCTGATTTTTGATACCCAACACGTGGTAAAAGTATTGTCAAGTAATGTAATTTGACTCTGTATCTCTGTATTCTTGCTGCATGACGGGTTCATACGATTCTTATGCCGCGAGTACACAAGCACACACACACACTTTGATTATTTCCTTTTCTAAATTGTATCGATCTCCGCACAATGGGTGCCCGGAAGCGGACAGCGCGGCGCCACAGCGGCCGGCACAGAAAGAGATGGCTAGATGAGCTGGGTGCGTAACGCCGTGGCTGGATTGAGTTGACGCGGTAAAAGGGTTCATGGAAAGATTTGGGGAAGCCATTGTCCAACAGTGGGACGGTATGAGAACAGGCTAACAAAAAAAAATTCGATTTTCGATTACGTTTCATTCTTTTTAAATAGAATTATTATTTATTTTCATTTTTAATATTGTGTTCCTTCAACATTTTTTTTAGCTCGACTCTTGCTCAAACCAGCTCATGTCACTGACTCTGAAGCTTTAAATTCACCCCTAAATAATAATTATTCCGATCCCGTCACTTGCTACCCACTTCTAGCAACGCCCTCAGCTGAGGTTCGCACTAGGGTTTGCAACTTTTTTGGGAAAAAGTAGAGTATTTCACAAACTAATAAAAGCGAGTGCAGTTTCTTCAATAAATAAAGGTTTGTAAGCACTTTTTGCAGTAGGTACATACTTTTTTTATTATTTTTCTAAGATTTTTTTCAAACATTACATTTCTAAGTTAATATAGAGCAGGGGTTCAATGAATCCCTGTTCCTCTCCTCTCTTTTCGCCACTTCACATTCATGACCGACAAAAAACAGACAAGTCTCACAGTGCAGATTATAGAAAAACCGCAAGAAAACGAAATCACTTGCCTCGGTCCAAAATAAACAAATTCTACGACATACAGGTATGACATAAGTAAACATTATGCTAAAAAGGTCATTTTAGGTAAAAATAGTATTTGAGCGTACTATATTAGTGTTACAGATTGTTACCTTGTACACCTAAAAAAGAAATGTACAGTGCCTTATTTAAGAGTACGGTTGACAACCCTAGTCCGACCCCATAGGCGTTTTTGCACAGAAACAAAAAAGCTTTTTACAAAAAAATAACAACCGACTTCCTTAAAAAAACACTACAAAGTGAAAAATAGCTTTAACTTCGGAAGTCGGTGTCTTAAGATTTGTAATTAAGGTTTTTTTGCCACCGACTTCCGAAATTAAAGTTATTTTTCACTTTGTCGTGTTTTTTTTTTGGAAGTCGGTTGTTATTTTTTTATAAAAAGTTTTTATTTTTAACTTTTTAATTATGGTAGACCTTGCATTAGTCTAATCGCGTTTTTCGTTCATTTGTCGCGCAAATACTTAATGCAAATTTAAGACTTACGAGTATATGGCTTTCACATAGCTTGTTCTTTTTTTCTGTATTCAGTTATGTTGTTTTTTTTTGTTTTGAAATGCGCTAATTATTCTTATTTATAAAAAAAAATTGATTGCTTGAAAGAGTGTACACCTTTAAGGTAGATTTTTGAGGAACGAATTATTTATTATTAAGATCACAACATGTAAAATGTACCAAAAATCACACTAATAAATGAATTTGAATTTGAATGGATCCCATTGTCCAAATGGAACCAAATTAAATTGGGACCATTCGGGCAGCACCAGCTTTCAAATAAAAAAGGAATCATCAAAATCGATTTACCCAGTCATAAGTTATGAGGTAATAAACATAAAAAAAAACAGTCGAATTGATAACCTCCCCCTTTGTTTTTAGTCGGTTAAAAAGGTGACAAGATAGAAACAAAAAAAAAACCGGCCGAGTGCGAGTCGGACTCGCACACCGAGGGTTCCGTACAAACCTGTAGGTATATAAGTAAAAGTTCACCCATCACGACAATCGAGTCGTAGTTCTGTTCTGTTTTTTGGCTTGGTTTTATTTCTGTCTGTGTTTTATTCTGTTTATTATATGATGTAACCAAAAATTAACGGTTTTTCGCAATTTTTCCTTTATCTGTGCTATAAGACGCTGCTTCGTACCAAATTTCAAAATTCTAGATCGACTGGAAGTACCCTTTAGGTTTTGATTCCCTTGCGAGTTTCGAAAATTTGCGGAAATTTGCGGCATAAACGGCTATATCTTTTGATTGCGTTAGCTTAGAAGTTTGATTTTTTCACAGCTCAGGGACAGTAGATTAGAGTATTTGATATAAATTTCAGCTTTATACCTCCACGCGTTCCTGAGAAAAAGAGTCTTGACAGACGGACGGACGGACGGACAACAAAGTGATCCTATAAGGGTTCCGCTTTTTCCTTTTGAGGTACGGAACCTTAAAAACACTACAAAGTCAAAAATAACTTTATTTTTGGAAGTCGGTGTCTTAGGATTTATATTTAAGGTTTTTTGGCCACCGATTCCGAAATTATTTTTGACTTAATAGTGTTTTTTTATGGAAGTCGGTGGTTATTTTTTGTATTTTTTTTTTAAATCTTTTTAGTTATGGTATATACCCCGCACTAATCTAATCGCGTTATTCGTTCATTTGTCGCGCAAATACTTAATGCAAAAAAAAACTTATATGGTTTTCACATGAACCCGATTGTCAGAATGGTACCAACCAACCACCAGCTTTCAAAAATAAGAAAAAAGAATCATCAAATCGGTTCACCCAGACAAAAGTTATGAGCTAACAAACATACCTATATAAAAGCGATCTCTATGCATTATACAACCATACTGCGATCGCCAACCCGCCTGCCAAGCGTGGCGAGGCCTCTGTCCAGCAGTGGACATCTTTTGGCTAAAATAATGATGATTATGATAACTTACGTTATAAGTATACCTTAAAGTAGATGAAGTTTACTATGAAATGTAACGTTATGTATAGTTATTGAACCGATAAACGGCACACATTGCTCAGTTAACTTAAGGTGAATGCTCCAAACCAGCCCACGAAATTCAAAATTTCTTACGTTTTTTGCAATTTGCAGGCCAGTGCTAGGTTGTATGTTGATTAAAATATTATTCGCGACTGCAAGACGTATTTAGTTATAGAATTATAATCATCAAAATCACCATTACAACCCTCCAAGTTCATAAAGGCCTAAGAACAAAAAAAAAGAGAAAAAGTCATTCCTACAGCTTCATGAACTTAGAGCGTTGTATTGATGATTTTGATGATTATAATTCTGTAACTACATATGTCTTACAGGCGCGAATAATATTTTAATCAACATACAACCTAGCACTGGCCTGCAAATTGCAAAAAACGTAAGAAAATTTGAATTTCGCGGGCTGGTTGAAGCATTCACCTTAAGTTTAAACGGAGTTTATGTACTAACATTGTGATATTCGGAAACGCATATTCACAAGGTATCGAATAGCGCTTATGAATAGATAAACGGCAGATTAAACAGGGTACCTCAGGAACAGGGGAATAGCGGTGTAACAGGTATCAAGCACACAGACAGTTTGCTTATTACCCTAATGCCGGGGGTGCCGCGGTACAGAACAAATTTATACTATATAGTATACTAATTTATACTTATTCATCTTTAGATAGTATAAAATGAAGTCACTTCTGCGGTCTATTTGCTTAGATCTTTTAAACTACTCAACGGATTTGTTTGTCGGATACAGTTTTCAGCAATAAATAGAATGATTCAAGAGAAAGGTTTATATGTCCAGTACGCAGGCGAAGCCGCTGGCAAAAGCTAGTAATATTATAAATGCTAAAGTAACTCTGTGTGTTACGCTTTCACGACTAAACCACTGAACCGATTTTGATGTAATTTGGTACGGGGTAAGTTTGAACCCCAAGAAAGGACATAAACTACTTTTTATTCCGCGACTTTGTCTGCGTCCGCGATAATCGACATTTATGCGGCCGCAGTCACGGGCAAAAACTAGTGAATAGGTAAATGACCAATAAAGCGCTTCATAAACAGGGGATTACCGATGTAACAAGTCTCAGCCCACAGATAGTTCGCTTGTTAACCCAATGACACGAGTGCCCCGATGCAGAATTAATCCGATATATATCTAGAATACGATTCCATGAAGCTGTCTTAATACCGCTGCTATTAACATTATCTCTAAGGTCAATAGGCTCAAGGTCAAAGTCACAAGTCCCAGGTTCACTGACCTCCCATACCTATTAACACTGTAATATGAAACCATTGTAAAAGCCAATTCTTTTTAAAAGAGTAACTGTGGAGTATCTTGCCAGGTCTTCTCCATAGGAATCATCAATTTGGAACCGTGCACCTAGTTTCTGACGTTTCATAAGTGCCCATGTAGGTTGATGTGAAATAAAAGTATTTTGATTTGATTTGAAGATCGCTGCTGATGATCAATATACCAAACGTTCACCATAGCATGACACGTAAACTGCGTGTTACATATGCACATATGCATAGCTTGACGTCGCGTCGCCCCGAGTTCAATTCACGAAACACATTAGCTCAGCTGAATTGGAAGCGTTTGCCTGAATGCGGGCGCGGTCAGAATACCGCCATTAGGGTTTAATCATATTCAAACAGATATTAAGCCATATTACCCTGTGGATGGGAGCGAATAATGCATTCAGTGTTGATGTGTAGAGATGTGTTATGTAGGTATACCGTCTGTGCTTTAAGTAAAGTCAAATCATTTATTTCAAATAAGCACATAAAAGGCACTTTTGAACGTGTTGACGTAAATAGAATTGATTCTAGTCGCTCATTCGAAAAGATAGTTTTGTATGGAGAAGAATGGGCAAGTGAAGAGAAAAGCATGATGATAAAATCAGGAAACAAATGTCACTGCCTCTGTAACGTTAAATACATTGAACGCGTCATATGTTATCCAAAAATCAGATGATGATGATGATGATGACCAAAATGGATAAAAGGAACCCTTATGGTGAGGGTCAGTCTGTCTGTCCATCTGTCTGTCACAGCTGGATATCTCATAAACTAATACTGCTATCATTTATCAACTTGAAATTTGAGATAGTTTCTGATAGATGTCGTTTGCCAAACAATTTTGCAAATAAGAAAGAAATAAAAATAATGACTCAATGAACCAAACGTTTTTATTAAATATAATTTGCAGCTCATTTATAGAAATGTATAATAATAAAATTTCAATTGAACGGAATGCGATGCGAATCAATCAGCACTCGAACTGCAATAATTGGCTACTTTCTGTTTGAGGTTAACGTTCATTTGATTTAAACGTTCGACCGGCTACATTCATTTTATCGGTGCGTTTTCAAATCAATTTATCTCATTGTTTGCCATTTATTAATATAAAACCGGCCGAGCTCGTGTCGGGCCATGCACAATGAAGGTATTGTAGTGGGGATTGTTACTATGTACGTTGTATTTATGCTAGTTGTGCGGTAAACTGCAAGATTTTGTGTGACGTCAGTGTAATGCGTAGTTCGCATATGGCAAATTATAGCTTTCTAGTACTAAGTCTCTGAGCAAACAGCGGACAGACGGACGGACGAACATGGCGAAACTATAAAGGTTTCTTGTTAAAACCTGTTTGTATAAAAACCCGTTAACAATTACGTTATGGCATAGTTTAGTTTTTCTGTAGTTTATGTCTCGAAAGATTGAACTAATAATTTTCTGAGGTGGTCCAGTGATAACGGCCCGGTCGTGGGTTCGAACCCATGCAGGCGCTTTATAAATAATTTCAACACCACTGCTCTCAAAACGGTGAAGGAAGACATAGGAAACCGGCATGTCCTAGAACCAAAATTTCCAAGACAAGTGACGTCTACCAACCCGCACTGGGCCCGCGCGGTAGATAACGGCCCACTCCCTCTCACCGAGAGGAGACTTGTTTCCCAGCAGTAGTAACAATATAAGCTGATACGTAACGTAAAACGGGGTGAATAGAAATGCAGGGGTGAATCAGGACAAAATTTTAAAACGTATTTTAACATTGAAATAATATAATTGTTCGCTAAAATCGACTTAATGTCGCGTAGTGTGTTTACTGTATTAACAAATAAACGTCCTTGTTGGCAATAATAATAATAATATAATAATAAAAAGTTTACGTGGTCCTATAGTCTTCTCCACAATAGGCGTCATCCCAAATCATCTTCTCCATAGCCTTAAATTAATAAACCTAAAAGAAACTCTCTATATTACTTTAGGAAAAGCTGCAATTTTAAATACATTCGCATTGTCAGAAAGTGTATGCGAATTGATGAAAACGAAGTAGGTCCTCACTACAACACATCATAAACACAACTCACCACACGCTGCATTTACTTGGCTTCGGTCCGTAAATATTGCAAAAACCAGCCAAACAGCTGAGAAGAAAAAACACTCTATAAATAAAATAAATAAAAAAATCACAGAAGTCCATTATTAAATACATTACAATATTACAAACATCAAAAAAAAAAAGATACATACATACGCATTTAAACATACAAAAAAGAGCTCTATTTTACGTATCGGCGTAATGACGCACGATGAGTGGTCATCCAGTTCCACATCAATAGACTGTCCATTCTGAATAAACTTAATTTTATCTCCGTTAAAATCCCATTATAAAGTTTCACCCCTGCATCCCTATTCACCTTTTTACCGTACTCATCAAAAGAGTTATTATTCATTCCATTAAAAATTCCATCCCACAAATCAAAACTAGAAATAAAACAACTCGAAGCCGCAACAAAAAATCACGACTATAAATACGGCGCATTTTCTCTGCAAAAATATGAGAGTGGCCGAGACCGCGGCATAAAAAGATGTATCTATAGTGCATCCCGGGGCCTTTCAAAGAATTGACCACATTTATTATGAACGTTCCGAAGACAGTTACAAAAGAGAACGTCGGTAGTGGAAATAATACACTCAGTTGCACAGACTAATATTGTTACTTGAAAATAGAACATTTCTGCTGTGCTCGACTGTGAGAGATTGTAAAACCCTTTTGGCTCTGACTATATACAGAAGGCTCTTTATTTGATTGCCAATTTGTGATGGAGTGTGCATTCATATTTTTGTAGTTAGTATTAATGTGGATGGCTACTACAGTAGGGAAAGAGGGGAAAATACGATGGATGGGTTGTGTGAAAGATTAGCTTCAGTCCGCGACTTCGTCTGCGTGTAGTTTTGTCCGTTGAGTAGCATGTCTGTTAATCTCAGCATCCGGATTTAACACAGCGAAAACACGGTTTTCGTGGACTACCTTGCCGCATCCACTTTAAGGAATAAGTGATATTAAAAGAAAAAACAGATAAGTTTACGGCACTTCTTCTTTCTCACTTCTCCTTCCTCCTAGTTTACAAAAATGGTGAAAGATTTCGGAGGCCAACTTTCATAACTTTTAAGACCTTTAAAAAGTTAGTTATTTGTAATTCAACCAACACAGTATAATGAAAGAAAATCGTTAATTACGTCACTTTATGGAAATACTATCGGTCTTATTCATAAAAAATATCAACATCTATACAGTCCTCCATACTGTATTTCGGCCATGGCGGCCAATCTCAACGGAGACTACCCATCGGCGAGGGAGATATTATAGAGCACAAGTGTGAGCGCGGACATAGGGGCACTCACTCTCATAGCCCGATGGAACGGCAACCCGACACGACACGATCGGGCATAGGACCAACGGCTTAATGTCCTTTCGAACATCTAAACAGTGACTAAAATCTAGTTTTCAAAAAGTGTTGCAAATAAATGCATTTTAGCAAATTTTTGAATGGGCAACTAGCTTCAACTTTCCCATTAACTTATCGACTTTTTTACAGTTCAAAAGTGTCTGTAAATGGTTTTTTCAATGATGAGGATAAGGTGCACTGGTTCCCAGTGATAACGGCCGGGACTTAAGAGTTGTAAGTCAATGGTTCGAGGTTTACTTAGTGTTATTTATATAATTACTAGTGTTTAAAAAAAGGGGGAAGTAAACATCGTAAAGAAACCGGCATGTCATAGACCCAAAAAAAAATCGAAGACGTGACATCTACGAATCCGCACTGGGCTCGCGAGATGGATTACGGCCCATCTCCTCTCACCGAGAGAAGGTCTGTGTCCAAGCATTAGGGAAATTATAGGCTGATTATGACTTTTTTCATTCAGGTAGTCAAATGCTTTGAGTTTCTATCAAAAGACGCTAATTCACTATCAAGAATTAGCATCTTTTGATAGAATTTGTTAATGGATTGAGTTCGCAAGTCGCATTTCCCGTGTATTTCGGCCGATTTTATGAATTATAATCACTGCAGGATAAAGACCTCGCTACTCTCTTTCTACTTCATCATCATCATCATCATCATTTCAGCCGAAAGATGTCCACTGCTGGACATCGGCCTCCCCCAAGCACCGCCACTTCGACCTATTCTGTGCTTCTCGCATCCAACGTATTCCTGCGGCCTTCACCAGGCCGTCGGTCCATCTTGTGGGAGGCCTTCCAACGCTCCGTCTTCCAGTACGCGGTCGCCACTCCAGAACCTTCCGACCCCATCGGCCATCCGTTCTGCGAGCAATGAGCCCTGCCCACTGCCACTTAAGTTCACTTCTTTCTACTTCCCTCTGTTTAAATCAGCTAAGTATTAGTTCATGTAGAAGGAGTCCAGCTCATCCCGCCATCTCCGTCTTGGCCTACCTAAAATCTAAAATGTATTAATTAATTACTGTTAACGATGTCGTTAGTTCTTTAAAGAAAAACTGAAAGCGAAAAAACTACATCCAAAAACCTAATATCTTTCACCGTTACTTTAAATAGTTTTATAACTTGTTTATAACTTTTTTTTTTCGAAGATTTCGTTTGAAATATAAACTCTGCTATGAAGTAAATATTATTTATTTGCAGTTTGCTTTGCATCTTAGCAATTGAAATTTCCCCAGCTCCAATAAAATTGATCAACTCAAAGCGGAAATATAAACTAGATACATTTCTCCACGCGGCAATTTAAACCCACCGTTCGGTTGCCGTATATTTTTTATGAACACGATCTAATTTGTCACGACCCATTGGCGAATGCTGGCTGAGTTCACTTTAATTCCGACAAGTTGGAAATTTCTTCGACTTTTGCATTTCGAAGATATCTTTTGGCGCAGATATCTGTTGATCGAGTGTCGAACATGTCGAAGTGCAAGTGTTGTGTGAAATATATGGAAATAAACAGATCAAGTTCGTGTCAGACGACGCACAATAAGAGTTTCTTACATCACATAATTAGCCTATAATGTTCTACTCTTTGCGTGAGAGGGATTTTTATTTTTTTAATAATTTTTGACGTGACAACGTCTTATAATTCGATGGAGCCGGCTGCACGCACGAAAAAACATGACTCATGCGGCGTTACGTCGCTCTGAGGCGTTCCATTTAAGGCTTGAAGTGCAAGCGAGAGCGCGCATCAGTATTTTCTTATGTTGTCACGTTCAACTATCATCAGTAAACTGACTTTACAGACAACCGATTTTTTTTAGATGGGAAATCATCAAATGACTTCTCCCGCTCTGTGCGGAGCGGGAGGGCATGTCAGACTTTTACTGACTAAAACCCACCCGTGTTCCTTCAGTTGCCCATGTGCCAGGCTCACGGTATCTCTTTCGAACAATCTCACGATCCTGGCAGGCGTGAGAGGGATTAGGCCGTTATCTACCACGCAGGCCCAGTGTGGGTTGGTAGATGTCACGTCTTAAAATTTTTAGTTCAGTTCTAGGACACACCGGTTTCGTCACGATGTTTTGTTTTGGAGTGGTGATGAACGAATGTACGCGCTTGGGATCGATGCCACGATCTACAACGCGGTAAGTCACGGACGTCACCACTGTTCAAAGGTTCCGGGTAAATTTCTACTAAGAACAAACTCGACATTGTAGGTGAACAACAAGTTCTCTAGTACATCGTTAAACGTCACAGTGAATTCTCCAACTTCAAGGTTAGATAGTAAACCTACATATGACCGTTTATTTCTTTTTCCCTTTTTTAAGCTGTGAGATCTTGCATCTTACCAAGTTTCATGATTCTCAGTAAACTGGAAGCATCCTGTAGATTTTGTTCTACTTACGATTGAGCTAAATAAACAACATTTTTTTTTTTTTCATTGACTTAGAAGTTTGATTTATTTAGAAATACAAGTGGCCAAAGAGTTTCGTAGGTACTTGATATTACTATATATTACGTACTACAATAAATTGCCAGGGACAATTGTGGATGCAAAAAAGAAAAAAAACCTTTTGGTTTGGTTCGGAAATACTTTACGAAAACAACAAATAGGTGAACGTAGAATTGAATAGATAATTATACTAAGTTATTTGTTGAAAATGCTATCCAGATCAATTCGGTTAAGCGTTCGGTAGACCGCTGAATGCTTACCCAGAAGTAACTTGTTCTGTCAACTAGTTGGAAATTAGCCGTCTCGAACCAAACTCCGTGGTATAAGACCCGTTTTTTTTTTAATCGGTTTGAAATTACGACATGTAGATTGATTACCTAAGTATTAAGTTAAAAACGATAATTGAAATCATTCACTATTTTTATGAATATGTCAAGTAATTTAACGTACATAGTACTTTTATTAGATTAGACAAAAAGGTAACAATCTTGATATGCGTAGATATTTATTCAAATATACATAAAAAAAGTTGTAGCTAGGAACCAGAATTAAAAAAAAATTGCCTGATTAGGTTATCATTTGGCCACTGCATATTTTGATTATGTCAAAAATCTAAATCAAAAGTCATTTATTTTAACTTGGCTTGGGCTTTAAAGTAAACCCGAACGTAAAATTTTCATAAGACTCCCACAACGCGCCCGCCCTTCACCATTTCCAAGTGCTTTCGCAGGGAAGAAGAAGTGGCGCAACAAACTCCCCATCTAGAGTCTATTGCCATTTACTGGGCACAGATCCAGACTTGAGATTTTGACAGACCGTAACAAATATTTATTAATGGAATTATCATAGTAAAAATCATCAATACAACTCTCTATGTTCTTAGTACCCCTTTGGCTTACTTTCATGAAATCATGACATTTAAGGCTAATTCTAAATAAAGGAGTTGTATTGCTCATGGTTATAATTCTGTACAGCTATACTTGCTACTGTCGCGCATCATATTTTAATCAACATACAACCTACCTGTGACCTGCAAATTGCAAAAACGTAAGTAAATTTGAATTTCATGAGCTATCTTATCGCACCCTCTTTATCAAAGGTTCTTCACTAAGAAAAATAGTAATCTCATATCCAACAATGAAAATACAATACGTATTATTTCGTGAATGCACAGTTAACGTGCATAACCAGCCTATAATGTTCCCACTGCTGGGACACGGGCCTTTACTCTTCGAGAGGCTGTAATCTACCACGCGGGCCCAGTGCGGGGTAGATGTTCATGCGTCATACACGTGTATCAGCAGCGGCGGGCGACGCGCGGGCCGAGGGGTCACACAGCTGATCGAGTCTACGGCCGCGCCCCCACCCCTCGCTTACAGATTCAGCCATCGGCGGACGTACGTTTCTGCCCGCGACTTCGTCAACGTCAAATTTCTTGCTCCCCTGACCCATTCCGCCATATCGAATCGCCTGCCCGGGCGAGGTCTTCGGATTTGTGACTTTTATTCTTATTGCTCGGCTCCTAAGGCTCCTAGCGTGATGTTATAATATAGTCTATAGCCCTCCTCTATAAATAGACTATCCAACACAACGTAGGTCCTGAGATACCTAAGTACGTTACAACCTAACAACCAATTCAGCTTTATAATATTTAGATTTCATTTCAATTAAAAACTCTTTAATGGCCCAACCTTAAAAGATATGCTGTCGCGAACTTTTTGAAAGATATTTTTAAGAGGAACAATTCCATCCTACATTATTGTCGCGTTATTTAACCAGTGTTTACGCAGCGCACGCAACGGAATTTCTCAAAAGGGATAACTTTTCCTCGTATTTGCAACAGTTTTTATTGCTGCGCCGCTCCTTTTAGTCGTAGCGTGATGTTATATATTTTATAGCCTTCCTCAATAAACGGGCTATATATCACAAAAAGATTTTTGAATTCATACCAATAGTTCCTGAGATTAGTGCGTTCAACTAAACAAACAAACACTTCAGCTTTATAATATTATAAATAGTATACTATAGATAGATATTAGTAACCGAAATTATCTGAATTAAATTTAGTTATATCCAATTGAGTCATATTTAATTTCATATAATCAACGTGTGTTTACGTGAATTCAATTTTTTGTTTCTAAGACATGCTGATTTCCTCACGATTTTTTCCTTCACCATATGGAGAGCAGCAGAGATGAAATTGTTAACACGAAGTAAGCCTCCCTGGTCTAATAATCGTAAGCACTACTGCTGAGTATGAGGGCGTGGGATCGATTCCCAGGTCGACCAAAGTTTTAGGAAGTTTTTTTTTTATCTGCAATTCCTCAGTAGCAGCCCTGAGTCTGGATTTGTGATGTCTCCTGGTTGATGGCAATAGGCTCGCCCACTATTACATGGGAATTAAATATAACAGGCGAAATGAGGGTTTACTATAGGTACGACTATGCCATGATGTTTATTACCATTCTTAGAGCGTTGGCTGATAGGTGGGACTCTACGATCTTGGGGCGGTGGATACGCCTGCACGCAGTCAAGTAGATATTCCCCAGAATCGGCATGCCTCCAAAGCTTAGAATAAATATTACTAACACTAGTATATAAGTTTTCACTGTTACTAACACGTATGGAAGAAATTCTGAAAATAATTGTTTATTTATTTGTTTATGTAAGTAAAGCGCCTGGTAGGGTTCGAACCCACGACTAGAACTCGTTAGTAAGGGTCGTTCCCTCTGAGCCAGCAGTGTTGTACATTTACATTGACGAAGAATAAGCTTTGTATTATTTAATGAAGATTTTATATACATGGTGTTCCTTTTGATATCCCATAACTCCCCTAACTAACTGATTTTGTTTTTCGTATTATATTTTCATACAAAATAATTCGATGTCACGATTATTTAAGTTAAACACCCTTACGTGAAATAGGATTTCGTCTCATTTTATAGCTTTAATTTGGATGATTGGTTTGAATGAAAAGATTTACTAGTACTTATCAATGAAACTTACATCCGTATTCGAGAAAAAAAAAACTATTACTTTTTAGGGTTCCGCACCTCAAAAGGAAAAAGCGGAACCCTTATAGGATCACTTTGTTGTCCGTCCGTCCGTCCGTCCGTCTGTCAAGACCCTTTTTCTCAGGAACGCGTGGAGATATCAAACTGAAATTTATATCAAATACTCTCGACTACTGTCTCTTGGAGCTGTGAAAAAATCAAACTTCTAAACTAACGTAATCAAAAGATATAGCCGTTTATGCCGCAAATTTCCGCAAATATTCGAAACTCGCAAGGGAATCAAAACCTAAAGGGTACTTCCAGTCGATCTAGAATTTTGAAATTTGGTACGAAGCAACGTCTTATAGCACAGATAAAGGAAAAATTGCGAAAACCGTAAATTGTTAGTTACATCATGAAATAAACAGAACAAAACACAGACAGAAATAAAACCAAGCCAAGAAACAGAACAGAACTACGACTCGATTGTCGTGATGGGTGAACTTTTACTTATATACCTACAGGTTTTTACGGAACCCTCGGTGCGCGAGTCCGACTCGCACTTGGCCGGTTTTTTTTAAAATTTATTATGCAGTTGATTCTTTGACATGGTCGCATTAATACCCTAGAGTGATGGATATCAATACGAACATAGTTATATAACTACAAACTACATTTTCTAAATCATTCGCTTTCAAGTATCGTTGGGTCGTGTCTACGTAAAATATGCAATTTCCAATAATGAAATACGAAATCGTAACCGACAATATTGAACTTTGAAACTAATACGGTTGAGTTTATTCCAGATTGCGGTAAGTTATTGGAATTCTCGTAATACAATATCTTGGTGCAGTGGAAACGGAAATATTCGTTATGGGACTAACGATTATTGTTATATTATTATACTGGAGTAAATTAAATTAATTGGCAAAATTATGGAGTCCTGATAGGTATCGATATTTAAACATGAAAAATAAAATAAAACAGATTTGTCCAAACCAATAGTTAGATTGATAAATCGTTTATTTGGTGCATAATAAAGACATAACGCAACATACTAAGCACTATGAAATAATAACTGAACGTGATTACTAATTAGCAAAGTCGGAATACAGTGTCAAAGTAGCAATAGATTCTAAACAAATAGAAAGAACAATGGAAGACATAATAATGATGAGGACACTTCAGGCTGTGACACAATTTAAATGAAAATAACATGCGGTGGGGTCTGCGTCTCAAACTTGCACCAAATGGGAGTTCAGCTCAGCATGTGTTAAGCAAATATACCTGACACTGATATAATGCTCGATCCCTGTAGTGACCCACGGACGTCGAGCAGATGAGATCAATATGAGAGTAATTACTATTGGTGTTGTGAAAACCGGCATGTGCGGAATGATACTATGTAAGTACCCGCAATGTTGAAATAATTTATTCTACAGTAATGTTTAGCATTTTGAAGCTGTCTTGTCGGATGATGGTTGTTCGTTTGATTACTTGATTGAACAAGACAACACAAGCAACAATTATAAAAACTACCAGCGGACGTTGACCCAAAAAAAAAAATATTATAACTTTTCAACTTCTATTTTATTTACTTAATTAAGGAACGCTAACGAATTTTAAATTAAACAATGACGTATATTAGATGTCAGCAATAAAACATACTAAATGAATTCAATTAAAAGCAACCACAGATTTCAGTTTGAATTTAGAACTGAGCAAACATATGTAGCCGGCGGCGGCACTTAAGCTACTACAATCTGTCTTTCTTTAATAGGTTTTCAACTTTATCACTATAGTTTTAACTTCAAGATTGATTATTGAAAGCATGTTAAACAAAAAAAAATATCATTAATATTCCGAAAGCAGAACCGAAGAAATTCATTCGTAAAAAAAAACACAGCCAACGAAAATCGGGTGATAACTTTTGCACCACATTTATACATTTTCAGTATAAGCTGAATTCTCATTATAGGAAAAAACTAAACAATGCTAGGTCAGCTAATACTGGTGAATCTTAGCTTGATATGTTGTCTTGTGTAGATTTATATTAAACTCACACACACTTAACTTATGCCCTACTTTACGATTTGATGAAAATCAAGTCTTAAAGTAAAGTAGTGTTGTCGAAGTATTATATTTTAACTTTACATTTTTCTATTGACCAATGGTTTCCCATAGAAAGTGGCTGGAACCACGAACACGTATAAGTTTCTTAGCTCGGATACTCAACTAGTTGGGTGACCGGTAGATCAACTAGTTGATCACCTTGTCCAGTGTAACAATCATATTGGATGACAGATCGGTCAAGTAGTTGAAACCATGCCTAGTGTAGGAATCGGTTTGTTGTATTCATATTTTGCTGAGACCATTGAAATATGCAATCTTCTTTGTTGTGGATATAAAAAGATATTTCAAGACGATGTTAGTACTATGTATTTTTACCATTGACCACCTTGCTTTAGGCATTCTACCGTGGGACAAAGCCGCTGATATTTAAAATATGTCTGTTTTTGTTCTTTTCAATTTACCTATGCTAAAGTTTCTCTGAGACATTTCTTTAAAGATATTGGTATTCTCACAGTGGCATTACAATTTATCTTCGCCAACATTTTATACCTTAGGCAAATCTATACTAATATTATAAAGGCAAAGAGTTTATTTGTTTGGTTGGTTGTACACGGTATTCTCAGGAACTACTGGTCCGATTTGAAAAAATATTTTTGTGTTTGGTAGCCTATTTATTGAGAAAGGCTATATAAGAGCACGCTACAGTCAAAAGGAGCGGAGCAGCAACGATAATGAAGGAAAACTGGCAGGCAATTCGATGCGACGGGAAGGGTCAGGGGAGCAAAAATTTGACGCGGACGAAATCGCGGGCATAAGCTAGTTGTATACACAAAAAACTGTGAAAAAGGATATACCAAGCCAAGAGGGAGCTTGTTATAACAAGCTTCTTTAATAGATTTGCCTTTTAATGCGTTTGAAGTTTACGTTAGGTAAACTTTGTTTATAGCAAAGACTAATCAAACGGTGAGAACAGTAATGGTTGCTGTGATTAACTCAAGACAATGTTTACGTTCTTTTTTAGAAATAGCTTACCTACTGACAGGTTAGAGTTTATATACTTGTTTATTTTATAGGTAAGTAGATTAATTTTAATTTAACTATCATATTATTGACATAGCCCATTAATTACAATGTTTTTTTAATAATTTGTATTGCAATATGTGGTTAGCTAGTGACCTGGACAATTGATCATATTATTCTTGTCTGAACAAGCGGCAGCGTTGCGCCACTTCGTTATCTTAGTAAAGCACTAGAAAGTGGTGAAAGGCGGGACGTTTTGGGGGACTGTCGTATAAAATATTAACGTTAAAAAAATGCTGACTCTCGGCCTAGTTTGATTGAATGACGTTTGATTTGATATATTTTGAGTAGTGGACGTCTTACAGCTAAAAATATTTACACACATACCTGTCCCAACTCATGCTTTCGCAGATATTAATATACCCCATATAATGGCCAATTATATCTGGTATATTAAGATAAGATCAGCAGAGCTACATAAGTTTAATTATTTCTTAAAAATTATTATTACTTTTTTAAATTTGTACTTTAAATGAAACGCCAACAAGTGCTTCTGATTGGCTTCCAACCTAGACAAATCGTTAGAGAATCAAAAACCCTATCGACTTGTAAATTAAACTCATTTTCGACCAAAGTGGCATTTCATTTGTTTTTCCTTTCCAACGTTAGTCGCTGGAATAGAACAATATTTAGTCTCATGCATTTTGAACCATTTTATCTGTTCATCTATCTCTCTATACCTTACGTTACAATAAATCACAGCCGACAGTCAACCACCAACACGAAAACATGTTATTTCAAGCTCTTGTCCTGCCGACTCCACAGGAAACTAAAATTAATAGTCAATAAAAACTAATAAAAACTCTCGCAGTGTGCATAAAAGGATCGTGGGAAGAAGGCGTGAGAAAACGAAAAAATAACGAAAGGAAACAATGTGCAAAAAACGAACAGCAACGAGTAAAACGCGAAAACAAACTACAGTTTAAAAAAATACAGTTGTCTATAGCCTAAGGGTCGTAATTTATTCACGTTGACTTAACCTGTTAGCCATGTCTGTCATTTCTCGGCTTTCGCTCGTCCGTCATCTATTAAAAGATCGCCGAACGCCAAATGCCACGCCAAGACTAGTCAAACACTAATAGCTTTTGTACTCGACAAAATTCTAGCTGTTAACATATTCATTCGACATTCAAACTTTGTCGACTCCACAGAGTGCCGAAAAAGTTTTTGAAACGTGGCGTTTATTTCGATTCGTTTTGGTTCTGTTCGATCCTCGACTAGTTCGTAGTTTTTGAATATTCGGCACAATAGACTGTTTGTTCCTTTTATGATTTGTTCCTTTTTACATGGCGTTTATTGTTTATGTGAGATCTAAAATAACAAGTTCATTAAATTAATATTAGAAAACGGTATGTAGGAGTATGTAAAGATCGTAGCAGGTGGCGTTCCTTAGTTTCTGCCTATCCCCATGGGAAAAAGGTGTGAGTTTATGTATATAATCTATATATTAATACGTGAAGCGAAAATTTTGGATCCCTTTTTACGAAAATTGGGCGGACGGAGGAGCATGAAATTTCGTACACTTGTAGTTTATACAGAGAAGAAGTGACGAATGCTGTTATTTTTTTTTAATTATGCGTTGTGTGTTACACACACTACTATTCATTACCGTGTATTTAATACACACGTGCATATTCTTTTGTTTATTTGGAATTCTATGGTCAAATCGTGTCTGTATTTGTTTTTGGTATTATTTGTCTATAGCCTTACTAAATGTCAAATATAATTATGGATAATAAATTAATTTACGTCAATTTGTAGATATACATAATATATTAAATAATATACTATATATTAATACGTGAAAGGAAAACTATGCACCCCTTTTTTACGAAAGTTTATTTTTGAAATCTGTGGTCCAATCGAGAACATCTGTCTTTAATATTTTGTGTCTATAGTCTTACTGAATGTCAAATATAACCATAGGTAATAAATTAATTTTATAGATGTATAACCTTTATGGTCGAATGTCGACCACTGGGCGAACACTAGTATGAATGAATGGGTATCAAATTGAGCAGTGGTGACCCAGTGGTAACGGTCGCGACTTACGTGCTGTAGGTCGTAGGTTCGCCCAGACAGGCGCATTACTTTGTGTGAATTATTTCTTCAGCACTGCTCTCAAAACGGTGAAGGTAAATATCGTGAAGAAACCCGCACGTCCTAGAACCATAAATTCGAAGGCATGTGACATCTACCAACTCGAACTTGGCCCGCATCACGATCTCGGCCCCCTCCTTCTAATCGAGAGAATATTTGTATCCCAGCAGTGGGAACAATATAGGCTGATTATGTATGTATGGTATTAATTTTAAAAAACTAGTTTTTTTTTTTACTCGGCAGTGAGCGTTCAGCATGAGTTACTACCTTCTAAATATTGTTACAGTTATCAAAATCAAACAAGGTTTGTTGATTGATTGATTGAACAAACAAAATACTTTAACAGTCTATTCTAACCTACGTAACAACAGTTTTTTTGCAGTAAGTTTATGTTAAGAATTTAACTTAAACTTACGGGAATTATACTTAATTATGTATGTGCCGCCCAGCTATACGTAGTATAAAACAAAGTCGCTTCCTGCGTCTGTACGCTTAGATCTTTTAAATTACATCTATAGACAGAGTGATTCAAGAGAAACGTTTATACGTGTAACACACGGTCGAAGCCGCTGGCAGAAGCTAGTTATGAACATAAATTTAACGAGAGATGCAAATCTGATTTTATTTCTACTCTTGAAACATTTAAATAGTTCCACAGTATCATGCGCAGGTCACTAAAACAGAGAGTAAGAGGGGTTACAGAAAATTGTTTAAAAGCATATTCTCGGGTTCAAAGAAAATTTTGTTAGAACTTCGGGAAAATTACTTCTATGCAGCACTTAAGGTAATAGTTGATATAAAACTCGCTACCCGCGACTCTTTTAAACTAAGTAAAAGAAAAAATGCCATAAATTTAACGTGAAATGCAAATCTGACTTTATTTGTACTCTTGAAACACTTAAATAGTTCCATAACATCATGCACAAATCACTAAGTGCCCCTAAAACAAACAGTGGTTATAGAAAATGCAAATTGTTTAAAAGCATATTCTCGGGCTCAAAGAAAATTTTGCGACGATTTCGGGGAAATAAGTTTTATGCAGCACTTAAGGTAACTAATTAAGTAGATACTATACATTTTCTTTTCGAAACACAATGAAAATGTTATGAAATTGTCTTCGTAACGTTATTTTCGTAGATGATTGAAATGAACTGCATCGCTTATGACGCAGTTCACTACAATCATTTTGTATCTAGCTTATTCCCAACTTTGTTGGAGTCAGCTTCCAGTCTAACTGGATGCAGCTGAAAACTAATATTTTTCTTGGAGTGACTGCCTATCTGACCTTAACCCTTCATTCATCATCATCATCATCATTTCAGCCGTAAGACGTCTAATACTGCTGGACATACGCCTGCTTCAATTTGGGGGGATTTGCCATAATCTCCACGCTTCCCAGGCGCATTGGCGATCGCAGTATGGTGGTATAACGCTGCTGCCCAGTCTTTAGTAAATACCTTAGTCGCCTCTTATGACACCCACGGGAAGAATAGAGAGAAGAGTTCTTTACGTCCGGCACCACACGGAGGAACTTGGCAAGACTGGTTGTCAGATTTTCACGCTTCCGACAACTCGTAACGATTGTCAATTATCATCAAATGACAACTGGGACCAATTGTTTAACGCGCTTTCCGAGGTACGGAGGGATCTCGGTATGTAAAACTAGTCCCACATTAACCACCTACAGTAACACACCAACAATACCAACAGTACAAACAATACCAACAGCACCAACAGTATTCTCAGTGTATTCGCAGATCGCTGGGTTTCCCCAATGCTGCGGAGATGGATGCAGCTCCATGCTGAATTTTAATTGTAATTTTATATTTGTATCTGTGTCTGTAACCTACTAACACTAGACGATAAGAAAAATTGTTACTAACCTTATGGACTCCGGTCTGAAATAAAGTGTTCTATTCTTTTCTATTAACGGACCAACTTAACCTGATCGATCCAAAGTGTAGCTGTTATTACTTAGCTCACAAGTTGACTACAGTATAAAATAGAAATATAACTTCGTAATACCACTCCTTGATATTGAAACTCCTGTACATATTTGGTAACTGACGTCTATACGTTTTAGTGTCCCGTTAATCTTTGAACGTAAGTAGGTACTGAGTGGTAGGGTTTACAAGAATTATAATGTACCTTTTCTGGCAAACGTTAAGGTTCATTATTGGAGGACACAGTATTGCAACCTGGTTTAGACACCGTATTTGTGTGCGCGTGTTTGAGTGTTTTCACAATGTTCGGTCAGTTCGCACCACAGGGACTGCAAAACAGAACTAAAACAAAAAAGGAAAAAGCGCAGTTTTTTTTTCAGTCTGTATGACTGGATTCAGGAATTGAAATAAATCCGATTTGTTGGAATCGAACCCAGTCGTGCGTTTCAAAAAACAGATATTTGATTTAAAGCCGTGTTGATGTTTGTTCACTTAAATTTTGTATAGTTGGCCTCGTGAAAGCTGGTAAAGCATACAGATTTGATGAGTTTTTGCGATTTCTCCTTCACGTGTATAACGGTTACGAGGTGTAAAAGAAAAGACGCAAATCCTGAAAATAGTTTGTTCATACTTGACTACTGAACCGATATCAATAATTTTTAATTTAGGTTGTAATGTTAATGGTCATACCTACCGCCGATTGAGCCTAACATAATTTAATCTTATTTTATGGTAATAATACTCAATTTTAAATGCATAAAGTAAAAGCTGTAAACAAAGAGTTTTGGCCCTTGTATTATGCTTAAGTCTTACGTTAATTATGTTATACTACGTCACGCGTGTCTACACAGACACTGTGGTTTGTACAAAAGCCTGACGTGACTCGAGAAGGAATTGCGGTGCCTCTTGAAGAACAATTTCAATGAATTTTACATAGAATTTTTTCTACGAGAGTCGCGTTGCGCCTGTTTGTGGGAGCCTTTAAGTGACTTTTCAAGGATAAGGCGACAATCCAGTGCCTTTTCAGTTATCATCATTTCAGCCTTAAGATGTCCACTGTTGGACATAGGCCTCCCCTTATTCCCCTTTGTCTTAATCGCCACGCTTGGCAGGCGGATTGGCAATCGCAGTATGGTGGCAAAATGCATAGAGAATGCTGCTGCTCATTCTCTAGTAAGTTTCAGTGGGTGGTTGATTTTACGCGCTTGATGCACCTAGTTCTTATCTCTAACCTCGCCATAATTAATGGCAAGACTCAATAAGGCGACATCGTCTGGCATCCACTTTTCGAACTCGATCACCAACACATCTAACGCAGACTTTGCCGTTCAAAGCAGGCTAAGAGACCGTCAGCTTAATCACATTACTAATCTATCGCCAGCAAAGTTCAGATGATTAGATATTGAACTTCACGATCAAAGCCAGCGCGCAAAAGCTCGGTTTAATCACGCCGAGTAGATGAAGAATACTTCGAACTCGGTTACCTTACAATCTGCTGCAGCAAACTTAAAATGAGGTGACCCGTGATTTCATTTGAAATTTCTCCCAAAGATATAGTACGTTGGGGGACGGAATTAATTCCGACGACGGTATTAATGATATGCGCGGTTTATGAGTACGTAGGTACTAGTTTAAATCCGATTGAGAAATGGTATCAGATTCAATAGTTGTGCAATTTTTACAGTATACAAAGTGTATCTGTAAAGATGCACACTATGAATAAAGTTTGTTCGGAATCGTTACTGATTCGATTTCTATAATTTTTAATAGAGCTAATTTTTTACTCAAAAATATAGAACAACCGGTGACGGAATTAATGGTAAGCGCGATTTCTGAGTACGTAGGTACGACTGAAGATATGGAATGTATCTGCTTCAATAGTTGTGCAATTTTTGCTGTATGAAATAGTGAAAATTATGAAAGTAGTTTGTACAGAATCGTTTACTAAATCGATTTATTTCAATTTTAATAGAGCTAATTATCATTATTATTTTATTTGCTAATTTCGTTTTACCCAAAAATAAATTACTAGGATAGATAAATTACTAGGATTACCAGCTAAAGCACTAGGAAGTGTCGAAGGGCGGGCGTTTTGGGGGGACTGTCTTATGTAACTTTGACGTTCAAAAAGTTCAGACTCTCAGCCTAGTTTGAATAAATGACTTTAGATTTTGATTTTGATTTTACTGCCACACTTTTGTAGTTTAACCACAATTTTCTTCCTCAACATTTGTTTATATTGAGATCATAACATGATCTAATTCGGGTGTTTAGTGATGTGCGTTAAATCCGGGACACAATGTTCTAAACGATATAACGAACTATTATATAAATAAGCTTAGCAGGTTTAATAATCATACACCAAAGATTAAAAGAGTTTTTAGTAAAAAAGACCTTTATGGTTAAAATACAAATACTGCACAACGTTGCATCTAATAAACACTCGATGTGCTAGTATAGTACGCTACTACACAAGCAATTATCAAACGCGGCACCTGTCGACGTAATCTGACCAATCAGAGACTACCTGATCAAAGCCCTATGGTGTCTATGCTGCGTTCAATTTGTGAGGGATTACATGCTGTGTGGCTCGCCACCTCGGCCTTTCAAGTTGCGGCGACCGTGATATTGCAAGCAAGCTAGTGGAAACGATTCACGTAATTGGTAGATGTACGGTCGACTTACATTCTGTATTGGTATCGGTATTGCTCTCAAAATGGCGACGGAAAACGTTGAGAGGAAACCGACGTGTCCTAGAATTAGTTTTCGACCGAGGAACTGAGGTTTTAGTCTCATTTTCGGCAAAAACGAAAACAAGAGTGATTAAGACTTAAAAATCTATTTTTTTCCGCGTCTGGAGAAAAAAAATACAACATCACCTTGCGTTCATAATTAGCCTATATTCGTCCCACTGCTGGGACACAGGCCTCCTCTCGGTGAGAGGGAGTGGGCCGTAATCTACCAGGCCCAGAGCAGATTGGTAAATGTAACATGTATTCGAATTTTTGGTATACATGCCGGTTTCCTCACGATATTTTCCTTCACCGTTTTAAGAGCAGTGGTGATGAAATTATTTCCACAAGTTAAACGAACAACAACTCAAACTCGGGGCCTATTCCACTGGGGCACCACTGATCTCATAACCAAGCTTTAAAACTGCAAAACAAAATTGTGTTAATTTATGTCAGCTGAGTGAAACCACGAGCCAACTAGATTCACTCCAAAGTTAGCCGCACGTCTCCTGATACTGCCGCACTTTACGAAGTAGGCCGAATGACGTGCGACAATTCACGAACTTCTGTTTCTGAAGCTTCGGCTGGATTATGGTCTTAAAATTATGGCCAAATCTTGATTTTAAGCCGAAAATCCAGTTAACGAACAAAAAATTCGTAGACACGTGACATATACCAACCCGATCCTCTCAAAAAGAGGAAGCCTGTGTCCCAACAGTAAGAATATTATTTCATTTTATTTATTTATTTAAGGACAATCAACGAAGCTTACACCAAAACACATGTTATAAAGTACTTATGTTCTAACATATTATAGTGTAGGATTAATTAAAGGCTGCCACGGCATGCATTAAACATAGGACAAGGAAATGCAGTTACATAATAGATTTCAAGATTATTGTTACATAAATCCGACATGCAAATACAAATAAAAACACAGGGTGAGCTTGACAGGCGACTAAATTGGACTAGTATTCTGTCAATGGTGGGAAAATGACCCAGATTGGTTTTAAAACCCTTAGTGCAAAGCAACCTGATGTATTCATTGTTGTATTGGCAATCTACAGCCGATCTGTTTGCTTTTTTGAATATCGGTGCATGTTTGTTTAATTAACTTTAGAGGTTGATGTTCGCGTATTGGCATTACACTATTGTTTGCCAATATTTGTGAAGCTACCAATATTTTAGAGTGCGCTAAAGTGGATTTGTGCAAACTAATTTTGGAAAAGTTTATTCTCGGCTTATAACTAGTGATGTGACGGATCGTTAAAAATGTATATCCGCGGATACGGATACGGATATTTGTTGTCAAGATTCGCGGATACCACAGATAACAGAAATCTATGGTGGATACAGATACGTATCGTTACTTTTTACTCAATTGGTGTCGACGCGCGTGGCGATGAACGATTCCAAGGTCGCGCGTTGACGCTTTTCTTGGCAGGTCATGTTTTCACTTGCATTGCGCAGGTCTTTCTTTTATGTTGTTTATAGTTTAGTCACTAAATATTTCACTTTTACAATTTTTCACAATTTAATAGTTTTTCATTGCTACCGAATCACCTATTTATAGAATGTCATCTTTATTTGAAAATCCGCCAAAAAAGAAACGGATACGGATTTTTCATCTACCTCGGATATCCGCGGATATGGATACGGATACGGATATCTGGCACATTACTAATTATATCTAATTATAGATGTTGTCGACATTTCCTATCTTTCTACTGTGAAAAGAAAGTCCGAAAAACTTAGAGGTCACAGTTTCTTTTAAAGTCCACACATAATTTTGGTGATTTCGTGAGCTAACTTAGAGGATAACCCATAAGGTGGACAAGTACTACCCATGCCTACTAGATAACTAATGATAATTTCACCAAGCCGTTCCGCGATCCTATCAGCACTCGTAATTGAAAGAGACGATAATCTTAACTAAGAATCATAGTGTTATTTTTTAATATTTTTTTTGTCACTGATACAGGAAAATCATGAATTAGCTTATCTCTAGTAAGTTCGCAGATTCTGCGTTCGTTTTAATATTAGGGATACGTAGTTCATCAAAATGCCAATCACTATACAGAAAAAAACAGAAAAGCAAAAAATAATAAACCTTAAAATTATGAGTCGGCGCTTTGAGTGATCTTTGTTCATTGATTTTTCAGCGCCGACTCAAAATTTTAAGGTTTATTATTTTTTGCTTTTCTGTTTTTTCGGCGGTTTAATTTTTTGTTAAAAAGTTTTTATTTTGTAATTTTTTGTGGCTTTAATGTACTTATAATACTTGGCAAGGTATACTCCATCCAATGAAAAAAGAATTATCAAAATCGGACTACTCTGTTCAAAGTTATGCGTGGTTATACATTACAAAGAGTGAACAATAAATCATCCCCTGTTTTCCGACCCTTAGGGTTCGATTTTGTTTTCCAAATTTATATGGGACCACCCTCGGAGTATACCCTTTCCAATAAAAAAAGAATTATCACAATCGGACTACTATGTAAAAAGTTATGCGTGGTCATACATAAAAAAAAAAAAAAACAAAAAAAAAATATACGCGTTGAATTGATAACCTCCTCCGTTTTTTTTTCGTCGGTTAAAAAGTACCAAGTATGGGGTCAAAATGCTTAGAACACACACTGCCTTCAAAAAAATAGAAATTATGTAAATAAAAGTGTGAATTGTGCATTCGTATACGCGAAGCTCGATGATGCCGCGCCGTCGTGAAGCACTTTAGTTATTATATTGGTGGTGCATTTTCCCCCCCAAGTAGGGTTACAGTTATTTTACCTCTGAATTTCAATCACAGTCAAAATCAAAATGATCTTAATCCTTGTTGTAATAAGGTTACTGTTGGGTTGTAGTAATTTACAACTTTGTAAATATCACGGTTATCTTATTCTTTTATGATTAAGGTTACTTTTGGATTGCTTCTGTCAGGGGTGAAATATTTGTGAATGGATAGAAGTTCCAGCAGCACGAGTAATAGATTGGAGTATAAGTTTAAGTACATTCCTATGTACTTACAAAGATTAGATTACGAAGAAGATTAGATTAGTTTTACAGAGAGTTAAGTGTGTCCGATTTTGTGTCAATGTCAACTACACAGTGATCTTTATTCTTATCATAATAAGGTTCCTTTTGGTTGCTGCCACTAACAAATCTGTCAATAATACAGTGGTCTTTATTTTCGTTACGATAAAGTTGTAGTTGGTTTGCACCCGTCACTGTGTGACGTCGTTGTGTGAGCCACGTGTGAGCGGACTGCAGAGGTACTGTGGCCAGGTGTTTGAATAATATATTGCAGTATAAGCTTTAAGTATAGATGATTTAGCTAGAGATGAATATGCGATATGTATGATATTAATTATTCATTATTACAGGTTGCATAGCGTTTTATAGGCCGATTATTAAAATTACTATGCACTGGGGGCTGTCACAGTCAAATAATTGGCCCTATTTCATTCATCTGCCCTTCCCTTCCTACCGCTGACCGGGTGGGAAATCATCAAATGACGTGTCCCGCTCTGGGTGGAGTGGGAGGGCGTGTCAGATTTTTACTGACTAAAACCCATCCGTGTTCCTACAGTTGCCTTTATGCCAGGGCCACGGTAACTCTTTCGAACAAATTTCGCCACCCTGGCAGGCATCGGTCCTAGCAGACCCCTTTAATGTTGCTGACATCTCTTTGAGGCACGCATGGAAAACTACGCGCTGTCGACTCGGGCCTAGTCCTTACCGGGCGGCGAGCTACCCAATGATCGCCGCCCGCGCCCTTCCCGTCGTACCTCACCGCTCACACTTGTCAGTACACTCTGCAGTCGCGTGTCGTCTGCATTGTTATAATCCAATCAAATTAAATAAAAAGAAATTTATTCAAATTAGGCTGAAGATCAGCACTTTTCGAGGTCGAAATTGCATAAGACAGTCCCCCGGCAGCTCCGCGCTTCACCACTTCCTAGAGCTTTAACTGGGAAGAAGAAGTGGCGTAACAAACTCCCCAACAGCACAGCTGTGTATTTAGAAAATAATAATAATAATATTTCATTCTATATAATAGTGGGTAGACAAATTACCATTACGAGACACAGAAAATTTACTTAAATCATTTGTCATATGTCAGCTACGCAACCCAATATACCAACAAATAAAATGAAAACTACATTCGAGGAAAAAAAAAGAAAAGTTATTTTCGTTTAAAATACTGTTTCTGACGCTATCAATGTACCGAACTTGTCAATATTCTGACGTTGACAGGAGCACATTTACGGATAGCGGAATATAATACCTAATGTAAATTGATATTGTACCGATAGGCCCGTCATTTAAAACATGGTCGATCGCAAAATGCACTGTACAATTTTTTTGGGACCATTTTAGAATGGCGAAATAATATTGTTATAATAGCGAAAAACAAAGTTTGAAGCTTCGAAATACCTGTACTGACGTGTGTTGTCTGCTGTGCCGAATGTTTTAATCGCTACAATCAAAAACTTTTAAAAGTACACTCTTTCGTTGGAAATTAATTCAAATATTATTTAGGGTTTAAGGGACTTACTAGAGAATGGGCAGCAGCGTTCTCTATGCATTTTGCCACCATACTGCGATCGCCAACCCGCCTGCCAAGCGTGGCGATTATGGCAAAGCCCCCCGAATTGGGGAAGACCTGAGTCCAGCAGTGGACGTCTTACGGCTGAAAAGAATGAATTAATTATTTAGAACACTGTCGGACACTATCAATACATTGTCTGACAGGGTTTTAACAATACTAGTAGTCACCCAAAGGTCCTATTTCGACCATGATTTTTAAAATTCATGTCATATATTTATGTTGGTTCCGTGTGGTGCCGAACATAAAGAATAACGCCATCCCATTTCTCCCCGTGCATGTCGTAGAAGGCAACTAAGGTACTTACTAGAGAATGGGCAGCAGCGTTTTCTATGCGTTTTACCACCATGCTGCGATCGCCAACCCGCCTGCCAAGCGTGGCGATTATGGCAACCCGGACTTCCGTTCCCGTCTTCCTACCTTTTGTTAGCCTCAACGCACAGAACTGCTGCATTCCGTGGTTGTTTCAAATTCGCTGCCTGTCATTGCTGGAACGACCTGCCACTGCCCTTTTGTGCTATAAAGACAGTTGGTTCTTTCAAAATCAAATTTCAACAGCACTAACTACAGCTTCAAAAAGATACCACACTCTGAACTTACACTTGATCTGAACGCAGCTGGCATTGGTGGCGAGTGATTGGCTGCGATTATATCGGCACAACAGTATTTGTTAAGCATTTTGTGTTTGTTTCTATGTAGTTTTTTGTCGTTTGTCATTGTAAAAACCGTAATTCTGTTAAGTTTTATAACCTTCGTTTATCTTTAATTCTACAATTGCCGTAAAAGGACTGTATTTCAAAACGGTCGTAACACTTTATCACTATCTATCATTTAACACGTTCGGCCCAGCGCCGTTCTCAAAAAGTGCGCACATTATGACACAAAATTTAATTTAAAGTATTTTAATTGAATTTATTTTAATGTTGTAATGAATTTCATGTATTTTGTTTTAATGTTGTGATGAATTTAATGTATTTTGTTTTAATGTTGTAATGAATTTAATGTATTTTGTTTTAATGTTGTAATGCATTTGATGTATTTGTGATTCAGTTATTGGGACTAAATAAAATATTATCTCATACTAAATGGACATACGTTGATAAACGTTCTGCTCTTCAAGTATACAGTGTTGATATATAGAGTGTTATAAGATTAAGCCGCAAAAATTTGATTGTGGCTCTAGATGTTGCTTTGACATTTACAAGTGTTGCGGCGCAAATGTTCAACTAATGGAATTTACTATGGCTTCCTAGCGTTGTGAGACGTAGTGCAAATAATATCATATTTTTATTAGACGTGATTAGACGTTGTGTTACCAATAAATTTTACAAATTTGTCGTTCGTCGTCGTCTTATAGACGTTGCTGGTCCGAACGTGTTAAATAACTTTTGTTTTGCACTTGTTTTACGGCTGCGTCGTCGGCGCCTGCGTCTCTTTACTTGTCATAATGATGCCATAGAGTGTCGCATATCTGTGTCACGCTAGAGTATAGACAAGTAAATTGATGCGACGTGCGTCGGATACTGGCACGCGGAATACATTATTGATGACATATTTTTATTTTATTTATTTTACTTTATGTTACTTTACACATTATACGTTATCCTATTATAATTTATTTATTTCTGTATTTCTCCGTGACATCACAACATACTGGGCCCTATCAGAATACCAGCGCTGCGACACTTATTTTTAAATGTCGCAGCATCATGCTGAGATAGGGGCCCTTTGGCCTCGCACAGGACTTTCTGTTTTTTTTTTTAATTTTGTTTTTTATCTGATTCTTTTGTTTATATTTTTTTTTTTCGTTAGCTCCACTTCTTCACATCTGCGTAATTTTCTTTAAAGGAAGTACATAGTTTTTGCTTCACGTATTAATATATACACATACAAATGAATTAAATTGAAGTGTCTGTTTGTATCTCCAAAATAAAAGCGTTTTACTAAATGCATTTGAAAGTACCCTAAACTATAACAAAAAAAAACAAAAATTTGGTTTCTCTGTTTGTTCCGGCTAATCTCCGAAAGGGTGGAACTGACTTTGACGGGATTCTCACTGGCACATACCTAATGTTATATGGAGTAACATAAGCTATTTCTTGTGTCGGTGGCACGATACCGTGGGATAGTTTCCGACAATCACACGGGCGAAGCCCCGCACAACTGGTCTCTCTATTATAATCTTAGTGAACGCAAGGTTATTCGTAGCAGCTACGGCGTAGCACTCGTAGCGGTGACGTAACCGCGCGTAGTCCTTATCGCGGAGATTAGAATATCACGCCCGCAGTACACGTACACACACATATTTTGTTTTGCCGTGAAAAACTACGAATACGACAGCCATTTGTAAGATCGTCAGTGATGATTTTACCTCTGAATTTGCATCACTGTCATAATCAAAGTGATCACTGTGCTCCCTATAATAAGGTTGCTTTTGGAGTGCTGACATTAACAAGGCTGTCAATATCATAGTGATTTTTATGCTCGTTGTAATAAGGTTGATTTTGGATTGCTACTGTCAGAGGCACACAGACACGGCGGCGTCGCCGTATGCGCAGTGTCTGTAAACAAACTTCCTACAGCAACAAAGTATTTATCGTACTTGAATTTCATTTGAAGATATTTGTTTTATTCATCATCATCATCATCATTTCAGCCGTATGACGTCCACTGCTGGACTTAGGCCTCCCCCAATTTGGGGGCTTTGCCATAATCGTCACGCTTGGCAGGCGGGTTGGCGATCGCAGTATGGTGGTAAAATGCATAGAGAACGCTGCTGCCCATTCTCTAGTAAGTCCCTTAGTCGCCTTTTACGACACCCACGGGAAGAAATGGGGTGGTGTGATTCTTTACGTTCGGCACCACACGGTTGTTTTATTCGCAACTTGGTATTACGTAGCTTGATAGACTGCCTCGTTGGTGTAGTGGTCGCAAGACCCACAGTAGGGCATGAGGTTCGATTCCTAGGTCAGCCAGAGTGTTATTGGGATATTCTATCTCGATTTTTCAGTACCAAATCGGAGTCTGGATTTGTGCTTGGTTGATGGCAATAGTTCCTTATAATAGGGGCGACCCCCTATTACAAGGAACTTAAACATAACTAAACGAAATGTACTGTACTATTGGAAGGTACATCTCTGCCCATCCCTTTGCGAAAACAAGGCTTGATGTTTGTTAGTTTCATGTTTCACAGCGACAGCGGTCGAGTCACAATAATACAATACAATTCTATCCTTTATTTCAGGCAACTTGGCCCATAAAACACCATACATAACAGCTTGTCCAGAAAGGGCGAATTTCGCCGCGATTCGCTCGTGCGTATTACGCGTGACTGTTGCGTCCAGAAGGAGCGTCCCAACGCGCGAGCATTTGGGTAATACTCATACATTCTACTCCATCTACAAACAATTCCGTTTCAAAATTTTGGCAGTCCATTTCTCCCTTGATACATGCACTCGCTCTGAAATTCGCGCGTCAACTGGACACAACAAGGAGCCTCTAGTATCTCGACACGCGCGCAATACGTGCGCATAAAGCGCGAGTCGAGAGTCTGGCGAACTGCACGCGATTTACGCGCGTATTTTTAAATCGCGCGATGCTTGTGTACGCGATGTATTGGCGTCTAGTATCTCGTTAACGCGCGAATGAATTCGCACGAAAAGTTTCGCGGCGAATTTGCTCCTTCTGGACAAGGTCTAAATAAGCATAAAAACAATAACTATAAACTAATACTAGTTAATTTTACTAATACTAGTTAGTAAAATTTAATACTTTACTAAACAAAACTTAAACTATAAATAAACATGTAATGTTGACGGCGTCGTGTTCCAAATAATGAATAAATTAGTTGCGTTCCAGTAATTTAATTAGAATGTTGTGTGGATGATTGCCATATCAATTAATTATTCCACTGAAACTGTCCGTATTAATTATTCAAAATGATGCAATACTGCACGAGGTAGGTTCGCTATTTAATGTAATAAGCCTCTTAATTCCTCTTCGTTTGATACCGCCCAACGTGACTGTACAAACGCTTGAAAGCCTATTAATTAAAACGGGAATTCCAGTATTCGGCCATTTTGATCATTATCAGTTCACAAATGATCTGATCAATGTTATTTTCGGATTTTGAAATACACACTGACATGATGAATTTTATTTATATAGTGACATGGATATTTAATTTGTAAAATATACCGTTTAATTATTGTGGATATGTGAATATTTTAATTTTTTGTTTTGATCCCTTTTTAAGGGTTCCGTATCTCAAAAAGAAAAAACGGAACCCTTATAGGATCACTTTGTTGTCCGTCCGTCCGTCTGTCTATCTGTCTGTCAAGGCCCTTTATCTCGGGAACGCGTGGAGGTAACGAGTTAAAATTAAAACAGTATACTCATGTAGTTCACGTTAAAAAAAGTTACCGCCGTTTATGCAGTCTCAAGGGAATCAAAATTTATAGGGTATATTCCGTAGACCTAGAACTATGAAATTTGGCAAGTAATACCGTTTTATACTACAAGTATAGGGACAAATTTGAAAACTTTACATTTCTAATTAAATCATAAAAACAGGGTCAACAAAGTTTTTTTTATTAACAAATTTTATAATATGTACAGTCTACACATTTTTACGGAACCCTTAGTGGGTGAGTCCGACTCACACTTGTCCGGATTTTTTCTTATTTAGTTTTAATCATGGTTTGCAAGTTAGCACCCAAATGTCCTTTCTTTGGAATTTATTATTCGTGGAATCGTTGTGCTCCTTATGTGCTGAGTTGAGTGATAAACAGACTTTTACTGACTAAATCCCACCCGTTCCTTCAGTTGCTAACTCTTTCGAATAATTCTGCGACACTGGCAGGTTGTTACTGTCCTCTGAGACGCTACAATATGGCAGCATACACGGGAAAATGTAGCAGCGATTCAATTCTCAATTCTTTATAGCATATCATAATGTTAAAACATAGTTGGAAGGGAAATTATTATTTAGTAGATTTAATTTAGCCGTTTCTTTTTGATTCGTCACAGACACAACCACGCAGTGACTTGATTGTCATGGAATTACGGAATTACGTTTGTAATAACGTGTGAACTCGCCCTTCTCAGTATATACACTTCTTCGCGTGACTTAGTACATCGAGGGCAAAACTAACGATTTAAATCGTTGCCTTGCTCAACGTTTTCCAATAAATTTAATTAAAAAACAGTTCATGTTTGACGTTTCTTCATAATTGCCTATTCTCGAAACCTCGCGACAATGTGGCGTGTTGCTGCATCGGCCCAGGTAACAGACAACTGACCTTTAAAACGAACCAATATTTTCAATTCAGACTGACCTTTGAATTTCCCTTTAAAAATTGGTTCCAATCGAGACTTTTTAATGTGATGGCCGATGAGCGAATCGATTTCAATACCAAGAACTTGTTTGGGTTTTATTTTTACAATTGAGTAATTTCATAACAAACAATATTAATATATATATATATATATATATATATATATATATATACATATATATATATATATATATTCATATCCATATTATACACTGAAATAGACATGAATTTGATTTGTATAATGATGTTGTATCCAGACCCAGCCGCAAAGTGCATATGCTTCATGTTCCTAGGCGTAGAATTAAATTATTTTCTAATAATGTGTACTGCATGTCCATTACTGTTTATAACAAATTACCTGATGGCTTTAAAACTCTCAGTCTCAGAACATTTAAATGTAAATTATTTAACTTTTTCTTAAGCAAATGTTATTACTCGACTGAAGATTTTATGAATGAACAATTTACCTAAAGATTTGACATTATTCTGTAAAAATCATATTTTATCTCATTGAATTCATGCAAATTTGACATATAATTAATATCTTTTACATAAAAAATTTTTCGTAATTTAAATATTTAAATAAATTCTAATGATTAATAACTAAATCCTAATGTAATGATGACCCATAATTTTAATGATTAATAACTAAATTTCAATGTAATGATTACCCATAATTTCAAAACCATATTTGTACGCCGGAAACGGCAGAATATTTGCAACGTAATAATCCACATAACAACTTTGTACAATATTCTGACAAATAAATGCTTTCTTTCTTTCTTTCTTCTTTCATAATTAACAAGGCCTCAGAAAAAAAATCGGCGTAAGAAGTCAAATACAACCTATTTTCATAGAAAAATAAAAAAAGAAGCTGTCAACAGTCACTTGGTTTCCGTTTTACGTGAGCTTTATTTATTGCAGTTATTTGACTCTCGCTAAAATTATAAAATAGTTTGTATTTACTGTTTTAAGAAGAGCATCAGTAACGCCAGAAACAGCTAATGTGATTAATTAAAATTTATGGGAATTTAATTACTAACTTTTTGTTCCGTATTTAGGTGGCTTACTGGATCTACTTTGACTTGTAATAAATTAACCTAGAGATTACTCGGTAAATTTGCTGAATTATGCATGTTAAGATAGATGTTCAGAAGGTAGAGACCATTTCGTGTAACACCCGAAACAGCTAGATATTCGTAATTTTCTCTTTATTGCTCAAATATTTTAAAAAATCAAATTTAGGAAAACAAAACCTACCCGTTAATGGTGATTTCAATACTATTGCTAATAAAACATGTTTTATGAGTTCAAATGTAACACCCGAAACGATCGAATCACCCATTTGTAACTAGATTTCAAAATAAGCAAATAGATTTTTGTACTGGGAATTTGGTTTTGTAAATTTAAGCTTAACAAATACAAGCCCATTCTGCCGTTAAACCTGTAAATCATTCAACATATTAGTTAAAATCGCAATGTAAATATAATCCGTTAAAACATATTAAATGATGCAAAGTAATAGGATAAAAGTTCCATTCAAAATTACAATTTCAATTTATTTCATCATATCATTTTCATGATATGTAAATTATTTGCACGATATGTAAATAATCCGCAGTAAATGAGGCCTCGCAAATACCGAATTTAGTTTGAAGCGCTAATGAAAAGCAGGTATTGATATTTAGTATTTATCAAAGCTTTAATATTTACGTTCTCTAATTTGCAATGTATTTGCTCTTTGTGGTCGAAACTAGTGATCGTTTGAGGGAACGCTAAATCTATCATCATCATCATTTCAGCCGAAAGCCGTCTTTCGGCTGAAAAAAAAAATCTATACTTACTAAAATTATAAAGCTGAAGAGTTTGTTTGTTTGAACGCGGTAATCTCAGGAACTGCCTTCGTCCGTGTGGTGCCGGACGTAAAGAATAACACCACCCCATTTCTTCCCGTGGGTTTCGTAAAAGACGACTAAGGGACTTACTAGAGAATGGGCAGCAGCGTTCTCTATGCATTTTACCACCATACTGCGATCGCCAACCCGCCTGCCAAGCGTGGCGATTATGGCAAAGCCCCCCAAATTGGGGGAGACCTAAGTCCAGCAGTGGACGTCTTACGGCTGAAATGATGATGATGAATCTCAGGAACTACTGGCCCGAATTGGAAAATTCTTTTTGTGTTGAGGCTACCCAACACAAAAATATATAATAGGCTACTATTTATTGAGGAAGGCTATATACCATCATACTACAATCAAAGGGAACGGAGCAGCAACGAAAAATGAACGAAAACTGGCAGGCAATTCGATGCGACGAGAAGGGTCAGGGGAGCAAAAAATTGACGCGGACGAAGTCGCGGGCAGATGCTAGTTAGAAAATAAATAGATACAGTACATATACCTGCATTTCCTATAATTATATGTAAAGTGTTTTATTTACGGTTTAAATCATATATTTATGTTTCCCGATTAATTTAGATTCAACACAACTCTCATAACGAGCCTATAATGTGCTCACGGTTGGGACACAGGCGAACTCTCTGTGAGAGGGAGTTAACCGGAACCTACCACGCGGGCTCAGTGCGGGTTCGTAGGTGTCACATGTCTTCGAAATTTTCGTTCGATCAGCCGCGGCTGACGTATCTTACCGTGAACGAGAAATAAAATAAATATAAACGTGAATTGTAAATTCTAGTATAACGATAGCACAGCGTACATTGTCTTTCCGAAGGAATTTTCCCGAGTTGCCTAAAAAAGGCAGTTGTAATCCCTATCTTTAAATCCGGTAGTAAAGACGTAGTGAATAATTATAGGCCAATATCCTTACTACCGTCGATCTCAAAAATACTAGAGAAAATTATAAACACTAGACTAGTTAATTACCTAGAAAAAAACAACATTTATTCCCCTGCGCAATTTGGTTTTAGAGCGAAATTATCGACTGCCGATGCGGTGCATAGCCTGACTGATTATATTTCACTAGAACTTGGCAAAGGACACCAGACCCTGGGAGTCTTCCTCGATGTAGCCAAGGCATTCGACACGGTATCTGTTTCTCTTCTTCTGAACAAATTAGAAACCATAGGAATAAGAGGAACGCCGCTGAAACTTTTTACTGACTATTTAGACGGCCGGTACCAATGTGTTAAAATAGATAATATTATGAGTAATGAACAGAAAAATACTAGTTTCGGTGTACCCCAGGGGAGTATTCTGGGCCCCACACTATTCCTAATTTATATGAATGAATTGTGTAATCTAAATATTAAACACGGTAAAATAATATCATATGCCGACGACACGGCGTTAATATTTACCGCAAAAAGCAGAAGCGAACTGTTCGAAGTCGCTCAATTAGGATTAAATTCTGTGACTAACTGGCTTCAAAGCAATTTATTAACATTAAATGCCGACAAGACAAAATATATTCACTTCTCCATGCGCAAACCTCAACCTAACATTATTAACCCTCGTCTATATGCCCATAAATGCGGAAACTGTGCAGTTAGTACGTGTAATTGTCCTTCTATCATCAAAACGAGCAACATTAAATACCTGGGGGTTATAATGGACGAAACACTCTCTTTTAAAATACATATTGAAAGCCTTAGTAAAAGAGTGCGTAAACTTATATATGTATTTAAGAAATTACGAACATTAGCAGACAAAAAATTAATCACACAAGTTTATTTGGCCCTATGTCAATCTATTATTCAATACTGTATCACTTCTTGGGGCGGTGCACCAAAAACGAATTTGCTTCCTCTTGAAAGAGCTCAAAGAGCAATTTTGAAGGTAGCAAACTTCCATCCCTTCTTTTTTCCCACAGATCTACTTTATAAAACTTGCAACGTGCTGACTGTTCGGCAGCTTTTCATTATGCAGTTAGTATTAAAACAGCACACCTTGCTTACCTACACTGCTGACAATACTAACAAGAGACGGAATGATATAGTATGTATAACAAATGAGACCTCAAAACATGTCTTTGTAGAAAGATTCTATACATTTTTAGGCCCATTTCTGTACAATAGATTAAATAGAAAACTAAGTATCTATAAATTAAACTACTATAGCTGTAAAAAAAATATACTTCAATATTTACTAACCATAGATTATGCACAGACAGAAGATTTACTAGTTGTCTGCAAATAAAACCGCTAACTCGCTATTTTACTTTTGTTACCTAAGTTTTAATTTTAGTTATTACTACACCTTGTTAATTTATTACATTATAAGAATTTTTGCATTTGTAGCCTGAAACACAGGTTCTACCTAGTTCAGGCAAATTAGCAAATCTGCTCTATTTTAATTGTTTAACGTATTTATTGTAAATGTGACCCTTTTTTATTAATAAACAATTTATTATTATTATTATTATTTTTATTTACGTTAACATATCTCGGGACCCTAAGATCCCGGTCTTTTGGAAGGCGTACGAGGGGCCGAAGCCAACTCGCAGAGGCCCCTTAGACAATTCTAAATGATGAGGGGGCACCAACCGACGATTATCCCTGTATGCACTATGCAAGTGCATCCAAAGACAATCCCCGTTTGGAGCAGAACTATTACAGAATATGGAAACAAAGCAAATTAGGCTATAGGTTTGGATGGCTATAGTGGATTGGTAACCGCAACTATGGAGGGACTATGGCCCCTGCCTGATCAATGTTTTGTATACACGGATAAAATGGCAGGGGGTGACTTGCACACTCAATAATGGGCCCCCGGGAAACGTCGCTAGCACATAGTGACGTAGCGACAAGGGGGCAACACTTCCTGAGGTGCTTGAGAAGTGGAGAGGTATTCCACGGCTTTCAGAACAATCCCAGAGCCCGGAAGATGGTCAAGATCCCTACGAGCACTTACTGGAATACTTCCTTTCCCCGAGCACGTTTGCTCTTGCGAATCTCCACTCAAGCCAGCCAATAAAGGCAAGAATGAGGCGGGAGCTCTGAACCTCATCAGTGTTCACTCCAGCCGGCCAATAAAGGCAAGCCAGAGATGAGGAACAAGAATTCTCCCAGGAGATAGGGTCCGTGGGGTCGCTACTGCCCAACAGCTCGCCACAAGCTGCCCTGCGGGTTTTATTATTATTATTTTCATATATATATTTATATATCTCGGGATCCTAGGATCCCGGTCTTTTAGAAGGCATACGAGGGGCCGAAGCCAACTCGCAGAGGCCCCTTAGAAAATTTAAATGAAGTGAGGCACTAACCGACGGTTATCCCCGTATGCACTGTGCAAGTGCACCCAAGGACAACCTCCGGTTGTTGTTGGACTATTGCAGGATATGGAAACCAAGATGTTGGACTATGTATTTGACTGGCTAAAATGGACTGGTTACCAAGAACTATTGAAGGTCTATGGCCCCTGCCGCATCAATGTTTGTATTTACACGGATTAAATGGCAGGAGGTGACTTGCACACTCAATAATGGGCCCCCGGAAACCGTCGCTGGCACATAGTGACGCAGCGACAAGGGGGCAACACTTCCTGAGGTGCTTGAGAAGTGGAGAGGTATTCCACGGCTTTCAGAACAATCCCAGAGCCCGGAAGATAGTCAATATCCCTACGAGCACTTACTGGAATACTTCCTTTCCCCGAGCACGTTTGCTCTTGCGAATCTCCACTCAAGCCGGCCAATAAAGGCAAGAATGAGGTGGGAGCTCTGAACCTCTTCATTGTTCACTCCAGCCGGCCAATAAAGGCAAGCCAGAGATGAGGAACAAGAATTCTCCCGGGAGATAGGGTCCGTGGGGTCGCTACTGCCCAACAGCACGCCACATGCTGCCCTGCGGGTTTATTATTATTATTATTATTGTGTACGATATTTGGTGAAGCTTTACGCTCATCGCATTTGATTGATGCTGCGACAGATTAATCATGCCTTTTTTTTTTTTTTTTTTAATAGGAAATCATCAAATGACTTCTCCCGCTCTGGGCGGAGCGGGAGGGCGTGTCAGACTTTTACTGACTAAAACCCACCCGTGTTCCTTCAGTTGCCCATGTGCCAGGGTCACGGTATCTCTTTTGAACAATCACGCGACCCCGGCAGGCATCGGTCCTAGCAGACCCCTTCAGTGTGGCTGACATCTCTTTGAGGCGCGCGTGGAACACTACGCGCCGTCGACCCGAGCTTGGTCCTTACCGGGCGGCGAACTACCCATTGCTCGCCACCCGCAAGCTCGCGCCTACGGTGGCCGGGAGTCCGCAATCGACTCCCGGCGCCCGGGGCGTCTCCTCCTGCGGCGGCAAGGGACGTGAGGCGCAGAGACTGCAACTCCCTCACGCGCCCCACCTCCTCCTTCGCGAGCATTACTGCTTCGCAGAAGGAGGTGACGGCTTCCCATGCCCTCTCGCTCCGTACCATGGCTCGCACCAGGGCCGGACGCGAGAGGTCGCCGCCGCCGATCGCCTCCACGAGGACACGGCGGTGCTCCGCCCAGGCAGGGCACACTTCCACCGTATGCTCCACCGTGTCCTCTAGACGATCCTCACAATGGAAACACCCGGACGTTTCCTCCCGCTTTATCCTGAACAGGAACCCACCGAAGCACCCATGCCCGGTGAGAACCTGCGTCAGGCGGAAGGTGAGGACGCCGTGGCGCCTCTCTATCCACTCCTCAAAGAGGGAACTTACCGCCGCAATTGTGGCGTGCCCTGCGCTGGGTTGCGACAATCGTACCCGCCATGTCGCCATGAGATCCTGCCGGAGCTCTGTCCGCCGTGCCGCGATTTGTCGCGGCAGCGGAGTTTCGCCCCGGCGTTTCGCATCCTCGCGCCACTCCCACATGTGGGCGAGGACCTTTGCCTCCAGAGATTAATCATGCCCAGTTTCATGTCCTGTAGTGTGTATTGCACGTTTCGGGTCATTATCAGTTTCTTTTTTTTTTCATTTCATTATTCGAATTGCAAAAAAAAAGCCTTGACAAACGGTTATTATTAAAATTAAGGATATAAATACGTATTATTCTGACCAGCAGCGGGGCGAACACGGTCTGTTGCGATAGGGATGAGACTGTACATATTTTTATCACAGTTTGGGAACAAAAACCGTGATAAAATGCGTGACTCAAGTCTATCACAGAGGCCGTGCTCGATAAGACATATAAGTTTGACGATTCTGTCTAGTTTGGTCGAAATTGAATTCATTTGCTTATAACCTTTCAACTGCCAAACCTGTCAAATGGGGTAGTTTGACAGGTTCATAACGGATTTACATCACGAAAGTCATATGTATATATTTCAAAGTGTATGAGTCAGAGCGCAGACTGTTACAATATTGTCTATTAAACAGACTAATTTCCGAAGGCAAGAATATTGTTATCTACCTACGCTCTTCAGTAAATCTTATACTTTTTCATAAAGAATGCACAAACTAGTCTACTCAAGAACTACAAGCACAGTCCAAGAAATAGCTCTTATATTTCTCGAAACGTTTAACTCAGTCGACGAAGAAGAACGAACTCTAAGAAATTGCATTTTAATTTATTACACGAACAGTCCGCAGTGTCAGAGCCCGAGGCGGCCTATTTTGTGCAAGCGAGAACTTTGTTGCCAGAGCTCTTTGCCCTCGCAAATGAGCGACGAGGCCTTTGAATCACGCTATCAAATGAAATTAATGTTCATTTTTAATAACTTTCCATATTTCTAAAGCCGTGAGTTTGGCGACGGCATGCTGCGGGTAAGGTGAAAGTTAATACATCCCCGGACGTACTGTCTCACAAGCAGCTCTACTGCTACCCATAACATCAGGCCTACACATCCCAAAGGGTAAGGTAGAGGTGTGCCTATAGAAAACTTACATTTGACTGGCCTGTTAGTCTAGTGGTTAGTAACCCTGACTGTTAAGACTGAGGTCATGGGTTCGATTCCCACCCAGAACAAATCTTTGTGTGATGAGCACGATCATTTGTTCTGTGTCTGGGTCTAATTTATCTATAACTAGCTGACCCGACAGACGTTGTCCTGTCAAATGTCATAATGTTACATTAAAAAAGTTAACATAGTCCTATTATATGGTTGTCAAGTATTCTTAAATAAGTGTTCTTAAATTTTCTAATTTTCGGTGCAATTTTTTTTTTTTTTTTTTTTTCATAAGAACCTTCTCCTGACAATTACAAACACAACAAAAAAAAAAAGTGAAATCGGTCCACCCGTTCACGCGTGATGTCGTGACCAAGGGAAATAGGGATTCATTTTTATATATATAGATATGTATATATTTAGAAATATATAAGTATGTTTATCAGTTGTCTGGTTGCCATAGTACAGGCTCTGCCTAGTTTGAAATCAGATAACGGTGTGTTGGTTGTCCGAAGATATTTATTTTATTTATTTCGTCGTCCCATAAAACAGGGCCGAATCAAAGTCAGCAACCGGTACAAATCCAGATTTCGACTCAAAAATTCCAAATAGAAAACCCAATAACACTTTGTTCAGGAACCCAAGAACTTGTGCACTTCTATGAATAAATGCAAAACTTATAATTTTAATAGGAAGAAACAATGAGGTCACGTTCCTTACGTAGGAAGTGCTGCTTCATTGCACCTTTATTAAAATCTATTTCTAACACTAAACTTGTACAGACGCGTTCGTTCCTTACACTCCAGTGCATATTGTGTTGATGCAGCCGGCGATACCTATTTGTACAGCTTGGTTGGTAGGACACTCAGCCTCCGTTCGACCTCGTTACCGCGGATAAACTTTCCCCGCCCGGTATTTTCCGTTGGTGTAGCTGTATGTTTTTTCCGGATAAAAATAAATTATTAACTACGTTATTTTACGTTGAAAATAAAACGAGTTCCGAACGATATTTCTTTTTAAATTATTAGTTCCGTATACGAGTAAAAATCAACACAAAATGTTGCAGCGCATATACAAAATATGTTATGGCATTCGACAAGCAAATACGCCTGTCAATCTGATATTTCGGTTCGTATTTACATACAAAAATCATCAAGGGCTTTTAGATAAGTAATAAAATCAGTACAGGTCGATCGATAAGGTTAAGTTACACTTGCTGCGGTTGGTCCGTGGATGGGTGACTATCTTAACATACCTCCTACGTCATTTTCTTCCACATTTCTGTATTAGTCGTCACCTCATTTGTCAACCCCTTACTCACACTAATGTTCCCATATTGCTAGGACACCGGCCTACTCTCGAGGGCCCTCCTGTAGGCCCGTGTAGTTTGTAGAAGTCATATGTCTTCGAGTTTTTGGTTCTAGAACATTTCCTCACGATGTTTTTCTTCACCGTTTTGAGAGCAGCAGTGATGAAATACCTCATTCATACAATATAAAACACCTGTCTGGGTTTGAATCCACGACCTGCAACTCGTAAGTCGGGGCCGTTACCACTGAGCCACCAGTGCTCTCAAATCTTATTATTATTATAAATCTGAATAAGGATGTATGGATATTTGTTACTCTTTCACGCAAAAACTACTAAACGGATTTGGATGAAATTTGGTACACAGATAGTTTATAACCTGGATTAACACATAGAGTACCTTTTATCGAGGTAGTACGTTCCCGCTGGAAAATTTCCGACCTCCACGCGAGCGAAGCAGGTGGCAAAAGCTATTAACATATAAAATTAAATTGTACCATATTGCACCAATACACCATTTCACGCCACGTGTTTCAAAGTTAAACCAGCAAAACCTACATTCATTTGTTCGGACGAGGCAGTTATTTTGAACGACCTGTATCAAAGCCCCAACGTACGTCATTTAGTGGGAGCTAAACGCCACACCTCGACAGTTTCGCGACGGAAAAGTCAGCCAGTTTGTTAGCTTTTCTATGAACATGCCGCCATATTGCGGGGGGTTGTAACAGCACGCGATCGGTAATATATTGGGGGTGTTGTTCACTTGCATCATGAATTAGACGCAGAGTCCGAAGTATATCTGTCTGAATATAAATGCGTTAGTAAAGTTTCCTTATAATGTTATTCAACTTAGAGTAAAATTACACTTTTGCTTGATGATTTTTGTTACGAATTTCTTCTTAATTCATCATCTGCCTAGCTTTTGATCAAGGAGTTGACTCCCGGTAAGGCCCAGGCTCGGGTCGACGGCACGTAGTGTTCCACGCGCGCCTCAAAGAGATGTCAGCAGCACTGAAGGGGTCTGCTAGGACCGATGCCTGCCAGGGTCGCGAGATTGTTCGAAAGAGATACCGTGACCCTGGCACATAGGCAACTGAAGGAATACGGGTGGGTTTTAGTCAGTAAAAGTCTGACACGCCCTCCCGCTCCGCCCAGAGCGGGAGACGTGATTTGATGATTTCCCACCCAGAAAAAAAAAGGTCAAAACCCATCCACGGTCCGATCGTCGCAAGCTCAGGTTAACCTCATCAATCGAGCTGTGCGGCGGATATTTCTTAACTAAGAGCCCCTCCCTCAGTTCCTTCTTAATTAAAACGTTAAAATACTATAATTAACTCCAAGGCATTGCGGCTCGAGGGACCAGATTTTTCTTTTATTTCCGTGTTAATGGAATACTGTGGAAGGAACCACTCGGAAGCTTAGGTCCTTAAGACTCCGCCTCTCCGGTGTCGGTTACATTCAGCCGTCACCGGAGAGTCCTCCATTCATTCTTTTATTTATTTCTCAAGAAGTTTTAATTCTTTTACCATTTTACACTGCAGAAAATGAACGTCTTAAAGGAAAGTTATGCCTGCTTTTACAAATATTGTATTTAAGAAAATCTTTTTGTATTTTATTTCCCTAAGAGTATACAAACAGTAGTACTTTTATCTATACTATGTAATACTAGCTGACCCGACAAACGTTGTTTTGCCGGGTGAAAAAGAGTGAAAATTGAGGATTGTATGTATTTTTGTATGTTGTATCATAAAAAAATAGAAATTAAAAATTTTGTCTAAAAATAAAATAAAAAATTAGGCGTGGACTACCCCTAACATTTAGGGGGATGAAAAATAGATGTTGGCCGATTCTCATAGATACCGGGTAAGCACAAAAAATTTCATCAAAATCGGTCAAGCCGTTTCGGAGGAGTATGGCAACGAAAACTGTGACACGAGAATTTTATATATTAGATTATAAAGCTGAAGAGTTAGTTTGTTTGTTTTGTTGAATGCGGTAATCGCAAGAACTAGTGCTCCGAATTGAAAAAAAAATATTTTTGTGTTTGGTAGCCTATTTATTGAGAAAGACTATATAACATCACGCTACGATCAAAAGGAGCGGAGCAGCAACGAAAAATGAACGAAAACTGGCAGGCAATGCGATGCGACGGGAAGGATCAGGAAGCAAAAATTTGACGCGGACGAAGTCGCGGGCAGAAGCCAGATAAAAATAAACAGATATACCAAATATAAATTTTACACAGATTACATTTTGCAAACTGATGGCAAACGATTACTGTAGTCAGGGCAAAATAGATAAAATAAACACTAGAAACTATAGATGACAAAAAACAAAACTTATTTGAGTATAGTTTTCTACGCATCTTGTAATATCTAATAATAATCCTTTGCTTAAAGTGTACACTACAAAGTCACCCGCGAGTTTTAACAAGCATTGATTATCATCATTCGGATGTTAGTATGTAACGGAAACTTTGAACATGATTTTGACCCCCTTCAAAACGTCAGATTCTCTTGAAATTTGGCATACTTATCAGGGACTGATGACAACACAGTAATTTTATAAATTTTTGGCACTTTCCTGGCCGGGGTTACCAGAATAGCAACAAAGAACTGTCTTCGAAAACTACGCTGACATACATCACAAACTACGCTGACATACGTCTCAAAATTCAAAACACCCTTATAAATAGAAAATAAATCATAAGTAGTTTAAAAAACTAAAAAACACGCTTCCATAGAAAACCAATCCAAAAGTAATGGAAAAAAACGTTTAGTGCTTGATATCAATTTAAAAATACCTCAAAAAGCACCCCACGCTTTTGTCCATTATTTTCGACTTTTTTGTTTGGTTTTCTATGGATGCATGTTTTTTAGTTTTTGAAACTATGACTAAACAATAGTAATAGGTTGGGGAAAAAGTTTCTTCGCATTTTTTAAGAAAATTCAAAACATTTTTTAATAAAGTTTATTTACATTTAACTAAAGTATGTAGGTACCATTTTGTTCGATAACTTTTTGCCATCTTGTAGGTAGGGATATGATCCCATTGCTATAGACATTTTTGGACTTCTGGTCAAAATACCGCGACAAGTGGTTTTGGCAGTCCTCTCGTGATGTTAACCTGACACTGCCTAAATAATTCTGAAGAGACCGAAACAGGTGGAAATCTGAAGGTGCAAGGTCAGGACTATACGGCGGATGCATTAACACCTCCCAGCCAAACTCTCTTAATTTTTGTTGGGTGGCTAAAGATGTGTGAGGTCTAGCGTTATCATGATGAAAAGCCACACCCCTTCTGTTGATTAATTCCGGCTGCTTTCTCTCAACTTCTTGCTTTAATCTCATCAGTTGTTCGCAGTAGAGTTCAGAATCGATGGTCCTGCCTGGTGGTAACAGCTCATAATGAATAATGCCCTTCCAATCCCACCACACACACAGCATCACCTTGTTGCGAGTTAACCCGGGTTTTGCCACAGTCTGTGAAGCCTGACCGGCCTTTGACCACGACCTTTTTGGCACGTTCTTGTCATACGTGATCCACGTTTCATCACCAGTTATCAGCTTCTTCAAAAATGGTTCGGTTTCATTACGTCGTAATAAAGAATCACAAATGAGTACACGGTTCATTAGGTTTCTTTCAGTGAGCTCGTGAGGTACCCAAATGTCGAGCTTTTTTTTGTACCCAGTTTTTTTCAAATGCGCCAAAACTGTTTTGTGGTCAATTTCCAGTTTTTCAGCTACGTCGTAACTACTGGTATGCCGATCTTGCTCCACTTTTTCAAAAATGGCATCCATTTTATCCGTAATAGGGCGACCAGAGCGACGTGCATCTTTGACATCATAATTTCCGGATTGAAAATGCTTAAACCAAAGTGCTACTCTCACAGACACTACACTAGGTCCATAAACATCGCAAATTTTTTTCGCGGCTTGCGTTGCATTTTTACCTTTTTTGTAGTAAAATTTTAAAATGTATCGAATTTCTTCATTAGATTCACTCATCTTGACGGTACGAAAAACAAATGAAAATCACACATTTACCTAATTTGAATTTGGAATTATGTTCTTTAAAATTTAAACTTTCAATGATACCAAAACGAGCCAGATACAAATAGTATAGCCAAAGAGATTTTATTACAAGTTCATACATACTATAATGCGAAAAGACTTTTTCCCCAACCTAATATGTCGATTTCACTAAATGGCTCATTACAGTATCTTTAATGTTCAGAGTGCACTCCTATGAGTGCGACCTTAAGCTTTGTTCGCATACAACCATTACAGACGTACGTCCTATTGTTAAGTCGGGGGAGTACTATATTTCGAAATTCCCGCCGCATTGAAATGGAGATGCGAATGTAAAAAATGCAAATTTGGAAATGTGCAACCCTCCCGGTATAACAATAGGTCGTAATTTGAGACGACGGAATAACGAGTATTACGTGGCAACCATCAGATTAATTAGTCAATCAAAGTGAGCCGTGAGGTGAGAGCGGCTACAGATAATCCAGTTCTGAGTGCTCATAGGGTTATACCATCGCTCGCCGCACCGTACAATCGACGCCACAAATTAAAAATTATCGAACGAACATTGTCACGGCTAACGAAATTTCCGACGTGCCACGGTTAAATGTCTCTCGAATATGACGCGCTGGATTTTGGATGCAGCTGCAGTGGAAATTAAACCTTCTACAGCTTTGTTAAGGTTCCGTTTACTTTGTTTTAACAGTTTTTGCGCAGTGATATTTGGACATATGCGTCGTGCCCTGAGCTGCAGTCCCGCTTGTAATTTTCGGAATGGCTAATGTCTTCACCATGGCGCTAAATATATTGGCCAGCGGGGGCCAGCTACCCTAATAGAAGAAATGGCTTTCATATTGACAGTTCAACAACATTCATTGCGGTTTTTACCGTTGTTGAGCTGGCCATTGTTCGGACAATTAAAATAATGGATCAGCAATATTTTTCTTGACTATTTCTTCTTGCAATTAGGGTACTAAAGGAAAATAAACCTTATGTTTAACTATAGAAACATAAAAGTCGTGAAGCAGCTAAATCGATGAAAATGCGGAAGTCAGTGACACCAATTAAAATCGATTCGAATAACCCGTTTCCGATATTTCCGTGGAAGGCCGTGTGTATACCATACTACCTTTTTTGTGACTCCATACTTTTTATTCCTATAAGCTCCCAATTTAATATGTCAGGGCAACAATTTCCACAAAGAGTAGAGTGCACGTGTCGCGTAGTTAGTCCGATGAAAATTTTATTGGCGAATAAAAATACGAGTGTTTTGCACATTCGTGATTGAACTTTGCTTTTAGCGTCGTATGCTATCAAAAAAATATATTCTGACAGTACGTATAAGAGATCATAAACTTTAGGGCAAAGTGGCATACGACCACGGCTTTCAGATGAGAATAATTTCTTGTTCCATACTTTTAACTTTTCCGTATGGTGCCAGACCTAAAGAGTAGCACCATCCCATTTCTTCCCGTGGGTGTCGTAAATGGCAACTAAGGGACTTACTAGAGAATGGGCAGCACCGTTCTCTATGCATTTCACCACCACACTGCGATCGCCAACCCGCCTGCCACATGTGGCGATAATGGTAAACCCCCCATGTTTTTTTGGGGGAGGCCTATATCCAGCAGTGGACATCTTTCAGCTGAAATGATGATGATGATGATGACTTTCTGATGAGTGTAATTTTTAAGTAGAAATTTGAACTTACGTTTTCGCCATCCAGAATCACAATTACCGTAGATAGAACGAACTTCCCACCTAACATGGTTTGAAACTGGCACGAATTTGCCGCAAATACACACACAGGTCACAGAAGCGACCTGTTATATCTGGCTATCTGTGCCGCCATCCTTCATGGCGGATTACCGGTCGTTACTAGGCCTCGGTTGCACCTGGACTTATTAGCTTTTGATGCATATGTCGCAGGCCGATTGTATAATTCGTCTCGTACGACATACCGACGGCGAAGCCAAAAATTTCTGTCTATGACTTTATTATATCTATAACTTTAACACTAGAACAGTTGAACATACCATCTGAAGTAAATTTGGATAAAAAAATATGTTTATTGCAATTACGTGGTTGAAGTCTCGTATAAATAATAAATATAATAATCATCATATTTCATAAAAAGTCATAAAAGGTTACGATTATATGCATAATAAAATATTAATTAGAACAGGAAGAACATCGAAATGGGTCAAATTTGGGACGCCCGCACTTCTAGTGTTAAGGTGTTCCACGTGTTTTGATGAAGTCACTTATCTGTATTTTTAACAAAAGCTGGATCAAAAAAAATGTTCAAATTAAAACCATTATCACATTTTATTAAGCTAAGGGATATCGTTATACACAGCAACTGGGCGACCCAGTAATGGAGATCAGACAGGCAGTCGCCTAATGTATAATACTGGTATTCAGATCCGGATGCAGATCCGGTTAGGATGGAAGCCGACCCCAACATAGTTGGGAAAAGGCTAGGCAGATGAATGACCTCATTTTATTAAGCATATAAAGCCTATCTAACCACAGACGTACCGTGTGGTGCCGGACGTAAAGAATAACACCACCCCATTTCTTCCCGTGGGTGTCGTAAAAGGCGACTAAGGGACTTACTAGAGAATGGGCAGCAGCGTTCTCTATGCATTTTACCACCAATACTGCGATCGCCAACCCGCCTGCCAAGCGTGGCGATTATGGCAAAGCCCCCCAAATTAGGGGAGGCCTAAGTCCAGCAGTGGTCGTCTTACGGCTGAAATGATGATGATGAACCACATACGTACTAAACTATTATAAAACCATTGATATATATGTTAACAGTTTTATAACTCAATGTGTAAAACATGTTAAGATTTTATCAAAACTTCAGATTCTCTTATTTGCATATTCTCTTTTTGTGTAGATTTCTTCATTTTATTTTTTCAGGAATTTAAAAATTCTTACACTTTGTGTAACTTTAGGCTATGTTAGTTAGAAGGTATTGACTTCCCTGTCGATACCGTGCCGTCTGCCTACCGTAAAATGCCTCGGGCAGAATGTCTAACGCCTGCAACCCGACACATTACGTAAACACGCAAATGCACTCCGAATTATTTCAACCAGTTGGAGATACTGTTATATAGTATTAGTATAGTTATGTGGCTAAGTTACAACAGCCGCACGGGTCGATCGTTCAGGTTAAGCTTCACTTGCCGCGGTTGGTCCATGGATGGGTGACCATCTTTACATACCAAGACCCTACCGTGCCTCGGAAAGCACGTTAAACCGTTGGTCCTGGCTGTCTTTCGTAGATCTTAGACAGTCGTTACGGGTCAGTCTTACCAAGGGGTATCGTATTACCCAGTAACTGGGTTGTGGAGGTCAGATAGGCAGTCGCTCTCTGTAAAATACTGGTATTCAGCTGCATCTGGTTAGACGGGCAGCGGACCCCAACATAGCTAAAAAAGGCTAGACTGATTGATTAATTACCACAGTTGTGGGAATTAATTTCACACTCTATTCGACGTTTCGGTCGTAAAAAAGCAAATTACGGTAAAACAGAACGTAGATAAAAAGTTGGAAGAAAATATGCGTCACATACACGTAGAAGATGAATTCGAAAGACGTACCGTGGCCCTGGCATATGGGTAACTGAACGAACACGGGTGGGTTTTAGTCAGTAAAAGTCTGACACGCCCTTCCGCCGTATCTAGAGCGGGAGACGTCATTTGACGATTTACAATCCACAAAAAAAAAACGTCCTAGTAGAACGGCCATCGCTCTGCACAATGCTGTGCGCTGCTATGCGTGTGTGTGTAGAATTACCTAAATCCAATCACAATAATCTCAGTCGAACCACTTCAAAAATCGCCAATCAATTCCATAACGACACTTTAAATGGTCATAACAACTGAAATTCCATTTCCGTGCATTTAGAGCGAAATCCATAACGTTCATTCGTCGAATGTACTGCCGAGGTCGAGCAGAGGTTATGCCTGCATACACCACAATGTACGGCCATCATTACATTAACCTATTTTCGTACTAAGCAGCTCGATACAACCATTTTGTGTACATGAATGCCCCACTTACAGGCAACGGGTTGAGTCACAATTAGAACGGAAAATGTTCGGTAAATGTACTAGAGTGTCGTTTTGTATTGATTTTGTTGGGACTAACAATACCTGTCTTATAATCGATTAGTATTTGCCGAACGTGCTAATTGATTATAAGAAACGTACTATGGTGCTATCCCTCTTTTTGCGACAATACTTGACGCTTTGACAGCCAGAGACAGACAGGTTACTGGGAATCTCTCTGCCACAGTATTATGCGGATTTTGTAACCAAAGTACCAAAATTATAAATTGTATTGTAGTCTAGCCGGCAATATTTAAAACGTACCTACCATTTAGTTAAACATAACCAATTACAGGCACTTTTGAGGTGATAAGGGGTCTGAAGGGAATTGGCGAGATGTCGGTGTACTACAGGTTTACCTCTGACTAACTTTTCGGGAATTACAGGCGTTATGTTATGTTTACGTGTGGTCAGCTGCAAGAACAGACATCCACCACACTAAAAAAAAAAAACAATTGAATATATTCTAATACATTCTATGTATCTGCACGTCGATACAAATATGTAAAAAAAACCGGCCAAGTGCGAGTCAGACTCGCGCACCGAGGGTTCCGTACAAACCTGCAGGTATTCACGGTTTATGCATAAGGTTTATGTTTATGAAATTAAATGTTTTTGAAGTGAAAACTTCTTTAGCGGCGTTGAGCACTTTTTCTGTAATGGGTATAAAATCTTAAACTCGCGTCAGGACACGTGACCTGATCGAAAAAGCGTAGGACGGATGGAGAGTAGACAGCTATCCCCTCTCTACGGCGCGGCGAAAATGTATGCCTGGGCCTACTGTTTCGTTTAGGCGGCGCAGGGCGCTTGCGCGAATGTTCGTCTATGTTACAGCGTGCCACGCGCATCCATGGATGGTGACAGCTGATGGCTCGACCGTCTGTGTAGTGATCACATTGTTGTGTATTCGTAAAATTCGTGAATATAAAGTGCTTAAAATATGGAAATTGAACAACAAATTATTCCCTAACCATTCCAAAATATCAAACATGCTCAACGTTAATAATCAAGTTTTCACTTCTGCCGGCACTCCCGGAGTGCAATTTTTTTTTTAATTTTTATATTTGATTTGACTGAATGAAAGGTAAATTGTGGTTTACGATTTATGACGTATTAAAAAAAAAACTACTTACTAGATCTCATTCAAAACAATTTTCCATAGTTTCCCATAGATGGGAATTTATGATTTGATTGTGAATGGGGATTTCACACGTATGGGTTTGATGAAAAAAAAAAAAATATTGAGTTTCAGTTCTATGTATGGGGTACCCCAAATATTGTTGTTTTTTTTTTCTATTTTTGTGTGAAATCTTAATGCGGTTCACAGAATACATCTACTTACCAAGTTTCAACAGCATAGCTCTTATAGTTTCGGAAAAAGTGGCTGTGACATACTCGGACAGACAGACAGACAGACATAACGAATCTATAAGGGTTCCGTTTTTTGCCATTTGGCAATGGAACCCTAAAAAAACCGGCCAAGTGCGAGTCGGATTCGCGCACCGAGGGTTCCGTACAAACCTGCAGGTATTCACGGTTTATGCATAAGGTTTATGTTTATGAAATTAAATGGTTTTTTTTTAAATTTTATATTTGAGTTGACTGAATGAAAGGTAAATTGTGGTTTACGATTTATGACATATTAGAAAAAAAAACTACTTACTAAATCTCGTTCAAACAATTTTCGGTGGAAGTTTACAATGTACATCATATATTTTTTTAGTTTCATCATTCCCTTATTTTAGAATTTACGCCCCCCCCCCCCCCGTAACTTCTACGGACACATTTTACCACTTTGGAAGTGTCTCTCGCGCAAACTATTCGGTTCAGAAAAAAATTATATTAGAAACCTCAATGTCATTTTTGAAGACCTATCTATAGATACCCCACACGTATGGGTTTGATGAAAAAAAAATTTTGAGTTTCAGTTCTATGTATGGGGAACCCCAAATATTATTGTTTTTTTTTTCTATTTTTGTGTGAAAATCTTAATGCGGTTCACAGAATACATCTACTTACCAAGTTTCAACAGCATAGCTCTTATAGTTTCGGAAAAAGTGGCTGTGACATACTTGGACAGACAGACAGACAGACATGACGAATCTATAAGGTTTCCGTTTTTTGCCATTTGGCAACAGAACCCTAAAAAGATAGTACTAACAAAGATACCGTTCTGAATAGTTCTTCACGAAGCATCATCTACTGCCTACCCTTTTGTTATGTTGGGGTTGCTTCTGAATAGCAGTATTATTATACACTAGCGTCTGCCCGCTACTTCGTCCGCGTCAAATTTTTGCTCCCCTGACCCTTTCCGTCGCATCGATTGTCTGCGCAGTTGTAGTTCATTTTTCGTTTCTGCTCCGCTTGTCTTAACCGCAGCGTGATGTTACATAGCCTATAACCTTTATCAATAAATAGGCTATGCGACACAATAAGATTTTTTCAACTCGGACTAGTAGTTTCTGAGATCACCGCGTTCAACCAAACAAACAAACTTGTCAACTTTATAATATTAGTAAAGATGAAGCGACTATCTATCTGACCCCTATAACTAAGTAATTAATACGATACCCTATGGTAAAACTGGTTGACAGGCTTCTGATGTCTAGAAACAACTGTCAAAGATTCATAAATGACAGCCGGGACCAACGGTTTAACGTGCTATCCGAGGCACGGAGATGTAAAGATAGTCACACATCCACGGACCAATAGCGGCAAGCGTAGCTTAACCTGCACCCTAATTGCGAAACGCATTATTTACCAGAATCTGAATGGGAGTGAAGATTATTTCTAAACCATTGAATCATTTGTTCGAATAAATTGTCGCTCAGCAACGTAAATAACGCAATGAATGTTGTTTAACTATCAATATGAAACCAATTCCTACCGATAAAAAGTTACGCAATTACCCCTCTGATCGATCGACCCGTGTGGTTGTTATTACTTAGCCACAAGCCCCACTTTCCGCGTTTCAGCACGAAAAACTATAACGTGGAAATAGCACTCGATATGACCCAGTTTCGCTTGGCAAAGTTATCGTACTCGTTTACATTGAAAACAGGCGCCACGAAACTGAAGTGTAAAGATAAAATGTCATATCTGTTGGTTCACATCACTTAATTCTAGTGCTTCAAAAATGAATACACTATTTCACATGAAAAACACAAGAAATAATTGTAGGAACCAGTAATTGTACCCTTTTCACTGACACGGACATGTCACAGGAGTAGACTTTTGACAGAGACCCAACACTACGTTCGTGATAGGATTGGTGGATTAATATTGTAGAAAACATAAATGAAAACAATTTAAAAAAGAAATTGTTAACAGGTGGACTGTGATTTCGAACTCACACACCGTTTATCGTTAATCCAGCATCGAACCGCGAAGCCACAGTAACGTGTTGAGAAAAAGCGAAATTAACAATTAGATAGTAGCCGTATAAACACTTAACATATTACTTGTTAATACGCTATTCAATCTTAATGATAACAAGATAATGATTAAAATGGCTTAACAAGATGATTTATTTAAATGGGGCGGGACTTAGCAGTTCAATGCGAGCTTCGTTCATACCGGGGTCAGATAATGTAGGGCACAGACTGTACAACATCAAAATATCAATATTTTTGTAAACGATTTCTTGTCCATTCTTTTCCATACAAAATTCTACCTTTTGGCAGAGGTAACTAGAATCAATTCTGTCATTCAATCAAAAAGCTTTTATTTAACTTCAGTCACATGTCCTGGAATGAAGCTATCGGGTTGAAATTTGGCACACACATATGGTTCTCGAGACAAGCACGAAAACTTATTACCTACTTTAAAAAAAAATGAAACGTATTAATACAAATGTGAACGTGATCACAATTGCCTTTTATGTTCCTATTTGAAATAAAGCTTTGATTTTAGACTTTGTAATTACAAAAACTAGGTAGTGCAAACGGAAAAGCGTTTTAAAAGAACAGTGCTTATGAGTGTCTGTGACCAATAAATTCATATTTTCCTTTTTTCTGATCCAAAGTTTAACTAAACCTATTGCTCGCCAGTAGCCGAAAGTCAACCATATATCATTGTAATAAAAATACATTAGTATACAACAAAAATATTAGCTCTCTGTTACTACTTCTCCATATAAACTTGAATTATGTCAATTTCATACTCCTTCGTCCGTGTAATTTTTGTAAAAAGAGGTACTAAGTTTTTGCTTCACATCCTTTCAGATTTTTTTTGTATTTTATTTTATAAATCTGTTTTTTTTTAAATTGCATATTTTGTGTTACGTTAAGTGGAAGTGCGAAGTCACCTAACACAAGCATCTGTATGCTTAAAAGGTGATCTCCGAATCATGTATGTTAAAGAATTCTATGTAATTGATTTTTTATATATAGATAAACTTTTTTTTAAATCTGAAAACTTCATGACACTAATTGTCCGGAATTGTAATGGTGTGTATTCGATCCGAATTGTTGACCCACGAAGCAAACGAATATACGTCATCGCGAAGGTCGTTTCTCCACACGTAGCCGAATGCAAATAAATCTATGGTCGCAATATTGTATGAAACTAGGTCTCTGTCGACTCTACAACCTGTGGCGCATCAATAATGCTATTGGCCAAATTAACATAACACTTGTTATTTCTCACGAACACAATTACGTACAAGGCATGTATGAAGAACTCTATAATTTAATTCCCCATCGTTATACTGTGAAGCAAAATAATTTTATAGCATATAAACTGAATTCTGCGTTGTTAATCCGTGATTTGCCTGGCGTATAGAATAGCACCATCCCTGTTCTTCCTGTGGGTGTTGTAAAAGGTGACTAAGGGACTTACTAGAGAATGCACAGCAGCGTTCTCTATTCATTTTACCACCATACTGCGTTCGCCAACCGGCCTGCCAAGCGTGGCGTTTATCGTAAACCCCCAAATTGGGGGAGGCCTGTGTGCAGTAGTGGACATCTTTTGGCTGAAGTTATTAATTCTGTATTTGCAATTTACTCATTTATACTTCAATTATTTAATACGTTTTGAAAACCTTTGCTATGTATGTATGTAAATGGGTCTAGTGCATATGTTCCCTCATAACTTCTAAACTACTAATCATAATTCGAAGAATGCGTTCATCCGCTGGTTATATAGGTTATGTGACGTCATATTTAATTATACTACGAGGGCTAGAGGAGTCCTCTATAGGACATAAAGTCATGAAGTACAATAAAAACCCTAATTTAACAAAACAATACATTCTAACAGTAGTAAGCGATTATAAGCTATAGGGCAAAGTGGCATACGACCATGGCCAGATGAGAATATTTTCTTATTCCATACTTTATAAAGCGTGATTTTTAAGTAGTCTGGTTTTAGTATGTGATTTTTTTTTTTATTCAATTGCTTTTTGTTGGACCGTCACCGTCAGTTTGATTGCCAACAAACATCATGATCCTCTTTAAATTCATCCCCATAACTTGTGGTGGGCGCAGCATGTTATCGCCTGACCGCCATTTATATCTCAGTAGTGGCTTTCTATCAGTCCATCCATCGTTTCTATTGTCTTCCCCATTCCCATGGTTACAGCAGTTAACCCACCATTCACATAAGTACCACTAACTATAAATAACATATAATTTTATGATCTACGATTTTTTTTTTCTTGGCAAATGCCTCCCGCTCTCCTACCATATTTCATGAGCCCCAGGCGTCCTCCTTCCAGTTTTAACGGAATCTATCCAACTGTTCCCGTCATCTCCTACGTGATTTGCCGCCTCACTGTCTCAGGGCACCATTTCTGTGCTATTTGGGCCCACAGATTGTCTGGCATGCGGCAAACATATCAGGCTGTGTTGTGTGTAGGCTGGGAATTATTTACTGCAACTTACCACAGATGTTGTTGCTCACAATTATAGTTAGCCCTCAAGATATCCGTTACGGAATGTAGTCACCGCGAGCATTTGATTCATGAATTTGTCTTGCAAACATTTGTTCGCGAACATAGACTTATTTTTTCTTTCTTTGGCTTCAGGTACTCACCAAACTGCGTAGCATCCGCAATTTACCTCCGAATGACGTCACAGAAGCTTTGATAATGAAAGTAAGTTCATACATTTCCCTAGAGAGCTGTGAGACTTAGTAGTTTCAACCCCAACTTAGATTTGTAGGTCGTGAGCTCGAACTCAGGTAGGCCTACCTTGTGGTTTTAATTTCATCACCACTGCCCTCAAAATTGTGATGAAAAACATCGTGAGGAAACCAAAATTTAGAAGGCACGTGACTTTCACCGACCCGCACTGGTAGATTGGGGCCCTACATCCCAGCATTGGGAACTTTACGGGCTGATTATCACCACTTCCCAAACGATTGCGCAACGAATGTTCGCAAAAACATTCGCGAATGCTCGCAAATGCAGTTAATACCTTTCATAGCGCGCAGTATTGATTGTCAAAGTAAACAGCCTTGTTGCAATAACGACCATGACTGCTGAAGGTATAAAACCTGAAATATAGATGTGGCCACGCGACGGTCGTCTGTAAAAGTCTTTTCTTTTCTTTCCTTCTTCTAATCATGTCTGTCAATACTGATAACAAGTTAGTTTCCAAGTTCCTTTTATTTTGTTTTTGTTCAAAATATTGACAGTTTACAAGTGAATGACCTTGTTGCAGCGACCGTGATGGCTGAAGGCTTAATTCTGAATAATAGATACCACCACGGTCGACTGAAAAAGTGGTTTCTTTTCTTTTTTTAAATCATGTCTCACAGTGTTATTGACAAGTTAATTAGTTTCCAAGTAAACTCTTCATTATTTTTGTGAGAAGTATTAGGGATTAAAGTATGAAATTGCCGATTTATACTGCAAAATTGAAACTCTTTTTTTTCCAAGATGTAACATATTTATTTAATCAACATATTTACGTTCATTATCTATACATTGCTGTAACTCCTGTAGAGTTACAACGGTGACCCGTGCAGTGCGAAGTCTTGCGTTATCATGGAGCAGTAATGGTGAAGATCGGTTCACGAGTCAGGGCTGTTTCAATGCCAGTTTCGCTTATCATTGCTCGAAATATGGCAAATAAACATCTGCTGATATTACTTGATCAAACCTGAGAAAGGTAAACCGAATAACGCCATGACGAGACCACCAAACAGTTACCATTACGTTTTTATTGGTAAGCTTTGCACTTGGCACTGTTGCAGCGTTTGACCTGGGGACAACCATTGCATTTTTTGCTTACGGTTATCGTAAATAACCCACTTTTCGTCACATGTCACAATTCGATCAAATATTCCTTAATTTCTGTACCGATTCAACAAGGCGGTGCAACGATCAACTCGCGTTTCTTTCTGAAGATCAGTCAAATCATGAGGCACCCATTTTTAATAAAAAAATAATTCATATTGATTTGATGCAAATGAGTCAATATTGTAGGTACTGTAAACTTCAACTATGCTGCTAATGCCTGAGTAGTTCGACTCGGATCGGCTTCCACCATCTCTTTCAATTCAGCGTTATTCACCTGTGTGGGCGGTCTTCCACGTGGTTCGTTCTTCAAGCCGATGTTACCATTACGTTCATTAGCAGTCTCCTCTCCAATCGCAGCATTGATATTTCCAGCCGTTTCTGCGCGTTAGTTCCGCGTCGGAACTCGTATTAAAATTACTTGGACTTTCGAAGTATCCATCTTTTCCATCTAAGCTGAAAATAGAAAAAAGAAACAATGGAAATTCGAAAATCGAATGTTTAAATATCATAGTTAAAAAGTTTCCCTCGAATATCTCACACCATTCAGGTTTAATGTCAATTCTTAGTATCTATTACTAAGAATTGACGGGAAATTCATACTTTATCCCCTATTTTATTGTTGACAGTTTAAAAGTGATTGGCCTTGTTGCAACCACGGCCATGATTGCTAAAGGCTAAATTCTGAATAATAGATGCAACCACGGTCGACTGAAAAAATGTTTTCTGTTCTTTTATTTTTTAAATCATATCTCACAATGTTGTTTATAAGTTAGTTATTTCCGCTTAAATTCATATATTCTGCTTGAGTGTTTTATTGAAACTATTTGAGACTGGCATATAAGTACATATTGAAACCGAAGTTATCAATTACTAGCAGTTCGCCTCCGACTTCAGCCGCGAGTTTATGGCGTATGTTATTTCAGAATAATACAGCTTTTTATAGGTGGAAGAATTTAAAAATCGGCTTAGTCGTTTTTGATAAAATGGATAAACCATTATAAACAATTTTACAATCAATCAAATCTTTCCCTTTTAAAATATTAGTGTAGATTACATACATACACTCACGCCTTCTTCCTATGGAGGTAGACAGTAACTACAGAACGCAACCTAATACGATCTGCAATTAATGAAGTAATTAATTAACTCATCAATTAATTATTCAAACTTCATTTTTTCTGTACACTTTTTTTTATTTCTACCACCAAATGAGCTCTGGGCGGAGCGGGAGCCCTGTCAGACTTTTACTGACTAATACCCACCTGTGTTCCTTTAGTTGCCTGTATGCCAGGCTCAGGGCCACGGTTACTCTTTCGGACAAATCCGCAACCTTGGCAGGGTTTTGTGAGAACACTAAGATTGATGTGGCGGTTCCTTACAACAATTAAAAGATAGAGATTTATGACAAAATCTGTTTTGTTTTTTTTCATACTTTTTACTGAATCATCCGGTATATTATTGTGGCTAGAAGTAGTTGTTGTTTGTTTTTAACTGCAATGTTAAACGTGTAACAATTTTTAATTTTTATATACATGAATTGTATGAAGGCCGCAGGAATACGTTGGATGCGAGAAGCACAGAATAGGTCGAAGTGGCGGTGCTTGGGGGAGGCCTATGTCCAGCAGTGGACGTCTTTCGGCTGAAATGATGATGATGATGATGAATTGTATGAAAACTTGTATATCGAATGTACATACAAATTTTCAAAATCAAATTTCTCGATGATGAAAAAAGATATTCGCGCAAACTTAACGCCATTTGGAAGAACAATGCTTATACTTTAAAGCATTGTGTGTATTTTTTTCGATAGCTTAATTTGTCGCGATGCTACATAACCGTTAAAACACGCTAAAATCGTGTTTTTTGCACTTTTAGGTTAGGATATTTAAAAATGTGATGTGATGGAGCAATTCCGAGGCCGAATTTGAATTCAGTGACCCAAAATCTACGGGGAATGACTACTCTCATTCAAGGAGCAAGAGTCACGTCGGGCTGTGTAATATACCACTATTGTCCACTAAAGGTTTAATTCCCTCGGTCCACACAGCAAGCCTTCCAGGCTTTCCAAGGGACTTACTCACAACATACGAAACTTTGAGCAGGTTGGCCAACATGCTTATAGTTTCGTTATGTAGTTACTGCAAACCTATTAAATTTAGTCGCTACTCTGCAAGCAAAGTTTGTCACTTAATATCCTTCGGAGCTAGAATTATGTAAGCCCTGTACTGGCTGTCCACCCGATGTATTTAGTGCGGCGAGGTAAGCCTTCTGTGTGAACATGGCTTCCATTTACACTGAGTTCGTGAGTCCAGCAATGAATGCTTGCTAAGTCATTGTTACTTTACAGTTGGATTTATTGTTTCTCTTTTACTTATTTAATGCTTTAAGCACAGAAATGTACAGCGGCGGACTTAATGCCACGGACATAAGTACAAATATGTAGTAGTAGGTGCAATAAAAATATTTTACGTATAAATATCTTAAATTTTTAGATACGCATACATTTATTTGAAAAGTCTCTAGTACCATTGTACTGGAAGATATGTATAAGTGTATTAACACTACCAATATACTAGCTTCTACCCGCGACTTCAGCCCCCGCAATTTTTTTGCTTCCCCGTCCCACCCCGTGAATTGCCTGCCCGTACGAGTATTTCGTATTCGTACCTTTTGTCTTTTTGCTCGGCTGCTAAGAGCCCTAGCATGAAATTATATAGACTTTAGTTTTCATTGATAAATGGGCTATCCAACACAAAATTATTTTTCAATTCGAACCAGTGCTTCCTGAGATCACCGCGTTCAACCAAACCAACTTTTCAGCTTTATAATGTCAGAAGTATAAATTAAGGTATGAAGTTACATCTATACAGCTCTACCTACTCGTTAGGGTACAACTACGTCATTTTCTATCACTCTACCAATAACTGCTTTATAATCGTGCGCATACACATTGTACAGTAGTTTGTCCTGGCATGTCGGCAGTACACGAGTTGAATAAATTAAGAGGCAGGCTGCACGCGGCACGCGGCGGATTGATTATGCAAACTTCATGCAAACGGCCACAAACGTTGTGCTCTAAAGTGCGGAGGTGTATCACCGGTTTTACAGACCTAGTCTACATGTACCTTTACTCTTCGAGTTTGAGTTTTTTGAATAATAACTACTACGGTAAATAGAACACTTAGAGAAATTTTGTTTTCCTGGTATACAAAACTATCAGAAAATGGTATCATGTATTTATAAGTGGCATCAAATTCATGAGAAAACGCGATAAGCAAATCACGAAATTATCAGTTACTTCATAATCTTTGTAAGAAATATGCAGTATATTACTTCAAAATCTGCATCAGATTAACAGTTTCTAGGTATTCGATCTCATTAACTTTCTTAAAATTTAAATGTCAGTACGCCATCTTAATTAACAAAATTAAACAAGTTAAGAAAAAATACGGAAAGTACTGTATGCAGCATACCCAAATGTCCATTCTTTGGTATTGTTCGGTGAATCATTGAGCTCTTTACGTTCTGAGTTGAACAGCACGATTACTGATAAATACTTGCACTGATTAGACAGTTCCACTCAATCGGTCTTTTTCTCAAGAGAAGCTTCTTATAAATAACAAGTCTCCCACTTCTTTGTTAGATTTGCCGTTTAATGCGTTGAAAGCATGCAGTAGTAAACTCCAACTTTTGTCCAAAGAAATACTATTCTATCAACGACTACTTTAACTCCAGACAATGTTTAATTTCTTTCACCAGAATTAGCGTACCTACCGTCAAACTATAAGAGTTAGTTCATATAATTGTTTATTGTATAGGTAAATTTATTTTAATTTCATTTTCATCCGTAATCAACACATTACTATGTTTTTAATTACATGTATTGTAATTACATACGTGGGTAGCTAGCGACTTCGACAATTGATCATATTATTCATGCCTGAGCAATCGGCAGCAAGTTCGTTATGCTCCCTGCGATGTCACTGCTTGCGGTAGCGTTGAGGGGTTGCCTCCTTCCCACAAATATGGCGAGGGGGTAATACCTGATATTTGCCTTATGCTTATGAATGGGTACTGCTTGTTGTGACAAGTCGTCTTGCTCACCATGATTTTGTTATTATTCACAGTTTATTTCTTTTACTCCGAAGGTCCCAGTTTAACATTTGTTTCTTCAAGTTACAGCTATATGAACTTAATGTAACATTGCATAATATATGTAAGCGGGCATGCTCCTGATGTCTGTAGGATTTTAGTTAGGTATTAAATTCTGTTTACGTTTTCTTATTTATGTCTACTTTGTTGGTTCGTGTGGTTGTTGGTTCATGTGCTAGTTGACATAATATTATATAATTACGAAAAAAGAAAATTAAAAATAGTAATTTTCTTTTTTTAATGACTTACTATTATATAGAATCAAGTTGATCTAACTAAACAGACAGCTGTGCTGCTGGGGAGTTTGTTGCGCCAGTTTTCTAGGAAGCGGTGAAGGGCGGGCGTGCCGGGGGACTATCTTATGTAATTGTGACGTTTAAAAGTTTCATTTTGATTCTGAAATATTCTTCTTCGTCAACAGTGCCAAAAAAACTAACTAAAACGAACTCTAATAAAAAGTCTCAAGGCTCAAATACCCGTGTAAACTTTAGATCTATTTTTAACTAAAGCTAGGGACGATAGCCTATTTAAATTTGTAGTAACCTATATTTGACGACCAGAGGCAAAACTTGTTGATCCATGAGCACTATAAATAACATTAGAACAGGTTGCACTGACACCTGTTTACCTCAGTGTTATTTTTGTTTCGCTATTAATGACGTGAGAACAACGTGAGTTTTACTATAAAAAAACTGAAGATAAATCAATTTTCATTTGTTCTCTTCTGAAATTACGACAACGTCAACATATGACAGTATAATCTAATCTATTTGTCCAACTAGCCAATACATGTCCCACTGCGGGACAAATGGGCTAATAAAACCACCAATTGGGCCCCACTAAACGCACGACGACATCGCGGCAGTCCGAGAGTACAGTATAATTAAATCAAAATTCGAAAGCGATTGTCATCTCAACTTTTACTGCACGTGCTTCACATTGAATTCATAAAAGCTGCTCCCAGTACGTTTTTCTGACAGCCACTTCAGCTGGGTCTAAACAAATGTAATAGTGTGGACGGCATTCATACTCAACGCTAATCTTTTATTCTTTCTACTACTAGAGTATTTCCTTTCGCGCTAGAACCGACAACCAAGAGTAAGCCTAACGTACGTTTTATTATTTGTTTATTTATTCACTAATAGTACACAATCACTCATTAAAATTGATGCCAACATAATCACAATCATTTTTTACCGTGCACCGAAGTCATCGATTACATTTAGATCAGAAGTAATTTAAAAAGAAACAACAAATATAATTACAACGGGTAATAAGCGAAATACTATTTTCCCACCTCTATCTAGCTTACATCGGTGACCAATCCTTAGAAAAAAGTGGGGGAGGAATGTTTTCAACTTGCTACAAGTTCTACAATTTTGTTTTTTTTTTTGTTTTATGGTGTTATTATAAGGTATTATTTTGTATATTATTAAGTAATATTTTATTTTCATTTATATATAAGGTGTAACAGAATATACGCACGTCCTGAAAATAGTCTGTTCAGAAATGATTAGTGAATCGCTTTCACTAATTTTTTTAGTATTGGATTTTTTTTTTTACAAGAATTATGTATAATATTTTCCATACCTACTCGTATCTAACGCCGATTGAGACAAAGAAAATTTAATCTTATTCCAAGGCAATAAGACTCAATTATAAATGCATAAAGTAATGCTAGGGTCACCACGATTTTCTTAATAATATCAGTTACCTTTGAAACGTAATAAGTTTAGATCATTGTTATATACTTTTCACTTAATCCTCAAATGCGAGTGTATGAGGTATTGCGTTAATTATCTTACACTTTATATGTAATTATTATTTTAAGTACATACATTTCGTTAAAGATGTTTCTTTAATTTATATTTAATGTGTTTCTGAGTTATTTTGGCCCACAATGACATAGGTGGCTGTGACTTGATTTTAATTTTGAATAGGCTGCTTTAAATAGCCCTTAATGCTGTCCACGCATAGAACTCCCATCACATTACATTACACGTCATGTCTGGCCCCCGCTTTCGGCGAAATAAAGCAAATGCTGGCTGCGCAGCCATTCATTTTAATTACGCATTTCGTATTGAATTACGAACGTTAAATACTGCACTGTAATTGCGCAAGACATTTATTTCCACAATCCGATGGATTTCGCATGACATTCTCACACATTGTTACGTCTGTTTGCGAAATTCATAATGAATGTGTTTGGACTGTGAAAATGAAAAACATTGCTATTGTTAGTTTGTTACGCAATCACCCCGCTGGCCTGAGAAAACCACCCCATGATCGCATCCCGTGGGTGTTGCATAACGCGACTAAATTAAGAGAACAAATGAAAAAAAAAATTCAAACAAAAACGACATACTTCGAAAAAAACACTTTTGTGATGTCTTTTTGGAAGTTTCTGGTTTTCTTTTAAATTTTTGTATTTTTAGCGATTGACTTCCCAAATTAAGGTCAGTTCTGGTTTGTTTGGAAACCAGTGTTTAAAAAAAAAAACTTATTTTATTTTCCACTTTTTAGTTGTGGTGCCCCCGCACAAATTCGTATACCTGCTAAGCCAATAACAGTGACATGAAATTATTATAACATCATCAACATAAGCTAAGTAAATTTAATAAAAAAAAACACGTATTATTGTAGAGATCTCCAAAACCAGTAATCACAACTTGACCAGTAAGTAAACCAAGACAAGAGTTATTCTAATAAAGTCGGTATATATCAGCGTTTGAATGCGCGTCGTGTTGTGGGAGAAGTAAAGTGTGTGCACCTTTGTTAGAATCATGAAACTCTAAGCTCTACCTACACCCACAAGAAAAAGGTGTTTACGTAAACATGCATCAGTATCAATGATAAGTTTTTAATTTATTTATCTTTCAATCATTTATTATTTTCACATAACTCAAGTATCAAGGGTTTGTGCCTAAGTATGTTATAACAGCTGTATGAATCGGTCGACCAGATTGAGTTACGCTCGCCGCGGTTGCTCCTAAACCCAAGAGCTTATTCGGGACATCATAAACGGAACGCTCAAGAGCAGGCCCATTTCCAAATTTAAAAAGTAGTTTTCGTAGCGTAGCTTCGCCGCGTACCATCTCCGCGTAGCATCTTCGCGTAACCTATCCGCGTAGCTTTTCCGCGTAGCGTTGTCTCGTAGTCCATCTGCGTAGCAATTCTTAGATATTAAATCGCCATTGTCAATTTCCGTCAAAAGTATTATTGTGAAAGTACTATACTGTTATTTATTTAGTATTAAAATAACTAGTTATAACGAATTTATTAATTTCTGTTTAAATCAAGTATTATATCCGAAGTCATTTATTAAAACTAGGCTGCGAATCAGCACTCAGACAATCCCCCAAACTACTTCCTACTGCGCTAATTAGGAAGAAGAAGTGGCGCAACTAACTCCCCAGCAGCACAGCTGTCTGTTAAGTTAAAAAAACTTTATGTTAGACAATAGTAATTAATTCACATTATGAAACACAAAACATTAAATAAAACGATTTGTCACGTGTCAGCTAGCCCATGCCAATATGCCAATAAAACATTGAAAACCATGCTCAAATAATAAAAACGTAAATAGAAACTCATTGACTAAATAAACGCCTTCAAGCATAAAGTGCGCTTGCATATGCAAGGCTGCATTAACCTTCGAAGTGAATAAACAAATACTTTATTACTAATAACAACAACAAAACCATGGTCAGCTAGACAACCTGCAGCACCCGTTCACGGGCATAACTCCCACGGTCTTAGTTCATATCGTAGAACGTAATTTAACTGACATATAATTACTGCCGTCCATCAATACCGAGGACAGGTTAAAGAGGGTTCCATTGTGAACGGCAGACGAGGTGAAATATAATTGCAACTGATAATTTTCCCTTATTTCTTTGATTGGACAAAGAAAGAAGGCAACCTGTGCAATTATATTTTAACTCTTCCACTAATAAATATAGAATTGTTTTCTGTACTTTGTGTTATTGTTAATTGAATTGTGAAAATGATTCCGCTTCAAATATAATCTTCAAAGTGCATGGTTACGTTTTAAATCGAAGTATTTACACTTTCAATGAAGTATTAAAAATATGAAGCTAATATCGGGCCAGTAGGAATTTGACTTTTTCACCTGATGACAGCCTTCCGTGCCTCGGAAAGCACGTTAAGCCGTTGATCCCAGATGTGCTCTGTTTACGGCGTAAATACCTGAGTAAAATGAAGATTCAGTTTTCTTTAAGACGAAAACAATTTTTATTTTTAACCTTTTAACGAGCATTTCTATCTCAGACTTAGTTCGAAGTACTAATTAATTCGACGAAAAATAAATTAGGGATTAATTTGTTTACGAAGCAGATGCTGCTAAAATCCTTTTATAAAATTCCCAAATACGACGTAGATAGAAAAACTGTAGCGTTGCGTTGCTTTTTCTCTTATTTCCCAGGTGGGTGTAGCAGATACCTTGAAGGCATTGCTTGTTAGCAAGAATTTAAACATTGTCTGCAATACCTATTGATTTTAAAACAAACGACCATTCCTCGGGGATTCGTATAATGAAGGAGCTATGACGTACTTTTTTTTAATAAAAAATTCGCGTTGGTTCGTGAAACTTTGCGAAAAAGATATTTTGCGCAAATAACAATGAAAGAAGAAAGAAAAATACAGTGTTTACGTAAACACATTATTGCACGCAAACCCTGCATTAATGTACCAGTTAACCATGAGTGAGGTGAATCTGAACTATCGAACAAATCTGACCTGAAGGCCTATTCTCGTAATTAACAACCTTCGAAATCTAGTCGCAGTCTTATTTCGTCAACAATCAAAAACAAAAAACAAAAGTTTTTTCGTCGAAAACTTGTCAAAAATTTATGGAAACTGGAGTTAAATAACTCCAGTTTCCATACATTTTTGACAAGTTTTCGACGAAAAAAACTAGTACTATGATCAGACTGTGATTTTTCTCAAAAATTACGAAACTTGTCCCTCTGATCTGTTCTGTTTGTAAGTGAGAATTGTTCACCTTTAGGTAAGAGTATTTAACTGTCTTACAATTAAGGTGGATGCAGTAAAGTAGCCCGAGAAATTAAAATTATCATATATTTTTGCAATTTGTAGGTAGTTGTCAAGTTGTTATGAGGATTAAAATATGATTCGGGACCGTATCACGTATGTATTTACAAATCGTTTATAATCGTTTAAATCATCATGACATCCCTCCAAGTTCGTTTAATCCCATTGATTGAGAACTGCAAATTGTAAATCAATAAGTAAAAATCTTTATGGTTTTGCAATTTGCAGGTCAATTTTGCAGGCTTTCCGTACACTTCCGTCTTAATAATAATCGTCATAGACCTGGGCTGAAGATATGATATGCTGTCCAGAGCATGAATAATATCCCTGTAGAAGAAATGTATTCAAAATAATTCAACAGATATTTTCAGGCAAGTTATTATGAAATAGTCAACGCATAAAAGGTGCATCCATACTAGTTACTGCGTTCAATAGGGACGCGAGAATTTATTGAAATACCAGCTACCTCGCTTGCAGAAAATATTCTGCATATTATCAATGCATGCCAAGTTATTTTACAATCAACATTTTTCTGGTTTAATCGGTTGAATAAATGCTGCGAAATTGTTTAATTAAACGGCGCTGTGTGCTTACCCAAGGCGCGCTTCGCTTTGTTTTCTGAATTGAACAAATTGAAACAAGCAGTAGTATGCTCTTTTAAATATTATGTGGTGGGGAGTATTTAAAAATAAACCTTATGGGCGGTGCTCACTGCGTGTCTTCACTTCACGAATGTGTTTTGTAAGCTTTCGATGCATTTTTGTTACCTTTGTAATTTCCTTTTACAATTGATAGGTACATTGATCTAAGATTTAGGAGCAGTAGTGGCCGCATTGTAGCGGACGCACCTCAACAGTTGTAGGTCGTAGGTTCGAAGTCTGAGATGTGCTTTAGTTTCTGTAAATTATTTCATCACCGTCTTAAAACATCTATCCTTGGAATACCGACAGGTTCTAGAACCAAAAATTCGAAGACGTGACATCTACCAAACCACACCGGGCCGCATGGTAGATTTATAGTCCAGACGTTGAAATCCAGGCAAGTTAGACGGACTTAATTTGGAATAGGCGCTTTTGTAAACAAATTTTCTTATTCGTCTTCTTGCTACCTTTTCACGAAGCTACTATCGCCATCTTCGTTCCCATATACCATGTAACTTGTGGTCGACGCAACATGTATTTATTTACACTTTTCGCACGCGAAAAAATATACAAAGGCGGACATTTTCTACCAGTCAACCAAAGGTGGTGAAGAGATTAGATGGCAGGTGTTTTGGTTCAGAGGAATAATGATAAAAATACTGTTAAAAATACAATCATCTCACTGAATTATAAATAAGATGAGTACTAGTAAACTAGTACATAAAAAATAATTCTAAACAATATAATTCTTCTGCCATCTCCCCTGTCGAGCGTCAAGACCGCAGTTACAAAACTTATCTAAAATATATGTAGGCAACATTACAATGTTGGCTACATATATTTTAGATAAGTTTCGTTTAGGATACATCCTTCTCATCTCACAAACTTTTGACTTTATACGAACGGTGTTTTTTTAATACACGCCTCCAATTCTTCAGCAGTAAGCTGTTAATAAATAGCTGCTTCATAAAGCTGTTTGCAGCGCTCTCCTACAATGTCACAGCGCTTTCAAGCGGTATTCAGTGACAATTCAGCAAGGAATCTCGGTGTTGTTCACGAGAAAATCGCGCTTTTTTTCTTGTTACACGGAAAATTAGTTGTTCGTCTCGTCGGGAATTCAGTTAAAAAATATCGATATTTACTGTAAATTAATACTTTGTCGGAGAATTTGTTGTCGTCAAAGATATTTCAAATATCTGTTTTATTCAAAGTTTCACTAGGTAGCTTATCCATTAACGCGCATTATGGTATTAATCAGCCGCCAGACATCTAGCCTCAGCTTAGTGTCCAAACGGAAAATCTCAATAATAAATTCTCTGTTGACTTTGTTTAAACCTGTATACAGGTTTAAATTAAATTAGGTATGAGTACTTTACCCACGTAATTGATATCGATATCAACAACGAACGAAAAAAAGAAATATTTCATCATTCCAACTTTATTCAAAACTTAGAATGACATTGATATGCACATAAAGGCAACCATACGATTGCTATTTTCGGGTTTTTAGCTATTCATAAAAAAATGCTATGTTCCACAAAAAAAAACCTGCGTCTATCAATCACGAAAAAAAAAATTTTTTTGTTGTTTTAGTTTGTTCCATTGGTTTCCGATATAAAATAAAAGCCCGCTTATTTTATTTGATTCTGCATTTCATGTATTTTTTCCTTAAATTTTATCTGTGCTGTTATGAAATGATTTATACCGAATACATGTCTTTTTTGCTCTATTTAATACCGCCAGCAGCGACGTGACCAATGAGGCAGGACTAGTATAATGAGTCCTTTATTACTCGTGCAACACCCATGGGGGCCGATGGAGTGGCCGATCATTAACGCGAGCCCCGTTTAATGAAGTAGGCACTGAATATTTATTATTATGCACAAGAGTCGAATACTTTTTGTAATACGCTCTGTATATTTGGCAGCCGGTCCGACACTGTCCCAACTGCAGGCTTAGCAAGACGCTTTTTATTTATACAAAGAATAAGCACAGTTCTACCTATACAACGTAACATAGCGTTTCTCTGATTTTGACATCGCAACTTAGAAATCCTTTTAAAATATGTCATTTTGTCTTTCGTTTCTAAAGATCATGGTGTAAGTCCATGTTAATACTTTAAAAATCAAGTCATAGTTGTCAAATTAAATATAAACTTGACAGATATTATCGGTGCCCTTCTAACTTCACCTCTTGAACAGTGTGCACACGTCACTTATAAACGTTAATAAAATGAAATAAGCATAAATATAACCTTGTGACTGAATTCAGTGCACAACAGTGAAAAACAGTGTTCTGAGTAGATAATAATACTACATAAAGAAGTGTTTTAAATCAAGATCTCAAATATTCTTGCTCATACTAAGTCTGCAGAATATATGTACCTATACATCCGTTTCGCATACACAACTTAAGTAAATTATAGTTTATCGTTGTCCCACTGCAGAATTACTGCCTGTTCTCAAATAAAAAAGACACAACCATTGATCAATACGATCAAAATGAAATGGTTTATTGTGTAAATAGCAAATCAGAATCACTTTCACACGACATTTGCTATCTGACTACCTGAAAAGAAATGGCTAAACAAGCTCAATGATCATAGTCTCTTTTAAAGTCCAGACAATCTTAGTCAGGTCATATGAAGACAATGTACATTAGTGCCTGAAATGGTCTCTTGAGGAAAGAGCCACAAAGACTTGAGTGGAACAATCCAATCAGTGCCTGCATTTGTCAGTTATCATGTAGCGCAACACAGAACTTGCTCAAGACAGATTAGCGCGTTCAGACTTACATATATTGAATATAACGCCAAGTTTCTATGTTCTTGATTTTTAGTACTTAGGTGTAAGTTTACTCATCAAGTTTAAGAAAGAGAATTATCTAGTTCACGTGCTGGTAAAATTAACTACTAACAAAGACTCACACTCTCAGGAGGTAATACGAAATTATAAGTTTCAGAGAGAGTCGGTAACAAGTATGTGTGTCGGAGACGACGCAGAGCTGAACTTTTGAGCTCAATATACCATATTAAGGGCCACATCCTGCCGCAACTGGTTCTTCAACTTTAAGATGCAACGTCTATACCTAATTAAATGAACGTTCACATTGTATATATGTATCCCTGTAGAAGAAATGTATTCAAAATAATTCAACAGATATTTTCAGGCAAGTTATTATGAAATAGTCAACTCATAAAAGGTGCATCCATACTAGTTACTGCGTTCAATAGGGACGCGAGAATTTATTGAAATACCAGCTACCTCGCTTGCAGAAAATATTCTGCATATTATCAATGCATGCCAAGTTATTTTACAATCAACATTACATCTACATAGCCTATATGTTCCCATTACTGGGTTTTCGGCGAAGAGAATTGGCTTGTAAGCTACAACGCGGGCCCAGTGCGGGTTGGTATATGTCACATGCCTCCGAATTTTTGGTTTTAGAATGTTTACCGGTTTCCTCACGACGTTTTCCTTCACCGTTTTGAGAGCACCGGTGATGATCCCGTAAGTCGAGGCCGTTACCACTGGACCACCATTGCTGTTCATTCATATTGACGTATAAGCTACGTATTATTTAATAAAAAAATTACATAAACAAGTTTAATGTTCTAAATTTCGCCTACAACGTTCTAGTCGTGAAGCCTGGATCGTTAAACTAATAATTTGATGTTAAAATTACTAAAAGTAGTTAGTTCGGTGACTAGGTGGTGGTTGTCCCAAAACGCTACTGGAGCAGGTAATCGCGTTGGCGGATGGAGCTCGGTCCTCCGGAGGTGGTGTAATAAACTGGTGCAAGCTATCACTTTAATAGATTATTTACGTCACCTAGTACTAACGTTAGGACCAGCTTGTTAATTTTTCATGTGAAGCGTGCAAGTAATATTTTACATTAATAGGTAATAAAAACGTGGATGCTATGTTATTTTTATTCTTTTTATCTTTCGCCCGCGACTTCGTCCGCGTAGGTAAATATCGGTTATCGCGGAAACAGACGAAGACGCGGAAAAAAAGGAACGTATATACTTTCTTAAGGTTCAAAATTACCCCGTACCAAATTTCATCACTATCGGTTCAGTGGTTTAGTCGTGATAGCGTAACAGACAGAGTTACTTTCTCATATACGCGTATACTTCACGTATACGCGTTGTAGGTCGTGGGTTCGAACCCAAGCAGGTATTTTGTGTAAATTATTTCATCACCACTGTTCTTGAAATGGTGAAGAAAAACATAGTGAGAGAACCGACATGTCTTAGAAGTAAACATTTGTAGACGTTTGACGTCTATCTACCCGCAATGAGCCCGTGTGGTGAATAACGGCCCACTCACTCTCAAATAAAGGAGGTCTGTGTCTGGACTACGGCCCTCTCCCTTTCATAGAGAGGTCCGTCTCCCAGCATTGGTACTACTTTAGGCAGGTTATGCTAAAAATAAAAAAAGGTTAAATTATTTGTTTGTAGGATGTCATTGCTCGAAGTACTGATACGAATACAAAAATTCTTTGAAAAGTGCCATAATACATTTTATACTTCTTTCTTGACAACTAAGACACGGGCAGAAGCCATATACAATAAAACTACAAATATAAAGTAAGTACAAACAATTAAATACTCTAAAAAGTATGAACCAAGAAAATATTCTCGTTTGAAAGCCGTTGTCGTGCTACTTTGCCCTAAAGCTTATGATCGCTTAGTATTGTTAGAATATATTGTTAAGGTGACATACGCTTCATTTGACAAACAATAAATACTTTAGATGTTATAAGGGAACATATGATACATACGTACCGGTCAAAATCATAACCCTCTTTTTGGTTCTCCAGTAGTCAGATTAAAAAAAAATGCATTTAAATTTTTCCGTGTATTGAAATTCTCTCATTAGTAATTCGATCAAGCCCAAAATTTAACGAAACATTGTGATCCCTGTGTTTTCCCTCCCTCGCTAAAACAGGGAAGCTGCACTCGCCGCAGTAACATACCAAATATCCAATTTCCGATTGGAAAATAAAATACATTTTCAAATTATTCAAGTGGCAAACGAGCTGAACTGTGCCGAGGTAACAATGTTGTTGGCGTACCACGAACACCGCAATCTGCAGAACTTGCAGTGCGACCACTAATGTATGTCCCATGTTTTCTTGCACCGGCGCGCGGTGTGTACGGAAATTGGTCCGCGACCGAACAGCACAACTTCGTTCTACTAACTCACTCGGGATGCAACGCGCTCAGGTCGTGTTTGATATTTGCACTTGTACTCGTAGACACTAACTTGTAAAGTTTCTGCCGAAATGTAAAATACCGCGTTATGAATATTATAAACATCTGTAGGAAAACTTAGGACTTAGCTCTTAGGAGGTTGAAACTGATTTTAATTAGTAGTTACTTTCATTGAAGTAAGACAGAATGTGTCAGTCAGTCGACTCATCATCTGCCTAGCCGTCTGCCAACATGTTGGGGTCGGTTTCCAGTCTAACCGGTTGCAAGTGAATACCAGTAGTTTACAAAAATCGACTATCTGACCTCCATAACACGATACCGACTAGTGCTGCCTAATTAATGAGGGAAGCAAGAGCGTTGTGATGTGTTTGGTAGATACATTAATTACAACACTACAACAGAATTAACCACATAACCGACAATCCGATGTGTGGCCTCGATTTTAGACATGTACGTGCTTAATTGTAGCGGCACTGCAATCTGCATAATTTATTTAGGCTGTCTCCAGACGTGTCATGTCTTTTCATAAGTACAGTATGTTTTTTTTTCTGTACTCTCGATAAAACAATAAATGTATTATTAAAGGGGCTAGTTGACACTGGACCGGACATAGATAGTGCGGTCCGCGTGGTATCAGACAATGCGGCGGCGCCTATCTACGTGTACCGGACACGGAACCGGTGCAGTAAATGTAACGTTACTGACTTTAATATGGTACAGATATTTGTATGTTACCTAGAAAAGATACAAATATCTATATCAAAATTTGATGATATTTCTGATATATAAATCTGTAGAAAAATTATTTTAGGCAACGACGTTAAACAGTCTTTTCCCTCCACAGTCTCGACAAAATCTATGCAAAAAATTGATCTAATTTTTTTTTTTGAACAAATGTAACCCTAGGTCACATTTTCAATACAGTCGAATTGCACTTTTCCGCTGCCGAATCCAAGCTTAACATAAAAACTCTCTCAAAAGCGTAAATCGAAAGGTATTAAATCAGATATGCTAGCGGGCGATGGGGAAACTCGAGAACGCCGATCACGCATGCGCGCGCCCGGACTGAGGTTCCGATTGTAGACCACTCCACATTCGCATCGCATCTCGAGCCCGCGGTAGCTTGCTCGTTCGGATTGCTCGATCGGTCGTATCGCTCGGATATCTACCTGTTCGTTCGGAACGCGATTTTACCTAAGTGTTTCCCCGTTGAGCTGCGCGGTCATTTTAACCGTCTGTTCTTGAAAGGTGAGTAATAAAATAAAAATGTGTATTCCAGTGGCAATATAAGTTGAATTCAGGATTTAATTTTTAACTTAGTTTTCTTGAGATATTTTTATTTTTTCGGTATTCGACTTTGGTTTTTGTTATTGTTTTTTATTAGTGTGTCATCGGTAGCTGTATTTTTTTTCGACTTCTGATTTAAATTGTTCATTATTGAATAAATATTTATTAATATCTATCTGATTCTGAGACACATTCATTCAATTCTTTAAAAATTCAATGTTTATTAAGTGAACGTGTCCTTAACATTCAACATCGAATAATTGTTTAATCATCGTGCAAATGACAGTTTTTTTGTTAGTAATTTCCAATTACAATTCATAAAACTTAGTATACATTTTAAAAACGGGAAAAACGGGTACAGGGCTTGTTACACAAAATTGCATTAAAAATTATACTACAATTATGACTTTTTTGGATAATTTTTGATCGGAGACTTAAGATCTTTGATGTTTTAATATATTTATTAAAATAAAATGATGATGACAAAATATTACTTACTGCTACAAAGTGGCGGACTTCATGAAGTATGCCATAAACTTAACGATATTCTTTAGTTTTCTAAAATTATTTTTACCAGTTTACTTCGTTACTTTTTATTTCTGAAATGATTCGGTGAAATAGTCTTATAAAATAACTTCGTAATTATTTCTATATTATTATTATAAATTCGCTTTTAAAATTTGAGTATTAAAATAAAAATGAGTACTTACTGTGTGATTTGAATTCAGGATAAAATTTTAACTTAGTTCTTTCTTGGTAATATTTTTTCGATTCTACAACAATAGACATACACGTAGTTCTTACCAACAGTTTCTAATTTAAAACGTTAGGACAATATAATGCAATGTAGTCCTCTTTATTATTCAATCGATTATAACAATTATTGCAATTGCAAAAAAAAACAAAAACATTTATCTCTCGAATCTTGTGTAAACACAGAAAATTAATAGAAAAGTTTTTCATTGAAGAGACTAATTTATTTCTCGAAATTATTTTGATTAATAACATATTAAAAAATTATTAAAACCACAGAAGTGACCAACCTGCACCACTCAAAACGGGCAGTTTTATATTTGATTCAGATACTTTATTGAATTTATTGTTTTTATTTTATTTCATAATTTTTGATGACTTATCTATAGTTGGTCCTGTACAGTGGTGCATTTCTTAATAACAACAATATAATATAAATAAATAATATATAATAATATGGTGAATAAGTTTTCAAAATCATAATTATTAGAGTTTATACTTGCATTCTTATTTAAAATACATGCAATTTTTGGCGACACTGACTCTATAAGTACCTCCACGAGACAACCTGCTGCATTTTATTGGCAGAGTTTTGTCAACCCAGGGGAAGAAATAGATGCAAGATTTTAAATTAGCATACTTATTTGCAACTGAATTTCAATATGAAACTTTATTAATCTAGACAACCGTAGCTAGTTGCTAGATGTCGCGCTAGAAGGAGAAATTAGACCATCTAGAATTGCCAGGGCAAATAATTATCAGGACGGCAACTTGCAGTGCGCAATATGGCCGGGGTGATTAAAATTATAAAGATAGTATTTAAGGGGGCAGTGATTCGTAAGGGAGCGAGGTCAGAACAATTCCTAAATTTTTAACTTGTGCGCATTGTTCAAAACTATATTTCGACACCGAACTTCATTAGATTTTATTGTTTTTTTTTTCTTTTTCTTTTAGTTTATATTTATTTATTTTATACTTTTATATGTATTCTGTTATATGGGCCTTAGTTGCTTTTAATAAATTATCAAATAATTAATCCGGATAGAGGTTTTAGTAGTTTGAAAGTCGACTAATTAGAGCATTTAAAATTAGCAGGAGCAAATAATTATCAGGACGGCAACTAATTCGCAGTGAGCATACATTGGCGGGGAGAATATTAAATAGAGTATTTTGACAAACGTATTTAGGGATCTAAATAGTTGTTACATTTTGAATTAGCATCCATATTTTTAACTATCTTTCGAGAGGCTTGTGGCTAAGTAATTACAGCCGCGAGGGTCGGTCGATGGTATAAGCAGTGGTGTGCCAGTGGTTACGGCCGCGACTTACGAGTAGTAACGTTGTGAGTTCGAAGCCAAGCAAGCAATTTACTTTGTGAAATTATTTTATCACCACTGCTCTCAAAACGGTGAAGAAAAGCATCGTGAGAAAACCGGCATGTCTTAGAACAAAAATTCGAAGACATATGAGATCTACCAACCCGCACTGGGCCCGCGTAGTGGCTTATGGCCCACTCCCTCTCACCGAGAGGAGGCCTGTGTCCCAGCAGTGGGAACATTATAGACTGCTGATAATGGGTCGATCGATCAGGTTTAGCTATGTTTGCTGCGGTTAGTCCACGGATAGGTGACGATCTTTACATACCAAGATCCTTTCTGTGCGTCAGAAATCATATTAATCCGTTGGTCCCGGCTGTCATATACATATCTTTGAGTATCGTTACGTATCGTCAGAAGCTCGAAAATCTGACAACCAGTCTTACCAAGGGGTCTTGGATTAGCTAATAACTCTCTGTTAAAAAGTTCAGATAGGCAGGTAGGTAGTCACTATATGAGTGAGTTCAACAGTATCGGGTTGGACTGGAAGCCGACAGCTGAGATTTCCAACTATATCTCGATACCAAACATGATTAATTCGGACAGAGATTGAACGAATTAGAAAGTTGCGTGATTAGAACATCTAAAATTTGAAATAATTGACGTACTAGAAGAACCATATTTTAAAACTACCCGTGTTCCTGCCAGTTTTTTGACATTTAGGTACTGTGTTGCGGAAAATAATATAAAATATAACTATATTTAATCTATTTTATAAAAAAATATATAACCTATATTAAAAAGATATTGTGGAAATAAAAATTTATAACTGTTTTGTTGATATTGTTTGCAATATGATTAGGTATTTTATATGCTGAACGTCAGTAATTTACATATCTCAAAAATTTTTCATTACGATAATGAAAATTTGTCATTCCATATTTCATGCTTTGTGGTGCAAAAGTGTTGGTACATTTTAATTAGTAAAATAACTCCAATTCTATTTTACGATGCGAAAATGTTTACTCGGTCGAACAAAAAAACTTAAACATAAAATACCTAATTGAATTTTAGTTTTTATCATTGGTTTTAATTCTTATAACACTATTGAAATTATCACCCTAGTTACGAAATCGAGAGTTAAGGCAAATAAATAGAAAGATTCTAATGATTATAATTTTTTAAATACATTTCTGTTACAGTCGCTTACCATATTTTGTTCAACATACAATCAAACACTGAGCAACAAAGTGCAAAAAAATAAAACTTAAGAATGCACAACGCCCTTTTTTTGGTTGGGAAATCATCAAATGACGTCTCCCGCTCTTGGATGCACATCCCCCTTAAGCACAATTCTAATTTTTATGATGCAAGGACAAATCCTATAATCATTTTGGTTACCAATGGAAGGTTTTATTGTTACCAAACTGTGGGGTAATTGCGGAACTTTTTATCGGTAGGAATTGGTTTAATATTCATAGTTAAACAACATTCATTGCGTTATTTACGTTGCTGAGCCGACAATTTATTCGAATAAATGACGCAATGGTTTAGAAATAATCTTCAATCCCATTCAGATTCTGATAAATTGTGCGTTTCGCAATTAGGGTGCTGGGCATTTAACCAAAAATTTGAAGACATGTGACATCTACCAACCCGCACTGGGTCTGCATGTTAGATTACTGCTCACTTCACCTCGCCGTACCGTGTGGTACCGGACGTAAAGAATAACACCACCCCATTTCTTCCCGTGGGTGTCGTAAAAGGCAACTAAGGGACTTAGGTACTAGAGAATGGGCAGCAGCGTTCTCTATGCATTTTACCACCATACTGCGATCGCCAACCCGCCTGCCAAGCGTGGCGATTATGGCAAAGCCCCCCAAATTGGGGGAGGCCTAAGTCCAGCAGTGGACGTCTTACGGCTGAAATGATGATGATGATGACACCTCGCAAAGAGGTGGCCTGTTTCCCAGCAGTGGGAACATTATAGGTTGATTATACTATGCAAAACTATGAGGTATTTGCTTCATACAAAAGTCTTAAGTAATAACGGTTCGTAAATTATTGGAATCGGCCATAACTCCTTATCAAACGTGGAGTAATAACGAAACACAATCAACTTTCTTTTGAAAACATTCTCCAATGAATTACGTCATTCCATTGTACAAACATTTGTCACTGTGTTATTAGGCACGCTTCGGGTTTTGGTTCGATTAGATGAAGAGTTAGACGAGAGGACAAACCGCTTTTGTTGCCGGCAGACCCGAGAGCAGATTTGAACATCCGTATTCTCATTGAGAAATGTCGGGAATTCAACTAACCACTTGTCTTGGCTTCACAGATTGCGCTCAGATATTTGACTGCATTCAATGACAGACAATGTTTGTTGCTTTCTTTGTAATACAAGCCTCAAGTTCTTCATTGTCTTAAATATAATTTTAGGCGTTTGTACATAAACAATATCATACCGATCCCGCCCATCGCTTGTTGCCCTCTACCAGCGATGTTAGGCATCGCTGGTAGAGGGCAACAAGCGATGGGCCGAAGTCCGTACCCCATAGAGGGTGCTTTAGTGAGTAGTCGGTCTAGTTTTAAGTATTTAAGCCCTGGCTGGAAGAATTAATTTATAAAGGTAGCCACAGGCAAGTCCGTTTAAGCAGCCGTCAACCCCATAGGATGATATGAGGGACGTCATTCCAAAAAAAAAAAAAAACATACATAACGTTAAAATGCATTCAGGGTGCTGGCATGTTTGCTGAGGCCCACGTAAACAGCTTTGCTGCAGTTATGCGCAAACGTTGCACCTCCGTCTTAACACGCATGCGTGCTAATAGCAACAGCATCCTGTGTGTATTGTCAGACCGGTGGCATTGTCCGATGCTCGAGCGCTGGATACAACTGCACGCAGTCAAGTGAACACGTGCACGTGTATCGGATTATCCCATGATGATTTTGTGTTATTTTTTAATTTTTTTTATGTAGTTCATAGCGTCTTGTATCATTCAATTCAATTAATTTATTTCAGAGAAAATCTCCATAAATGTACATAAATAGGATAAAAATGTTACAAAATCATAAAAAGTTAGTGTGTTAGAACAAAAATTGGACTTAAAATTATATTAATATTGTTAGTACTTACCTAACTGATGCCAATGGCTGTCCTTATCCAATGATTTTGAAAAGGACAGTCAAAAGGGGCAGCAATCACATTTAAGATGCTGTCGCTGCAGCAACGAGTTTGCTAACATTACTAACATTAGTTTCTCATAAGTATTTCTGTGTTACTAACAATTTTATGGATGTAAATCTGAAATAAATGAATATTATAATAATAACGTGTCAGTCTATCTTATCACCTTAGCAACAACACATAGGTACTAAGACAGATGTGCACTCTGTAATTAAGTTGAGTGAAGAAGGCAACACTTACTAACTCGCAGTGGGCCCGCGTGCTGGATTACGATCCACTCCCCTCTCAAATAGGAGGCCCATGACCCTCTGGGATCGTTATAAGCTGATTATTAGTACTAGCTTTTGCCAGCGGCTTCGCCCGCGCATAAGTCGAAAATTATTCCACGAGAACATTTTACTGAGATAAAAAGTATTCAATTTGTAAACTATCTGTGTGCCAAAATAAATCTAAATCTGTTCATCCGTTATTGCGTGATTGAGTAACAAACAGACAAACTCTCACATGTATAATATTAATTGGGAGGATAGAACGATGTAGGATTATGCTAGAATTTATAACAAAACTACAAATGCTCGGTATAACCTACAATATACATATCATATAAAACATATACAAGGTGTAACAGAATACATGCAAGTCCTAAAAATAGTTTGTTCATAATTGAGTACTGAATCAACATTGGTCATTTTTAATTCTTGCATTTTTTTAAAAACAATTCTGCATAACTACCGCTCACTGAGCCAAAGAAAATTTAATCTTATTTCAAGGTCATAAGACTCAATTTTAAATGCATTAAGTAATGCTAGAGTCAACGCAGTTTAATTAATTTATTTATTTATTTAATCATTTAAATCGAGCAACAAGACTCATAGTGTTAGTAACAATGTGCTTACAAACTATGTTAGTAACACACAAAGAAAAAAACAGAAACAGATTATGATATCACTGCTGCAAGGTGACAGGCCCAGCTGAAACCTTGCAGCAGTGGTTCACAAACTCACTATCCAGCCTACTTGCTATCATAGATAGGATGCTGTTGGCACTGCCATACGGACCAGGGATGCGCACCGTTTCCACATCACCGTGTAGAGACAATCCACGTGAGCTTCAGCAAACATCTCTGATGCGCTGCAGTATCGGGGCAACCCCATCAGCACCCTGGATGCGTTATTGTATTGGACGCGAAGGGCGCTGTATGATTTTTGAGTATAATGAACCCACAGACTACAAGTGTAAAAAGACGTGCAGTAACTACGCACTGAATATAGTGAAATAATAATAATCATATTTAGGTTTAAAACAAAATGTTTTGTTCATTGTTTTATACTTTCAAGTCAATACCCTAATTGGGGTGCATGAGATCTAGCGTTAATTGTGTTACACTTTGTATCTTATTATTTAAGCACAGACGCCAGCACATTAAGCTACCCGAAACCGTCAAATACTCCCAATCGATCTTGAACCTAAAACTTTAGCAATAAAGTTGAAAATCCATTAAATAAATTAATAGCATGGTGTGCTGGCGCCTGTACATACATTTTGTAAAAATAATGTCTTTAATTTATATTTTATGTGTTTCTGAGTTATTTTTACCGTCAATAATATAGGTAGTTGATTAGTAAGGTTCGCTAAACCACATGAATAGCTCTTAATGCCGTCCACGCTTTGAATTCCCATCACATTACATTACACATCATGTCTGGCCCCCGCTTTCGGCGAAATAAAGCAAAAGCTGGCTGCGCAGCCATTCATTTTAATTAAGTATTTCGTATTGAATTACGAACGTTGAATACTGCACTCTAATTGCACACGACTATTATATTTTCTATTTATACTTATCTATTCACAATATGATGGATTTCACATAAAATTCGCGCACATTCGCAAAAAAAATAATCTCAAAGCTCTAATTGGGTGCATAAGATCTTGCGTAAATCATGTTACACGTTGTATATGTCAGCTTCCAATTGTAGAAACCGTTAGATTACAATCTAACTAGCGAGACTGTTATCTGTTGAAATATTGTCAACATCATCATCATCATGACGTTCAACCAGTCAGTGGGCGAGATGCGTTTCGTCGCATGCCATTTCACAATTTGACGATTTCATTTCGCGATATTATAATCTAACGAAAAATAATGCGTTAGATTGTCAATAGTTTTTGCAGTTCACAATCTTTCGACAGATTATAATTTCGCTAGGTAGTTTGTAATCTAACGGTTTTTGCAATCTGACGGTGACATATTACGAATACGACTTCTCGAAATGTTTTTTTCGGATCCCATACACAAACGCGAAATAAAACGTCGCGAAGATTAACACCAACCATACGATTGTTTTCAAGATAGACAATGTTTACAATGTTTGATGTCCTCACTGAAACGGGCATCCCGCTACATGTCACTTTTGTTCTGTCCTTCTCTAAACTTGAAGGGTGGCTCTGCGGGAACGTCCGTGACTTCCGACTTGTAGGTTACGACCTACAACTCGGAAGTCATGGAGTCACGTAGGTTCAAACCCAGACAGGCACTTCACTTTGTGTAAATTATTTCATCACCACTGCTCACAAAACGGTGAAGGAAAACATCGTGAGGATACTGGCATGTTCTAGAACCAAATATCCGAAGACGTGACTCGTACCAACCCACACTAGGCCCGCGTGGTGGATTACAGCCCACTCCCTCTCACAGAGAGCTGGCCTATGTCCCAGCAGTGGGAACATTATAGGCAGATTATAATGATGTGGCTTTCCAAACGGAACGTAGCGTGCGTTAAAGCTATAACATATTTCATACAAAATCTTTGAATTTTATTGAATAAAATTTATCTCTGAAGTGCAGACTTATTGGCGTGTTCAGTCGCGCGCAAAACTTGGAATCAAATCAATGGAATTCAATGCAGTCGGTCCACATTCCCGACATACGACTGGATGTGTTGGATGTTCGAATGTTCCTTATCTAACAGACAGAGTCCATTATTAAATCTTAGAGCCCCCATTTTGAATGGTGATTTTAATGGGCAATTGATTATCCGAATAAACCATTATAAATGTGAAAGTTTGTATGCTTACATTACCGACAAACAGTTGAACGGATTTGAATGAAATATGGCAAGCATAGATAATTTGCAACCTGGCTAAACACATAGGTTAGTTTTTCTTCAAGTCGTGTTTCTGTTGGTTACCTTCCGACCTCATGTAGGCGAAGCCGCTTGCAAAAGCTGTGTGAAGTAATTATAACCTGTTTTAATTAATTTTTGAACGGTTTGTTCAGAATTCTGTAGAGTCCACACTGGCTTGTATGGAATTTTAAAATTACCTTTCGATTATTTTACTAAAGAGTTTCAAACAACAGTGTTGATGCGGCGCTGGTGTAAATACTGTCATTATGTTCATTAATTAAAAATAAATTGGACGTTCTTATTACAACGATGTACTAGCATGACCAGATGGGTATTTGCGCAACACACTATCAGCAGGAATTGCTTTCATTTTGACAGTTCCACAACATTCATGGCGTTGTTTACGTTGCTAAGCAGACAATTTTTTCGAACTTATGAAAGAATGCAAGCAATAATCTTCCAAATTGTGTGTTACGCAATTATGGTGCTGGCTAGTACCGTGCCTAGATTTTCTTGCATCTGAGAAGAAATCATATTATAGCATAATCAAGCCACCACGGTGCCACTGCTGGGACCCAGGCCTCGTCTCTGTGAGAGGGAGTGGGCCGTTATCAACCACACGGACCCAGTGCGGGTTGGTAGATGTGACACGTCTTAAAATTTTTAGTTCTAAGACATGTCGGTTTCCTCACGATGTATTCCTTCACCGTTTTCAGAGCAGTGATGATGAAGTCATTTACACAAAGTATCTGTCCGAGTTCGAACGTAGTCTACAACTAGTAAGTCGCGGCCGTTTCCCAGTAGGATTAACGACTACCTCCCATAGTGAGGAGGCCTGTGTCCCAGCAGTGGGACTTTATAGACTTATTATGCTATGCTGTTACTGTTTCTGCTGGTGAATGGGCTGCTATACTAATAATCAATATAAAAATATTTTTATTTCACACAAACCTACATGGGCACTTATGAAACGTCAGAAGCTAGGTGCACGGTTCCGATTCGTTGAGTCCTTATGGAGAATGGTCGGCAAGAAACTCCATGGTTACTCATTTAAAAATAGTTGGTTTTTCAATGGTTTCATATTGCAATGTTAATAGGTAGGTATGAGAGGACACCGTGCGTAGGTCTGTCAACAAGTACCAGGTACTTAATAAAATCGATAATTGTCTACAGTCTACAAGGCCTACAACGTTCTCACATTCATAAAATATAAAATAATCTACGTAAATGATAGTATTTCATAATTATGATAATAATAAAGAGTTCAAATTAGAATAGTAGGTACCTATATAATGTCAAATAATGAGTAGATGTTAAAGAATTATGTAAAAATAAATAAAAAATGTTTCATCATTTGGGAATACTACGCTGAACATTAACACGCGTCAATAAAAATCGAGTGCTCTCTACAGTCTTAATATTGCAACGTTATCCAATGATAACGTTGCAAGAAAGACCGATCCTACTTTGCTTTTCTTAAAAACTCCAACGAAATAAAACATCTTTCTGACATTCTCAACCGCGAAAAATATCATCACAGGGAAATGAAAAATGTGGGTACGATAAATTGCAATCCACATGACAGAGGCACTCTCGCCGAACGTATCGACTGGTTTTTTTTGTAAGTTGTGTCACTTGCTCGAGCTCCGTATTGGATGTTTTGCAATCGTTAATGGATGCACTTCCCATTCGTTTCACAGAGGGGCTGGGGGGAAAGGAATACGTTACAGATAACAATATAGAATTCATCGTGTTTCAAGCAATAAACGTTGGCCAGTGTTGAGGTAATATTGACGTTAGCAATTGTGTAAACCGTTGATATTGCGCCGACAAAGGATCACCTCCCACGGTGCAGTGAATTTCTGTCACTTGCACACGTGGTGACTTACTCTACCTGTGTGTGCGAACTGTATTAAACTGTATTCGTTGCTGTATTTTGAGCCAAACATATTTACAAAACCGTATTCCGTGTGTTACAGACATAAGAATACCACCACCCCATTTCTTCTCGTGGGTGTCCTATGAAGCGACTAAGGGGTTTACTAGAGAATGGGCAGCAGCATTTTCTATGCATTTTAACACCATACTTTGATCGCCAATCCGCCTACCATGGGTGGCAATTATGGATAAATCCTGATAACCAGTCTTACCAAGGGGTATGGCTTTGCCCAGTAACTGGGTTGTGTAGGTCAAATAGGCAGTCATCATCATCGTCATCATTTCAGTCGACAGACGTCTGCCGACGTACTGCTGGATATTTATTTATTATTTATTTATTTATTCATTCACACCAAACATACAACATCCTTACAGGCTAGACCCAATGCGACATTGCAGTACACTTAAAAATTAAACAGTTTCACTACTTACCAAGTATAATAGCAAATTTTATAGGCAGCCATTCTATCAAATTCACCCAAAATGCAACAGAATATGTCGACGTCATCAGAAATGAGGTTGAGAGTGCGGAGTGCGTTCGTCAGCGGCAAGTTAGTTCGCGCGCGCGATACAGCCAGCAACCGCGGCCGACGATGACGACCCACATACCCGTCTGGCACGACTAGTTCCACTCTTCTCAATGTATCCGCATTGTGTATCTTCCCCCTAATTAATTAAATAAAGGCCTAAAATTAAATATAGGCCTTCCCCAATAAAAGCGGAGTTTCCCATAATCTCCACGTCTGACACGCGGGTTGACGATCGTATGGTGGTAAAATGCATAGAGATCGCTGCTGCCTATTCTCTATAGTAACTCCCGTAGTCGCTTTTAATGACACCCACGGGAAGAAATGGGATGGTGCTATTCTTTCATCATAGCTTTTTTTTTTGGATGGGAAATCATCAAATGACGTCTCCCGCTCTGGGCGGAGCGGGAAGGCGTGTCAGACTTTTACTGACTAAAACCCACCCATGTTCCTTCAGTTGCCCATGTGCCAGGGTCACGGTATCTCTTTCGAACAATCTCGCGACCCTGGCAGTTCATCTTAGCTTCAGCTTTTAATTCTGAAATACAAGGTTTGACGTAAGCTGAGTGGGGTACTGCGTTTATTTTTTATCTTGCCGATTTGATAATCTTTCTCTCAAGCCAGTGAGCACCGCTAACTACTATATTTAAGGGGTAAGCCAGGGCAGGCCACAAAATTAAAATTTCATTACCTTTTTGCAAATTGGCAGGTCAGTGTCGCGTATTTCCATTCTGCACAAGGCCAAAACGCAACCATAGGAATCTGCTCGCGTATATTTTGTAATGCATTTTTTAAACTTGTGATTACAATGTATACACGAATTTTGCGTACTACTTGTATATAGTTTGTAACGTAGACGCGCACGTGCATCTTTCCAATTTATACAAGGCCAGAATGCCACCATAGGAATTTGGTAGGACTTCTGATTGCCGGGCTTCGTTTTAAGGTGTGTTACGGGAGGAGGGGGGAGGTGTAGAGCTTTCTCCTGTGAAGGAAAAGTTTCGAACCCCATTTTTGAGAAATATGTAACCTAACCTAACTTCGAATTTTCGTGTATCGATATCGATTTAAAGGCCGAAAGAGGTGTGGTTGACGAATAAAATGAAGGGGAAGTAGCAACGCTCGACAGGACACTTCGCTGACAGGGCTCGTCAACAGAATCAAGGCGTTTCCATAGGAGGTCACAGTTTTAACTTAACCTAACCTCCCCAAACCATGTCGTTCCTGGCACTCGCCGGCCGCTACCGCGGCACCGCACGCTTCGCTCGCTCGGCTCGTGCGTAGGAGGTCGCAGTTTTAACCTATCCTAACCTAACCTAAACTCCCCAAACCATGTCGTTTCTGACACTCGTCGGCCGCTCGTCTATACCTACAGGTTTAGTTTGCATGCGGAGTAGCACTGTATATTATGGAACAATTTAGTTACTTTGGCCACTACAAAGTATACACGAGTATTTGCGTACTACTCTTGTATAGATTGGAAGACCTTGATTAAAAAGTGATTTCCAATCTATACGCGACTAGTTTCACACCCTTGCGTTCTAGTCTTGTACAGATTGGAAATACGCGTCAATGTCAGTCTATATATTGAACAAAATACGTAACGAGTATGTAGTAGCAGACTTGTAGTCATTAAAATCACGAATACACTAATTCATGAAATGGTTATTCTATGGGATTATACAGTAAGTAAGTAATCATTTTATTTAACAAAAGACAGCCTAGGTATCATCAGTATTGTCTCAGTTATAGATAGGTATTGCTATATATAGTATGGCTATGCGGGAAGCACAAAACCGGTCGAAGTGGCGGAGCTTGGGGGAGGCCTATGTCCAGCAGTGGACGTCTATCGGCTGAAATGATGATGATGATGATGGCTATTACAGATGAGTAAGACCCCTGCCCTTCAAACCAGGAGAATCCTGTATCTTGAATGACAGTGTAGTTAAGTTGGATTGACACATCTTACAAAATATAATAATATATAAATAAACTTAGACTCTCATTTCTTCCCGTGGGTGTCGTAAGAGTGACCGGATCAAGTAATAAAATACATTTCTTGCGCAACTTTTTTCATTATTCCTAGAAAATCATTCAACGAGTCTACAATTTTAATCTTCTCCCTTCGCTCATCAGCCAAATATTTCGATGGCTCCTAAGTATACTGAGTCAACTAACAAATTTCAACAATTGCACTTTTTAGTAGATTGTTATCAATTAAAGCATTTCCCAGACCCCAACCCGGGTTGTGTTGGGGCTTGTGAATTTGTTAGTTGACTCAGTATACTTAGGAGCCACCGATTTGTTACTATTCCATTTTTAAATTAGACTGTTCAAATTTGATTGAAGTTATTATCTTTTGCAGACAACCTTTACAATATCTATGGGAGCACTGCAGTCTAAAATTGACTATTGATGCTAGAATTTATAACAAAACTACAAATCCAAGGTACGACCTACGGTCTTTGTATTACTTAGTCGCGTGCAATTTCCTCGGCCTATTCACACTGATATGAAACTTATTATATACGAATTCGTCTTCTCGAAAATAAATTTTCGGATTCCATACAGCGGCGCCACGGAAAAACGCGAAACAAAACGTCGCGAAGAATAAGCCACCATACGATTGTTTTCGGTAGTGAATAGGTAACCGACATCATTAGTTGAGGGAAAATCGTTTCGTAATTAAAGTCCACGAAAATTCTTGCGTTGATGAATGAAAGGGTCCTCCATGCGTCATTTATTCCGACGCTTTTCGCAACCAGCCACATTACTGTAGACTACGTTGAAGATAAGGAAATTTAGAAATAATTCACAGAAACATAACATTGCGCCTTGTTTCGCTGAAAGCTTGGGCAGAGATGTACCTATAGTACACCGACAGTTATGTTGAAGTCCTATGTGATAGGAGGCGAGCCTACTTCTGCCGACCGGGCATACACCCAGGCTCCGGGCTGCTACTAAGCAATTCCAGATAGAAAACCCAATCTTTTGATTTATCTTTTATGTATGTGGATTTACTTATACTTTGTGAATGTGACAACGTTGTAGGCTTTCTAGACTAGATTTTTAAACCCTTTTCTATTTTATTTAGTACCCAATACTTGTTGACAGGCCTACAATCTCCGTCCATTCCTATTAACACTGTTAATTGAAACCATTGTAAAAATCAACTATTTTTGTTCTCCATAGGAAAAGACAATAAAAATAAAAATAAATAAATATCTTCGGACAACCAACACATCGTTATCTGATCCCAAACTAGGCAGAGCCTGTACTATGGCAACCAGACAACTGATAAACATACTTATATATTACTAAATACATACATATTATAGATAAATTACACCCTGACACAGAACAAATGATCGTGCTCATCACACAAAGATTTGTCCTGGGTGGGAATCGAACCCACGACCTCAGTCTTAGCAGTCAGGGTCACTAACCACTAGACTAACAGGCCAGACAACTATATAGCAATGACAATGCAACTATTGTATATAGCTTCTGACGTTTCATAACTGGCCGTGTAGGTTTAGGTGAAAAAAAAAATGTGTTTTATACTCCGTAGGCGTGAAGTTACTCAGTAGATTTTCAACCGAATTTCACCCACGTCACTAAACAATTTACACTTAAAACAGACCAAAAATAAACAAGCCACGTTAAAACATGTCCCTATTTAGCCGGAAGAACATAAATTGAGTCTTCCAGTGCACTGCACTATAACACAAAATTAATTTACCGCCGCGCCGTGCTCATGAAACTGTGATCACAAAATGGGGCACGCAGTTTATATTTACTTAATTAACATTAAATATCGTGACATGTGACGTTAACAAAGGTTAATTAAAACTGTAATGCGTTGATTTTAATTAAGAGATAATATGGATAAATTCATAGCGTTGTTATTGATGAGCAGTGGGGCGTGCAGCGGCAACGCACCGGCGATACTTAACTGTCACACAGGTAATGAAGAATTTGTTACGGTTTCATGTATCAGTGGCTGCCACTTTCCGTTCGGATGCTGACAGACGCTTTATTCAGCATCGTCAGCCTATAATGTTACCACTGGTGGAACACAGGCCTCCTCTCAGTGAGAAGGAGTGGGCCATAATCCACCACGCGGGCCCAGTGCAGGTTGGTAGATGTCACATGTCTTCGAGTTTTTTGGTTTTAAGACATGCCGGTTTCCTCACGATGTTTACCTTCACCGTTTTGAGAGCAGTGGCGATAAAATAATTTACACAAAATAATGCGCCTGCTTGGGTGTATCAAATCAAATCAAATCAAAATATTTTTATTTCATATAAACCTACATGGGCACTTATGAAACGTCAGAAGCTAGGTGCACGGTTCCAAATAGTTGGTTCCTATGGAGAAGAGCCGGCAAGAAACTCCACGGTTACTCTTTTAAAGAACTCTTTTGTAGAACTCACGACTCGCTTTATTAAGTGTGAATTATTTCATCATACTTCACCTTTCTCAAAACGGTGAAAGAATACATCGTGAGGTAACCGGCATGTCCTAGAAATAAAAACTCGAAGACATGTGACATCTACCAACCCGGACCGGGCCTGCGAGGTGAATTACAGCGCATTTCCCGCTCGACGAAAACCCAGCAATTAAAACATTATAGGTAGGGCTTGGTAACGTTACCAAATTCACACTATAAGTTTCGTTAAGTAACGTTATTTTCATAAAGTTAATTTTTTAACGGTAACGTGGGTAACGATACTTTGGTATCGAATCCATAAAATAACGTTACCATTACCGTTACTAGTATCGATACTTTTATCGTTACTTAATGCGTTGTTGTCAACCCGCGCAACCTAAGCGGCACGCCATGGGCGGTGGCGCTCTACGGCAACATCGCCAATCAAACGATGCAAATGCAACTTCATTAATGTAGACGAAAGAAAGAGATGAAACAAAATAAATAAAAAAATAACGTTACTCAGTTACCGGTAAAACGTATGCCAAGTATCGTTACCAAACATAACGTTACCTCTACTAATAACGTTATCTTCGTCCGAAGAAAGTAACGATACAAAATTTTTAACGTTATTCAAAGCCCTGATTATAGGCTTATTATACAAGGTCAACGTACAATAAATTAGTTATAGAAATTACATCTTAAAGTCCAAGTAAAAGTTCTTGAAGAACCAGTTGCAGCAGGATGTGGCACTTAATATGGCACATTGAGAGCAAAGTTCAGCTCTGCGTCGGCTCCCACACACATACTTGTGACCGACTCTCTGAAACTTGACATTTCGTATTACCTCCCGAGAGTGTGAGTCCTAGTTAGTAGTTCATCTTACCAGCACACGAACTAGACGATTATCTTTCTTAAACTTGATGAGTAACTTACACCCAAGTACTAAACATCGTGAACCTGGAAACCAGGCGTTAAAGTCAATATAAGTCTACCTGTCTTGAGCAAGTTTTGAGTTGAGCTACACGATCCCGGCCACCGTAGGCGCGAGCTTGCGGGTGGCGAGCAATGGGTAGCTCGCCGCCCGGTAAGGACCAAGCTCGGGTCGACGGCGCGTAGTGTTCCACGCGCGCCTCAAAGAGATGTCAGCAGTACTGAAGGGGTCTGCTAGGACCGATGCCTGCCGGGGTCACGTGATTGTTCGAAAGAGATACCGTGACCCTGGCACATGGGCAACTGAAGGAACACGGGTGGGTTTTAGTCAGTAAAAGTCTGACACGCCCTCCCGCTCCGCCCAGAGCGGGAGAAGTCATTTGATGATTTCCCATCCAAAAAAAAAAAAAAAAAGCTACACGATTACTGACAAATGCTGGCACTGACTGGACTTGTCTGCTCAAATCTATTGGTTCTCTCCTGAAAAGACCATTTCAGACACTAATCTACATTGTTTTTACATGATCTGATCAAGATTGTTTGGACTTTAAGAGACTTTGATTATTAAGCTTGTTTCTCCATTTCTTCTCAGGGGTTGTTAGATAGAAAATGTCGACCATCTTGTTTATTTTTTTACCAAATCGAAGTGGGAATTCGTGGTGGATGACGGCTCACAGAGTGGGGGCCTGTCTTACAGTAGTGGGAACATTATAGGCTGACTTTGATGAAATAAATGCGTTAAGTTGAAATTAGATGGGACACCAAAATACAAATACGTTACTAACACAGTAAACATAACAAGTAATTAATAGGGGATGCTGTATTTATTTTAAAATACAGCGTTCCCTCAAAGGCACACCTGTTGCGACCACAGAGGATAGATACATCGCTAAACGAGAGAAACTAAACATTAACACTTTGAGCAAATACTGAATGCACGTAATAATTGAGATCATAGAGTAAATACCTGCTTTTCATGAGTGATCTCACCTAAATTCGGTATTTACGAAGCTACGGAACGGCTACGTGTATTATTAATATAGTATGCAAAAAAAATTGTGATTTTAAGAAACTAATTGAAGTTGAATTTTTATGGATCTTTTTACCCATTACTCTGGCATCTTTATGTTCTAAGGCTGATTATTTAGGCAAAATAAAATTTCTGATCGTAACTCGTATGGAACCAAATAGCGGCTTTATAGTGGTTACTGCCATTGAAAGACGTCTGGTGGGCCAGTATTCACAATTGACGCGCGTGTTTTAGTCAAAAGCATGGGGCAATGTGTTATTGTATTTTTCCATGGGCTCGCACCTCATCGTCTTATTGTTGAACTGTGGGTGTTCCATCCACGTCTGCTAACGCTTCCTCAAAATATAAGCGTGATATAAATCAATTTGAGGGGTTTGTGGCTTAAAAAACTTTTTACAAAAAAATAACAACCGAGTTCCTTAAAAAATACACTACAAAGTGAAAAATAACTTTAATTTAGTCTTTCTAATTTAATTAAATAAAATGGGACCACACGAGAAGCACTAGGATTCAAATAAATAAAGAATCATCAAAATCAGTTCACCCAGTCAAAAGTTATGAGCTATCAAACATAAAAAAAAAATACAGTCGAACTGATAACCTCCTCCTTTTTTTGAAGTCGCTTTAAAATAACAACTGTACAGGTCAATCGATTAGGTTAAGCTGCGCTTGCCGTGGTTATTTCGCGATCATGCGCAAGAAAGTGACATCACTGATGCGCAGAGTGAGGGAGAGCAGCAATAGCGTTCTGAAGGTTTTGTCAGATAGGTTAGAAGGTCCTACAATGCATAGGTTTATCAAGCTACATGTCAGACATGGGGGTTGATAAATCTTCCTGTAATTGAATGCTGTGTTTTTTTGTTTTGTTTTGTTCTGGTTTTGTTTTGTTCTAGTTTATGTTCTTACTAATATAGTTTGTAAGTTTTTTGGTAATACTAACACGCTATGGGCCTTCGATGCCTGAGAATAAACGATATTTTTTTTATACCAAGACCCCTACGTGCTTCGGAAAGCACATTGAAGCCTGTTGTCCCGGCTGTCATTCATGAAACTTTGACAGGCGTCGGAAGCCCGAAAGTCTGACAACAAGTCTTACAAAGGGGTATCATCAACCAGTAACGGGGTACGAGGTCAGATTCTTTTCACCTTTATAATATATTTCAAGAGAATTTCACCTTTATACACCATCTCAAACGTTTTATTGTGATAATCGAAGCCCACTTGAGCCAATTAATCTGCACCCCCTAGTCGATAGGTTGCAGTAACTAATTCACTTTGCTTTGAAACCGAAGTTCGGTCGTCGTCGGGGAATACGGTTCAGTTACTGGAGTTATGAAGCGTATGCATCGTCGAACAGCCACATTACTCCCGCCGAGCACACGATTAAGGTTCGTTAAGCCCTGCCGCGGATATTACGGTGCTGTAATATTCTCACACATTATTATCTAGATGCGACAAGTATTTCCCTTTTATATTTTCGGATCACTGGGATTCAACTGTGTGCCACTTGTAACATTTATTGTTGTCGCGGGATTTTTTGAATTATGTAGCAGTGGGAATTTTTAAAATTAAAGTTTCGACGAATGCACTAAATTCTCAGAATACTAACCGTAACTGAAAAGTGTAATATAAAAATATTTTTGCAAAAAATATCACCTGACTTCCAAAAAAAAAACACTACACATTTTTTCTAGTAAGGCTATGTTTGCTGAAATACATGTATATAAAATATTTTATTAACATTGATATATTTTTCGATGAAAACCTTTTTCACGGAAAAGTAATACGGTTTTTCATTCGTGCACTTTTTATTTCCTAATTTATGTTAGAAACAAATGATTTCGTAAATTTTTCGTTTTTTTATTCAAGAGGAACAACAAACGGCTACAATATAAACCATAAATATAATATAAACGCAAAACTAGACAATATTGCAGCCCACAACGCTGTTCACAGATTAACTAAAATAATTTTCAGTGAAATAATAATCGCTAGGGTTACACATATATTTTTTTACAACTAAAAGTAACTATATATTATATTAACTACCATGTAAAATGTAATAACCAAACTACCATGATACATATGTAGATATAATAACTAAGAAAGTTCCTTAAGTATAAGACGTTTGTCCTTATAGGGAGCACATTCAAAAATATATTTAATTCAAAAGTCGTATTGTCTGAATCGACCATTCTGCGAAGAGGCGAACGCAAGCCAAAGTTGGACTTGCAGGTGCCCAGTGAGAACAACCTGCGAGCTTTTGTCCGTTTAATTGTTTTTCCTCTGACCACATCTAACGTTTACCATTCGTTTGTACATAACTTTATTGTAATCTGTGTGATTATAATAGGTAGTATATTTGGTCAGTTAACTGATCCGTTCTTTCCGTTTATATTTGTAAGTTTAAGGCTCGGTAAAAAAAAAACAATTTTTGTTTAAAGTATAGTGTTTATTACGTGGAAACTTGTAAATAGTCTTTAAATTAATGTTATTTAATATATAAGCTTTTTTTTTTCAAATTTAATTTTTTTGTCAAAATTGGACAGGTAGGTACGTAGACCGTATATCGCGGTGGGAATTTATAGCGCACTGAATATTCAACTTTCGGTATGGAACCGATGATTGAGAATCCAACACTACATCCACGCCATCAAACAAGCCAAAAAACACACTGCTCAATTTTCATTCTCAGCAGTGCATTGAAGATTTAGTGTGTAAAAAAATCAAACCACGATAAATTTATATCCGGATCTGTGCGAACGTAGACTTATAGACAATGTGACGAGCCTATAGTCTGACAGATAAATTGTGTATTTGGTTTTCTGTTTTAATTTTCTCTATAGAAGTTTCTTGCATCCCTAGAAAGACGGGGTCGGAGTCTAACTCGATTCAATTAAACCCTGATTGCATTACCGATCCGAGCGCAACACTAATAGGAGTTCCGATATCCTTCGCATTGCTGTCGACCAGAAACAAACCGAGTTCTATCGTTGATTGGCGCACTGGCCGCTTTAAACCTCAAGGTAGTTTCATCTTAAATTGGTCGTCAAGACAAATATTCGCCAAGGATATTGGAATTCGAGTGGATTGATCGCTCAGCCCGCAAACCATTTTTTCATGACCTCCGGCTTCGTACAAAGTCTATGTTTTAACATTTAAATTAATAGTGGTATTTCTTTTGTTACAGGCACAATGTCGCCGGTTAGACTGACAACAGTCGTAGTCAAATGACAATAACTAGAATAAAGGTAAATATTATTATTATTCTTGTAGAAATGTTGAGGAAAGTTTTTTTCTTATGATGTCCCACTGCTGGGCAAAGGCCTCTCCCTTTTCCTTCCAAAACTTTCTGCCTTGTGCGATTTCTGGGGATGTTGGCTCTGTAAACCATATGAGTATGCACATCTTGATCTAAACACCATTACGTACATTCTTTCATTGTATAAAAAACATCTTAAATATTTTTCCCTTAAACATTTCTTGTTTACGTTTTCTAGATTAATTTTTGGCTTCACTATACTAAATTTGAGAGCAATGGTATTCCAGAGGCCACGACTTACGAGTTGAAGATCGTAGGTTCGAACCACTGCTCTTAAAACGGTGAGGGAAAACATCGTGAGGAAACCGGCATGTCCAAGAACCAAAAACTCGAAGTCATGCGACATCTACCAACACACACTTGGCCAGCGCTTGTATTATGGATTCTTATGCGATTTCTAGCCATGTTGGCCCTGTAAGCATTATCAGTATAGACTCGAATTCAAATCAATTTATAAAGAAGGTGTCAAACTAAAAATCAGAATACCTTTTACACACCTGTATTCATCTCAGGTTACAACTTTTTCTCCTAAATATATTTCCCCTGAAATATTTTATAATTATAAATTTATAAAAATATTTTCCTCCAAAACATTTTCGGCTTAAATATTTTTCCCCGTGTACGCACATCTATTTATCTGAAGACCATTACGTACAAATACATTCTTTCATTTTTTAAAACAATCTTAAATATTTTTCCCCTTAAACATTTCTTGTTTAGGTTTTCTAGATTAATTTTAGGATACACTATACTAAACTTGAGGGCAATGGTGTTCCAGGGGAAACGGCCGCGCGACTTACAAGTATTAGATAATAGACTCGTACATAGACAGGCACTTTACATTGCGTAATTTTTTTATCACCTTTCCACCTATTCTTTAATCAGTGAAAGAAAACTTCGTGAGGAAACCAGAATGTAAAAATTATGAAATGTGACATATACGAACCCGCACTGGGCCCAAAAGGTGGATCACTACCCACTCCCTCCCACCGAGACGAGACCTGTGTCCTAGGGTTGCCAACATTTTTTGAGTAAAATAACGTACAATTTTTTTTTTAATTTATGAGTTTTATAAGCACCTAAGAGGAAGTCTGAAAGTGGTACCGATACCTGAAAAATTGTGTGGAAATCGGTTGTCATGGTATGGGCATGTGATACGGAGGAATAAGGAAAATGGCGTGAGGAAAGTTTTGAGTATCAATGTCGATGGCTATAAGAGTAGAGGGAGACCAAAGAAACGATGGATGGACTGTGTTAATGATGATATGGATAGAAATAGGGTGACTACAGAGATGACGACTAATAAAGTAGTGTGAAGAAAAAGACAGGTTCCGCCGACGAATTTAAATGTGAAATAATTCGTTTGGTTTAAATTTATGATTCATTTATTTTTATCTTCTTGTCACTTCATATTCTGAAATAGCTGAAGTAGCGGGAAGAAAGACTATTTTTTTTTTCGTTTGTAAGGCTATAATACTTATCGGATATAGATATTCGTCATCCGTATTTATCTCTAAAAGTTCAATTAATAGACTCATTTAGATTTAATTTCGTACACTTTATTTTTAAGCAAATGTATGAAGTATTTTATCGAAAATAAAGAAGGGTACTTTATTAAAAAATAGGTTGGCAACACTACCTGCTTCCCAGCAGTGGGAATATCATTTAGGCTGATTATGCTAAAATTAATTTAGGCTTCAGCGAATGTGTTACTTTGTTATTTTATTTGTGCTTCGCGAGTCTTCCTTTTCTTTCTGCGATTCTTTTAATTATTTTACTTCAATATTGTTTATGAACATCTTCATACCGAGGTAATCTGCACCCTAATTGCGTAACACTCTATCAATTAGAGTTTGAATCATCTTGAAGGATATAGCTTTTCCATTGCTTCATTAGTTAGTAAAATGTGTCTGCTCAACAACTCAATAAACGCAATGAAAGTTGTTGAACTGTCAAAAAATAAAGCCATTCCTAATGATAGTTATTTTCCTGGAGCTTATCTGACCTCCACAACCTAGTTACTGGGTAATGCGATACCCCATGGTAAGACTGGTTGTCCGACTTTCGGGCTTCTGACGACCCGTAACGACTGTCAAGGATACACGAATGACAGCCAGGTCCAGCACGGATGGGTGACCATCTTGACATACCAAGACGGGGGTCTTGGTATGTAGAGATGGTCACCCATCCGTGGACCAACCGCAGCAAGCATAGCTTAACCTAATGGACCAACTCGTGCGACTGTTATTACTTAGCCACGAGCCACTCAGCCATTCATACTGATAGTGTGTTACGCAACAACCCCTCTATTCCTGTTCGTGTGTCTGTATGTCTTTTTGTCTGTCTGTCAGTGTCGGGAGCGCTCATGAGACAATCGTGTCACCGTCTGCTGGAACATCAACACCCGGGAGGGGAGGAACCCCCTCTGTACTCACCCATAGACCAAATTTCAGGTAAAATCATTGTTTTTTTTTTTCATTCTTATTCATAGTGCTAAGGTTTTGGAGAGTTACTGTAATGGCAGTGAAACACGATTCAACCAAATTCACATGTTTGTAATTCAAATTGGTTGATTCAACCAAGTTGAAAGTCACAGGTGGACCGTATTTTATCTGCTGCCATTACGACGCTACGTTTCCAAGAGGCGATGCTTCACAAATTCTCCGTTGCTGTAAATCAACTTGTTCCAATTATAAATTCAAAACTAGCAACGGAACTACTTGGAAATAATGAGAAACAGTAACTTGTATTTTTAAATAATGAACAGCTCACTCCAGAGCCGTAGCGTGAAAGTTGAGATAACTCTAACGAGATCAAAGTTATCAGCTAACTCCGCGTTTGATAAATACTGGGCCAAGGATAGTAGGCCAAAGTAACTCGGGCCACGGCCGCTAACGAGAAGCCACAACATCGCTCAGGTCTAGCCCCTTAGTTGAAGTACCGTGGCGAGTCGGAAAGTTTATTTTTACTTTTACTGATGCATTTTACTTTTAGCAGAACTGAATTAAAATACATTTTTGTCGACAAATTTTCTAGTACCCCTAATTAGCTCCGCTGTCGAAAATGACCCCACTTATTTATCCCACTTAGAGGTCAATCAATCTGGTAGAAACGACCGCCATTTTCCGTACAGATATATTTTATACTGCAAAAATAGTCATACAACGCAGTGAGTAAAAATAAATAAGGTTATTGTAATAAAAAATTTAAACCCTCTCAGTAAGTCCGGAACAAATGTACTATTTAAAGAAAATCTTTAAAGATAGTTTATGTCCATTTCCGAATAAAATTAACTATTCATACAAAATTTAACGCTCGCCTCGAAATAAAACAATATTATTCTTCGAACATGATTCATATTTTATTGAGCTTGTTAATAATTTACGTATCAATTATGGAGCTCAAATGGAAAACTTTTTAAAAATGGAACTACATTTTTGAAATAGAGCTTATTGGTATAACGGCTCGTGATGTAATATCTAGGTGACAGGAGGCTTACCTGGCTCGATGAGATTGTGGCGCGTCTTGTTCGAACTTAGACGGAATAAGTACAAGTTAGCTGATAACTTCGAGCGCGCTGATAATACTGAACAGTGTACTATTTAACAAACAATTTCATCATTTACGTTGTTCTAAACTAGTAGAAATTTTAATGGTTTTCGAGACTCGTAAGATTTAAAAATAGAACGTGATGATGTTTTGTCATTCATTCCATATTATTTGGAGCCACAACCATTAAACTTTCGACGAGTGTTTAAAACCTCATTATTGCACCATCCTTCGCTCTTTCCATTTCTGTCCAGAATAGGATATACATTAAAAATATATTGACATAAATACTTCTTTATTCTTCCCCAGTTCTCGAAAAATAAATTTGAAAAAGTTTCCTATGGCGTCTCAATTTTCGAATTTTAGAAATTGCATAAAATACCTACAACAGCAAACCGCTTCCATCTGGATGACCGCATTAATACATAATTACGATACAACACGTAATCATTCACTTCAGTGAATCAGTTCAGTTCATTAGTTTTAATTAAATATTTGTTAACCCTATAATCCAGTTTTGAACGCTCTATTAATTCACATAATTAAACTGATTTAATTAAGTAAGGCTTTGAACGTTTCACCTCGGCATTGTAAAACATAATTTTATATAAATAGAACAAAACTTATACGCAATTTACATAAAACCAGGTGCATTAAATATACTTCCGACTGTTCCAGCTTTTATGAAAAAGGTTACTGAAAATAAAATCAGTATATAACTTATATTTTTACTTCTTCAAACTCACTGCAGAGACAAATCTCAAGGAGGGGTGTGCATATACCTTGCAAAGGCCTACAAAAGTAAGAAATTAAGCCTTATTAATAATATACTGCATGTCAAATGTATTTGAATGCTGTGGCATAGAAATAATTGATCGCAGACTGACTACAATAATGCATTGAACGCACGCCGCAATAGACAAAAGACTTTTTTGTATACCTTGCCAGCTGAAAAGAAGGAATGACATTATGGTTGGCCATTAGTGACAACTAATATCAGTGGTCACTATAACTGTAAAAAATTAATTAAAAAGTTAACATTAACGTTTTAATAACAGCGAATACCGAATTAATTAAATAACACAATAAAACTATTCACATATTAAAATATCGTCGCAAAATTCATCCGCATCGCTGCCGACTGTCGTTCCCAAGAGGCTGGCTGCAGTATCAAGTTGTATGGCAATGATTAGCCTCTGGCCAAGGTTAAAACCAGCCCTTGGTAGTCACTTATTTATCATATAAAACTGGATAGCCACTGTATCTCAAAACCTCTTAAAATAAACACAAACGTAAGATGATACAGCTTTCATTAGGAAGAAATGGATATATTATTGTTTGTAATGAGAAATAACGTACACAGGTAACCTAATAAGTGAAAAGAACAAAGAAGTGGAAAAATATCAGGTCATATCCGGGTAAGAAAGCTCTTAGCTCGGACAGGTGTGACGTGACACATAGTAGAACAATTTCTATGAAAACTTCGTGGAAATTGCTAAGTATTAGCCTTCATTCAGCCATTGTTAGTCACTCTATTATGTGAGAATTTCAATTAATCGGTTTAAAGAATATTCCCATTAAGACAGTCGTCACTTACATGAAAACAATAAAAACTAAGTAATATTAACCCAGTGCGGGTGAAAGAAAAATAAAATGGGTTATTTGACAACAATTAGTGACCGATATAGAAGCGACCTCACTGCATTCTTGCGAAAAGGCGGCTGCCCAAGTCAACAGACGTTGTTTTATTTTTTTAAATAAAATGAAAATACATAATTACTTTTAATAATAAACTAAAGCCGAGATTTGATTTGTAAATATCGTCGTTGCAAATTTAAAATCTCCTATGTGTAAAAAGTAACTTTTCGAGAAAAACGAAAACAACTGTTTCTGAAAAAGAAACTGAGAAAAACATTCTTATTTTTTTTTAGATGTAAAGTGTAAAGGACTTATAATGTATTGAGATAGAATTTGTCTTATATCAATGTGTCGTTCAGCGTATATTTAAATAAATTTAATTATTTTTCTGCATATAGGAGATTTAAGTTGCAACTTTTTGTCACATAAGTGGTTTTACAGTTTATTACATCAGGCACATAGGAGTTTTCGATGGTCAATAAACATGAGATTTTATTAAATTAGCGAATATTTTAACGATACATTAAGATATTCACATATGAGTTTTTGCAACAGGTAGGTATACAAAATCGCTTTTAAAATATATGCATAGCTCGTATTTGTGAAAATTGTTACATAGGAGATTTTAAATTTGCAACGACGATATAGTCTTCCAGACCGTATTTCGGCTACAGCGGTCAATCTCAACGGAGACTAGCCATCGGCGCGGGAGATATTATAGTGCTAAAATGTGTGCGCAGACACAGGAGCACTCACTCTTCACTCACTCTCATAAACCGATGGGACGGCAATTCAACACGAGCGGAGAGAGATCAGGCGTAGGACCAACGGCATAGCGTGCTTTCCGAGGCACGGGGGTATCACACTGCCAACTTCCGAACTCCGGGCTGTTACTAAGAAATTCCTAATGGAAAAACCGAATAATTCTTTGCCCGACCCGGGAATCGAACCCAAGACCCCACGCTCAGCAGTCGCGCTGAATGAATGTCATATGAATACGAGAAAACCATAATTATCCTATACTGGGTGACATTTTTTACCGTCTCGACCTTCATAGGGTGTGTTGTGTAACTAGAATAGAAGGCAGGAAGGCCTTCAGATTCATCGCAGGTGACTAAATGAGCGCGGGACGCGGGTGGAAACGAATGTGTGTGCGGCTCGTGCGCCTGCGAAAGATCAATGAGGCCGCCTGTCGGCCGGCTTCAAAGGGTAGGACTGCGCTACGAAATCATTGATACATGCCGCACATTGAGTAGGGTGCGTATGATTTGAGTTTCGATAAATTTTAATTGTTTTTTTTTCCAAATTTCTGTTTTGTTGTTCTAGTATGAAAATGTTACTTTAAATGTGTAGTATTTATTGCTAGATCAATTTCATTACATGTTATTCAAAAATAATAAAAATTTCTATGCCAAAGGCTTCTACTCCGTTCACCTATTACCCCCATTTTATGCAAGACGTTAAAAAATGTCACCCGGTATTTCAGGATATTAGGTAGAAAATGTTAGCGTACTTACCGTCTAAAAAATCCGACAAACGTTGTCCTGTCAAATTTCAATAATCCATTAAAAATATTCATGGATAAAAGAACGTTCAGCACGCGTAGCATAACCACCGTAGAAATGGGTTTTGTTGACAGAAGAATAGACAAAATTACAGATTGTAGAAAGATTAAAGACAGAATTAAAGATTGTAGAAAGATTTGTATCGTTTTATGCTGGCGTAGCATGACAATTCTATCTCTATTCTACCAAGGATAGACAAAGTTCTTTCTATGGTAGTTCATGCTACGCGTGCTGGTGTCACAGAATTTTAAAAAAAAACGTTTTTTTTTTTTTAAATACAACTTTAAAAATAGCCAGTTCGGTGAAGACCATTCTCAAGTGAGCCGCTTACCATAGACCAGCATTTAATTTATTTTATATATGAGTAGAATATAGTCAGTAATATGATGTGAAGCATTATTCTGGGTTCGAACTGCTGGACCACCATTGCTTTAAAGTGAACCAACGTTAGGAACTAGAAACATGCAACCTTAACATTTGTTTCTTGATCCTCGTTCGGTTAAATGCAATTATTCTACAAACATATAATTTCAATTTTGCGTCCTCCCTAAAAATTAATACCTGGGGTAATACTTTAGCGCGGTCTTTTCAAATCCACTGCTGGATTCAGGGGTTCTTCACGCCATCACGTCCTGTATCCATTGTTTACTTCCACCCCTTCCCACCACTTGTAACAATGATTATATACATGTTGTATAAATATTCAAATATTTAAAGTAAATTATTATTTTTTAAATGACTGTATTATCAGCGCGGTCATCATTTAATTTAATAATTATTTAATTTTCACTCAATATTCGTATGTTTTGTTATACTAAGCGTAAGTCATGGTTTGTCAACTCGAGTGCTCCTACCATTTCGATATCGATAGTTTTATTATATCGAAATATACTAAAAGGAAAACAATTTTAAATCTATCGATAAGCTATCAATGTCGTGAAAGTAACAGCACTATAGTTTAGATATCAAATTCGTGTAGCAACATTGCACGCTTTGTCATTTCACGTTTATATCATTGTTTCTATTTCACTACTTGTTGTATGAAATTACTATTTAGGTATCTACATTTAAAATCATCCTACTAATATTATAAATGTGAAAGTTTGTAAGTTTGTTACTCAATTACGCAAAAACGGCTTTGACACAAAGATAGTTTATAACCTGCATTAACACATAGGATACTTTTTATCCCGGTATTACTGGGGATGATTTCCGACCTCCATGCGGGCGAAGTTCGTTCAAAATAAAGGCGAGCGCCCATTATAGCTGTCGTCGAGCAGAAGCGCATCGCATTTTAATATAAAATATTGCAGTGCGCTATGGAGCAAATAAAATGTAGAAGTATTTTTGGGATGTGTTGTGACTCACCCAAATGTCAAATTCTTAAATGAATAGAAACAGTTTGACAGTCTGCCTATTGACGGTTGTGGCCCACTTATGTAAAACTGGCCAGTCTGCACTTGTGTACATGTCATTAAACCAGCAAATCTTTTTTGAAAAAAGAACCAAAAAGAAATTGAAATACGGTTCCTTTTAAAAAACTAACAACAAAAACAGTACAGGCCTAAGTTGTCAATTTTGTACCAAGAACCTTACTAGAGTCGGCGTAAAGTTTGAAATACAAAAACTGTCTCGAAACCCAAGAAATTCAAATTTTCAGTGACATGGGATTAAATTAACTTAGAGTTTATATTGATGATTTCAATGATTATAATTCTGTAAAGCCCTATTTGTTACGGAATCATATTTTCATAGCGACTCCACCTTAAGTTAAAATCACTTTGTTTCCTTTAAAGTTCCTATAATGACAAAAATAAACTCAGCATTCCCTTATTGTATACCAAATATCAATTTTGTTTTTACGTCGCGCGTCGATCTGAATATATAATTTTTTTTTGTTCGAAGTAATATGAAATAATGAACAACAGTGCATTTATTTTCCAAAGAAACATAAATTAAAGCGTTCTGCTCTGCTCCAAAATTATTGTGCGGACATAATAAATCACTAATTATATTACCGATACAAAACAATCACAAATTGCGATACAATTAAGTGACAATGTTTGACAATTAATTCCAGTCGAACACTTCTTGTTAAAATGTGCTTCATCACTAACAAATAAAACTTTATTCCATTTTACTGCAAAAAGCTGAAAGCTTTTCAGCGAAACAAAATGGTGATGAACCTGGATATGGAAAATTTTCGTAATACTGCGAACGGCCAATTAAACGTCACTTTATTGAATTGGTTCGATATTCGAAATCGGGAGTAATATTATTGCGATTTTATTTTTTCTCGGAATGTATTTTGTCGGTTCAACTAGAGTTCTATACAAATATATCACATGGGATTAATGATATTAAAGGCAAAATGAGGGTACCATTTTGCATTGTTCGTAATACTTTCCAAAATTTAATTAAAATAACAAGTTAGGATAAGAGTTTAATAACTACACTATAGCAATAGGTTATCTTGTAAAGATAGATTTTTGAGGCAAAATAAATAAATATTCCCAAATGTTCGACAAACAAAGGGTGCAGTCATCACCACTGCTCTCAAAACGGTGAAGGAAAACATCGTAAGGAAACCGTATGGTCTTAGAACCAAAACTTCGTAGACATGTGACTTCTACTAACCCACACTGGGCCCGCGTGGTAGATTATGGCCCACTCCTTCGCATCGAGAGGAGGCCTGTATCCCAGCAGTAGGAACATTTTAGGCTGTTGATACCTAAAGGCGTAGTGTCAAGGTAATACTAGGCACGTCACGACACTATTTCACAATTCCTATGAAAGTTTCATTAAATTGTCACACCGGATAAAAAGATAGAACAGACTTACCGCAGATCAATTTCCATTATCTTTGAATCGCTATGCACTTAAAAAATAAACGATAGCACTTTTAATCACTCTGATTAATCCGCTTTCCGGCTTACTCGTCCTTTCTTCGCAACTTTTTTTAAAATAATACCTGAAGGAGAGAATTCCTCTGTTGCTTTTATAGTTCGTTTTATTTTCTGTAATTTATTACTATTCTTTATGACTGCCTGCCTCTTTCGTCTAGTGGTTGAATCGTCATTACTAAGCACCAGAGGGGTAATTGCGTAACTTTTTATCGGTAGGAATTGGTTTCATATTGATAGTTAAACAACATTCAATTCGTTATTTACGTTGCTGAGCCGACAATTTATTCGAACAAATGACGCAATGGTTTAGAAATAATCTTGAATCCCATTCAGATTCTGATAAATAGTGCGTTTCGCAATTAGGGTGCAGGTCTTTGACTCCCATGTTGGGCACAGTGTTATGGGATTTTCCAATTTGGAATTTTTCAGTAACAGCTCGAAGTCTGGATTCCTTTCCGATTGATGGCAATAGGCTCGCCTACTATTATATGGGACTTAAACATGACTGTCAAACAGTGCGTGGTACAGTAGGTACAGCTCTGCCCAACCCTTCGGGGAAACAAGACGTTATCATCATCATCAGCCTATACTATTCCCACTGCTGGGACACAAGCCTCCCCTCATGGAGAGGGACACGGCTGTAATCTACCACACGGGCCCAGCACGGGTTGATAGATATCACATGTCTTCAAATTGTTGGTTCTAAGACATGCATTCCTCACGATGTTTTACATCACCGTTTTGAGAACAGTGGTGTTGAAATTATTTATGCAAAGTATAGCGCCTGCCTGTATTCGGACCGTTGAACTAAAACTCAAAAGTCGGGGTGGATATCAGTGGGCCGCCACTGCTTTAGCTCTAAATAAAGACGGGATGTAGGTATTATAAAAAAACTTTTTAACAAAAAATTAAACCGCCGAAAAAACTGAAAAGCAAAAAATTATAAACCTTGAAATTTTGAGTCGGCGCTGAAAAATCAATGAACAAAGATCACTCATAGCGCCGACTCATCATTTTAAGGTTTATTATTTTTTGCTTTTCAGTTTTTTCGGCGGTTTAATTTTTTGTTAAAACGTCTCCCGCTCCGCCCAGAGCGGGAGACGTCATTTGGTGATTAGCCATTGTGAAAAAAGGTGTATGAGGTCTTACGTTAATTATGTTACACTTTGTTTGCAGGGTCAAATTAAATTAGCTAGCAATACTTTACCACCGTTTTGAGGTATCGATATTGAAAACTAATGAAATAAAAAAGTAAGGGTAAAATGAAATGTTTTAATCATTCGAACTTTGTTCAAAATTTTAAATGACGCAGTGATTTAACTTGACGTTTTTCGAAATTCATTGAAAAATGTCTAAGTTCCACGAAAAATTATAAAAAAACTTGAGAGGTGTCAAGGGACATCCGGATGGAACGAAGTTCCTTTCCAGGATTCATAATTTTTTTATTTTTTTATTATTATCTGTATACACTCAACAAAAATATTCTCTCTCTCTACTCACAACAAAAAAAAAACAACAACATACAAAACAAATATAAACAACAAAATATATACGGTCGAATTGAGAAACCTCCTCCTTTTTTTGAAGTCGGTTAAAAAGTGTCGTTACTACTTTTTCTCTTAATTTCCGTCTAGCCCCCTTTCGCAACGCGCCATAAAGAACTTCGTTCCAAAAACAATGCGATCGATTGAGCTCCGCCCAACACAAAAATGATTTTGTTTTCCTATAGTTTTCAATATCGATACACAAAACGTGGGTAAAGTATTGCCAGCCAATTTAATTTGACCCTGTATATAGCTAGGCCATTGGAAACATGTCACAATTATGTACGAGTTAACTTCTGCCTGCGACTTCGACCCACGCGGTCGCATCGCATCGCCTGCCCGTTACATCCTTTTCGCTAGCGTGACGTTAAAATAGCCCCAACCTTCCTATAGATTTGGTTGATCAAATAACAAACGATTGAACCAGTTCCTAATGTACGTGTTAATTTAAAGTGAAACGTTCGTAACTAAAGGGGAATTAGCGCACAAACTGCATAACTTTTACAAACAGACGAACAAGTTTCAACTAGGCAACACGAGCCCGTCGCGCGTCGCCATTATATGATCAAACTGTATTGCAACTCTGCTGTGGACATGTTGAAACGTGGTTACTGGGCGACGGAACTAGCCTCGTGCGTTTAAGCTCACATGGGAAATTCTATTCGATACCTATGTAGAGCTTATACTTTGTTCTCAGTATAGTCTATATGTTACCGGCCAAAAACGTTTTTTTTTTCCTTCTAATGAAACAAAAAAGAGACAGAAATAAATAAAAGTTAAATTAAGATTTCTTTGACGCAACTACGACGTACTTAATTCATCATGCTTAAAAACACGCAAAACTCAAGGCAAACGAGACCTTGTTAATTTGACAGATCTAAAGCATCACTTGTCTTTTTCCTTCGCGATCTGCCAGTAAGAGATAGCAAACTGTTAATTTAGAGAAATCTCAAAGGTCATTAAAAATGACAGAATCGCGTAGGAAACCAAAGCCAGGCAGTTTCCACTCTTAAAATCCCATACGACCCACGGCATCACTAACAACTTTACACTTACGGTATTCATGGAAAATTACATTACCTATCCGGGTAAGTGATCAGCCCACTGCAAACACCCGGCTTACATGCAGTTAGCCGGACACAAAGGGCCGTTCAGCCGTCAGTTTATTGGAAGCAAGATCGGCAAACTTGCATGCGGGATATTCGATACCTATTATACAGTACTCGAGTGATTGTTCACGTGTTTGTTTACGATAACTTACCTTTATTGGCTAGAGATGTGGATTTGGCGATAAACAAAATTTAACATTTAATATTGATGGATTTAACATTGTGTTTGATAAGAACTCGCTAATAAGTTTTCATGAGAAAATAAAGCTATTAAAGAGTAAAAAAATAGTACATGTAAGTTTGTAATTGTTTTCCTTCGTATTCTAATTAAATCGTTACAACAATGAATTTAATAACGCTTCAGGCGTGCGAGTTTTGGGAGCAGGATTGGCAAACTTGCATGCGCGATATTCGATACCTATTATACAGTACTCAAGTGATTGTTCACAAGTTTGTTTACAATAACTTACCTTAATAGGTTAAGTATGTGGATTAACAAAATTTAACATTGATGAATTTTACATTGTGGTCTGATAAAAACTGGCTAATAAGTTTTCATGAGAAAATAAAGCTGTTAAAGATTTTAAAAAATAGTATAGGTAAGTTTGTAACCATCGTATTCTTATTAAATCGTTGCAACAATGAACTTCAGGCGTGCGATTATTGGAAGGGGATCGGCAAACTTGCATGGTGGATATTCGATACCTCTTATATCGTACTCGAGTGATTGTTCTTGTGTTGGTTTACGATATTTTAGCTTTATTGGTTAGATATGTGGGTTTGACGATAAACAAAATACAAAATGAACTCGTTCAGGTTTCGAAAATTATGTACCCAAAAATAAAAGTTTTGTTATGGGAAATAACACTCTCAATTTTTTTTTTTATTACACCGGATTTACCCAATAATTAACTTTTCCACTGATATTTACTTAAGTGTGAAAATACTTTAAAACTTATTTTGATTTTACAACATGTTTCTATTAATGTCTCATAATTTTAGGCTATTAAAAAGACTATGTCAAAAGATCAACTGGCTTGTTTTTTTGTTAAATTAAGTACTTAATGGGTTTTCTTTTTTCTTGAATACAGGTGTAAGTTTCATTGGTAAGTATGAATAAATCATTTTTATTCAATCCAATCATTCAGATTTAAAGCTATGACAATGTGACGTTATCATATTTCACGTAAGAGTGATTTATTATAAATAATTGTGACGTCGAATTAATTTGTATGAAAAGTAAAAAAAATCATATACCAATTTAATTCTTACACATGGCCTCTTTAATAGCCTAGACTTATGTTTTATTAAATGGAACACTATGTGTATTAATAAAATCATGGCGATTTATAACCTGGGCTAACATAACTTTTAGCGTTTTTAAGCGAATTGCTAATTTTTTTCGGCAAAAATATAATTTCTCTTGTATTATCAAAGTCAAGTAGTAGTGAGGGTTTCATAGTAGTCTTTCGTTCTAACATATTTTTTTTTAAATGTGATTTCTCAAAAGAATAGTTTTATTTTTTGACACATTTAATTTGTACGAAATGAGTGATGTCCTTTAACATTGATGACTATAACACTGTCATTAGTTAAAAAGAGGCCAATTAGTTTTCAATACGAAAGATGGCTTAACAAAGGATTTAAAAAAAAACACTTGTATATAATTATTTTTTCTTCGAAACTTAAAAATAATTTATCTGCCAATTAGCAAAGCATCAACAGATTAAAAACGTGTTGAAACAAGAAAATCTTAATCATCATTTTTCATACTTGCGCTCGTTATTTTATAAGCCGATTAAGAATAATTCCTTAAAGGAAAATGTTTTTCTTTTAATATTTGCTCCGATAAGCCTTTCGTGGAACCAATTAGCAATAATTGGCTAACAGAATGAGATTAAACAGGAGGCTTTTGATGATTATTAAAAGCTTAATTTGAAGTCAGAATCGTAGTCCACTGCTGGACATACGATTCTCCCACGTGATCCCATAACATGGCAACACCAGTCACCCACAGAATACTTAAATAAGTACAAGAAAAAAAATTAAGATAATACGAAAACGATTATTTTTACACAGTATATAAAAAGAAAGAAATCTAAAAAGGTCGTGAATTCGAACCCAACCAGGCACTTCAGTTTGTGTAAATTATTTCATCGCCATTGCTCACAAAACAGTTAAGGAAAACATCTTAAGGAAACCGGCATGTCTTAAAACCAAAAAGAGGACATGTGACGGCGACCAACCCGCACTGAGCCCTCGTGGTTGATAATGGCCCGCACCCTCTCACCAATACGGACAATAGCCACGTGTTTTGTATGGCTATCTAAAACGACTGTTTTTCTAAAAAAAAAAACATCATTCAGTGGGTGAAGGTGACCGTAATAGATCAGCTGTTTTTGTAATTTTTCGCCAAACTTAGGTATTGTTTTACAAATTTCCATAAACTACAGCTTATCGGTCATTTCGTTGCCATAATGTACTTGTTATAATGTCACTACAAGTGTGTGTGAAAGCTGGCTGATGAAAAAATTTTTTTTTCTGTTTTCTATAGTTTTCGATATTGATACCCAACACGCGGGCTAACAGTACAGTGTACAGCGGTACCGTGTGGTGCCGGACGTAAAGAATAACACCACCCCATTTCTTCCCGTGGGTGTCGTAAAAGGCGACTAAGGGACTTACTAGAGAATGGGCAGCAGCGTTCTCTATACATTTTACCACCATACTGCGATCGCCAACCCGCCTGCCAAGCGTGGCGATTATGGCAAAGCCCCCCAAATTGGGGGAGGCCTAAGTCCAGCAGTGGACGTCTTACGGCTGAAATGATGATGATGATGACGCGGGCTAAAGTATTACCAACTAGTCTAATTTGACCCAGTATATCGGTAACAGTGTAAGGTAGCCGGGCGCGCGATCGCCCTCCGACCCGATGCGTCCCCTTTTTTTTGGATAGGAGTTCGGGAGGGCATTTCAAACTTTTACTGACTAAAACCCACCCGTGTTCCTTCAGTTGCCCATACTCTTTCGAACGAATCTCGCGATCCTGGCCGGATGCGGCTGCTTAATATCAAATAAATAAAAAAAACAACTACAGGTGGTCCCTCAGGCGTTGATCGATACAAAAGATATATTTAAGTTCAAACTTATGTCATTACCATCATCATCTGCCACTTTTTCCTTACTATGTTGAGATCAGCTTCCAGTCTAACCGGATGCAACTGAGTACCAGTATTTGACATGGACCAACTGCCTATGTGACGTCCATAACCCAGTCACTATGAAATACTCTTGGTAAGACCAGTTGTCAGACTTTCGAGCTTCTGACGACCCGTTACGGCCGCCGAAGATGCACGAATGACATCTGGAATCAGACTTAAGTATGAACTTAATAAAGCAAGATATTATAAACGCTATAACATCGTAAAGAACCTGCCTCAATACTGTTTTGGGTTTGCAAACACGGGCTCTTGATGTTATCAACAAAGAAAACTTAGCCCGACAAAAAAATAAATCTAAATACTTACTAGTCGAATCTCTATGACTAAACACTATACTTAGTCATTCTGAAACACGCAACTACTCACCAGTAACTAAATACGAACTCAAACATACTAGAAAAAACAAAAACGCATTCTGGAATTAAACCTCAAAGAGAAAGTAACATCAGTTTGCCAATAGTCCACAAGGTCGACGAATAAAGCTGAAATAACTGTACACATAACAAACATAAATAAACAAGCAACCTGATCCGTAACAGACCTTGAAAATAAATACCTTTGAAGACATCCGACTAGCGGTGCACAGACAGAGTTTGCTGCGGAAACGTGTTTGTAAACAGACGTAGTACCACAAAGCGTAGTACGCTAACTAAAATCAGATTTCAGACTCGCTTTCACTTCGAACTACGACGCTCACTTATATTGTTGAAACATCCTGTTTGTTCATTCAGTTTATACTGAGATATTCCAACACAAATTGTGTGTACGGACAAGGTCAAGGCCACGCTCTACAGACCAATCAAACGCATACAGTGACGTAATTTGAGCACGATATATGCTTGCGATTTTTACACCAGATCCAGATTAAAATTAAAACTTATGTCGCGTAAATTATAAGCGTGAGTCTGTTAGAATCTTGAATATCTTAAGACGCAGGCAAGAGTTACGAGTATTTAAAAAAACTCTTTGTGTGGTCAATATAAAGTTTCTTATTGATTTATAAGGGCGGACACATTAAATAAATTTTTGTGTTTTTTTTTTTCAATAAACCAACCTCTTCATCTACCTTGCCTTTTCCCAACTATGTTGAGGTCGACTTGCATGCAGCTGAATACCAGTATTTTACATGAAGCGACTGCCTATCTGACCTCCACAACCCAGTAACTGGGTAAGACTATACCCCATGGTAAGACTGGTTGTCAGAGTTTCGGGCTACTGACTACCCGTAATGACTGTCACAGATAGCAACAGCCGAGACCATTATCGTGCTTTCCGTGGCATGGACGAGTCTTGGTATGTAAATATGGACCAAGAAAGACCGTCAATGTCTAAATTGCCAACTGCTTTGAAATACCTTAATCTACTCTATTAGTGCATCAAAAGAATAATCACTATAAGGAGTGTCACCAAGAGCTTTTAATTAGGGCCTAATTTACACATATTGAAGTTTGTTGAATGGAGTTAAAAAGGTCCCCAATAATCAAAACAATAAGTCATACACAACAACAATAATAATCAAACCAACACAAAGAATATCTAAAAAAAAATGTTAAGACAAATCGCCCAGTGCATGGTCAGTCTAAAGCTTTCATTCACAAATGACCATGAACTTGATAATGAAATATCCATGAATGAAACTCGTGTTTATGTAGAATTTCGAGATATAACCGTATATTCCGAGAGGCAGACATAGAATCGGAGCGAATTCGTAGTATTTAAGCTCTCGGCGGCCGTCAATGAACGGATTCCACGTAATGCACCACAGAGTAATGATGCGAAACAGAGAACCTTTCTACAGTAAAATGTATTTTTCTTAAAAATAATGCTGTCGTATTTTTTAAAACAGTAATTTCGAGAAATCAAACGTAAATATATCTTCTTTTTCTTTCTATGCCTTATGTCTATGCACTATATCATTCGAATCATCGTCAGTGTTATACATATTAGTATTGTCACGTGCATGGAATGTCTACTACATCGTATACCATCTGAGTCAAACACACCTCTTCGGAATGTAATCATACATCGGAACTCATTAAATCTCTGTTGTAAACACTCATCTATGTTTTCATTCATTCGAATTTGTTCCCACAATAGCGTGCCATTTTCCAGCAAAATTATTGTTGGAGAGTTGCACAATGAAATTCTACGTGTGTAAAATTACAATTGAAGTTCCACAGGTATTTTTCACTGCTTAAACAAGAGTTTAATTAATGTTTTTAACTTAAATAACGTATTTTTGAACAAAATAAACAGACACTATTTTGAAAACAATAAAACGTGTCCGTCGTGATATTGACCAGGGTGCTAAACTTTTATTTTGAATAAAACATTTTTATTTTGCTAAACTGAATGCCCTTTCGTTTCGGTAAAAATTCCGACGTTAATGTCATTTCGATACCAGTTTGTGGGTATCGCTGAACATCAAAATTGATTAGGGACCCTGTCGTGGCCATCGAAGCTAATTGGCAAACGGTGAAAGGTTCGATGCTGAGTAGGTACTCGTAGCCCCAACCGTACTAAATTATGAGCCACTCAATTTTTCCGTAATCACAATTCTAAACCACAAACTCTGCGTCGAAATAAAACAGATAAGAACACGGGAAAACAATGACGAAATGAAACGGGAAGTTAGTTAAGTAAAAAATAAAATAAACTGATAGTTTTGACGCAGTGGTACCAGATCATGTGGGCCGGGAGGCCGGAGGGAAGCTGACACGATATGCGACGACGGAGGAAGACGAGACCACACTCAGGGAGCTCCTACTTAGGTACGTGACCATAGCGACAATACCGGATAGCTTTCCGCCTTTAATATTGGCTTCATTTGCATACGATCATGAGGATCTCTCTGTGTCGATGTGTCTTCTACATTTTGTTTCACCTTGGCTTAGCATCCTATCTCGTATATCGATATGACGATGCGTTCGACGAGTCCAATCGCGGTGGCTGAATCATTCACAGTTTGAATCATAACATCGGACCATGGCACCGTGGTTAGCATCTATGGCCACGACCTTGAGTGTCTCTCGCTGCCCGGAACACATGCGTGCTTAGCACCTGCCTCCGACAGCAACCTTGGGATAGGACGGGGTTATGCTTGCATGGGTGTGGTTGTAACGTTCAATGTAGTGTAATCAAGTGTTTTCCATAGAAACTAGAAGGCAATACACTTTTCTAAAACGAGTTTTTTTTTTCGTTTTCCGAAAAACAATGTACAGAGTTTTAGTTACTGATGAAATTCAACTTAACTCACTGCATTCACCTCTTGTCTTTGTTCACCTTTCACCAAAAGTTTTGCATATAACATTATATATAGAAATAAATGAACATTACTTTATTTTCATAAGCACGATGGTATTTATAATTCACACGAAACACTAAATATGTAAAATGAATTTTCGTTTCAAAACTTATTAAAATTCCATTCTGTAAAACTTACACTTTAGTTAATAATATTTTTATAGATTCTCAAATACTGTAGAAGAGAATTTTAGATGGAATTTTAAAGAATGTTAGGACAAAAGTCTTATCATTTTTCTTTTTCAACTAATTAACGAACCTAAAATTTAAAAACTGAAAACTAAGCAGTATCTGCGTAAATGAGCAGTGTGACCTTGATAAATGCTGATGTAACAATATACGTCATTTGTTTATATGTCCTACATACTATGGGTCGTCGGGCCTTCCTCGCTTCACACAGACAGCAGAGAGGTTGCTTACTAAAGTTATCAACGTTCTGTGAGGTGCAGATAAGTGCATTATTACGGTTCGTCACAGAGAAGTAACAAGTGAGAAATAACTTGGAGGCGCAAGACTAACTTGAATCGGAGAGCGGGCATTGTCTCTAATTCAGAAATAAACTTTTGATTATCACTTTGCTTGATCTGAATTTTAAACGTTCGGTCAAAGTGAGAAATCTGTTGAATCAATACACGCTGTTAGTTGTCGTGTAGCGAGGAAGGTTCATCGGCTTAGGTTCTGCTGCTGGTGTGGCTAACATTGACTTTGGCTGTAGCCTACAGAGACAGGTGAGCATAATGAGCATGAATCTAACCGCCAAACTGGATGACCTGCAACGTGGGGACCGCCAGCTCGAGACGACGGTCGCTCTCTGCGAGATCCGCACGCAGCTCCAGGAACTGACCAAGAGCGTGGAGTCATGCCAGAGTGAGGTCTCCGAGGTAAGTGCCCCTGTACACTGCTACAACGATCTTGTGGCCCTCGAATCACGTTAACAGGGTGGCGCTGCTGGTAAATATTGAATGCAATTGTTTTATGAAATGTATTACAAATACAAAATGGCGACGCTAGTTCCATTTTTGTCCACACGCCAAAAGATCCTTGTACAGCTATGTATTATTTCGAACTAATGTCTGATACCGTAATGATAAAGTGTGCAATGTTATAATCATGAAAATCAGAATTAAAATTCAAAAGCTATTTAATTTCAAATATTTAATCGAACATAAAGGCATCCACACAAACATGTTATGTTCTCCCTTTTATAGCTTTTGAATCTTACTTCGTGTAGGTACGTCTTTGTGTACGTGACTGTGGACATTCCTTGGGATTTAGGCAATCATGCAGCGAGCTTCCTGTGCCGTCAGCGGCTAAGTTCAGATCCGCGCTTTGCAGCGCGATTTTGCAGCGCGTGTACTGTATCAAATCAATCGCGGTATTCTCATACACATCTTATGAATAGTCTGTAATACATAGGTATCAACACAAAAACAAGATGACATATAAACGGACACAGATTCTATATACTCGGAGTCCCTTGAATAGAATCAAATAGTGTTCAACCAAAATCAAAGACGAAAATGCTATTGAACGCACCAATGTGTGGCGTTGATGGACCAATCCTAGCAAAGCAATAGAATTCGTATGCCTAGACGTACTGTGGCTGCCTTACAATCCAAGTCTCTCCTTTGAAAAAACTGCCGTCCTAGAGATATTTACTTAGCGAGTGCTGTGGCTTCGACATGTTCCCATCTCTACATTGCACCTTGAATTTTGACTGTTGTGCGACATTGACAGTAAGAACGCCACGCCAAATTCGGTGCTAAGGAACCTTTCTATATTTCGGATTTAATTACTTAGTCTATTTACAGATTTGCTGCCGTTTATTTAATTAAACTAATTACAAGTCTTAAAAAATTCTCAGATTAACATGAAGCTAGGTGCACATTTCAAAGTGTAGTAGTTTCGTATGCAGAAGAACGGGCAAGAAAGCCTCGAAGGGTTAGGCAGAAATGTAGCATTTGCTAGTGTTCTTTAAATCCCAATTCCCATGCGATAGAGGGTGAGCCATTCGACGCATTCAGGGAGAGTATAAATTATATAAGATAAGTTATGGTGCATTTATTTGTCAGAAACACGTGTAGGTTGAAAATCAGTTGGTGTGATTACAAAGAAAAATAGTTTCAACATTTTTTGCCTAGAAAGGCGTACAAATATGATTAGAAAGAGAATATGATTATAATAAGATAATATGATGGTCATATGATTACAAAGTAAACAAAATAAAAATAAAGCCACGTTAAATTAATAAAAATACTGTCTAAAATTCATCATTTAATAGTCAGCAACACTATTATTAAAAGTTTCTTCATACTTTTATTAAAACTATTCATATTTAACTCTTTAAATGCCTTTGTTACCTTGTTATATAATCTTAGAGCCAGGCAAAATACACTCTAATGCATGAGAGCCGGATAGAAAAACCAATAACACTTTGCTCTACAAAAAGTAAAATTATTTATGATTAAACAAGTATCAAATTAAAACGAGCAAACATGTTGATGGTTTATGAGTACATATCGTACAGCGTTATTAATTACGGCTCACTTATTGTACAATGTGGACGAGCGAAACACAGTACACGCGGGCAATCAGAGTGCACTTAACACGACTATGTCCACTGCCCGATGATGTGTGGTTACAGTTCAATTGATAATAATTAGTATCGTGTTTTGATGTTAAATTTACCGATACAATTTCATTAATTATTATTGCAAACTTTAATTTAATCTACACTAATTTTATCAAGAAATAAAGTTTGTGAGTTTTTTTGGAGTAAGTAATGTCTGGATCTGTCTGGAGTAGTGGTGGCCTAGTGGTAAAAGCCGCGACTTACGAGTAGTACGTCGTGAGTTCAAACCCAAGCAGGCGCTTTACTTTGTGTAAATTATTTCATCATCACTGCTCTCAAAACGGTGAAGGAAAACATCGTGAGGAAACCGGCATGTCTTAGAACCAAAAATTTGAACACATGTGATATCTACCAACCCGCAATAGGCCCGCGTGGTAGATTCAGCCCACTCCCTCTCACCGAGAGGAGGCCTGTATCCCAGCAGTGGGAACATTATAGGCTGACTTGTAAGTCGCGGGCGTTTCCACTGGACCACCACTGCTCCTGCTGTAATTACATACTACGATATAAACAAGGGCGGTCGGTTTGGACGGAAATGAAAATGAGAATTCAATTTGTTAACAGAAAGCTGAATTGATAATTCAGTATGTTGTCTATATTTTTTAAACTAAAAGATTAGAAAAACACGGCGTTCAAGTGTAGTTTTCACATTTATCCCAAACACTCAAATAAATATTGATTTTGTTAAAAAAAAGACAGTAAAGAAAACGGTTTTAACACAATATTCTAATATGAGGACTTCGTAGTCAAAATACACCTTTACGAAGCTGATACGAGAAACTACAAAAGGTTACATCTTGCTACGCGGAGATCCTACGCAACAATGCTACGCGGATCTGCTACGAATAGATGCTACGAGGAGATGCTACAATGTGATGTTACGTGGAGATCCAATGCGGCGATGCTAAGCGGCGGTGCTACGAGGAGATGCTACGCGAACATTTTACGCAGAGCTGGGATACTACGAAAACGACTACTTTTAAACAAACCTAGACTTCGATCGCACCTGATGGAAATCAATGCATAAATTCTAAGATAGAATGTGTTGTTCACTTTTGCTTTGAAGGCAGACGGTATATTCGTGAACTGGAACACTGACGCTGTCAAATGACGTCTTTCGCTTTGGGTGGAGCGGAAGGGCGTGTCAGACTTTTACTGACTAAAACCCACCCGTGTTCCTTCAGTTGCCCATATGCCAGGGCCACGGTATATCTTTCGAACAAATCTCGTGACTCTTGCAGGCGTATAATACCCTGCAGTACGTCTCGCCGAAGAGCAGTCTGTAGAAGACCAACAGGCAAACAACATAACGCCGATGAGCAGAATATATTGAACTACGTTTCACTATTAAATTGGCAAGTAAATTACACTACGTAACCGCCTTTAAGATCGTCGTCGATCGTCGAACGAATCGTGAAACCAAGGAACTGTACCGCGTACTTTATCGGCTTAGTACATTTTGAATCGAATTTCTTCCCGTGGGTGTCGTTAGAGGCGACTAGGGGACTTACTAGGGAATGGGCAGCAGCAGTGTCCATACATTTTACCACCATACTGCGATCGCCAACCCGTCTGCCAAGCGTGGTGATTATGACAAACCCCCCAAATTGGTGGAGGCTTATGTCCAACAGTGGACATCTTTCGGCTGAAATGATTATGATGAAATTTTGAATAGGTTTGTAACTTCTACTTAGTTATTGACGGTGACAAGGTAGCGTATATTTTCTTGTCATCCTCCCGAAATATATGTATATATGTGCCTTCAACGACATGAAGAGGCTTTCATGGAAGTCTTGAAATTAGCAAGATTGACAGAAGAATTTCATAAATGTCACGAAAGCAATTGTTTAACAAAATAATATCTTGCTGGCGTCCAACGTCCAGGTGTAAGTCAGGTCTCTATACTCGTGGTTTTACGACATTTCCTGTGGATTTACCAAAAATAAAAAATAGAGTTCATTCGTCCTGACAATTACGAACTCAACAAATAATAGATACCCAAATCGGTCGCGCCGCTCTCCACTGATGATCTTTCATACATCTCACCACTTCTCATCCACATCTCATCACTTGATTTTTAACCGCCTTTTTCTGTTACCGAAGTCCGTCATTTTTAAACCGATTTGAACAAGACTTCCATATGTTGATGATGTTTAAAAAAAATCCTGTCACTGTTACTGATTCAGCAAACGAAGGTAAACGAAGTTGTGTGAGGGTAGGTACCACAGCTAAAAAGTGGAATAAAAATGATTATTTCAAAAACTACTGGCTTCCAACAAAACAAAAATAACTTAAATTTCGGAAGTCTGCGGAAAAACACGAATACATTTTTTAATTTTTTTTTTTAATTGATCCAAACACTGTTTCGCACTTAAGTGATTAAATATAATACGGTAAAATGTTCATTTATTTTGTAATATGTTTTTATCGTATTCTTTTTTTTATTTTTAAAGATTGATCGGAACACTGTTTCGCACTTAATTTATTCTGTGATTAAGGATATACGGTAAAATGTTGATTTATTTTTAAATATGTTTTTATTGTTTTATTTTTAAAGATTGATCGGAACAGTGTTTCGCACTTAAATTACGATGACAGATAATACAGTAGAATGTTGATTTATGTTTTAAATATATTTTTCTGTAAGATTGAAATGATTTTTATTTGATAAAATATGAATGTTCCTTCAAGGACATGGGGAGGCCGACACTGTACGTCCGGTAATAGCGAGGTCGTGTCGCAAATTTCATAGAAAACGTCGAAACATAATATAAATAACGTCAACATGAAATATTAATGAACGTACATTTTTGCAAATAACAAATATTTGTTCCCCTTTATACGAAAATCTCTTTGACGGAGGAGTGTGAAACTTAGCACAATTAACATTTATATGGAGAAGGAGAGTGCGGAAAGATAACAATTTATATAATAATGCATTAAAAATACTTAACGTTTCAAATGATTTAGCGTATGTTTCATCCACTGGGCCACCACTTATTTCAATTTATTGTCAGTTAAGAAGATGACCAAAAGTATTTTACTAATTTGTACGCTGACCGTATAAGCAGACAAAGATTAGATAGGGTCGTAAAGCAGTATTCTTACCAACTAAGAATACATGTAACTAAACTAAAGCTACATGCACAATAATCCTAAATGATGACGTTCCCACTACTGGGCCTCAGGCCTCCTCACTGAGAGAGGTGTTTGGCCGTAATCCACCACGGAGTGTGGGTTGGTTGGTGGGTGTAATTCGTCTTCGAATGCTTCTAAGACATGCCGGTTTCCTCAAAATATTTTCCTTCACCGTTTCAAGAAATAATAATTAAATAAATTACACATAAGATGGGCAGGCCATGTTGCAAGACTGCATGATAACAGATGGGTCGAAACTCCTTGACTCCTTGGACGATTCTAACGTAAACGAGATAGACCACACACTCGCTGTAAGGAAAAGATCGTGCGTATGGCTGGATCACACTGGTGGAGGCGTTCGCGTTAGGCATTCTCAAACCAAATCATTTATATTTTATAAAAAAAAAAACAACTATTGTATTAACAAACACGGTTAAATAAGATAAAAACTTAGGGCACTTTATGTTATTATAATTTACCTGTGTTTGAAACGACCGTCACGTTAGTCGATGCTAGTAATGGGCCACTACTGGGCTCCAAGCTACAAAGAAAGCAAAAAACTGAACGCTACCAAAGTCGTGAGCATCTTAAAAATGTATTGGCAATTGAACTTGATACTAAGCGCCTTAAAGAATCTGGACAAAGAATCTCAGTTTCCCAGTAAATTCTTTACCTTTTCCAACAGCGGAAAAATATAAGCGGAGTTATTTTTTGTAAATAATTGCAAAGTTGTTTACTGTGTTGAGAACACTAATTAGCGGAGTTCTCGCGAAGTGAGTAATTAAACCGCTTTCCATTGCAGCTGCAGCCCTTGATGGAAATAATTATATTATATTGTAGTGCTTTGTAAATAACATAACGTAACACCACGCCTTGTTTCCCGGAAAGTGTGAGCAGAGGTGTGCCTGTACACCCACACATATCGCCGATTTAAAACGTTTTCAGCTTGATAAACATTATTACCAATTAATATCATTAGTGTTTTTTTTTTAAACTGAATCAGTATGAATAAATACAAAGCCATATGAGATACAGGTCAAATAATGGTTATATTGCAGTTTGGTTTGAGAGCGGAGACCCTCATTATATTTTTAAGTTTATCTTATCTTATTATCTATTTTTATAGTGGCAATAGAAACTCATTCTGTGAAAATTTCAACTGTCTACCTATTGCGGTTCATGCGATACAACCTGCTGACAGACAGATGGACGGACGCGGGAGGCTAAGTAATAAGGTCCGCCGGCACCCTTTGGGTGGTAAATTTTACTAATTTGTACGTACCACCCGCACTTGATAAAAACAGATTTTATGCCACAAGTTTTTCATTCACAAAGGAGTTAACGTTTCCTACGAAATCTTCCTCGTATATGCTATAGATTTTGACTTCACCGTATTGTCCTAATAAAATAACTATGTGTCTATATGTCAAAAACAGAAACACCTGATACGTGATAGTCAATGGTGCATGCATTCTCAATAACAACCAGACAAACGTTGCACTTCAATCTATCACGTTTTACAAGACCCTTCTTCGTTTTCAGTCTTACCATATCCGAGGCACGGGAGAGTCTTGGTATGTAAAGGTTATCACCCATCTACGGATCGACCCGTGTATCTGTTATTTCTCAGCTAGAAGCCTCTCTTAATACAAAGTTGTAGAGCGCATGGACAGGCACACAGAGATATAGACTTTTACCGGAATGGGTTTGAACCTACGACCTATCGGACTCGTATCGAAATAGAACCTATAACGTTCTGCATAAAAAATACGTATATATACAAACGCCTCAACGGCCATGGACCAACCGCAACAGGCGTGGCTTAATCAGATCGACCCACCCGTACGGTTGTTATAACTTAGCCACAAGATCCCTCTCTTACTAAAACCAGTTTATTATAATAACTAGACTAGTAATAGTTTCTATCAAAGTAGGGCAACGCTCGTTAATTTGGCAAATTACACGTTCATAAGTGCCTTAATAGTCCGTTGTTGGGTGGCGGCCGGGTCAAGGTGCTGGTGAGCCGAGACTCCGGCCGACGGCCACTTCACTGGAGGTCAACGTCACAAAGAATAGAGATGCTGGTTTTGAGAACAGGCAGGTAAAGAGGGTTAACAATGAGCTTGTAACGTTGTACTCAAGCGAGGTCAAAGTCAAAGCTGCTATTTCTACAAGGCAGTTTTGAACGTCAACTTTTACATTAAAATTATAATTGATTCTAGTCTCCTCTTCCAAAAGATAGATAGTATGGAGAAGAATGCGCCAGAAACTTCAACTAAAAAAAAAACATATTTTGTGTACATTAATTATATGTGAAGACGATGCACCTAAACCTACAAATACACTTTTTTTTTAGCCCACACTGTCCCACTGCTGAGCAAAGGCCCCCCAAATCCCTGCAGGCACCCTTTTGCAGGGCCGCCTCCATCCAACTTATATTTAAGTAGTTTTTTTTTTTTTTTAACGATGCACCAATGTAGAATACATGCAATGGTATCGATTCCCTTCTTCACAAACTAAACTAAATTTAAGTTCAGTGCATCTTTTTCTTTGTATTTCATTAAGAAGAGGACAAAAGAAAAATTTTAGTTTAGTCCTGTCAAATGTCACTATTCCATACAAGTTTAGACGTGATTAAAAATTTGCCTACTAAAATTACGTCAATTTACGTCAAGCGCTGATTAATTTGACAGGACTAAACTAAAATTTATCTTCTGTCCTTTCCTTAATGAAATAGAAAGAAAAAGATGCCCTGAACTTAAATTTAGTTTAGTTTGTGAATAAGGGAATCGGCACCAATATATCGAGGCAATGCTGCCAGCCTTTTGGGCACCTTTCCTGCTGACAGCGAGGCAGATGAATTTTTTGATCTTTATGATTCTTTTCTTTATATACAGGACGTCCCACGGGGAGAAAAAATTTGACGCGGACGAAGTCGCGGGCAGAAGCTAGTAATATACAGGGCGTCCCACGGATATGCCACATGGAGGGAAAGTACCTTGAATATTATAGATGGAACATTTTACTGAAAGAAGACATTATTTGAATTTAAAAAACAATTTAAACTGCATTCATAGATATTTAAATAATTGCATGGCTAAACCGGGAATCGAACCCGTTACACGAGAAAAATAATCACCCTGTACTTTTATTATACCGATCGAAAGGCTTCATCATAAGGATTATTTTTTGCTAAATAACATAGTGTCACAAACAAAAGCAACACCATGAATTTTAAAATTTTGTTCAGAAAAGTGAAAAGCTGACATTGCCGTAAGGATAAATTGATTAATTTTGTATTAAAAATATATGTCTTATGATGAAGCCTTTCGATCGGTATGATAAAGCTACAGGATGATTATTTTTCTCGTGTAACGGGTTCGATTCCCGGTTCAACCATGTAATTATTTTAATATCTATGAATGCAGATTAAATTGTTTTTTAAATTCAAATAATGTCTTCTTTCAGTAAAATGTTCCATCTACAATATTCAAGGTACTTTCCCTCCATGTGGCATATCCGTGGGACACCCTGTATATTACTAGCTACTGCCCGCGACTTCGTCCGCGTCAAATTTTTGCCCCCCTGATTATTCCCGTCACATCGAATTGCTTGCCAGTTTTCGTCCATTTTACGTTGCTACTCCGCTCTTTTTGATCGTAACGTGATGTTATATAACCTTTAGCCTTCCTCGATAAATGGGCTACACTAAACGTAGTTCCTGAGGTTAGTACGATCAACCAAACTGACTCTTCAGCTTTATAATATTGACATTTGGTAACAATTAAAAACGTTATAGTGAGCCAACCTTAAAAGACGGACGTAAGCTATCGCTGATTTCTCTTAGAACTTTTTAAGAGGAACAATTCCGTCCTACATGATTGTTGCGTTACTTTAACCGTTTACGCAACGCACGCAGAAGGAAGAAGACTATTTTCCTGATTTTCCTGAGTTTTAATGTTCCTGATTTTGCAACATTTTTCATTGATGCTCTGCTCCTTTTAGTTGCGTAGCGTGATTTTATATAGCCTATATATAAATTTTAGCCTATATAATAGAATATAGCCTTCCTCGATAAATGGGCTACCTAACACAAATATTATTTTTCAATTGATATCAGTAGTTCACTTCTCACGCGTTCAACCAAACCAACAATCAAACTCTTTAGCTTTATAATATTAGTTTGGGTTATAATAAATGAAAATGAACCAAAATCTCGAAACATATCTTTGTATATAAAAATGAATCCCTATTTCCCTTGGTCACGCCATCACGCGTGAACGGCTGGACCGATTTCACTTTTTTTTTTTTGTAGTGTTTGTAATTGTCAGGAGAAGGTTCTAATGAAAGAAAAAAATTTAAAAATAGCGCGGAAAATTAGAAAATTTAAGAACACTTATTTAAGAATACTTAACAACCATATATTGTACCGTGTGGTGCCGGACGTAAAGAATAACACCACCCCATTTCTTCCCGTGGGTGTCGTAAAAGGCGACTAAGGGACTTACTAGAGAATGGGCAGCAGCGTTCTTTATGCATTTTACCACCATACTGCGATCGCCAACCCGCCTGCCAAGCGTGGCGATTATGGCAAAGCCCCCCAAATTGGGGGAGGCCCAAGTCCAGCAGTGGACGTCTTACGGCTGAAATGATGATGATGATGATGAACATCCATATAATAGGACAATGTTAACTTTTTTAAATTACAGGACAACGTCTGTCGGGTCAGCTAGTATTATCATAAATATAAATCGATATACTTCGATAAAATATCATGGAACCTCACACTTTGAGATCAAAGTGTGAGTTTGCAATGACGTAGGTACGTAACTGCAAGCTTTTAATATTGTGTGTGTCACCTGTGCCGCGCGCCGCCGCCGGCTTCGCAATCCGAGTGTTCGGAGAATTTGATTCGGAGGGAGAATCTGTTTACAAATAGTGCATACCTACATATGTAATGTCTGGACCACCCAGATTCGAAGTCTACACCCATCTGCCACGCCCACAGACGGTGTGTTGATGGAATGAGAGGTAAAAGCATTTCCCGATTGTAGTTGATCTGGCCAATAGGAAATGGGGAAAATATCGGACAAATAGCTCGGCTCTCTGATATTACAATGTTAGCGTAGAAAAATCGGAATGGTCACGAGACGAAAGAATTTGATTGGATAATAATTAGGCGTTTCGCAACAATTTATACGCCCGAATCGGGTGAATCGTGCACGTTCATTTTATGTAATATAGTAAGTTTGCATTTCCTTAGTTTCTCATCAAAACGTACCAATTGTCTGATACGTACTTCTTAAATCGTCGATTCGCCCACAAATAAATTAAGTTTGTACGAGTCGCATATAAAAAACATTATATTATTTAAAAGTGTCGATTCCCCCGACTCATGCGAAACGACTAAAGCGAAAAATGTGATAGGAATACAATTAATTGCAACATTTTATAAGTATCCTTTTGTTTCGAACCAACTGCTTACCAATTTATTAAACATGGCGCTCTATCAGACACTTAATGAGGTGACCAATAAGGTTTAAAATGTACATTTATGAACAAAACATTTTAATAGTGTATTGATAAATGAACAGACGAATCGGAGAGTAGGGATTGGCAGCCTTACGGGATTGTTTGGCGCTGTATTATTTATTTCATTTGTTATATGGAAACGCTGACGGGTGACTGCTGAGACGGCGACTGATAGAGCGGTGTTAAATAGGGTAAGGGCAGGAGAATGATGGATGATGATATGGAAACGCTGACCACTCTGTTTTCTTTCACTGTTGCCGACAGCGGTAACGTCAAAAATTACAAAAAGATGATGGGTTTCCTAAACTTCTGCCCTACCCTTTAAAGAGTAAAGTCGTGATGTAACGTTTCCTCTGTGTCTCGGACACCACGTAAAGCCGTTGGTCCCGGTTGTTCGTGGATCTTTGATATTTGTGACAGTTTGTCAGAAGCCTTTTACCATGGGGTATCGTATTACCCATTAACTGGGTTGTAAAGTACAGATAGACAGTCGCCCCATGTAAAATACTGGTATTCAGCTACATCCGGTTAGACTGGAAGCCGATCCCAACAAATTGGGAAAAAGCTTAGCAGATGATAAGTCGACTGGCTGGCACATTCTTTCTTACTTAGAAGAAAGTAACTACTTATTAAAATCAGTTTCAACCTCCTAAGAGCTAAGTCCCAAGTTTTCCTACAGATGTTCATAATATTCATAACGCAGCACTTTACATTTCGGCAGAAACTTTACAAGTTAATGTCTCCGAGTACAAGTGCAAATATCAAACGCGACCTGAACGCGTTGCATCCCGAGTGTGTTAGTAGAAAAACGAAGTTGTGCTGTTCGGTCGCGGACCAATTTCCGTACACACCGCCGGTGCAAGAAAACATGGGACATACATTAGTGCATTAGTAGTACATAATGACGTAATATTTTATTCGGCAGCCTTAGTTTAGATCGACGACCTAAAATACACTATCCAAGGCTAGTGCCACAAATAGTTTATTTGCTAGAATGAAAAGTCCTCGAGCCAAAGCTTCATTCTCGTACAATTGCCCACATTGAGGGCGCCTACGTGCCATAAATAGCTCGATGATTGTGTGGTCGTACCGCAGCGTTATTGGATCGCGTGTGTGGCGTGCAAGACCGTGCACCTCGCTGGAAAGCCTTCGTCTTGCTGCCTCGGCACAATAACCTGTAACGGTTCTGATTTATTTCCAACTAACTCTGTAAGGTTGCTGCTGTGTGAGGTTGACTGTAAATATTTTATTTTTATATTAAACTAGCTTTTGCCAGAGATTTCGCCCGCGTAAGACATATAAACCTTTCTCTTGAATCAATCTGTCTATTCATGAAAACCGCATTAAAATCCGTTGCTTAGTCATCTAAGCGTACAGTAAAGACGCGGGAAGCGAGAAATATATTTTGTTTTTTAAATGACTTCTTTAGACTAAGTCTAACTTAAATTTTTTAATCGGTATTAATTTATTAAAACTTTATGCACAAGTTAAAAATTCTGTACAAAGGCGGACTTAATACCTGAGGCATTTTCTAAAAGTCAACCTTAGGATGATGCAGAGACAAAACATGGCAGGTGCAACATAGGGATAGATAATTCTGTAAATAATACATAATAATTTATTATCTCTTTTTAAAATAAGCTGCTCCATACGTGTTTCGCTTTTCTGTGAAACAAAAGTTTTTTTTTCAACATATCAAAAAATTATGTGCTAATCCATAATTATAGATTGTAGCGTTAATGTCATTAATACCTTCATATAAAATAAATAAATATCTTAGGACAACCAACACACCGTTATCTGATCCCAAACTAGGCACAGCCTGTACTATGGCAACCAGACAACTGATAAAAATACTTATATATTTCTAAATACATACATATTATAGATAAATTACACCCAGATACAGAACAAATGATCGTGCTCATCACACAAAGATTTGTCCTTGGTGGGAATCGAACCCACGACCACAGTGTTAGCAGTCAGGGTCACTAACCACTAGACTAACAGACCAGTCACTCAATCCTTCATTGTCGGTGGAGGTGCATTTTAAAGCCATATTGCTCCAATTATTGTATAGCAAAATCAGCCTATAAGGTTCCCACTGCTGGGACACAGGCCTGGTCGATGCGGTGGTCTGTAATCCACCACGCGGGCCCAGTACGGGTTGATAGATGTTCCATTTCTTCGAATGGCTCTAGGATATGCCGGTTTCCTCACCATAATTACCTTCTCCGTTTGAGAGCTGTGGCGATAAAATCATTTACACAGAATAAAACGCTAGTCTGGTCTCTAACCTGAGACCTCAATTGTAAGAACTACAATTTGTAAGTCGCGGCCGTATGCATCAAATTAGCTGTCACCTATCTATGGCATCATCATTTCAGCCGTAAGACGTCCACTGCTGGACTTAGGCCTCCCCCAATTTGGGGGGCTTTGCCATAATCGCCACGCTTGGCAGGCGGGTTGGCCATCGCAGTATGGTGGTAAAATGCATAGAAAACGCTGCTGCCCATTCTCTGACACCCACGGGAAGAAATGGGGTGGTGTTATTCTTTACGTCCGGCACCACACGGTACCGGACGTATGGCATAACTAACCTTTTTTTTAGAATCATGTACTGAATTAATCTCTGTATATTAATTAAACTTTATAAGATCACTCCATATCCCATAGTCGGCAGATATATAAACCCCAAAGGCTCCCATCTATACTATGAAATATTATAAATGCGAAAGTAACTGTGTCTGTCTGTTACGCTTTCACGACTAAACCACTGAACCGATTTTGATGAAATTTGGTTAAGTTTGAACCCCAAGAAAGGAAATAAGCTACTTTTTATCCCGCGACTTTATCTGCGTTCACGATAACCGACATTTACGCGGACGAAGTCGCAGGCAAAAGCTAATCAAAATATAATTCAAACTAACGCTACAAGTTTTGTGTTAAACATCACATTGTATCAAAATTATTTCACCTCCAACATTTCCCGTTCGCTAACGCTAGAAATGCATTACAGACGTGTTTCAGTAAACATCAAGCGATCATGTTTCATACGTCCGTTGAATAATTATTTTGAAATGAAGTGTATAACAGCGCTGTTAAACTCCGGAATATCTGACATAATGCTGAATGTTTCCGGAGCTTACATTTTAGGTTTGAATATCGTTTTGAGAAGTTTGTGTTTATGTAATGACAGGTACCTCGTACGGGTTAGTCTTTCAGAGGGGTAATTGCGTAACTTACTACTAGTAGGAATCGCTTTCATTTTGACAGTTCAACAACAGGCATTGCGTTTTCTTCGTTGTAGAGCCGAGAATTTTTCGAACATGTGACGCAATGGATTAGATTCAACGATTCAGATTCTGATTGATAGTGCGTTGCTCAAAGTGCTGGTTAAGCTACGCTTGCCACGGTTGGTCCGTGAATGAGTGACTTTTTACACGCCTTATATTAGCTTCACTTGTATGTTTGTTTGCAACCGACTCCTTATAGCGCGATTTTGACCCACTTTAAATGACCAGAATTCATTTAAACTCTGTAGACTTATCGAGGATCGATGACAATACTATAATTTCAAAAAAATGTTCCATTACGCTTGCCAGGGTTACCAGGACAGCAAAAAAACTTTCTTCGAAAACTACGCTGACATACGTCACAAACTACGCTGACACGTCTCAAAATTAGAAACACCCTAAAAAATAGAAAATAAATGATAGTTTAAAAAACTAAAAAACACGCTTCCATAGAAAACTAAACTAAAAAGTAGAAAATAATGGAAAAAAATGCGTGGGGTGCTTTTATTGATATCAGGCACCCCACGCTTTTTTTTAAACTATTATTTTTTACATGCTCTGTGCCTTGAAAAGCACGCTTGATTAATAACCTTATTGTAACAACTATTTAATTGTAAGTTTGTAAAAAACGGCTCAGTGTTTCAAAATAAAATTGTATGTCATTTACGTACGATTGTAAAACACTTTTTTGATGTCATTATGTTTTATTCTTTTACATCGTGTTGATGTTATCGTGGCTCACGGGTCGAACCAAGATTAAGCTGTGCTGGCCGCGGTCGGTTCGTAGATGGGATCCATTAAATATCGAGACCTCGCTGGGCCTCGGAAAGCACGTTAAGCCGTTGGTCCCGTCTTTCATACGTGGATCTTTGACAGGCGTTTCGGGTCATCAGAAGCCCGAAAGTCTGACAAAGTGTCAACCAGTCTTACCAAGGGGTATAGTGCTACCCGCTAACTGGGTTGTGGAGGTCAGATAGGCAGTCGCTCCACGTAAAATACAGGTATTCTGCTGCATTCGGTTAGACTGTAGGCCGACCTCAATATAATTTTATATAATTTTTTAGGACCACCAACACAACGTTATCTGATTCCAAACCAAGCAGAGCCTGTACTATAGCAACCAGACAACTGATAAACATACTTATATATTTTTAAATACATACATATTATAGATAAATTACACCCAGACACAGAACAATTGATTGTGCTCATCACACAAAGATTTGTCCTGGGTGGGAATCGAACCCACTACCTCAGTCTTAGCAGTCAGGGTCACTAACCACTAGACTAACAGGCCAGTCAGATCAGTTGGGAAAAGGCTGATTAATTATGTGTGAATATTGCAATGGAACTGGTGAACGTAACATAATGAGATTCTACCTATATAGGTAAATACTGGAGTATATAGCTCTATTCGAATAAGGTCAGTAATTAATTACTCTATTGGTGGTATTAATTAAAATAGTAATTTAGGAAATGTCTACACGATCAATCAGTTTGCCTGACCTTATCCAACTATGTTTTGATTACCTTCCAGTCTAATCGAATACAGCAGAATACCAGTATTGTACAAATGTTCATAGAGTGAGTACCTATCTGTTCTCCGCAACACAGTTACTGGGTAACACGTTACCCCTAGCTAAGACTAGCTGTCAGACTTTTAGGCTTCTGACTACCCCATATAGAATAGTGGTAGTAAAAACCAAGTGGGCCCTCGGACCCCATGACCCTAGTGTAACAACCCCAAACAACTATATATAACTCCGTATAAGTTTGGAATATTGAGAAGTTATTTTTATTAATTGATTAGTTATTCGTTGTCGTTTACGTATTAGCTCTCGCTTAGTATGTATATTAGTTGTCGCTTAGTACGTTTTTTTTTTATATTTTTTTATATAGCCATATATGATAAATGCGAAAGCAAGTTTGTTACGCTTTCACGCTACAACGGCTGAACCAACGGCTGAACGGGTTCGGATGACATGTGCCTCACTATCTGTCTGCCAAATATAATCGTATTGGCCCCAACTATCGAGTTGTAAGTCGTGAGTTCAAGCCCAAACAGACTTTAGATATTTAATTTCATCACCACTGCTCTCAGAATGGTGAAGGAAAACATCGCGAGGTAACTCGGTATGTTGTAAAACCAATTTAATTCGAAGGCATGTGAGATCCTTTAACCCACACTGGACTCGTGTGGTGGACTATGGCCCACTCCCTTTCACAGAAAAGTGAGCTGCATCCCAACAGTGGGAACATACTAGGTTACTTGTGACGATCGTCAGCTAGTGTCAAATTTCCAGCATTGTAGTGACACCCATGAACTGGCTTTGAGAAGGATTTCTGAACTGGAACTGGAATTAAGCAGAGCTCACAACTCAATAACCCATCTAGAAACTCTCAAAGCCGGTGAAGAGTCTGCGATCACCTGCAGTCTCTATGATGAGTTGGTTGGTAGCGGATCCGGGCCCACATGTGTTGAGCCAATTGTAACGATAGACTTAACTAATGATACAATTACTAAAAACAAATTGTTTACTAGTCACAATAAGTTAAAAAAATACATTAGAATTAATAGACTAATCAGAAAATATCAAAAATCATTGAAATGCCAAAAACTTACTAGATTAAACACAAAACTTAGTCAAATAAATCTAAATTTAAAACAAGAATTAAAGAATTGTTATAGTGATTTACAGTTATGTAATACTATGTATGATACGGACACTCAGCACCTTCGGGATGAATTGTTTGTTAGGGAATATGCTCTAAAGGACATCTTTAGTAAATATGAGGCTACTCAACAAGACCTGAGTAAGCGCATGCACGAAGCCAGTGAGTTGGCAGACTTGGTCAAGTACAATGCGGAGAGGTATGAGTCTCTGACAAATAACTTCTCTAGCTGTGCTTGCTCCCAGACACCCCAGCCTCAACTTGAAACACCCACACCCTCAGCAGCTCACCCAGTAGATAGCTGTTTTGTTGATAATAATAGCATGATAAACACTACTTATATTTTTTCTGACAAATTCGGTCAAGGTTATGGTAGCATATTTAATCAGTGTTCACAACAGTATGTAATTAATAATTGTTCACCCGGTGCCAGTATTAGCCAATTATTAAGTAAAATTAAACTGTCAAAAATAAACCCTGGTTCTACTGTAATATTATTATATGGGGATAGTTTAAATGTTAGAAAAAAAGAAATAATTCAATGTGTCCATTTGATGTTACATCTCAATGAGACCAATCACTGTAAATTTATTTTCTGTGCCTTGCCTTATTCGCAATACTTGTCTGAGGAGCAAAACAGGCACATTTATAATTTAAATATGTTAATTTATAATAGGACTAGTCGTCACAGTGACGCTATTTTATATTTTGATTGTAATCAATTTATTACTGATTACAAACTGACAAATTACACTTTGTATTTGCCACCTAGTTGTAGGAGACAAATTGCTAATCTTTTAGCATACAATTTACACCGTCACACTGGTACCTGTAGTGTACCATCGATTGCTGTTAGTAGTGGTACTAACACCACTTTTGATACACCTGGTAGTTTAAACTGTTAGGTGCGACAACGGGTAAGCTGCATGTGTTGAACGTTGTTCATCAAAATATGCAGGGTTTGTCTGGCAAAGAACTAGAGTTAAGTTTATTTATCGAAAACCATGATGTTCAGGTATTATGTTTGACTGAACACTGGTTGAAAGAACATGAAGTAGTGTTTATGAATGATGATTTTTTTACTGTGCAAAGTGCATTTGTGAGAAAAAGTGCTATACGCGGTGGATCATTAGTTCTTGTTTCAAACAAGTTGAAATGTAAACAACGTTTAGATTTAGTTAATCTTTCCATCGAGCGCACTATTGAGTTGTCTTGTGTTGAACTAGAGCGTTACGTCATAATATGCGTTTATCGTCCTCCCTCTGGGGATTTTATTCGATTCGAGTCAGTCATGGAGGACTCACTCAATAAATTAAAATCAATTAATAAATGTATAATTTTATGTGGAGATTTTAATATTAATATTTTAGATGTTACTCCATTGAGTATTAGACTGCTCAGTCTGTTTAAGTCTTTTAATTTAATAAACTTGTTTTTCGAACCAACTAGGATCACAGCATCGTCTTCGACTTGTCTTGATAATATATTTAGTGATTGTGATGCCAATAATAAGTTAGTGTTAAGTGACTTAACGTCTGACCACTGTGGATTATTAGCCAGCTTCCCTTTGCCATTACTTAAAAAGCCGCATAAAATAGAATGCAGGCCTTATACAGTTAGTCGTTGCAACAAATTTAAAAATAATATTGCTCATAGGATTACACCATCTATAGTAGAACACGAGACCCCTAATGAAATCTATGGAGCCCTTTTTGATATTGTACAAAAAGAATACCAATCTACTTTCAAGACCAAAACTATTGACATTAATAGCACCTCTGTTAGCTTCAACCAATGGGCTACTCCAGGTATTTATAAAAGTAGAGCGAGACTATACGAGTTATATGGTTTAAAAAAATATATATTTGATACTCCTTTTCTAGAGTATGTCAGAAATTATTCAAAGTTATTTAAAAAAATCTGTGCTTTCGCTAAATCTAAATTTTTAAGCGATACCATAAAAAAATCCAGTAATAAAATAAAAACCACTTGGAAAATTATTAACAATGAAACGGGTAAATCGATTAAACAGGAAAAACAACTAGAGATTATGATTGACAACAAATTGGTTAATAAAGCTGCCGACGTAGCTGAGGCATTTAATGAGTTTTTTGCCAACATACCTATAACTACGACTTGCTCCTTAAATTCGTCCCCGTCTAAAGCTGAAAACCTTTTGCATAGTAGTGTGCCCAGATGTAGTCGCTTATTTAGTTTCGAACATGTGACGCCTCGTGACGTGGTTAATATTTTTAACACACTTAAGTCAAAAAACACTGGAGATTTCTGGGGCATCTCCGTTAAACTGTTAAGTAACATAATAGACATCGTAGCCCCCTATCTAGCTATAACTTTTAATAAATGTGTTGATTCAGGATCTTTTCCTGACCTCATGAAGAGTAGTAAAGTCATACCATTATTTAAAACAGGTAATAAAAATAACGTTGGCAATTTTAGGCCCATTTCTATCTTACCTGCATTTAGTAAAATATTTGAAAAATTAATACTCAAGCAGTTGCTAAGACATTTTAATTTAAATAGCCTCCTTCATAATGAGCAATATGGCTTTACAAAAGGTCGTTCGACAACAGATGCGGGTGTTGCTCTGCTGAAACACATTTTCAACGCATGGGAGAACTCGCAAAATGCTATCGGGGTTTTCTGTGATCTCTCCAAAGCTTTTGATTGCGTTCACCATGACACACTTTTGCGTAAACTACGTCATTACGGTGTTCAAAACGAAGCTCTCAATGTCATAAGTTCTTATTTGCAAAATAGGCACCAATGTGTAGATGTCAATGGTGTAAAATCTTCCGGGCTACTAGTTCAGTTAGGTGTACCTCAAGGCTCAATACTGGGCCCATTCTTATTCTTAGTGTATATTAACGACTTACCATTCTATTTAAAGAATGTCTGTGACATTGTACTATTTGCTGATGATACCTCACTTATCTTTAAAGTAGACAGGAATAGAAAAGATTTTGATGACGTGAATAGTGCGCTCTCAATGGTTACGGATTGGTTTACCACAAATAACCTAGTTCTTAATGCTAAGAAAACGAAATGTATAAAGTTCGCCTTACCGAATGTTAGGAATCTGGGACCCAATGTCGTTTTAGATAATGAGGTGCTTGAAACTGTACACTCGGCAGTTTTTCTCGGTATAACAGTAGACGCCAAACTTCAGTGGGGATCACATATATCAAGCCTAGCGGGAAGGCTCAGTTCGGCCGCCTACGCCGTAAGGAAAGTTAGACAGTACACGGACGTTGATACAGCTCGATTAGTCTATTTTAGTTATTTTCATAGCATAATGTCCTACGGCATTCTGCTGTGGGGCAAAGCCGCGGACATTCAAAATATTTTTGTTCTTCAAAAACGAGCTGTTCGAGCGATTTACCAACTAGGTGCGAGAGTTTCTCTGAGAGATTTCTTTAAAGATATTGGTATTCTTACGGTGGCATCACAATTCATCTTCGCCAACATCTTATATATTAGGCAAAATATACACCTGTACACTAAAAACAGTGATATTCATAATATTAATACTAGAAGTAGGGATAAACTACGTGCTCCCTTTCACCGGCTTCATAAGGTTCATAATTCTTTTGTTGGTCTTGGTATTACCTTTTATAACAAGCTTCCCTCTACTTTGCTAGATTTGCAGTTTAATGAGTTTAAAGCTAAAGTAAAATCCAACCTTTGTTCAAAGGCATACTATTCTATCAACGACTACTTAAACGATAAGAATAGTTGGTCGCTGTGATCAACTCAAGACAATGTTTATGTTCTTTCAATCCAGAATTAGTCTTCCTACTGAAAGTTTATATGGGTAGTTCATATAATTGTTTTTTTTATTTTTTTTATTTAACTGCTTTTGTTAGTTTATTTTTATTTTCTTTTCATTTCATTTATTGTGTATATGTATCATTTGCATCGTATATGTAAGCGGGCACGCCCTTTATGCCTGGAGGCTTTATTAAGGTTTTAAGTTCTGTTTTCGATTTTGTTTTATTATTTATTTCAGCTTGAGTTTAGTTTTCAATGTTTTGTTGGTATATTGGCGTGTGCTAGCTGACATATGGCGAATAATATATGTTTTGTTTTATAATATTAATAACTTACACAATACTGTATAGAATCAAGTTCTTCTAACTTAACAGACAGCTGTGCTGCTGGGGAGTTTGTTCCGCCACTTCTTCTTCCCAGCTAAAGCACTAGGAAGTGTCGAAGGGCGGGCGTTTTGGGGGGACTGTCTCATGTAACTTTGACGTTCAAAAAGTGCTGACTCTCAGCCTAGTTTGAATAAATGACTTTTGATTTTGATTTTGATTTGATTTTGATAGCTTACAAAAGACTGCCAAGTATAATCAAATTAAATTTTCTATACATGTCGTGTAGATGTTTGTATATATGAGATTAATAAACTCCAACATCTTTAGACCTGACAGTATGAAAGTTATCATTTTTCATGGAGAAGATTTTTATTCCAACCTCCACGTGAACCAAGCCACGGACAAAACCTAGTGGCATGTAAGACACAATACAATCAAACAAAATACCAACCGCATAATTCTGAATGATGTCGAGAGCGAATTTGGTCGTGACTTTGGATCGAGTTCTAGTAGTGCGCATAGTATCTACCCTCCGCCCGCATTCTCCAGTCTCCCCGCAGTCATGGAGCGAGCAACAGCCTCCGCAGACCGGGAACTGAATATAACAATAAAACACGGGCGATGTACCGTAAGTGTCAATTGTGTTAATATTATAGGAAGTTCAAGCTTCTGTGTGCAAATCCAAGTGGAAATTTCTTAGTACATGGCTCCCTTCCCGGTCACTTAAAACATAATTAATGAAAAGCGTGTCGGTACGATGTGAACAGTGATAGCCCAGTGGTAACGGCAATAACTTACCAATTCTAGGTTGTAGGTTCGAACTCAGACAGGCGCAATACTTTGTGTATTTAATTTCATCACTACTGCTGTGGAGACCGCGTATCGGCAAGCGTAGTGTGGGACGCCCCCCAGCTAGATGGACCGACGACCTCAAAAAGGTGGCTGGGACAGACTGGATGCGGAAGGCGGAGGATAGGGTGTTGTGGCGCAGCATGGGAGAGGCCTATGTCCAGCAGTGGACTGCGATAGGCTGAGTTGATGACTACTGCTCTCAAAACAATGAAGGACAGAAAAGGAAGTTCAGAATAGAACCCACTCCCTCTCCACTCTCTCCAAACAAGCGTGATGTATTCTATGCGTGTGACAACTAGTTTTAGTGTAGACTAGCTTTTGCCCGCGGCTTCGCCCGCGTGGATGTCGGAAATTAACGCAGGAGGACGTACTACCGCGGTAAGATGTGTTAATTCAGGTTATATTATAGGTAATAGCTGTTACCGGTGTCTTCGTCCGCGTGGTATTTAACAAAAAGTTTCTCATAAAAACTGTCTTTGAAAACTACGCTGACATACGTCTCAAAGTTCAGCGTGTTTTTAATTTTTTTAAACTATCATTTATTTTTTCTAAAATAAAAGTAGCCTAAGTTACTCCTTGTTACATCAGCTATCTGTCAGTGAAAGTTCCGTCAAAATCGGTCCAGCCATTTCAGAGATTAGCCGGAACGAACAGACAGACAGACAAAAATTGTAAAAAATGTTGTTTTGGTATATGTACCATGTATACATCCATATACACTTAGTAAAAAGTAGTTATTTTAATATTAAAAAGAGACACTCCAATTTTATTTATTTGTATAGATAAGCCGACCACATGAATGTCAAACAGTCGGTATTCCATGGACTTATCGGCTTATGGCTAATCGAGAGTGTGTGGTTAGAATCCTATCTTACATCTACGCCCTCACAGTGATTGCTGTGGTCAGCCTATAGATTGGTAACGCCTAAGCTTAATTGGGATAACACCGCAGTTGGGCCTTGACACACTGGTAGTAGTAGCTAGCCCGAGCTTTGTGCCAATTAAGGTCAATTTTTAGATGTCAAAAATTGTTGAAGCTTATATTTTATAGTGATAAATGATGTTGTTTCTGTAAGTAAGTTTTTACAAACACTCTTACACATCAATGATATATTTTTTTTAACTAGATGAGGTAGGCGTTTTCTGTCTGTCTACTCTGAGAAGAAAGGCCGAAATAAACTCAGAGGTCACAGTCTCTTTTATAGTCCAGGCATAATCTTGGTCACATTATATTGTCTATAATCTTGGTCACATCATGTGAAGACCATGTAGATAGTATGAAAATAACAGTCTGAAATGGTCTTTAGAGGAAAAAACCGATAGAGTGGACCTCTTCATTCAGGGCCAGCATTTGTCACTAATCGCGGAGCTCTACTCAGATTTTAAGAAGCTCAACAATTCGACGAACAATACCATTGAAAGGACTTTTGGGTAGGCTGCATAAATTAATCGAACTGCCAGATCATGATTACAACTTACTTGCCAAATAAAGAAAGAAAGAAAAACCGGCGAGTGAGTCGGACTCGCGCACCGAGGGTTCCTTACAAACCTGCAGGTATTCACGGTTTATGCATAAGGCTTATGTTTATGAAATTAAATGTTTTTTTTTTTAATATATATATTTGAGTTGACTGAATGAAAGGTAAATTGTGGTTTACGATTTATGAAGTTTTAAAAAAAACTACTTACTAGATCTCGTTCAAACCAATTTTCGGTGGAAGTATACATGGTAATGTACATCATATATTTTTTTTAGTTTTATCATTCTCTTATTTTAGAAGTTACGGGGGGGGGGACACACATTTTACCACTTTGGAAGTGTCTCTCGCGCAAATTATTCAGTTTAGAAAAAAAATATATTAGAAACCTCAATATCATTTTTGAAGACCTATCCATAGATACCCCACACGTATGGGTTTAATGAAAAAAAAATTTTTGAGTTTCACTTCTACGTATGGGGAACCCCAAATATTATTGTGTTTTTTTTCTATTTTTGTGTGAAAATCTTAATGCGGTTCACGGAATACATCTGCTTACCAAGTTTCAACAGCATAGCTTTTATAGTTTCGGAAAAAAGTGGCTGTGACATACTCGGACGGACAGACAGACAGACAGACAGACGGACAGACAGAGATGACGAACCTATAAGGGTTCCGTTTTTTTCCATTTAGCAACTGAACCCTAAAAATACTGAAATAGTCTTCACATTCACAATAATTAAAACAATATATTTCTTTACACAACTTACTAAAGAATGGGCAGCAGCGTTCTCTATGCATTTTACCACCATACTGCGATCGCCAACCCGCCTGCCAAGCGTGGCGATTATGGCAAAGCCCCCCAAATTGGGGGAGGCCTAACTCCAGCAGTGGACGTCTTTCGGCTGAAATGATGATGATGATGATTTCTTTACAAAGTAATAATATAGTAATAGTAAAATTCATGTCATTGTGTATATAAAATCTATCAATATCGAATAGAAGTAGTGGTGTCAACTATGACCTTATTTTTTTGGCAATTCGACTAATTTTAGAGGGAATTAGACTGATTTTGAGAGCAGTAGTAGCTCAGTGGTAACGACCGCGAGTTGTAGATTCGAACCGTGGCAGGCGCTTTACTATGTGTAAAGTATTTCATCACCACTGCTCACCCAACGGTGAAGAAAAACATCGACAGGAAACCGGAATGTCTTAGAACCAAAAAATTCGAAGTTATGTAGGCTGATTTTGCTAGACTAATAATCATCTCAAAACTATAAACAGCATCAACTAATACACGTAATTATCAGCATCCAGTTCGATGATATTACCATCCACAATCTGCGCGCGATATTAAACAATTTGACCAAAATCACTCGTAACCAGGACAATAAACACCTGCAATACACACCCTGCATTCACAGATTATTAACTATAATTGCTGGTGTCTTAGTTATTGTATTAGCTGCACAATAGAACTCAATCAGTGATAGTTGTTATTATACAGTTGAAACCGGAGGACACGCTATACAGACTAATCAATGCGTTAGGTTCGCTTCTGTGATCTGAACTTAGCGGTTGTTTACCGGCTCAGTTTACATTCAATACGATTCCGAGAGTCCGAAGTCACCTTAGAACTATTTGCATGAACGTTGTGAACAATTTCTGGGACGTATGCAGTGCGCAAACGGTCTTACCACGAAATACTACGTGTTTTTCCAGCTGATATAAAACTTGTACCTATTCACAGGTGAAACGTGACATGGTCGCCATCAAGCAAGAGTTGGACACAGTGCAGCAAGTAAAAGAAGAGATAGAGGAGCTGCGAGAATACGTGGACCGGCTTGAGGAACACTCACAACGGCGGAAACTCAGACTGCTAGAACAGGTACGTAGCGATCATGATGACGATAGTATCGAGAACAAACGGTAAGCTGCGTATACGAGGCAAGTAAACGCAGCTTGAGCATCTTGTAGCGACGATGCTTAGCGAACAGTCGGCTCTGTGTAGCTCCTTTGAGCTCCGCATAACCCCCACCGCAGGTAGACTAGTGCCTCTAGAGAATACTTGTCATATAGGCAGATAGGCAATCTGACCTCCATAACACAGTTACGGGACAATACGATACCCCTTGGTAAGACTTGTTGTCAGGCGGAATTCTGACAATCCGTAACGACTGTCAAAGATCCAACAATGACGGCCGGGACCAACGGTTTAATTTGCTTTTCGAGTCACGGAGGGGTTTCGTATGTAAAGATCAACCTACATATTAGGGGTTAAAGTATGAAATTACTGATTTATACTGCACAATTAAAACTAAAATTTTTTACTAAGATTCATCATAAATAAAGAGGGTACCTCTAATCGGAAATTCATTTATGCCTTTGCGATTGAAGTCTGGGAATCTAGATTCGCCAAATTGTGTGAAAGCATTTTGTACTGCCTCCTGAGAAGTTTTTTTTACCACGTAGTTTGAAGGTGAAGGTTTAATGTCAATTCAAAGTATCTATTACTATAAAACGGCAATTTCATACTTTAACCCCTATTATGTTATTACTTAGCCTTATAAGCCACAACAACATTCCGAGTATTAGAAGTCCATTATTATCTGGTCTTGGAACATATTTACGTAATAAAGCGCAGTATCAGTCATAGGCTTTAATGAGGTAGCTTAGCAGTGCTAGCATTGGTATAATACAAAGGAACAGTACGAGTGACGCGTCAGGCTGCTGTATCAGGTACCCCCATAGTTATAAATGTATATAGTTACAATTAGGAACAATGTCTCATTTTTTAATTATTAATGACGTTATAATTTTATATTATTTTACAACTGTACAGTGGCTTTCTCTTTACTTTGATGTCATGCACGATTGTTTAAATTAATTGATCACATCTGGTACAAACACTTCATATCAAGCATTGGATTCGGGCTCAAAATTTGGGATGCACCGTATATACGAGAGTTCGTGTATACGTATAAACATATGTATATACGAATGTATATACGGAGGGTGAACACCTTGAACAGAAACAGAAACTCAGGGCTTAAGGTGAGGTAGGGAACTTATCATAAATTGGATACCAACAGGTCCGACACATCAGAAGAGCAGCAAAATACGCCACAACAACTTGCCTCAAAGTAGACCCCGTGGCAGTAGACGATGTTATGATGTACTACGTATATAGTAAGTACAAGACATCGACTAAGGTTCGAAAGGTTCGAAAAGCGAAGAAAGTTCGCAAATGCTGCTTTCCCATACAGGTTGGTATCACAATATTGTAGAACCAACAGACATGTTCAACCATTGGCTTCGATAGGTTGTAACACCAGGGAGACTAGGTTCAAACTAAAAAATAAATCAACAATTACAGTCAACTCGGGTAGCTTTCGACCGTCATGTTAATATTGGATTTATTTTTACAAAACGTTGGGGCCATCTCTTTCTTGTCTGTCTATATATACATATATACGAGTATATATTATTGACATTCTGCCAAACGTATTCAAATTGAAGAAGCTGGTAATCTTAACTTTAGTTCAAAACTATATATAATCCTGTTGACGTCCATGACAATTTGACAAAACAAGAGCAATTTCCCAGAAAACACACAGTGAAAAGCAACATTATTTTTCACTTTTCTTGTTTTTCTAATATTTTTACTTTTTTGTTTTTGGAAAATACCCAAATCGCTAAAGGTATGCCTATAATGTTTTAAAGACTTCCTTCGATTTCTCCAGGATCCCATGATCAGATCCTGCCAGCCAGTGGGTTTACCTGGGAGGTAAATGTTCAAACAAAAAAAAAAATATCGAAATCGGTCAACCCATATTCGAATAATCAGAGCACATGTACATTCGTCCTTTTTTTTGAAGTCGAAACTACTGATCTCATCACTCTTTTTTGCTTCAATATTTATAATAGAAACATTACATTTTAAAATAAATATGGCACAATATTAATCTTCGTTTCGTAGATAATTCACGTAGAACCCCATTTTTCTTGGTGACTTATGATGAGATTTAGTGTTACCTAAGAATCAATGTAACTTTGCCCACCCACAAAACAGCAGATCAAGTAATCACCCACGTTCTCTGTATTTTCAGCATTCATTTTTCACAATCACTCAAGCAACCTTCTCTGTCCTTCACTTCATTGCATTATCACAATCAAATGAAAATCATCCCAACACTGGTCCAAAGTTACCCAATTGACTGTAAATTGTTCGAGTTGACAAGATAAAAGTAACCGTATCAAAAATATTGCTAAGAATATAATAATACAGAAACCGTGCAGGATGCACCTTGCTCACAAATTGAGTTAGTTGCCGCGAGCGCGCTAAATAAACTTAACGCGGCGCGGTTGATTCTAATTCTATCTGTTGGCAGAAATTGCATAAAATTTTCTCAGAACAGCGTTGTAATATTCTTTTTCATAAAAGAGTAAGACCGATCTAGTTGAATCTATGTATTGTGGCCGAGGACATGTTTTGCTTGTGCCCTTATCCCAATTATTTGGGGTCGCCGCAACATGTCGTTTTGTTCCATAATTCTCTTTTAGTTGTCATATCGAGAGTCACTCTCTTTCTTGCCATATCTTTTTCCATACAGTCCATATCTGCGGCCAGACGACAGTAATAAGATAACCGAATCTTCCAAAAGCGTGTCGGCGACGTTATTTAAAAAGTGAATGCAATTCCGAAAATTGCTGAAGATCGCTCCCATTTTGAGCACTGATATCTATATCTTGTCAAGCGCAATAGTTTAACAATATCGTTGAAAACAGTGTCAAATCTTAGACTGCACACTGTTTTCAACGATATTCGGGGAAATATAAGTATTGAAAGATCAGGAGCTTATTTTTGTTTTTCAACAGCTGCTTTTTTGTTTATTTGTGTTGTCACTGTTTTTATTTATTTTATGTTGTATTGTTGCTTTTAATTTCAGTGATTGTGTCCGTGTGAATTTGTCACTGCCATAAATTAAGGGGTAAAGTCGATATTTTAAAACGCTCAATTTCACCTACGCTCATCATCAATGTCGTTAACTAAAGTGCACGTTTGTCGTCAATATGTTATATTCTTGTTGTTTGATTGGGTGTGATCTAGTGGTATTGTTGCAGGGCCTTACCTTCTTCCTGTCGTACGCCATACTGGCAGCGGTCCTGGGCATGTTGCAGTTCGGGTACAACACAGGTGTCATCAACGCTCCTGGCAAGGTCAGACATACACCCTAGTCTTAAGTAACAATACCAGCCTAGTGCTGAACAAACCCTTCTTCTCATACTAATACGCATGGATCACTGCGTTTCCTGGTGGCTTATAAGTACTCATGATAAATCCAGGTTTCTTCACGAAGTTTTCCTTTACCGTTTGTCTGTGTTTTTCATTCTAAAACAAAATAAAAATACATGTATCGTCTCATTGTGGAATAAGCACCAACCTGTGTTCTCTATTTGGCAGCTGAAGTGGGTAGATAAAGGTTGACAATAACAGTTACAATGATTATGACGTCTAAGAGTAACGTTAGACATTCTGAAGTAATTGTATTCAATAACAACAAAAAACTGAATTTTGAACGTACAAAGTAGGCCTTGTAATAGATAACGGCGGGATTTTATCCCGCATTGGATTTTCAGCTCTCGGTGTTGAACCGAACATCGAGAATCCAATAGATTGCATCTTAACGCGTCTAAAAAACACACTGTTCGATTTTCATCTCTTGACGTTTTGCAGTGCACGAATTAATCTCTTCACGATATTTATACGCCCGAACGAACGTTTACTTAAAGCGAGAACCTCTCGCGTTACTTTTTTAAGTCTTACTGAACGAACTTAAAAGATCACTTGATTTATCATGACTAACACTGTTATCCAGAAGTAGACTTGTTGAGACCCATCTCAATGCTGAAAACTGTCATACCAATCAGCCTATTCTGATCCCACTGCTGAGATACAGGCCTCCTCACGGTGAGAAGGAGTGGGCCGTAACCCATCACGCAAGCCCAGTGCGGGTTGGTAGATGCCACATGTCGTCGAATTTTTGGGCCTAAGACATGCCACTTTCCTCTCGATGTTTTCCTTCACCGTTTCGAGGGCACCGGTGATAAAATAATTTACACAAAATAAAGCGCCTATTTAGGTTCAAACCGGCGACCTACGACACCAATGGGCCACATCTGCTCTCTGAAAACTGTACTGTTAGTAAAAAATTCAATATACATATTTGGAGTGCATTCAAACATTTGAGAGAACATAGAGAAATCCCACACTCGGCTGCAACTTGTGAAACCACTTAACAAACACGAAGCGACTTCCTAAGTGCATTTAGCAACGAAACAGTCATTTACAGTGAGGGGACAAGTTAGTTCAAACGATGTACCGATGCTAAGTTCATTCCAATAGAGCCACGAACGACTTGAAAACTAAACTAGATGTATGCAAACAGTGGAGCGCCGGCGAAGCGACGCCGACTGTGCAACTCAACTCACTAAGTTACTCAAAGACCTGCGGGAATCAATTAGAGAACCGGCTTGATTACAGGCACAAATTATTAAACGTTCTCTGAAAGGAAATATTAATTGCGAGCGAAGATATCGATTGGAAACTATTTGTGAACTGGAAAGAAGAGTGATAGAGATGCATTGAAGAAGAATGTTGTGCCGATACCAATTAAATTTGAGTAAAAACAAAGAGAGATTAGAATATTTGGCACTAGCTTCTGCCCACGGTATCGACTTTAGCTTCCAGTCTAACCGGATGCAGTTGGAACGACGGCCTATCTGACCTCCACATCCTAGTTACTGGGTATTATGATAACATTCGGGCCTTTGATGACCCGTAACGGTTTAACATGCTCTCTGAGGCACGAAGGGGTCTTGGTTTGTAAAGATGGTCACCCATTCACAGACCAAGTGCGGCAAGTGTAGCTTAACCTGATCGATCTAACATGTAGCTATTATTATTTAGCCGGAAGCCTCAATAGTGTAGCAATCAGTAAAATTATGTTTGTTATCGCTACTTAGTGAAATTACATTTTACAAAAGAATACACAAACAATTTTCCTGTTAATATATGAGCTTGCATAGCGCGTCATAATTCATTAACATAGGCTTTATTTGATTTATTCATTTTATTTCGCTCCAGTTGCAATAAAATAATAGTGTTATTTATTGTTTTGTTGCGAGCCGTTCGCAGATTATATTAATAGATTAATGTCGATTGTGTATTCATCATATCATGTTAGTTTGTTGAGTGTTATTGCGGCAATTTTATTGATATTTAATCAATATGTAACAGCGTTCCTTACATATCCAGCAATATTGAGTCAAACTCAAAGCTTATACCTTATGTCAACTAAATCATTTACATGAACTCTGTCAATCAACTGTCAAAGAGTCGATCGTTTAGTCAGAAAGTTGAGGCTGCTTGCCAGTCCAAAACGTAAATCTCCATGCAAAAGAACGGGCAAAAAAACTTCAAGGACGCTCTTGTAAATCAAGATTTATAGAAAAATCTGGGTACGTAATTATTATTGCTTCTAGAAGAATCAAACATAGAAATCAATAAAAAAAATCTATACTATACTTAATATTATAAAGCTGAAGAGTTTGGTTGAACACGTTAATCTCAGGAAGTACTAGTTTGCATTGAAAATATATTTTAGTGTTGGATGGCTCATATATCGAAAAAAGCTATAGGCTATATAACACACGCAAGTACTCTCTGGAGCCGAGCAAAAAGAAAAAAAAACCGGCCAAGTGCGAGTCGGACTCGCGCACCGAGGGTTCCGTACAAACCTGCAGGCATCGTCATCATCATTCGTCATCATCGTTTATGAGATTAAAAGTTTTTTTTTTTTAATTTTTATATTTGAGTAGACTGAATGAAGGGTAAATTGTGGTTTACGATTTATGACGTATTAAAAAAAAACTACTTACTAGATCTCGTTCAAACCAATTTTCGTTGGTAGTTTACATAGTAATGTACATCAGATATTTTTTTTAGTTTTATCATTCCCTTATTTTAGAAGTTACGGCGGGGGGACACACATTTTACCACTTTGTAAGTGTCTCTCGCGTAAACCATTCAGTTTAGAAAAAAATGATATTAGAAACCTCAATATCATTTTTGAAGACCTATCCATAGATACCCCACACGTATGGGTTTGATGAAATTTTTTTTTTTGAGTTTCAGTTCTATGTATGGGGAACCCCAAAGATTATTGTTTTTTTTCTATTTTTGTGTAAAAATCTTAATGCGGTTCACAAAATACATCTACTTACCAAGTTTCAACAGTATAGCTCTTATAGTTTCGGAAAAAAGTGGCTGTGACATACTCGGACAGACAGACAGACAGACAGACATGACGAATCTATAAGGGTTCCGTTTTTTGCCGGGTTGTGTCGCGGCGCAAGATATTTAAAGCGATCGAAGCTAATTCAAAATATAAGCCCTGGCAGTTGCAGAACAAATGACGCGTCGATCAGCACCTTGCAGTTCAACCATTTAGAAAAGATCCGAATGATGCAATACACACGTCACTATCAACGAGACATTTGAGTGACCACGATAAACTCTTAGAGTAGAAATGGAAACTGAAAAAAGTCATTTATTCTCAGGCTGAGAATCAGCACTATTTGAACGTCAAAATTACACAAATCGCCACTTACGTGGACGTAATAACATCCCAGGAGAATTAAACTAGCATGGATCCTCGACGCACTTCTTAGCGCCGAGAGTTGTTATTGGAACACTGTGTTTTTTGGACAAACTAAAATACAGGATAAGTTTTTAACCAGTGCGCAAATTTTAACAAATTAAACTTAAACGATTTATAATAACCATGCAATTTTTATTTTGATATATTTTAGTACAAAAAATAAGTTGTTATCGTTAACGAACGATCTTTATTTTGAAACTGGTTTTTATGGTAACTTGCAAGCAGCTCCGGCGCGGCGGTGAAGGTAAACGACCGAGCGTAGCTACAAGTACCTACCAGCTGTTCGATCGGTCAAAATTCTAAGAAATTCGAAGTACCTACGCCGGCGCGCGGTTACTGACCTTTTCCTATTGTCGATATCATATTACGAAATATGTAGGGTGTCAACAGTATAATGATTTAAGATAAATTTTTTTAAGTATTGAAAAACTAGTTGAAATGTGTTCTATTACTGATACGCACCCACCAAAAAATAATTTGCGCTCTGGTTAAAAAATCCTGTATACTGTGTTGGATTCTCAATGCTTGCTTCAACACCGACAGTTGAAAATGGAATGCGCGAGAAAAACCCGCCGGGATATATTACATCATCGTCTAAGACAGTCCCCGAAATGTAATGTAAAAGTGGTACCGTAATATTAATATATGTATAATAGGTACCACCAGTAGGTACAGTATTTTAAATGCAGATATTTTCCTAAATATTAATTTTTAGCTAAGACTAAGATTGAGTGAACTACTTATTTTAACACAAACATTTAAAAAAATGCAGACTGACGGTAACAAATTACCTTCTTACATTGTACTACAATATGACAGAAAGTTATTTAATCTAAATAAAACTCACAGTACAGTGACCATTCCCAAATACATATATCATCAACACCAACAGATCTGACACAAAACACACCACAATGTATACACACTTTTAAATTTTAAAAAAATAACCTTATTCTATAAAATATAAAACTGTTAACTGATTGAAGGTGCCTGGATCTCAGAACACTCTCTGAGATGTAGGATGATCAACTTGAATATAAACTTCGCAAAATAAATGTATTCATCTTCTTATTTATCTTAGTAACCATTATCTTTTCTATTAGAACATCGCAAACTTCATGAAGGATGTATACAAGAACCGATATGGAATGGACCTACAAGACGACACCGTAAACAGACTTTACTCCATAGCGGTCAGCATCTTTGCGATTGGTGGCATGCTCGGCGGCTTCTCTGGCGGCATGATTGCAAATAGATTCGGAAGGTAAGGAAAGATATACCGCGGCCCTAGCATATGGGCAACTGAAGAAACACGGGTGGGTTTTAGTCAGTAAAAGTCTGACACGCCCTCCCGCTTTGCCCAGAGCGGGAGACGTCATTTGATGATTTCCCACCCAGAAAAAAAAATGTAAGGATGACGTCACGATCCTATATATCACAATGCTCGAAAACTATGATAGACACGAACATCAATAACTTACTCCTACGCAAATTAATTAAACGGCTACTTTCTAGGGAATCTTTTTAATTGTACTCATTCGTTTGGTATACTTTATTCGTAAAACCATAAGATTTTTATCAAAACATTAGGTGATAATCGTCTTTGAATGTTGCGTAAGTTTAAGTTGTTTTCATTTTCGTGACTGTAGTTTGGTACTCGAGTCAATAAAAGAGATCAGCGTACAGGCAGTGAATTTACAACTATTTTTAATCTATTGTCTTAGAATGTCAAGTCTTTAAACCCTCTTCTGAGTGAGTCTTCGACGAAAAGAGGTGTCTGTAAAACCACTGTTCACTTACTTCAGTTACTTCAGTATTAGGCTCAGTTGATTAAGCGCTTAAGATTTCTAGACTATTAAATCTAAATTATTAGTTGTGAATATCCATTGTCATACCAAGATTGTATTTCTAAAAATAATTTACCAGCGCCATTCTATTTGAGTCTGCCATAATCCAAAGAGCAATCATATTGTGTTGATAATAAGAGTTCAATTTCACGATTGAAACGACCAGAACTTTCGTAGAACATTACTTTACTTCGTACATAACTTTGTCAGCTAATAACATGAACAGCTAGTAGCTAGAAATCAATTACTTAGCCACCAGCAATTGCATTTAGAGACAATATGGGAATAGCTATGATGAAAAATTGCTACATGTATTTGATAGCTAAACTATAGTACGACCCTCGAGAGAATGCTTTCGTGATACCTGACAATTTCATAAACTTAAAACTCAAAGCATTTCTTTCAAATAAGCCAATTACAGGCACTTTGAACTGTCAAGGGGTTGGTCACTGAGAAAGATGAAGCTCTTTTAGATCAAAATATTGTTACAAAAAATTGGTTATATTATTCATGTTGAGATTGTACATGTGAAAACGATGTTAAAAGACATGTTAGGTATATAGTTCTCACACATGTGCTCTCACGTCATACGAACGAATACCTGTTTTGCGAATTTGTTCTTTATTCGTTACTAGAACTGTCACACTGACAGGTGTCTGGAATGCATTCTCTTGAAGGCCGACCTGTAAACGAGCAACGGCAATTGTCATGTACATGTGAATGTAGCAGATGCTATTAGCAGTAGTATATATTTATCTTGATGATAAGCTACAGCTCATGGAATAAAGAAATAAATTCACCTTACTATACTCGCGATAATCTAGTTCGGGCTTTACAGAAAAAATAAATATATAATGATGGGAAAAAAATCTGATGCTTTAAAATGTACATGCGAAAATATATTTAAATATTGTGCAGTAATTACGTAAATCATAAACTCTATCGAAGTAAAAAATTGGTTAGGTTTCAATGACAAATCAAGACAAAAACTAATAACCCCACTGATTTAATTGACACATGTACTGAATCTTAATAATTAGTAGTATTAGGATATTAGTATTGATAGTTACACCATATTAGGGTAACACTGACGATCGTGGAATACGAAGATTGATTTATTTAATTTGTACCAGGAAAGGGGGCTTATTGCTAAACAACATTCTCGGCATCAGCGGCGCTAGTCTCATGGGGTTCACCAAGATATCACACTGCTACGAGCTCCTCATATTCGGAAGGTTCATCATCGGAGTCAACTGTGGTAAGTCACAATCAGTCTGGATTATACCCTCTTCTTGGACACAGGACTCCTCTCGATGAAAGGAAGTGAGCCGCAATCTACTACGCGGGCCCAGTACAGTGCAAACTCTTTGGAAGTGGTAAGTAATCTAATGAAAAAAATATTTACACCAATACTAGAACAAATTATTTTGATGTTAACGCAGCTCATTCTCTTCTGCCTGGCCTTTTTCCAACTATTTTAAAAACCTGAATACCAATATTTGACGTGGAGCTACTGCCTATCAAATCAAATCAAAACAAATCAAAATATTTTTATTTTACATAAACCTACAAGGGCACTTATGAAACGTCAGAAGCTAAGGTTTGACTTTTAATTCTATTCAGTAACTTGACAGTTCAAAGAAAAATAATGATACCATACTAAAACTAATAGAGTTGGGGTAGTGAACGATTTGCGTAAAGAATGAATGATAAAAATGACTTAAATAATACTTTAAAAATTCGTTTTTAGAGTGTGGAATATAAGAATAAGTAATAATTTTTAATAACAGTTATTTTCTTTTTATTTTCTTCTGATAGAATCAAAACAAAATATAAAAAAATCATGTCATTTTACTTTTTTTTTCTATAGTCATTTTATTTCCTCTGACAGCCACAGACGATGTATATATCGATATATTATATATTGTGTTTCAAGGCACATTATTAAATTTAAAATACAAAGTTTGCATGTAAGTACATTATTTCAAGTTCATTCAATTTCATTCATTCTTGCACCAGCTCACTATCTTTTTTTTTGTCAAAACCTGGTATCCCTCCAACTGTCAAGTTACTGAAAGTCGAACCTTAGGCACACGGTTCCAAATTGTTGATTCCTATGGAAAAGAGCCGGCAAGAAACTCCACGGTTACTCTTTTAAAAATAATTGGCTTTTACAATGGTTCCAAATTACAGTGTTAATAGGTATGCGAGAACAGTGTAGGACTGTCAACAAGTACCAAGTACCTAATGAAATAGAAAATTATCTAGTCTACAAGGCCTACAACATTCTCACATTCAGAAAATATAAAAGAATCTACTTAAATGATAGTATTTCATAAATAAAACATAATAACCTATTTAAACCAAATGTCATTGCTGATATGACAACCAATATTAAAGAGGTCAAATTAGAATTGTATGTATATAGTGTCAAATTATGAGTAAAAAATGTCGAAGAAGAATGTAAAAGAAAAACATAAATTAAAAATTGTACATCGTCATTTGGGAGCAGTTAATAGACATTTACATGGTCATCCTGTAATGAGCTACCAGGGAAGCCACATGTGCAGACGGAGTTATTGCCAAACTTCCTTGTCTTGAACGTAGTCTTTTATCTTATAATATGCATTTTTGATAGGACACGCTTAATGTGTGATTTGAACTTTCCGTAGCTAAGTTTAGTAACCGACTTTGGTAACTTGTTTTAAAAGCGGATACTGTTTATAAGCAATGATCACAATTTCATTTTTACTACGAGTATTTATATCATGGAAATCGCTTCTTAGTTTGAAAAGGCCTAAGTTTTTGCGAACATACAAATACATTCTAAAATATAAAGAGAAGGTAGAGTCAGTAGGAGAGAGGGGTACAAAATGGCATACTAGTTAGAAAATCAGTCATAGAATCTTTATTTATTAATAATATTGAACACTTTAGTAACTGTGTATTCTTTGGTTCATTACCTATTAGAATTATAGAGATCAATCAACTTAATACAAAAACAAAAGAATTATTCAACATTCTTTTTTATCATGAAAAAAAACCGTTTTGTCCGCCCTAGTCGGGTAAAATGACACACGTGATGTGGACAAAATGGCATACCATTTTTTTAATGAAAATCAGTCGATTAGAGACAGAGTTCACACGTAAAACGCTTTGTATTTTTCGGAACATCTGCACATGATGCATGAGCCCATCTTTTACAGCTCAAGCACATTAACCAGACCTCCTTTGGCTTGGACCTGGAGTAGAGGTCATTGCAATAAATGCAAGGACAATCTTCATCATCATCTCCGACTTCAGTGAAAGCTTGTAAGGAAGAGAAATCATTTTCACTGTCGGAACTAAAATCCAAAGCTTTCGTAACCTTTCTCCTGTTTTTCTTTGGAACAGGTGGAGGAGCTGATTTTGCTTTTGCCTCTTCTATATTTGGCGTTGAAGTTAACACCAATATTGTTGGTTTCTTGCGTGGTTTTCTTTTGCCTTGTCCAACCACATATGTTCCTATCGGCACTGGAGACAGCACGCTGACTGGAACATTGATATTCATGTCTTGGAGTATCAATTTAGATGATGTGGGTGTCGTAGGTATTGCAGTAGCTGTGTCTCTAGATTGGACTACTGAGAGTGGAAGTGGGTTGTCTGCGGCTGATGTGCTTGCAATTATCAGTGATGTCGAACTGCCTGCTTCTACTTGAGATGGACCTGATGACGGTATGCATAGGTTTTCTGCTGCCGTTGAATCTTCTTCGGGCTCTACCCGATCTTGTTGCATGGGGATGTTTGTCGTCTCAGCAGGCTCAAACAAATAATCTGGAAATATGTTTGGATCAACAGGCCAGAGACCTGTTTTTTGAAACCCATTGACGGCAGTTTGAATCGTTGCTGCTTTGCCATAAGCTTTGTTGAGAACTGCACCTATTTGAAAATGAGTAACAACTCTGCCTGGATGGTTCTTCAACCAAGTGCTCACTTCTTGATTAAAATATGTCTTCAGTGGCCCATAGAAAGATACGTCTAATGGTTGCATGCGGTGCGTGCAGTGAGGTGGCAAGCATACCATAATGATTCCATGCTCTTTTGCGAATTTTAAGCTTTCAATACCTTTATGACTTATATGTCCATCAACTACCAAAAGCACTTTATCATCAAGACTCGCTTTTACATGCAACTGAAAGTGCACCAACCATTTATAAAATACAGCTGTTGTCATCCAACCTGATTCCTGGGCAATACCCAAAGTACCGGTTGGAGCTTCGTCTATCAACTCCTGTTTCATGATTTTTCTAGGATAAATTAAACACGGCGGGACAAAATGGCCATTTGCACTCATGCAACAAACAACTGTCACATGAGACCCCTTTTCAGCACTAGTCAAAGCCCCAACCTGCTTACGCCCAGTAGTAGCAAAGACCTTTTGGGGTCTCTGGACTGTTGATAAAGCTGACTCATCGACATTGTAGAGCCTATGAGGAGAAATGTTGTTGCTCTGAATAATGTCTTGGTAAGTGTTGAAAAATAGTGCTACTTGCGGTTTGTTAAAGGCTTGGGCTCTTGCAGCTGAAGTCGCTTCAGGTTTCCTCAAGGATATGTCTGGGTGTCTGCGTCGAAATCCAGCCAACCATTCTTTGCCTGCCATCTTTTTTTCATTGTTGAAGTTATGAGGAATATTATTAACGTCTGCAAACTGGTAGGCCAATTCCAAAACTTCCTTCCTTGTGAATCCAAACAATCTCGTTTCTAGTAATTTAATATGTTCTACCAGTTCTCGTTCCATTTCATATATGAAGACACTCCTGTACCTACCCATACCTAAAACAATAAGGCGAGTACGTGATTAAATCCGCTCTGATCATGCTTACATAACGCTACAGTTAAAAAATACTACATAAGTTGGAAGGTACCTTTAGTAGTTGGAGCTAAGAATTTATTTTGTTTCAGTGCATGTCTTCTAAGGGTCGACTGTGGGACATTAAATACTTTAGAAGCCAATAGCCAGCCCATTTCATTATTCTTCACAGCTTCAATAGCCTTTTCCATGGAGGTTTTATCCCATCCCTGTCGGTCTGTTTTTCTAGAATAGTTACGAGGCATGATTGTTAAGAATCTGAAAAAAGAAAAAAGGGTGGGTCAAATGACATAGTATGCTGTTTTACCCGAACAAGGCGTATGCCATTTTGTCCACTTCATAACCTTCAACGTAAGAAAACAATAACTAAAAAAATAACTAGAATTATGAGATTTCAAATCATTTTCGAAGTTATTTAGTAAAATTACAATAAATTAATGCTAAATTCAAACAAATTAACGTAAAAAATACTTACTTTTACGAGAAACAAAATCCGCCTGAGTAAAACTCGTGACAGCAAAAATTAAACAAACATGTGTCCGCACCACACGGCCCAACGGACGCGACTGGCGCCGCCACAGGTTGCGACCTGTTACTAAGCGATCCTCTACACGCCATTTTGAGAACTATTATGTCTGTGGTTTTGGAGAAAAGGAGGTGTGCCATTTTACCCACCTATGTCATTTTGTACGCCTCTCCCCTATATCAATTTCTGTGAATTTGATTCTAAGAGACTCGCGAGGCTTCATTTTATAGATTGCGCGGATTGCCCTCTTTTTTTAAATAAAAACTGAATCTACGTCAGCGTAACTGTAATGTGGGTACACCCCATTGTAATTTTGAATCTAAAGTAATTCCTAGAAATTTGGTTTCCGAAATAATATCTAGTTTCTTGCCATCAAGTTTTAAATTTAGATCTACTTGGGGTACATTTGGTAATGAGAACTTAATAAATTTAGTTTTGTTTGCATTAAGTAAGAGATTATTAGCTGCAAACCATTTTGAAAGAACAGCTAGACCCTCGTTAACATGTAAGACATCCGTATCTTTTCTCTCTGTTTTAAAAATAAGAGAAGTGTCATCAGCGAATAGAATTATATCCGAGAAGTTAGCTATCATGTAAGGATAGTCGTTAACGTAAACTAGAAATAAGTAAGGGCCAAGAATTGAACCTTGAGGCACGTCCATCTTAACTAGAGACCCCGAGGACGTCGCCCCGTAACGTTTACTTTTTGCTGCCTGTTATTATTACTATTATTGTATTTACAAAATATACTAACTTAATTTGGATAATTTTTAATACCTATGTATTATAATTCTGTTTATCCACAATTGTTGGTAATGCTCTCCTCGTGACACAACTACCTTCTATTCTGTTCTGTTGTTCGTCCAGGGTTAAACACATCATTAGTGCCAATGTACATATCGGAGATCGCGCCTCTAAACCTGCGCGGTGGGCTGGGCACGGTCAACCAGCTAGCTGTCACTGTGGGGCTCCTTCTCTCGCAAGTCCTGGGCATCGAGCAGATTCTTGGCACTGATGAAGGATGGCCTATTTTGCTTGGTAAGCTGGCGTTTGCGATTTAAAACTATTTCTACCCGTCACCTTAATCAGCCTGTAATGTTCCCACTGCTGGGATGCGGGCTTCGTCTCGGTGAGAGAGAGTGGGCCGTAATTCATCACGTGGTCCCATTTAACATAAAGTAAGTTAGGATATTAAGATTGGGCAGATTTATCTGCCAATCCAGTTGATTTTTTTGCAAAACATCTTCGAATAAATTTCCACTCAACGTTCTGGATAAGTGTTACAGTAAATTACTGTATTTATGATTTAATAGTGGTTTAATATTGTGACCAAAAGTCTGCTTTTTTTTTCAAACATATATCGGCTTTTAAAAATAGGTCATGAAACTCAACATCGAATCACGTTCATCAATGAACGAGCTGCAAGCTATCGACACTATCGTAGGTATGAAATCTAGCTGTCTAGGGCGTGGGCGTGTCGTCCGACAACTACCGCCCCACTGACTTGTATATAACGCTATGTACTGTAAATATCTTGTACATAGGCGGAAACTGCATAAACCAACATCGAAGAGGTCCTTTTCGCTATAAAATTAATGCAGAAGGTTCGAAAATCTAACAAATCAACGCAATATTTTGCGGTTTGTTTTAATGTATTCCAAGGTTAAAAACAGTTCTATATAGAGTATTTCTAAGTTTTAAAATATAATAGTAAACAGGTTAAGTTAAATATCTGAAGAAAAAAAGAACAATTATAAACTTAATCAAATATTCCCTCTCCACATCATCATATTAAACTTTAAAAACAGAATCATGAATAAAAAGACAAAAATGAAGAATTAAATTCAGAACTGCGAATTAAAACCTTACAGAAGCTAGAACACGATAAATTCAAAGGGTGATCAGAACTTTTTGTCACACCTGCGCCTTGAAAACTTATGAAAAAACAGATTGCAGTAATAAGCAATAAAGATGAAAGGAAAAGTTAGAGTGCAAACTTGAAGAAGCACGGTCGCTGCAAGTGTGACATTCTTAAGTTAAGGATAACTTACAACTTGTTAGTTGACGTAAACGACGCGACGACTTTGAAGCTTCAAGAGCAGTTAAAGTTAGTCTTGGAGGATATTTTCATATATAAATTTATGTTGACTCGGTCACAGGAATTTTGATGTATGTCAGGTGAGTATGGAAGTTATGAAGTTGATGTGCTTATTTTAAGAGTCAAATTAGTTGTTCTGAGGTCTTTAGACAAAGTTTGTATTATTGTCGACACAAATCATTATAAGGTTAAACGAACAAATAAAAAATATTTATTTTGATTTATGTAGGTGATCAAGTGTTGTATTTTGCTGATAACATCCTTGAGTAAGGTGTCGTTTAACGTAACAATATATTGTCATGTGAGCAATAATTTGATCACAATAGAAATATGTTTAAGAATAAGTGGATACTCAGACTACCTACTATCATGTTTAGGTCTGGCGATCTGTCCGGCTATCCTGCAATTATTGTTGCTGCCTGCCTGTCCGGAATCGCCCCGGTACTTACTTATCACGCGCCAATGGGAGGAAGAGGCTCGGCGTGCTCTCAGACGACTGAGGGCTAGCAACCAGGTAAGAAGTGACTTTCATCATCATCATCATCATTTCAGCCGTAAGACGTCCACTGCTGGACTTAGGCCTCCCCCAATTTGGGGGGCTTTGCCATAATCGCCACGCTTGGCAGGCGGGTTGGCGATCGCAGTATGGTGGTAAAATGCATAGAGAACGCTGCTGCCCATTCTCTAGTAAGTCCCTTAGTCGTCTTTTACGACACCCACGGGAAGAAATGGGGAGGTGTTATTCTTTACGTCCGGCACCACACGGTACGGTACGGTAATAAAACTGCTGCTGCGGTACGGTAGAAGTGACTTTAGATTAGATTTACTTCAATGATTTGCTAAAGTTTTTGTATATTTGTTTGGGGTACAGCGAATAACGTCAAATCTTTTTGTACATCTCAATATCCTATTTAGGTGGAAGAGGATATTGAAGAAATGCGTGCCGAGGAACGAGCCCAGCAGGCGGAGGCATCTATCTCAATGCGGGAACTTCTATGTTCTCCAACGCTACGCGCTCCCTTACTCATCGGCGTTGTGATGCAGTTGTCCCAGCAGCTCAGTGGCATCAACGCAGTAAGTGACCCTTTGACATTGGCTTCTTCAGGTTGTAAAAGCTTCGATCTTTAAATCAAAGACTTTTATACGTTCTAAAAATACAATGTACCCGTACAAGACGCAATGTGCCTACTTATTCAACAGACAGTAAATAATTGAGTACTTTCTTCCACTCAAGTTGTATATGCGATTGAATTTACTGGTGCTAAAAATACGATCTCAGGTATATTTTTCAATTCTCCGACTCGATAAAATAAATATAAGTGTAAAGTTACTGCGAGGCCCCATCAGTTCCATCGTGTCCTCAGGTATTCTACTACTCCACTTCGCTGTTCACTTCATCGGGCCTTACGGACGAATCAGCGAAGTTCGCGACCATGGGTATCGGGGCCATCATGGTCGGCATGACCCTGGTCTCCTTGCCTCTCATGGATCGCACTGGAAGAAGGACGCTGCATCTCTACGGCCTCGGAGGAATGTTCATCTTCTCTATATTCATCACCATTTCATTTCTGATAAAGGTGTGTCTTATAAAATTGTGGTTGGTTTCTCTGGTATGTTCGAAATTTGAAGGTAATAAGCTCAAAAATCGATTTGTACGAATGTATTCGCCCGGATCATCACTTTTAAATAGTTTAATATTTTCTGCACGCAATTTGCTCGAAGTCAGTAATAGGTTTTTCTGGGTTTGTCAATTTGCCCACACATAAATTGTCTTCGCGCCAGTCATTTACAGAAAATAATATATAATTTAAAAGTGACGATTCCCCGATTCGAGCGAGTAAATTCGTGTAAATCAATTAATACGCCTAAAATATAAATCAAACTGCTGTAAAGTTATAAGCATAATTATACTGTTGATCTAATTTAATGTTGTGTTGTGAAGTAAGAATGGATCAAAGGTTATAACAAATAACACAAGACAATAGCCGGAGATTTGCATAATACTTACACATCGTTCTCCGCAACATATACAGCATTAACTCTCTCAAAACAATAACTAATCAATGAAAACCACCACAAAAAAACTCTAAAAGTACTAACATTGATATTTTCTTTAAACTTGTATTTGGAATTTTGTTGTGTAATTTAGAATAAGTTGGGCCAGTATTTCGGTTTGTTATACCGGTCCTAAATGTATTCCTTGAGGGACACCGTGGAATATCACCTCTTTCTTACAATTCTATGATTATTTTTTTACATTAAAATCCAGATTATGATTGTTGTCTTACTTAAGCGTTGTCCCGATCAAGGATTACATTTAAAAATGGCTTTGGCACGCTTTTCATTGCTTTCGTCACCTCTATTACCGTTCTTGACTATCAATACTTCATTACTGATATTTTCTCTCATACCCCAATTGGTTGCTCGATCTCTTCCAAATCAACTTATTAAATTAATATTTTCGAAATTAGATTTACTCTCATTGGTTTATTTAGATTTGTGGACGTCTGAATACTAAGACGCCTTCTAGATTATATTGTTTATGTCTGTTCACATGAATATGATTTGTATCACATACCATATTCATGCTTAGTGGTTATTTTAGAGCCGAGGCATAGCGTGAATCGAAAAAAAGACATTCAATTAAAATTATTTTCGATTCTTTCAAAGATAATTTTTCATCAAAGTAATAACAAGCTTCAATATAACGTAAAATGTGGTTTATTGAGATTCGTTTAATGATTTCAAACAAGGCTACTCAACCAATTTTGAATATGGGCCATATTTTTTATCAGCAGTCCGCTAGCGGGCCATTTAGTAAATAAAACTGCCCCACAGTTACGGTAAATACCTGTAAACAAAAGTTTAAGATACTTATAGTGTGAATAAAATTTCATTGACACTTTTGAGGAGCATATTTGGCGACAAATCTGAGGTCGATACTAAAATCAACTCTAAAAACATGTTTCATTGATGGTCTCATTGGGAATGAGTTTGAAAGAAGCAAAACAAAATTAAATACCTGGTTCGAAATCCTGAAATCTGTTCTCAAAGGACTCGGCGCTATTGGCGAGATAATTTAGATGCACTGGCGGGCTACTTGTTGGCGCACGAGCCTGGGGTTGTGCAGCCTTGTTTAAAGACATTGTTGATGAATTTTATGTCGCTACTCGCTTCAACTTACGGTAGTAGTACATTATTACATTCAGAAAGTAAAGATACAAATTATTCTCTTGATGTGTCTTACAAATCATACCTTCGTGAATTCAGAGTAATTTAATACATATAGGAATGTTTTATCAGACGATTCATTATTCATTTCCTAAAATTATCAACAATCATATCGTCGAATCATTTATGTAGTCTAGTAACACAGTGCATGCACCTCATCTTTAATCCCTGATTTATTTCTCACACACTGTCATTTGCTTCATCGGGTGTATGTGTCACCAGTGGTCTTAAGACTGCTATTGTGTTCAACAAATCATTGCCACCAACGTCCGTTGTTGACTTTGGTTTATTCACTATAACAGTTGTTAACAATCACTGAGAGACATACACTCGTCGCTTCGCTAGCCCTCCCCCCTCTTCGACTTTCCTGTTTCCGAAACCGGACTCTCGGTAGGAAAGCATTGTAAATAATGGGAATAAATTCTCAAATATAAATGTTAGGAACATCACTCACATAGCACTAACACTAATTTTGTTGGCCACTCAACTGTGGCACAAGTTCACGGGGAGCTCAGCGCACGCGTTTTTAAATGAAGCGAAATTTATAATCACACAAACACTGCTCAAAAGCAGGATGGCACTTATCACCAGCATACGCAGTACATAAGATAGATGGACGACACTACGCTACCAGCACTCAACAACTGAGTCGGAACTCCTCGCATCGCGCGGAGCATGGCGGACACACGGACAGACTAGTGTGTGATGTGCATTTATGTTTGTGGTTTATTTCATCATCCGGTCGGCGACGGGAAAGGACACCATTACTATCCCCTGATAGGAGTTCTTCGGCTATGTGCAGGAAATGATCGACTGGATGAGCTACTTGTCAGTGGTGTCGACGCTGAGTTTCGTGGTGTTCTTCGCGGTGGGCCCCGGCTCCATCCCCTGGCTCATCACCGCCGAGCTGTTCTCCCAGGGCCCCCGCCCCAGCGCGATGGCTATCGCCGTATTAGTTAATTGGATGGCCAATTTCGTTGTCGGAATCGGCTTTCCTAGCATGAAGGTAGGTCTCTATGTGTTTGCCCAACAATGTGTGTAGAATTTCAATTGCCATCCGTTAATTAATATTGGCTCTGGTCTTATAATTACGGTCAGTCATATTGGCAGTCAATATTGATTCCAATCAAGTAATACTGAAATTCAGTATCGGAGGTACATAGGCGGGTGAACAGATTACGTATTCCTTAAATTTCGATTATCAATGATGATTATTATCAAATGTCTATTGTGTCGTATAAAATTTTTGTTTCAGTACAATGCTAATTATGTTTATTTTGCAGGCACTACTGGAAAACTATACATTCCTGCCTTTTAGTGTATTCCTTGCAATTTTTTGGATATTTACGTATAAAAAAGTTCCTGAAACAAAAAATAAGACCTTCGAAGAGATCTTGGCACTGTTCCGAAATTCCAACGGGAGGTAAGAGGCGGCAGTTATTTCATAGATATATTTTGAATACTTAGTGGCACTAACTGTGTCCTACCATTACATGACACATGATTCATGATTTTCCTTATTATCACGACACAGCACTAAACCAGACTGGTGCTGGTCATTCATGCGCACGCGCTGCACGTGATGTTTGTAAAGCATTGTGTACATATCACTGGAACGAACGATGTTACCCTGTCTCATAGAGAGGGCTGTTGGAACATAGCTCCTACCCACTATGTACCGTATTTCAGATCCAAATTCTATCAAACAGTACAACCATGTTCATTTACACACAACATTTGTACACAAGGTGGCAAAAATATTATAAAGATTTGAGTTGTTAAATTCGCATCTAAACCTTTATTACAAAGAGAGTTAAAATAAAACTAAAAATAAAATGAAGTCACTTGTAACAAACAAATAATTTGCAAGAAATCATTTAAAGAATTAGTGGAAGATATTTATGGAAAATATGTTGAAGTAAAAAATAAATACATAGTAGGGTGACTAAGATAAAATATTGAAGGAAAATTAACTATATTAGACAACGCAAAACACAGTAGAGAATCATTTCAGAAATGATATTTCAAAGTAAAATAAACTAAAAACATAGTTAGCTACTATGGAACTCTGCAATACCTTGAACGGCGAAAATCTGAACGGCTTAGAAGCGTAAGTAGTGATGATCTGGAAAACATGGGGGCTATCACATAATCGGTCAATGGGGATGATTGGAGACTGTGTGCAGGGACAGTTTTCGCGACAGCCGCCTCTACGGGAGTATGATGAACTGCGTGAACGCCTTGGAACAGCAGCTGCCACCCCCGCCACCTCCCGCCCCCGTTGACGAGAAACACGATTCGCGTAAGTACCACGCTTAATGTCACCGCGCTCACATCACTATGCTGCCTACAGTGTTCTCTTTAGCTGTTTCATTCGGTAAACAAACACTACACGAATAAGTTTCGCATCAATCACACGTTACGAACGTCTTGATCTTTGTTATGGTTTCAGTTTCATCAAAACCTGATTCCAATGAACCATAACCATGTTGTTTACCAAATCAGACAAATAAAGAAGAATACAATTTACATTTTACAACACGGAGTCGTTACAAATGGAGTGAACCGCAGAATTGCTTGGTCGGGACTCAGATCGTCATCACAATCACTTTCAGGTCACTTAATGTTATAAGAAATGTTCGTACTACAACGTCTCCATTTTTAACTTCTCTGTGAATAATAATAAGATATAAATTGCTAACATCATGATTGGCTACTCTGCATTACATTACAGATGATTCCTTTTTTAAAAGGTAAACTCTTGCTTTTGTCTTGATGTTTTTTAACTTGTAGGCATCAGTCATTTTATTCTGTTTCACACTTACACAGTACACTTCATCTTACAATACGCTTCTGTGGAACTTTACAATTGTATGTGCATGATTTCTTGTGTTGTTAAAAGTATGTTTAACATTTGTGTGCGTGGTAGCTCCGGTACCCACCAGGCCGTTTCACTGGTAGTAACAAAATTACAGTAAATCTTCAGATTTCACTAATCGTGGAGCTCTATCGCGAGTAACGGACACTGCCTTGTGGAACCCCCCGCTCCGCTTTTATGCTTTTTCCAGATTGCCGCTATGGTCCTGGATGTTATGGTCTAGCGATACTTCCCTGACACTCCCCTACTTTAACCCTTTATAATTTCACAATGAGACTACCCTTCTTCCAGAACTGTACTGCTAGTTAGAATTTGAACTGTTTCCACTTCCCCTTCGTAGGCTCAATTCTGTCCAATTTTTATTTTTCTAGATTTCTTGGTGGGCTAAGCTATGTTATTTGTCAGTTTAGATGTGTTATTTTATTAAAATTTATATAAAGGGCTTTGTTTTAAATGACTTGGCGTTACTTAAAGGAGTGTGCGTTTAAGATAACATGTCTTATTAAACCACAAAAAAATGCGATAATTAAAGCAAGTTTTTACATTCTTAAGTTATCTTCAAATCTTAATGATTTACGGTGAAAAAAAAACAACAAAACGGCATTATAATTATTCCAAAATTGTAAGCAGTAGAGTAAACATATGATCAATGCTGTTAGTCGTTCGATGGACTAAGGACGTATCCTGTAGATGGGAAATTCTACATCGACACAACTCTTACAAAGTTTCGCCAAGTGATTCAAAGAAGCCCAATATGTTTATATGAATATAATTTAACACATTTTTTTACGATAGGGAAATGCTCCTGTGGCGAAGACTCGTCACAGTGGAGTGCAGAAGTCCACGGCGATTTAAAAATCACCCTCAAAAGGGACAGCATTGAAAAAACGTAAACTAGCAGAGGTTAGATTAATTATAACTAGGATAATCAGGGTTATTGGCAACTGCTTGCGCAGCCAAACAGTGCGTTAATGATGATATCGATGATGTCGATGAAGGTGGATATAAACTATTGCAAACGCAACAAGTGTACCGCGGCCCACTGGACACTTCTCACTGGTGTGGTCTGACTGGTTACGTGCAAACTCGAATTACCGCGAGGAATACATTTGTGTATAGCAGGGTATGCCGTTGCGAGACATTCAAGTGTTTTAGTTTGTAGTTAGGATGAATAACCGTTCTTGAAACTATCGTATGAACCTAGTCTCAGTTTCGACGATAGAAAGTTCGGTTATGGGATAGACAAACGAGACTCAACTGATGGAATACTAAGCTTGCAACACTGAGAATTCTTAGAGCGACTTAGGTATCCCTGTTTATCGGAAATGATGTGTGTCAGGAGATAACTGAGCTATGCTTTACAGTATCGGAGCAGTCTTCGGGTGGGGGGGAGGCGGGGCGACCCCCGCCGCCGCTGCCGCCGCCCAGGTTCCCCGCCACAGGCAATGTCTGACAATGGGAGACCGCTGCGAGGGCGCCTCTAGTGGGCCCGATCAAGGCCGCCGCCAGCTTCTTGTTTCATGGGCTCAGACGTCAGGGCGGCGGCCGTGTCACCACTACTACCACACAACAAATGTTCTAAATCGATGTGATTAGGTATATAAATCGAAACTAGTTATAAGTCACGGCGTAAATTAAACATACATAGTTCTTTAGTCGTCATTTTATGACATAATTTATGAAAAAAAAAAATGCATAGGTACCCTGTAAAGTGCCATCGTTTCTTGTACCCATTTTAATTAGATCTTCTCATGATGAATTTTATCGAGTGTTTCGGTCGGCTCTGGGGTTCAGTAATTACGGTCTACAGATTATAGCTTCTGATACCTATCTATAAATTTACTGATAAGTACGTTTCGGCGGTGAGGGAGATTCATTATAAAAATAGTAGATTTTTATCGACTACTTAGGAGCAAGCCGGTTAGGGATCGACAGAGGGAACTCTTTTTTCTGGCTGTCTGTACGCACTGGTCTAAGCCAACTAATCCTATGTAGAAAAATACACTTAAAATGGGTACGATGACTGTACTTGTGCTGAGGTCATGCGTGACGTCACGAACATGTATAGAAACATGTAAATACATGCTGTGAATCTATTGTATTGTTGATTTTTATTATGTTTATCTAAATATATATTATTGAATTATTTTACAAATGTTTTTATTATTTTTTTACTCAAAGATATTGTTATATACAAATGATGATATATGAAGTCATATCCAGATGACCGGCATTATTAGTTCTTATGACAGATTGTAAGAAATACATAATAAGAAAGAGATACAGTCAACAGTTTACAACAGTTCGCATTCGGGAATTGATTACAATAAATGTGAAAAGTATATCTGTATGTTACATAGCAAAATATAACCTGAAACAAACTATATTACGTTGGTTTATAATTATGTTATAAATTCTTTTGTAGCTTAGGAGATAATAAGAGAAAATATTATCTTTTTATTGACGAATAAAATGAATAGCGTTTTAGTAAGTTATACAATTTTGTGGAGACTTTAATAATGTAATGCTTTTAACTTATACGCCCCTAGAAAGAGAAAAAATTAATTACTTATTAGTTAGGTTTCAGTAGTAACTACAGGGTTCCAGTCAATTTGTGCGTCCGTGCGTCCGTATACTGCTCAATTCAATATATTAAGACTAAGGTGATCTATAGCGTGTCGTGATTGGTGCAGTAAGCACGGCCTAATGTTAAAAATGTGTGTTGTACGTCGCTGACGATGACTGCTATCATTTAACGCAATAATTGGCTCAAATGATCTGTCATGTTGTGTATATGTGGTCTCGAGTGTGACGCGTCAGGTCGCGACCAGCGCAACTCTCAGTCGAGGGATATTAAATAAATCGATAAGCTTCGGAATGTCTTGCACAGACGCGACGCCGCGCGACAGAAACGCGCGATCGAATCACTCCCAAGTCGCAGCCGTGTAACACATTCCGCGGTCGTCTTAATTCTAAATTAACTATAAGACTAAAATATTTTCCAAATAAAATAATAATTAATAATAATAAAAATTTATAATTGTACAATTTGCAACAATAATGTCATTTTTAATTTATAAGCAATAAGTAGAGGGAAGTAATGTTTAATTGATGTAGCATTCGACATTTTTGTATTGTAATAAGTCACAGTAGATTTTTTGTAAGTTATATTTTTATGAATAAATGTTATAATTACGTTAGAGGGGTGGTGGGGTGACACTCGATGAGATCGGTGCGCCCGGGCGCCGGGCGGCAGAGCCGGTAGGGACGGCTCCTAAATATTATCGCTAGATCTCATAGTGAATGCTATTGGCGATAGCGAGTGAGACTGTGTCTCCAAATCAAATAGTATAAAGTTAATTAGACTACAGCAACGTTTATGGGTTGTTCCGATATTTCGGTGTTATTATAGTTTTACGGTCGAAAGCCCGAAGATTGTTCGAATTCGAAATCCGCGCAAAATAACTGCACAAGTTTGTTCTAAAGAACGCACAATCTAGGTTTCAGTTAACATTCATACGCATACGAAAACAACGAGCGTACTGATTTGTAATAATTTTTTGTACTTAATTTACAATTTTGGTTTAGGTTACATTTGGTAAATGTAACATCGCCACAATGCCGTGTCACATTAGACTGAGAAGTACATTAAAGGGACGTAAATTTAATTTATGATTGAAATAATAAAGTCAATAAATAATAAACAATTCAATAATTATTCGTAAATGTAACATTACTGTCGGTTAATTAAAGTTAATGTACCACTGCTACCGATCAGTGCGCATCACACTACTTTAGTTGTTCTAACATTTCTGAAGGCTGTGATCTCTGTGAATGTGCACACAATAATGCTCTATCATTAGATAAGTTTGCACCGTCGACCCGTCGCGCGTCGAGGCGTGTGAAGGTTTACATGTTTCTGTTTATCTTCGGGCAAGCGATAGCTAGTAAACTTGTAAATAAATTTAATGTAAGTACAAATCGGTACAAGTTTCAGTCGAGCCAATGCGACGGTTAAGATATTTACCATTTTATAAATAATGCTGTGTTACATTTTCAAATAATATATTGTGTTGAATTTATAATAATATGCAGCGTTGTGATTCCTTGTTGCGTTACACTTTGTTGAGCATTCAATATGGAACTATCAATTATTGTGTTATGCACTTTAACTGAATTATTGTTGTAAGATATTATTAATATGTATAGTCAAATTATATTCTAGCTGAATTGTTAGGTTTGAACTGTTCAAGCTTTTTACTGTTAGTATCATGTTGCGAGGAGTTCGGTAAATAATACGAAGTGGCAAGCATTGGATCGATTGAACTTAAGAGCCCATTACGATTGTAACCAATCAATATTAGAATCATACTATGGAAATGGTGAGAGGTTTTATCTTGACACAGCGTGACAACGCAGCCACCGTGAGTGCACGAGAGCTTCGGACGATTAAACATTTCTATATTGGATGTCATTCGGGCGCACCATGTGCCCGCGAAATCCAAAATTCAGCAAACCATTTGTATGAAGAGTCACGCGGGCTCGCTGTTCCCGTAACCACGTCGTGTTGGGACACAGCCTCAGAGAGCACCACCAACCTTGATTTCAAAACTTATTTCATAAAAGTTACAAATAAACTGATCCAGTTAGGATCAACATTACAATACGATGAGATAAAGACTGCGACATGGCTGTAATTTTCCTGCAAATTGAACTGAAGTGTTTCGATATATTAGATTTTAAAATCTCCCAAAGTTCCCAGCGTCCTAAGTACGAATGGTTCATACATTTTCGAGTCTGTAACATATTTTATGAGATAAGTTTTATCGGAGCTGCCATACAAATAATAAAGGAATATAATTGTATGCAGTTTTGACGATTTCGTCCTTATTTTGGAGTTTGTCTAAAGGGAGAATAAGCAACATGATTCTGAAAAGAGCATAAACAAACGGATAATATTATAGATTTTGGAATTGATTTTTTAAAGTTGGTTATATTATATATTATATCATCTACACGAAATATTATTAAGGGTTGATAAGTACTGAATTGTCTTGGATTACACAAATATGAATAAGGAAAGTTGTGTTGCTCATTTTTCCGATTGAAAAGTTTGTTATTTTACTGCAGACATATTAAATTTATGGCGACTAATAGAGTAGGCAGTTTGTTGAATTTTTTCCAACAAATTAGACAAGATTGTATGTGTAATATCTTACTATCTTACTTCAATCAGAGAAACGATCAGAATTTGGAACAAAATTGACATCCTAAATTTGTTTTTTTCTGTATTGTTCTGCAGTGAAATGACGAACATTCATACAAACAGATGTTGACCGCATTGGTTGTAACGTGATGGGCTCTCAACCACATTGATGTGTGTATGTTAGGTAGGTGGTTATGTCTCGTGGCGACGATCGGCGTACGGACGCACAGATCGACAAACGCTAGTATATGCCCTGTTACTTTCTTAAAAGCACTCTCCGCAAATTATGCCACTATTAATATCTGATGCGTTTGAGTTTCAATAAACGGAGGATACTCCGTACTTGTACAAAATAAACTTGTAAAATTTTATTGGAACTACTTGTTATAAAAACGTAAAAATATACAAAAAAAAAAATATGCCTGTGGTTTTCTTTCTTGTTACCCTTGAGCTCCATATTCGTGGTTACTAAAAGTCAAAATAGTTAAAAACAAAATGTGTAAGTCAAAATCAAAGCAACATAAACCATTTTGCGCCACTTTTGTTGGCCACGAATACGAGACTTCTCACCCTCTACACATATACTGTAGCACAGCAATCTCATTCCATTACACACTCTTAGCGACAATCATTTCCATCCATACAACATCAAAATGAAAAACTGCACCCTAATTGGGTACCACACTCTAAATCTCAACACAAAAGTCATATAAGAAATTCTTAATCAATTGCTTCATAGGATTAAAGATTCGTCTGATCAGCAACGTGAAAAAAAATAGGTTCAACAACTAAAACACGACTACTAAAAGATCACGCTCTAAAAACTATAAAACGAGAAAATATTCTCATCCGAAATTGTTATGTACAGACGCCAGCACGTCAAGCTACCCGAAACTGTCAAATTCTCCCAATCAACATTGAACCTAATGCTAATAGCGATTAAGTTGAAAATCTATTAAAGAAATTTAACAGATTTTGATACCTTGATGTGCTGGCGTTTGTATACTATTCAATATTTATCTCCCATAATAATGAATCATTTGAAATGTGTTAATTAAGCCATTTCAATTGATACCCAACACCGCATCATTATTGTTCCGTAGTTGTAGTTCATGACTTTTGTGTCCTCTAGAGGGTGCAATATTCAATTTATTTTAACGCAATGACCACCGAACGATCAAGGCGCTTCCATCAATACCTTATTTGTCAAATTTTGATAAGTAGTTTAGAAGTTATGAGGGAACAGATACACACCAACCGGTCAAAACAGTAATTCAGACACTAATCCACATGGTATTCACATGATCTGACCAAGATTATAACTAGACTTTAAAAGAGACTGTGACCTCTGAGTTTGTTTCGGCCTTTTTCTCAGAGTAGACAGATAAGAAACGCCGACCTCATTTAGATTAAAAAATATGATTGACATGTAAACGTGTTTGTATAAACCCGAGTTGCAGAAATACAATCACATATGAGCGATAATCACGCATTAACGCGAACGATCATTTTGTTTGTACGCGGGATATCGATGCATTAACAAAATGGAATCAGCTATCAATAAAAATGTTATTCCTAATCGTATTACGACTAATAGTACACACGGCTACATATCAAGCTAGACATTCCCAATTTTAGCTGACCTCACATTGTATAGACTTTCCGTGCAATGAGAAGTCACCTTATACTGGAAATTTATAGCCTGATTTGTCGCATAAAGGCTCCAACAAACATGCGACGCAACACGCGCAGAACGATTTATACGAAAACTTTATGGAGATTGTTCTACAAAAGTCATGAAGCACTGTCGGAAACCTTCAAACACTTAGAATGATACACACTTTCAATCAAATATTTCAAAAATCCAATGCTTATTTAAACAATCTAATCATCTGCATAACGCAATGGATATAGACCCATTAGTAAAGTGACATCAACTGTCATTATTAGTTTACCCAATTAGAGCTAGTGATACTGTTTAATTAATATGCATAAGCTAATCTAATTTGGACAGGCCTGTTGGTCTAGTGGTTAGCGACCCTGACTGCTATGCCGGAGGTCGTGGGTTCGATTCCCACCCAGGACTAATGTTTGTGTGATGAGCACGATCATTTGTTCTGTGTCTGGGTGTAATTTATCTGTAATATGTATGTATTTAGAAATATATAAGTATGTTTATCAGTTGTCTAGTACCCATAACGCAAGCTCTGCTTAGCTTGGGACTAGATGGCGTTGTGTGATAGTTGTGGAATATTATTATTATATTATTATTATTAATCACAGATCAGAGGGGTAATTGCGGAACTTTTTATCGGTAGGAATTGGTTTACTATTTATAGTTAAACAACATTCATTGCGTTATTTACGTTGCTGAGCCGACAATTTATTCGAACAAATGACGCAATGGTTTAGAAATAATCTTTAATCCCATTCAGATTCTGATAAATTGTGCGTTTCGCAATTAGGGTGCAGTTCAATTGAAAGCATTTATGAACACTTATAATATAACTGCCTCGTTGGTCTAGTGGTAGCAAGCGCTACTACTGAGCATGAGGCAGGGCCTCAGGTTCGATTCCCAGGTCGAGAAAAGTGTTATTGGGTTTTTCGATGTGGAATTTCACAGTAGCAGCCCAGATTCTGTATTTGTGCCCGGTTGATGGCAATTGGGTCGCCCCTTTTATACAAGATGCAGTTTTGAACCTGCAAAACATTTCAGGAGGTTGTTATGAGACTCGTAAATAATCATATAACAATACGATACCGAGTCAATAATCAATAATACTTTTTATTTTAGATTTTTCAATTTTATTGTTTTTCAGAATAACTCTCTTAATAGTCCTCTTCAAAAGTCTATGAAAGAAATGTCGGTTGCGTTTGTTTGTGTGTGTAAAAGCGCAGTTTAAGGATACGTACAGGCTGGCCGCGTTTTAAAAAACGGAGTTCTCATTTTCCGATTTCCATAAATAAGAAAAAAAAGAAAAGAAAATACCTGTCCATTTTATTGTTGATTCGGGTCGAGAATCACTAACATAATTACCTCCTAAAATGTTTTGCAGATTCAAAACTGCACCTTGTATTTGACTTAAACATACAGGCGAAATGTGGGTGTACTATAGCCACACCTCTGCGCAACCCTTGGGAGAAAAGAAGGCGTGATGTTACGTTATAACATAATAATTAATATTATAAAGCCCAAAGATTTGATTGTTTGTACACCATATAAACTCAAAAACAACATAACCGATTTAAAAATGTATTCTGTCACATATTGAAAGCTACATTATTTCAGAGTAACATGAGCTATAAATTTCACGCGGGCGATGTGCTAATTTCAAAGTACTATTACCCAGTAACTGGGTTGTGGAGGTCAGATAGGCAGTCGCTCCATGTAAAATACTGGTACTCAGCTGCATCCGGTTAGACTGGAAGCCGACCCCAACATAGTTGAAAAAAGGCTAGGCAGATGATAAAGTGCTAGTTTCAAGCAAAGCAGTTACAGGCACTTTTGAATTGTTAAGGGATCGGTCACTCAGAAAGATGATGCTAGTTGCCCATTTCAAAGCATAGTAAGTAGGTCATAAACCGACCAAGACCTATAACAAGAACCTAAGAATGGTCTTTATGTAGGTAGGTATATAAATTGACTGGCCTGTTAGTCTAGTGGTTAGTGACCCTGACTGCTAAGACTGAGGTCGTGGGTTCGATTCCCACCCAGGACAAATGTTGTGTGATGAGCACAATCATTTGTTCTGTGTCTGGGTGTAATTTATCTATAATATGTATGTATTTAGAAATATATAAGTATTTTTATCAGTTGTCTGGTTACCAAAGTACAGGCTCTGTCTAGTTTGGGATCAGATAACTTTGTGTTGGTTGTCCTAAGATATTATATTATATATATATTATATAAATCCATGATCGCGCATTGTATTTTCAACTTTCGGTATTGAACCGAGCATTGAGGGTACAACAGAGTGCATATCAGCCCATCCAAAATCTAACAGTATATTTCGCTTTTCAATTTTCAACTCTCGGTTCTAAACAGAGTGTTGTAAAATCCGGTGCGCAAAATAATCCCGTCAAGTCTGTGGGTACGTTGGCTAGTTGCGTCACAGTCACAAACCCCATTAATTTGACAGTTCCACGATATTCATTGCGTATTTGACGTTGTCGATCCGAAGCGTATTACAAATATATGAATAACGGATTAGATATTTCCTACAAAATATTCTGGTTTGCGTATGATAGTGCACAATAATTGTGCTGTACGAACAAAAATGATGTGTATGTAGGTTCACACATTCCAACATAAACAATATTCTACTTCTTTCAACAAACTGTAAAAAGCACAGAGCTTGGTATGTATGTTAGTAACGGAATCTTTGAAGTGATTCTCACCCCCATCACAACGTCGAATTAATTTGATACTTTGCACACATATTAAGGACTGATGACAAATACAATAATCTTATAAATTTGTGCCATTATTTCCAAGCTAGCATAAAATAAACGAAAAAACATGCTTTTGTTTCTAGACGAACTAAAAAGACAATTCTTGACATGGAAAAAGCGTGGGGTGGTTTTTGAGGTATTTTTAGTTGATATCAAGCACCCCAAGTTTTTTCCCATTATTTTCTAGTTTCTAGTATGGTTTTCTATGACAACGAGTTTTTTAAGCTATTTTTTATTTTATTTGATAAGCACCCCGCTGCCGACTGTTGGTGTATAACGTATAATTAAACAATTCGTTGTTTTAATTTTTAAATATAATGTTGAAATTGGCCGATTTCCCAAGGTTTCGCAAAACAATAATAATTGTGTCCTCTAAAAATATCTAAATTAATTTAGAAAAAATGACCCGATATTGTACAATAACTATTTTTTTTAAATCACCATTCTTTGTTTGACCTCATTTGCTATATTTAATGTAAGTTCTGGAAAAACCTTTTACAAATATGTTTTGAATGACAATTAATATTGATATAGATAAATGCATCATTTTTGTCTTAGAACTTCGTTAAGGTGGTGTAGTTACCAACAAAAATTGTAAACCACACCCCAGTTATGTGTCCAGTGGTGTCGTAATACACTTCTAAAGACAATCATAATTATGAAACCTTCCTAGTATCTGTATTATACTTAGATCCTAATTTATTTACATAGGTAAATCAGAAAATCGAGTCGTTTTTTTTTGTACCTGGAAAATAGAATGAAAACTCGCATTTATTTATTTCCGTAATAATATTGAGCAAACAAATAAATTATATTGTTAAATATTAGAATATAAAAAGTTATAAAAACATTAAAAATATAAAACATACAAGCTACTGGTGGTCGAAAAAAATACATAGGGACATAATAATAAATAAATAATAGTAATAATTGTTAAATATTTTATAATTGGACTACAAAGGTACTTTTCTTAAATTAAATCAAAAGATCTTTAATAACATAACTAAAATGGCTCACCACCCCATGTAGAAATAAGATAGACATTTTTACCGCACACCGAACGAGTTGTTAGCCGTAAAACACAAGATTGGTGCCCTAAACCTGAAGCAGCAAGGCGGAGCCCGATAGACCACGAGGGAGATTGTACGGTGAATAAAATGTGGGAATAACCTTGTGAATAGATAAGAAGTAGCGCAGACCCTGGAGAGCATAACGTAGGCCTTTTCCCAGCAGTGACATTATAGAGGCAAATTTTAATAACTTCGATACATTATAAAAGCGCAACGTAAAATATTTGCTCGGAAAAGTATGAGTTATCATAGAAAAAAAGGACTTGGCTTAGTATTCCAGTTAAACTGCCAAATAGCTCAAATTTATATCGTACGACACACTGCGGCTCATTGACCTACTAACACAATAGAAAAACTGTCCTGAAATATTATGCAAACCATTTTAAGTAGGTACCTACTGGAGCCCATCCAAAATGTGCTTAAAATATAACAAAACAAGCTGGGGTTCCCGACTCATCGAACGGTAACCCGAAATTATGTCTCTTACAACCTCCTGACGTAACAAGGGCGTAGCAAAATGCTAATAACGGACACAGATCCGGTTTGACGCAATACACAACCGTTTTATACGTACACAAGCTCAATCCAACTTAAAAAACCCGGAAATATTAACCAATAAAAAAGTCGAAAACTATTTTATGCACTCGCGATGCACGCGGCCAATGTTATGCAGAACTTGTATCAAACATGAAACTTCATAAACTTAACGACACGTGCACCATTTCGAGGTCACCCGTGCCAGAAAGAAATGCACGTAGCGATCTGAAAGAGCCAGCATGTGACCTCGTGGTCGCCCGTGAAGCTGCGCCGCTGCATCTATCGTCCTCTCGCTCGGTTTGTAACTCGCTATCTCACCCGGAGGGTGGAGCTGACCATTATATGAAGTTTACACATGTTTTAGCAGTCACGCCTGGAAACCCTGAAACCGAATCTAGGTCAAGCAAGCCGGTGATCGTCCAGCGCCATCTATTAGTTAGTGAAGCAAACAAAAAGTTGACAATTTCTGTTATATTCTGCAAAAACGGTTAAATTCATGATGTGGAGAAAGGTTACTATTTATTATAATTCTTTGCAAGATTATTTGAGGTTTTAAAGAACTTTTATACACTTTGAATCAATTTCAGTACTTTTTCCAATATTATTTTTGTTGCTAAACGATACTAGATAGACCTGTATTGGTGGTGGCACTGTGGAATTTATTTTATATTTCGACACCTCCTACGTAGAATATCGTAATCAACAAATTTCGATTTTTTACTTGTCTTTATTTTCATACTTCTAAATATGCATATTTAGAAGTATGAAAATGAAGAAAAGTAAAAAATCGAAATTAGAAGTATGAAAATAAAGAAAAGTAAAAAATCGAAATTTGTTACATAAAATATGCATATTTAGAAGTATGAAAATAAAGAAAAGTAAAAATCGAAATTTGTTGATTACGATACTCTACGTAGGTGTCGATTTTAATATTCCAAAAATGCGTGGACTCATTTCATGAACAAAATTGAAAGTCAATAAAGAGCCATCTAGTATCGCGTAGCAACAACAAGTCTACAGTGACTGAGAGTGAGCAGCTCGCTCACTCTCTAGGGAAAATGTGTTCCGTTGCTTGTTACCAATCTCATTAAAACAGCTACTCGATACTAGATGGTGTAAATAATATTCTTGACAAATTGAGGAAAATGCTTTTCATTTAGCAATCGGACCTATTAACTGCGTTTTACTTAGTTGATTGAAATAATGAATGAAAAAAAAAACACTCAGTGCTTTGTTATTCACGTAGACTTACCGACATCTATGTAATGTACTAATTGGGTTCCGAGTTTGGGTAAATATACGTTGATATAGTTCAGCGGTGAATTACCAATAGGCTAAGTAGGCTGGAGCCTAGGGCGGCAGATTTAGAGGGGCGGCAAATTTAGCCCAAATAATAAAAAAAAAACTTATAATTATATGTATACACATTACGTTCGTAATCCGTATATAAAAGATTAATAAACGCACTGTAAAATATAGGTACTTATGCGATTATGAATTTAAAAAATATTCCAATAGCGTTCCAATATTAATTTCAATTTAAATTTAGTAACTTTTACCCTAATTATAAAAATGAAATATAACGTGTAATATGTTTCAAAATTAAAATTTTTATTTTCTACTAGGTACATATGTATTTGCGTAGTAGTTTTTGGGTTGCGGCGCGGGAAGAGAACAAAAATTGTTCAGGTGAGAGAAGCTTTATCTCTTTTGTGCATAGCGTCAGAACGAATGAACAAGATTTTATACGACGATATAATTAATGATTTTGCGAATTTAATATCTCGCAAAAAGATAATGTAAAACTTATTTTTTCTTTTTTTACTCCCGAACAAGCCGGATTCCGTAAAGGCTTTAGCACCGTGGACCACATACATACGCTGCGGCAGGTTATACAGAAGACCGAAGAGTATAACCTGCCTCTTTGTTTAGCGTTTGTGGACTACGAAAAAGCCTTCGATTCGGTCGAAACCTGGGCTGTACTGCAGTCTCTTCAACTGTGCCAGATCGACTATCGGTACATCGAGGTGCTGAAGTATCTGTACGAAAACGCCACTATGTCAGTCCGACTTCAGGACCAGACCTCGAAACCTATCCTTCTGCAGCGAGGGGTGAGACAGGGAGACGTTATTTCTCCGAAACTGTTCACCGCTGCAATGGAGGATGTCTTCAAGGTTTTGGGCTGGAAAGGGGCTGGCATCAACATCAATGGCGAGTACATCATTCACCTTCGGTTTGCCGATGATATAGTTGGCATGGCTGAGACTATAGAGGGCCTCAGTACAATGCTCGATGACCTTAATAGAGCTTCCGAAAGAGTGGGTCTCAGGATGAACATGGACAAGACAAAGGTCATGTCCAATGCTCGTGTGATACCCACTCCAGTGAAGATCGGAGGCGCTACACTCGAAGTTGTGGATGAATATGTGTACCTAGGACAGACTGTACAGTTAGATAGGTCCAACTTCGTGAAAGAGGTCAATCGTTGAATCCGACTCGGCTGGGCAGCGTTTGGGAAGCTACGCAATATCTTCTCGTCCCACATACCGCAGTGTCTCAAGACGAAAGTCTTTGACCAGTGTGTGTTGCCAGTGATGACATATGGAACCGAAACGTGGTCGCTCACAATGGCCCTTATTAGAAGGCTGAAAGTCACCCAAAGGGCGATGGAGACGGCTATGCTTGGAGTTTCCCTACGCGATCGAATCAGAAATGAAGAGATCCGTAGGAGAACAAAGGTAACTGACATAGCCCGAAGAATTGCTAAACTGAAGTGGCAGTGGGCAGGGCACATTGCTCGCAGAACAGATGGCCGATGGAGCCGAAAGGTTCTGGAATGGCGACCGCGTACCGGAAGACGTAGAGTTGGAAGGCCTCCAACAAGGTGGACCGATGACCTTGTGAAGGCCGCAGGAATCCGCTGGATGCGGGAAGCACAAAACCGGTCGAAGTGGCGGAGCTTGGGGGAGGCCTATGTCCAGCAGTGGACGTCTGTCGGCTGAAATGATGATGAAAACTTATTTGATCTCATTGTCACCATTAACCGGATTGTTAACATGTTATTTAATAGAAATTGTTCGTATTATTTTAAACTGTAAATGCAATAAAAATATTTAACAAAAACTACGTTTACCGACTACACATTATTTTGTGTAAGCTGTGTTCATATGTAGGTATTTTTAAGGAATGCCTTTCCCCACCTTATGAATAGTACATGCTGCTGTTTTCAGGTCAACAGTTTACTCGTCACTACCTAGCGGGTTGCAAAAATAATCTAGTAACTGACAGAAATATCACCTAGTTCACAATCATACTAATGACGGGAAAAAGCCGATATAATGAGGACAACAAAATCATAAAGTTGCAATTTCTGAATAAATGTAATTCATTTCAATTCATTCAATTCATTTATTTATTCATTTATTTATTCTCTCTTCACAATATTGGTTTTCTTAAAAATTAACAATGTTTATGACAATATTACATTCCAACATTGTAAGAGACTGGTGCCTGAAGTAGGTTTTTTTTAAAAAAAAAAAAAAAAAAAACCTGTGTTACAGGTCACCAGGGCCCCCCACAGCAAAACAATAATAAAGTACAAAGTTTACAGATGGTCATGTGAGAGCTTAATTAAACGAAGCAAGAAGATTAAAATAAAGTTAAAAATAATTGAAAATATTAAAAACGACATATTTAAAAATTAAAACTAAGGGTTCACACGAAAAAATTTGTTGCAAGCCTATAATAGAAAATATCAAAGGAGACATAATTAAAAATAAAATCGAATAAACTAAAAACTAATGATTCACATGAAACCAGGTATTTGTAGTGTCCTGAGTGAAAGTAAGTTGGAGTGTATGAATGTATGTTGTAGGGTGTGCGTGTATGTTGGAGTGTGGGAGAGCGAATATGAGAAGTAGATAAGCCGCGGGAGAAAGGAGGGAAGGAAATCTATTTCAGAATCGTCAAGAGGTTTTCCGTTTTTTGGTAGTCAAGGGTTTTAAGGAAAGATTTAACTGTTTTGCGACAGTTAGAGATGGTAATTAATATGATTGTGAAGTAAACTATCGTATTGAATTTCAAAAGTCAATAGGGGCGGCAAAAACTGAATAGCCTACTAGCGGCAAATTTGTAAATCCGCCACTGATATAGTTCAAATATATTGTAGACTAGCTGTGCCCGCGACTTCGTCCGTGGAATAGTGAAATTCGGGCAGCATATTTTGAATTACATATACCGTCCTTTGGGTAGCTAAAAATTTACTTTACAGTTATCCTTCTCTGTATACGATATTTGACGTATGGCCATCGGGGATGAAAGCATACAGGCTCCTAGGATTGCTAACCCATGACAGAGCCACATACAACTGACCGTGCGAGAAACAGCTGATACTTAGATCTACACCCATAACTTTCAGCGTCTGACCTTGGGCTTTATTAATTGTCATCGCAAAACATAGGCTGACTGGAAACTAGACTCATTTAAAACTAAATAGAAAATTGTTTGGAATGAGAGGATCCGAGGAATGAAAACACTTTCACCTTTTCCACACCCTGTTAAAATCTCTGCTTCTATCAGATTTCGTTGTAAATTGGTCACTTTTAACCTGGTGCCATTGCAAAGTTTTGGGGGGCTTACATTTCTAAGAAGCATTATGGGTACGCCTACTTTTAATTTAATTTTATGTGCTGGTACTCCTGGAGCATTGAGGGATTCTAAAAATTCTACTGGGTAGCTTGTAGATTCTCCTTCTTCCATGGGTCTGTTAATGGAGATATACTCAACATAATCCCACGGAACTTAGAGAACGCTGTTGCTCATTCTCTAGTAAGTCCCTTAGTCGCCTTCTACGACACCCATGGAAAGAAATGGGGTGGTGCTATTGTTTACGTCCGTCAACACACGGAACATTTCGTATACGGCGTCTTAAATGTACCAAAGTAAAAAACCGGGGCTCAATTATAATAAATATATTTGTCACGTACACACGTTATGACCGCCCTAACCAAAAGCGATCGTCCCGCGAATACTCAATGGTCACACTCTTATATCTGAATATGACGTACTGGTCAGATCAGATCGCAGATGGCACAGGGTACTTGTGACAGGCTAATTGTACAGGATAGTGACCTGGATACGGATGTGCAGGTTTTGAAGACCAACAGTTCTCGTCGACTGCGCCGCGATGTGTGAAGAATGTTCTGCAAACAAGTAGTACAGGTATAATTAGAAGAATATTTGAATACAATCTTATTTAACTAAGTGTAATAAAACTCCTTGGGTTACCCAGCTACAATACCTAATTATTTATACACTAGCAGAAGCTAAGAAACCTAACCGACCCTCCCCGTCGCATCAAATCGCCTGCCCGTGCGAGGTCTTCATATTCCTGACTTTTTTTTCTTTTTGGTCGGCTCCTAAAAGTCCTAGCGCATTGTTATATAGTGTTTAACCTTCCTCGATAAATGGGCTACCTAACACTAAACGTAGTTCCTGAGATTAGTACGTTCGACCAAACAAACTCATCAGCTTTATAATATTTAGATTTGATTACAATTAAAAACGTTATAGTGAGCCATCCTTTAAAGATAGAAATAAACTATCGGGGTCTTATTTTAGACCTGAGGGGTAATTGCGGAACTTTCTATCGGTAGGAATTGGTTTAACATTCATAGTTAAACAACATTCATTGCGTTTTTTACGTTGCTGAGCCGACAATTTATTCGAACAAATGACGCAATGGTTTAGAAATAATCTTCAATCCCATTCAGATTCTGATAAATGATGCGTTTTACAATTAGGGTGCTGTTTAAGAGGAACAATTTCGTCGCACATGATTGTTACATTACTTTTAATAAGTTAACATATTGTTTGAAACTTTTGTTACTCGCTGTGATATCAGATTTAAGCTATCAAATACAACTACGGACCATACATTTGATTAGTTTTCTAATACCGATAACGATTGTAGATTGTCAACTTGGCTAAGCCTACACCTGTGTTACAGGTGTAACTACCTGTTGGGGCGTAACTTCCAACAGACAAAATGTTATGTTGTGTATTGGATGTTATGTTGAATGAGTAGACAACAGATTGGTATAAAGGCTTTATTGCTACTAAAACTATCATGTTTTATGTTCATAATGTACAATTAATTTAGGATTAAACAATCTGCAACGTTGCACTGTAAGTAGGGCGAGTTAGTTGCATGTACACCCTAGCTCGTACACTACCTATCAGACACAAGCGATCACAACTGGTTTCTGATTTTAAAATTTATCTCTTTTAATGTGTATACAAAACTATCTTTCCGACTTCAACATAGAAATGGCTATGTCTCTTAGCCAGCCATATATCGTCACCCTCCGCGCTAACTGTCTTATCTAGCAATTCGTAATTTTTCAGGGCAACAGTTTTTCGGTCGGACGCTACAATCATGTTACTGTAGTTACGTCGGCTGTGGCTTTATTTATGAATTAATTCCTCTTTTTTATTGCTCTTGGCTTACTCTTTAAGTTAGTAGTAGCCCTAAAGCCCTAAGGTATCTATTTATTTATTTATATTCATTTGAAGCAGATACGTCACTCTGTGAGAACTTTGTTTTTCAACTTGTGTCTGTTACGACGTGACTGTTTGGTATATAAAAATATAAATAAAGCTCTATTAATCCACACTAATATTAAAAATGCAAAGTTACTCTGTCTGTCTGACTCGCTTTCCTGCTAAAACTACTGAACCGATTTAAATGAAATTTGGTACATAGTTTAGAGCCTGAGAAAGGACATAGGCTACTTTTTATTGCGGAAAAGGGAGGATGAAAGGTTGTAGGGAAGTATTGTCGTTTTTAAAGCTAGAATGATGAAACTTTTTTATTTGGCTTTTATTACATAATATATATTTATGAATTATATTTAAAGCTTGTTAAATTATTACCCTTAAGCGGGTAAAATAACAATAGGTAATAGGGGATGAAAGTTTGTACGAAAAGGGGAATGACAAGAATCAGCGGAACTACTGGCCGGAATTGAAAAATTATTTTGTGTAGCCCATTTATTGAGGAACGCTATATAATATCACGCTACAGTCAAAAGGAGCGGAGCAGCAAACGAAAAATGGACGAAAACTGGCAGGCAATTCGATGCGACGGGAAAGGGAGCGAAAATTTGACGCGGACGAAGTCGCGGGCAGAAGCTAGTATCATATATTGTGAAATTGTACGCCGAAAGACGACGTTTATAAAAAACCGGCCAAGTGCGAGTCGGACTCGCGCACCGAGGGTTCCGTACAAACCTGCAGGTCATCATCATCATCATTCGTCATCATCGTTTATGAAATTAAATGTTTTTTTTTTAAATTTTTATATTTGAGTTGACTGAATGAAAGGTAAATTGTGGTTTACGATGACGTATTAAAAAAAAACTACTTACTAGATCTCGTTCAAACCAATTTTCGTTGGTAGTTTTCATGGTAATGTACATCATATATTTTTTTTAGTTTTATCATTCCCTTATTTTAGAAGTTACGGGGGGGGGACACACATTTTACCACTTTGGAAGTGTCTCTCGCGCAAACTATTCAGTTTAGAAAAAAATGATATTAGAAACCTCAATTTCATTTTTGAAGACCTATCCATAAATACCCCACACGTAAGGGTTTGATGAAATTTTTTTTTTTGTGTTTCGGTTCTATGTATGGGGAACCCCAAATATTATTGTTAAAAAAAAAATTATATTAGAAACCTCAATATCATTTTTGAAGATCTATCCATAGATACCCCACACGGATGGGTTTGATGAAAAAAAAAAATTTGAGTTTCAGTTCTATGTATGGGGAACCCCAAATATTATTGTTTTTTTTTCTATTTTTGTGTAAAAATCTTAATGCGGTTCACTGAATACATCTACTTACCAAGTTTCAATAGCACAGCTTTTATAGTTTCGGAGAAAAGTGGCTGTGACATACTCGGACAGACAGACAGACAGACAGACAGACATGGCGAATCTATAAGGGTTCCGTTTTTTGCCATTTGGCAACGGAACCCTAAAAACAGCATTTTCATTGCTAATAGGCAAGCTTATGGCTTGTTGGAGGTCAAATGTAGTAATTGTATTGGGGTTGGGTTTTGCTGTGATGCTAGTTTACATTTATTTCTTTCTGATCTAAACAAAGTCTTCTCCTGTTGGTGCTTCCTATACTTTTCGCAAATCTTTAATTTATCTTCTTCAGAACCTTTTAAATACGTCATGCACAAACTACACTGATCTTTTTATGGGCGATGGAAAGACAATTTCTTGGATTTAAAAACCCTTAAAAATTGTTCCGTGAAGCCCAGCTTTTCTTCATACAGAAATGAAGATAAGCTGGGCCTCACGGAACAATTTTTAATCTTTTCTTCAAGCATGTGGTACATCTTGGGTAGCGTCAGTTCACGATGTAAGTATTCTCTAGAAGAATGGTCCCTGCAGTAATGAGATTCAACCTTCGGGAATCTCTCAATGTGCTGTTCGATCATTATTGCGAGCGACCTGTCACTCTACAAAGAATTGGTCGACTAAACAGATTTGATTCCCTGCTCATTCCACTGAATCACACACAACCACTCATCACTCCCAACCGCCCGCACCCCACCCCCGTGCATACCGCAGTGTGACTTAATGATATGGCAATAAGCTTCTTATTCGTAAAAAAAGCTTTGATCTCTAAACGATGTAAATGCAAAAAAAATATTGTAATCATTATTGAAAAAAATTCTGCATCGGGACGAAAAAAAATAAAATCTTACTAACTGTAGTACATACGACAGATAGTGAGAATATTTTTTCCCTCCTTTTGCACATACGCTAAAAAAAAAACTTGATTATCTTCTAAACGGTAAACAATAGAGATACGAGGTCTAGAGACACCTTTTCGAAACAAAGTTATGAACACGTAGGTAATGTCCGTGTAGATACGTCAGTTTGTGAGATACGACAGTTAGCGGGGAGGGTGACGATATATGCTTTTTTGCGCCCACATAATCTTTGACCATGGTAAAGGCTATAATGTACCAACATTCCCGCCAAATTGGCGGATCGGCTTTTTCGTAACATTTTGTGCTCAGCTAATCTACAATATGTAAAACAACATGTTACCTACCTACCATATTACAAATATAAATACATAACATACATAAACTCACGCCAGTGTCCATTGGGGGTACGCAAAAACTACGAAATTTTTTATTAAATTGTACAATATTTTCATTACAGCTTTTGAGCCGTCAATGTTTCTTTTTGAAAATAATTGATCATTTCAGTGCAAGGGCTGATTCAATCGTATTGCGTCCTAAAAATATTGTGCTAACTAATCGTCACGTTAAAATCGCGTTTGCACGGATGTAAAAATATCGCGGTGGGATAATATCGTGCATTTGATTTTCAACTCTCGGTGTTGAACTGTGCATTGAGTATCCAACAGAGTGTATCAAAACGTGCTGGACACTGTTCGACTTTCAACTCTCGGTCAGTGCACGAAAACATCCCTCCGTAATCTTTACGTCCGTGGACTTACTCAACTTCTTAACACGCTTTTACTACCTTCACCTACATGTTTGTATGTACCTATGATTGTAACCGACACCTTTGGACTTGATTTCGACCCACTTCAAACTATTTCATTTAGGGCTTCTTCACACGTACCACAACCACACCACGTCGCAACGACAAAATGCTGTCAAGCAGTGGTTACGTGAATAGTGTCGCTGCAGCTTTTTGTAGTTGCGTTGTGGTACCGACAAAATGTCGATGTGGTTGCGTTGTCTCCAGTAGTTGCGATGCGGTTACGTGGTGTGCAGACACAGTTTGACTCCGGTTTTCATAGCAGAAACACGTGTTGACTGACCAAACTCATGGAATTCGAAGAGGAAACTTTGTTATTGCTATCCTTGCTATGGCTATTATTAAGAAGAAGACGGAGGTCACTGGTGGTTGCGTTGTGGTTGCGATGTGGTCGGTATCACACACACGGTCGATAACGACTGCAAAATGTGGTACATGTGAATAGTCCTATTCATTTTCAATACGAAATATACGCCCGGCCACGTGGTGTGGTTGAGGTGTGGTTGTGGTCGTGGTGTGGTTGTGGTACGTGTGAAGAAGCCCTTAAACTTTGCAGACTTATCGAGGATAGATGGAAATACAATAATTTCATAAATTGTGCCATTATCCTTGCCAGGTTACCAGGATAGCATAAAAAAATATGATGTCTGTAATTCGTATCAGGTGGGTGCTTGATACCCATTATAATACCTCATAAAGCACCCACCGCTTAAAAAAAAAAAATTTTCTTCTTTTTAGTATGGTTTTCTATGGAAGCGTTATTTTTTTAGCTTTTTATTTACCTTGATATCCACTGTTCGATTAAGATCACCACGAACAATATATGCACCACAGTCTTGGTGACGAGGGTAATGAAAATGACAAGATTCGTGACAAGGAAACACACGAGGACAACGAGATCTTTCACGATGTAGTTGAAGTAGTTAGCATCGCGCTGCACGAATCCTGTGTAGGGGCAATACCTGAAACATACGTTAAGTCAACTGTAACTTTCTAATCACCTAATGAATCCATAATAAAATATGAATAAGTATAATTGTTTCGTGTGATTCCGGACGTAAAGAATAGCATCACCACATTTCTTCCCATGGGTGTCGTAAGAAGCGACTAAGGAATAGGAACTAGGAATAGGACTAGAGAATAGGCAACAGAGTTCTCTATGCATTTTACCACCATACTGCGATCGCCAACCCACCAGCCAAGCGTGGCGATTATTGCAAACCTCCAAATTGGGGGAGCCTTATGTCCAGCAGAGAACGTGTTTCGGGTGAAATAATGATGATGATGATGATGATGAAGTATAGTTTTTTTTACAAGGCAAACGTGACTGGACACGCCGGAAGGGGACTTCTTCTCCTGCGGCGGCTAAGGACGTGAAGGCACAGAGACTGCCAAAACTTCACGCGCCCCACCTCCTCCTTCGCAACCACTACTGCTTCGCAGAAGGCGGTGACGGCTTCCCATGCCCTCTCGCTCCGTACCATGGCTTTCACCAGGGCCGGACGCGAGAGGTCGCCGCCGCCGATCGCCTCCACGAGGATACGGCGGTGACAACAACCCTCTATGTCTATTTCATCATTATCTTCATTACAGCTGAAATACTGTTACTGCTGGACATAAGCCTCCCCCAAAGGGATGGTTTTGTCATAATCGCCACGCTTGGTAGGCGGGTTGGCGTTCGCAGTATGTTGATGAAATGCAATGTACTAAGTTCATTTAATACCATTAAATGACTTTTCATGAAAATATCACTGAATGTATGATTTTAATTATTATAATTCATTAAATAAAACATAAGCCCTACAGTCACGAATCATATTTTGTTGAAAATTGCAAAAATACGTAAGAAACTCAAACCAAATGCTTTAGTAGAAAGAAAAAATATTGAGTTACTGGATTCCCAATTAGGTATGGCTGTATTTAGGGAATCCATATAACATTAGGTACTAAAATACAGAAGTGGGAATGAGCCACATAGACGACGTGCAAGGGCGTGGGTTTGTATGTAGGTACTATGTGTGAGAGAGTGAGTGCGGGTGAGTGTGTGTGTGATGAGTGTGTTTGTGTTATGTTATGATGGATGACGATTAATTAAATTGGGCTATTATTTAAGGTAAAGGGCGCGTTAATATTTTATTTTATTAGATACATACATATACTCACGCCTTTTCCCATGGGCGTAGGCAGAAACTACAGAACGCCACCTGCTACGGTCCTTACATACTCCTTTTGCCTCGTTAGTTCATATATCTGATAATACACGCACGCAAGGTACTGGTAGTACTACGCACCTGACCCTTCTTAAGAACATCACCAATAAGGTCTCTATATGTTCTCCTAGGGCCATCGGCCCCGGGCGTCGGTAGTCGATTGCGGACTCCCGGGCTTGCACGTGGCGAGTAATGGGTAGCTCGCCGCCCGGTAAGGACCAGGCCCGTGTCGACGGTGCGTAGTGTTTCACGCGCCCCTAAAAGAGTTGTCAGCGAACTGAAGAAATCTGCTAGGACCGATGCCTGCCAGGATCGCGAGATTAGTTCGAAAGAGGTATCGTGGCCCTGGCACATGGGCAACTGAAGGAACACGGGTGGGTTTTAGTCAGTAAAAGACTGACACGCCCTTCCGCTCCACCCAGAGCAGGAGACGTCATTTGATGATTTCAAAACCAAAAAAAGGGTTTAATGATTTCAATGATCATAATTCTGTAACACATAAGTGTTACAGTCGCGAATCATATTTCAATCAACGAACAACCTGACCTGCACCCTAATTGCGAAACGCACAATTTATCAGAATCTGAATGGGATTGAAGATTATTTCTAAACCATTGCGTCATTTGTTCGAATATATTGTCGGCTCAGCAACGTAAATAACGCAATGAATCTTGTATATTAAACCAATTCCAGCCGATAAAAAGTTCCGCGATTACCCCTCTGACTACCAAAGTGACTTGGAAATTGCAAAAACGGAAGAAAATTTGAATATCGCGGGCTATGCTAAGCGCATCCAACTTGAACTGGAAGATGGACCCTCCGGAGTTTATGTCTCATTTCACATTGATTCGTATTTGAATGCCTCTTCGGTCTGGTGGTCGCAAACGCTACTGCTGAACGTGATCTCCTGGGTTCGATTTCCCGGGTTTTCCTATCTGGAGTTTATCAGTAGTAGTCTGGAGTCAGTTTTAGTGCTCGGTTGATGGCAATAAGCTCGCACAATATAACTTGGCATGGGACTCAAACACAACTGATTAAATGTGGATGTCCTGTAGGTACACTATAGCCCAACCCTTCGGGGAAAAAAGGCGTCATGTTATGTTCATGCATATGTTGTGTTCAGTGTGTTGCCAGACGTAAAGAATAGCATCATCTCAATTCTTTCTGTGGGTGTCGTATAAGGCGACTAACGGACTTACTAGAACGCAGCAGCGTTCTTTATGCATTTTACCACCATAATGCGATCGCGCTTGCCAAGCGAGGCGATTATGGCAAGCCCCGCCAAATTGGGGGAGGCCTATGTCCGGCAATGGACGGCTTACGGCTGGAATAATGATGATTCATATAACTAGGTTTCCCTTTCGACGATTTTTAGGGTTCCGCACCTCAAAAGGAAAAAGCGGAACCCTTATAGGATCACTTGGTTGTCCGTCCGTCCGTCCGTCCGTCCGTCTGTCAAAACCCTTTTTCTCAGGAACGCGTGAAGGTATCAAGCTGAAACTTATATCAAATACTCAAGACTACTGTCCCTTGGAGCTGTAAAAAAATCAAGCTGTAAGCTAACGCAATCAAAAGATATAGCCGTTTATGCCGCAAATTTCCGCAAATTTTTGCAACTCGCAAGGGAATCAAAACCTAAAGGGTACTTCCAGTCGATCTAGAATTTTGAAATTTGGTACGAAGCAACGTCTTATAGCACAGATAAAGGAAAAATTGCGAAAACCATAAATTTTTAGTTACATCATATAATAAATAGATTTGTTCTATTTATTATATGATGTAACTAAAAATGTATGGTTTTCGCAATTTTTTATTATTTATTATTTTATATTATTTTTTATAATAAATAGAACAAAACACAGACAGAAATAAAATCAAGCCAAGAAACAGAACAGAACTACGACTCGATTGTCGTGATGGGTGAACTTTTACTTATATACCTGGACTTTTACTTATAGACCAGGTTTGTACGGAACCCTCGGTGCGCGAGTCCGACTCGCACTTGGCCGGTTTTTTCACCGTAAGTCAGAATACCTCGAAGGAACAGCAGAAAAAAAAAATCACCTCATATTGTAACAGGCACACGTTTGATAAAAGGCGTCTAAACATCTCACAACTGCATTGCTATAGGTTGCTCCAGACAAGTCGGACAAGCCACAGCACACGGATTCAGTCCTACGTTGCAACAAGCGTCGAAGACTGCTGCTCTGGGTCGTCAGCACCACTCCCCCTGGCCCATAGGAGCGATACGACTGAAAAGTATCTTGACACATACATCTGTACGATGAATACGTTTTACTCCATCGCGGTTTTCTCATCATGTCCTGTTATTTTCTTAGCATGCCTCTTTCATTCTTAAAACTGAATCGTTTCAGTTGCCATTTACTGCGGGTTACGCTGAATTCTGAGGCGGCGGTATTGAACAGGCGTGCTGCACCCACCCCAACTAAATTGGGGTTAGGGCAGCTCTGGTGTTTAATTTTCTTACTGACTTGATAATGCTTCGCTACAAATCTCTCAGCTCTTCTAGATGACACATAAACACTATTGCTTTGAACCATGAGATTGTCTGTGCTTTGAACCATAGAAGCGTAATCTATAATTGTCATGGGCAGATGACACTAAAAAGGATGCACGTACGTGCGGGACTATTGTTTATGTAAAGGTGTACCAAATAGGGATATTTTAACCAACTACTAAAATAGTAGGAGGTTTTCAATTCAGTTACCCCAAAACCCCAATTAGAATATTGAGTTAGATGCATAATACAGTCACCAAAAGTTTTTTTTATTTTTATAAAGCTATTATAAGTATTATTAAGAACATCATGTTGACCCCTGGCATTACTTTACGCATTTAAAATTGAGTCTAATTAGGTTGCATTAAGATTTAAGTTTGTTGACTCAATCGGCAATAATATAATAATCGGTAATAATAATTCAGTTGTTACAAGAAATGCTTATTTTGGAAATGTATACCCACTGTTAAGTTATGGTGTCATATATTGGGGAAATTCGACAAACGTTCAATCCACATTCATTCTCCAGAAGAAATGTCTTAAGACAATATATAATATGTATAGTACCGAATCATTAAGAGATGTCTTCAAAACGGAGGGTTTCCTGACACTGACTGGTATTTATATACTCGAATTATGTTTATTTGTTAAAAACAATATGCAATACTTTGATTTCAAATCAAATTCTAAAAGAAACATTCGGAAACAATATAAATATGACATAAATTTACCTGTTATTAATAATATGATGTATTATAAAAGTACCTATGTTACTGCCATTCGTGTGTACAACCAGTTACCACCTGCAATTAAGCAATTAAACGGAAATATATTTAAAAATAAATTGAAAAAAATGTTAATTGATAATGTATTTTATAATCTGCATGAATTTTTTGATAAAAAATAATATTTGTAAATTAAATTCTTAACATAGTATTGCATATCCGACTTGGGTAGACTGTTGAAACCAAAAATGTAATGTTTATTAATAAGACCTTAATGTACACAGTTACGCAATAAATATATCTTTATCTTTAATAGATATATCAAATTAAATCTTTTTTTGATACAAATACCCATAAAAAGTCACTGAAATCGATTCAGTAATAAATCATGAACTTACTTCTATAAGGACTTGCGTTTCTTCTGTTACACTTTGTATAATAGAAGTAGGTATGGAACAAAAGACATGTTACGCCGCGTCGGTCCCAAATATTAAAGTAAGATGGTAAGCAGAATGATGATGGATGCTAAGTGTTAAAGCTGAGGTTTGCATTCGCGATGGAAATTGAAGGGTTAAGTGGACAAAGGTGTTATCTGACAAAATCAAAAAATCCGACTTTTTGTGTTAACACGGTGTGTTTTAAATCCATGACTCGATTTATCATCAGTTAAAACTAATGTTCATGCAATAAAGTCGGATTTTTTTATTTTGTCAGATAACACCTTTGTTTACTTAACCCTTCAATTCTTAAGCAAATGAGATCCTGCCTGAAAATTAGTTCAAATATGACTTATCTTTTGCATACTACACTATAACTGTAGCATCAAAATTCTCGTAGTTATAATAGGGTTGCCGTCTGCAAACTTTGAAATCCAGGATTTAAATATAGAAATACCAGGACATTTCGGTTTTAAGACAGGACTATACACCGTAACATTTTAGACGTTTTACAAAGGTTGTTCACTCAATGTATCCCACATACTATTCCGTAAAACGGGGCTACTTTGAACAGGTTTTGGAGGTTTTTGGTTTGTAACTTTTTTTTTTATGGCTCGAATTTCACCTTTTTTTACGCCAACAGAACAATGTGTCCTTTGGTTATCAGATCGATGGCAAATTTAAAACCTACCACCCCCCTAACTCCCTACTGTTTTTAATTTATTAAATGTCAAAGTAACCTCAGAAGTGGGGTTTCTTTAACAGGGCATTGAAATGCAACTGACGTCAAAGATAGTAAAAGCATGGGTTACTTTGACATCATTTTGACCAAAAAAACTATTATTTTATTGAAAGCTACATGGATTTAAATGAAAACAATAACAACAAACTATGACGCGTTCCCCACACCCTGCGCCTCGCGCAATATTACTTACTCGAGGACACGCACACTTGCTGAGCACACGTGAAAACCGATTTTGGCGCTCTGTCAAAGTAGCCCCAAAATCTGTCAAAGTAACCCTGGAAGTCAAAGTAGCCCCGTCATCAAAGCGTTTTAGAATTTTCGTAATTATTATAATTTTAACACTGCTTGAGACGTTTTGCATAAAACCTTTACTCCAAATTCTATAAATGGCCCGCCTTACGCAGCGAGGGCGCCGACCGAACAGCGCGAGCGCGGCCACTATAGAAACTAGAGTAATGAATGTTAAAAAAAAAAATAGTTTAAAAAAAACTAAAAAACACGCTTCCATGGAAAACCAAACTAAAAAGTACAAAATAATGGAAAAAAAGCGTGGGGTGCTTTTAAGGTATTTTTTTATTGATATCAGGCACCCCACGCTTTTTTTCCATTATTTTGTACTTTTTAGTTTGGTTTTCCATGGAAGCGTGTTTTTTAGTTTTTTTAAAACTATTATTTATTTTCTATTTTTTAGGGTATTTAGGATTTTGAGACGTATGTCAGCGTAGTTTGTGACAGTTTTTTTGCTGTCCTGGTAACCCTGGCAAGGATAATGGCACAAATTTATGAAATTATTGCATTGTCATCAGTCCTTGACAGGTGTGCAAAGTTTGAATGAAATCTGGTCGTTTAAAGTGGGTCAAAATCGCACTATAAGGAGTCGGTTACAAACAAACATACAAATATACAAACATACAAATATATGTTACGTGAGGCCATTCACGGAAGTCGCTAGCATAAGCGATGACCCAAAACAACATCTTTACACGAACTGCATCTCTTGCGGAAGTTGTCTTGAACGTGCAGATCAACGTGTGACCGTGAACGTGTTACACTGATGCATCTCTTGCGGAAGTTGTCTTGAACGTGCAGATCAACGTGTGACCGTGAACGTGTTACCAACGTCGTCCTAAGTCCAAACTGAGACAAACGTTATAATCTCCTGTATGATAGAATTTTAAGACATTATTGTTTCACACTTCGAGCAGTAATCACCTTAATGTAAATTAGCTTATAGTTTTGGTTTAAATTAAATTTATTAACTACAGTTTCGTTTCTTTTACAATCCCCGACTGTAGTCTACGTAATTGGCGCAGTCGGTAGGATACTCGCGGGCCGGTTCGCGAATATTAGGGACATCTTAAATAGACATCCGCGCTCGCGTGCCGCCCGGGTGGCTATCAAGCTCCGCAGTCGAGTATCCTGAATCTACAGTGGCTGCAGTCCAGGGGTGAATCCAGACATCGATTCAGTAAAAGAAATCATGTTGTAAGTACTCTGAATCTTTCTTTGTCCTTACTTTCCTAATATTACCTATACCTATATCCTATTCTATATAATAATATATTTCATGATATTTCTCTTCATATAAATACGTACTAATTCATTTATAATAATTAATGTTCACATATTAGATTAGTAGGTAATATCATACGTACTTTTTATGTAAAAGCATAGGTACACTGACCTTCCACAAGAATTATTTTCCGAGCGTATTACATAATCTTAACGTTTCAAGGTTCATGACTCATACTATTATTGCAATTGGATAGTGCAATTCCATTTTTTTTGCACTGCTATAATTTATTTTATGCAGATAGTGCAATTCTATTTTTAGAACCGATATAACTTCGGTGTGAGTTTAATTAATGTTTTTTCCATTCTTTTAGTTAGATATTGAAATCTTTGTGCGTGCATATATAGGAGGTTTTCAAAATTTTTCACCCACGGGGATTACGTGATTCTAGCCTAGGTAGTAATAGTAGTAGTAGGGCGTCTAGTAGGCTCAGTACATTTGACGACCAGAGATTTTTAGATACAGATATGGCTCAAGATAATGATATGGATGCTATGTACAAAGCTCTCCGGTTCGTACCCGATTTCGACGGAAATCCCCACGTATTGACGCGTTTCATCAAGGTATGTGATCAGTTAGTTTTGACGTATTTTAATACCGAGGCAGGTCACGAGTTATCTAATGTGTCCCTCATAAATGGAATTCTAAATAAAGTCACAGGTTCCGCGGCTAGGCTTATAAATTCAAACGGTATTCCTGATAACTGGCAGGGTATCCGGAATGCCCTTATAAATAACTTTGCTGACCATCGAGACGAGACAGCCTTATATAATGACCTGTCCTTACAGACACAGGGGTCCTCTACCCCGCAAGAGTTTTACGAACGCTGCCAAAATCTTTTTAGTACAATAATGACTTACATTAGTTTACACGAAACAGTGGCCACTACGATTGAGGCTAAACGCAACCTTTACAAAAAACTTACCCTTCAGTGTTATTTGAGAGGCTTGAAAGATCCGTTGGGCTGTAGAATACGCTGTATGAGACCGACATCTATGGAAATGGCTTTAGAACTTGTTCAGGAGGAACTGAATACCCTCTACCTCCAGCAGCGCAATGAAGGTTCCAATAAAAAGGATCAACCAATGTCTCAAAATCATAACTTACCTCTGCACAATTTTGCTCCGAAACCAATGGCAATGAATACGGCCCTAAAACTCCCCATAAGTATGACTGGCCCATCATGGCAGCATCCGATGCCATCCCAGCCTACCCCAAGATGGAGATCTAGCTTTCCAATGCCTGGGCAACAGAATCGTGGTCCCACTCGGACGATGCAAATGATGCGCGCTCCACCCCAAAATTATAACTCCCAGTCCCATGCATTTAAATTGTCTAATAGACCACAACCACAGCAATCTTTTTACCCTGGAAGTAATGGTTCACGTCCAATGAGTGGTGTTCGTCCATTTATACCTAGACAACTACCACTAACCTCAACCCTGCATGATTGGAATAAATCGGGCAACCCTCCGCCGGGGAACTATTTCAAAACCCGGGAAGTTAATTTCAATGAATTTGACTACAACCCTTATTTTAATCAAGACAATTATACAGGCTGTGATCAAAATTACTGTCCATTAGAACATTTCGACTATCCTAACTTAGAGCAATATTGCTATGAAGAACCCACGACGATTGAAGAGGTGGAACAACCCACGACGGTCGAAGAGGTGGAACAACCCTCAACCCCGTCACGGGATGGAAATTTTCTCAAGGAGTCGAATACCGAAAAACCAAAATAGAACTTAATTTTCACATACAAAGGCAATTAGGTTATATCCAAATATCTAACCCACCCTTAAAATTTCTAGTTGATACGGGAGCCAATCAGTCTTTCATAAGCCCTGACGCTGTCGAAAAATATTTCAGCCACATACCTTTAAACTACGACCCATTTGAAGTAACTAACGTACATGCTACTTGTAAAAAATAACTACTCCATTACATTACCATGCTTTCCCGAATTTTGCGAACAGGGTAAACTAACATTATTCGTGTACAAATTCCATAACTACTTTGATGGACTTTTAGGGTTTGACTTATTAGATAATTGGCACTCAAACATTGACCTTAGACGTAGATTACTAATTACTCGTAACGCACAAATACCTATCCAGATGTACGACTCACGTAACGCAAATTTATACGAAGAAATAATACCAGCCAACTCATCAAAGCTCGTTAGATTGCCAGTAAATACGTCAGATGGAGAGGTATTTGTTGAAAATCAAGTAATTTGCAATTGCCTTATTTCCGATTGTGTGACTAACGTAGTAAATAAGCGAGGTTGGGTCGAGATAGCTAATCACTCACCTAATGATATAATTTTTTCCATGGACCGTCCTGTCGAAGCTCAATTATTTAATATCGAAAGCGAGTGTACTGAAATTTTATCAGGTCGCGCCAAAGAAGTCCTTTCCCGCCTCAGAGTCGATCATTTAAACCCGGAAGAACGCGCTAACCTTGAACGTCTCTATGCTAACTATGCCGATGTATTTTACTTAGATGGCGAGTCTTTATCATTTACGAATAAAATAAAGCACAAGATCAAAACTACTGACGAAATTCCAGTACATACGAAAACCTACCGTTATCCCTACGTCCACCGACAAGAAGTCAGAGACCAAATTAATAAAATGCTTGAGCAAAACAGCATAAGACCTTCAGATTCAGCATGGAGCTCTCCAATTTGGATTGTACCCAAAAAGGCGGACGCTTCAGGCAAAACTAAATGGCGTCTTGTTGTGGACTTCAGAAAAGTAAACGAGAAAACAATTGATGATAAATACCCTATCCCGAATATAACTGACGTACTCGACAAACTTGGCAGGTGTCAATATTTCACAACCCTCGATTTAGCGAGTGGATTTTACCAGGTAGAGATGGCCCCTGAAGACATACACAAGACTGCATTCAACGTTGAAAATGGCCATTTTGAATTCCTGAGAATGCCCATGGGATTAAAAAATTCCCCATCTACGTTCCAGCGAGTGATGGATAATGTTCTTAAAGGTCTACAGAATGAAATATGCCTTGTCTATTTGGATGACATTATCGTTTTCAGCACATCCCTTCAGGAACATATTTTAGCCATGGAAAAAGTATTCAAAAAATTACGTGAGTCTAACTTTAAGATCCAGATGGATAAATCTGAATTCTTGAAGTTAGAAACTGAATTTTTAGGCCATGTAATTTGTAGAGACGGCGTTAAGCCTAACCCTAACAAAATAGAAGCCATCAGAAACTACCCCCTACCAAAAACCGCCACTGAAATCAAACGTTTTCTCGGTTTGCTTGGATACTATAGGAAGTTCATTCCTGATTTCGCACGCATCACTAAACCACTAACACAATGTCTCAAAAAGGGTTCCAAAGTAACATTAGACCAGAAATACACCGAATGCTTCGAGCATTGCAAGACATTACTGACGAACGACCCCATCTTATGCTATCCTGACTTTACAAAAGACTTTATACTGACATGCGACGCCAGTAACGTAGCCTTAGGTGCTATACTGTCACAGGGACTTATAGGTTCAGATAAACCGATCGCTTATGCGTCTAGAACCCTAAACTCCAGTGAGTGCAACTACAGCACTATTGAGAAAGAGTTGTTGGCGATAGTATGGGCGACCAAATACTTTAGGCCCTATTTATTCGGTCGCAAATTCAAAGTAATTACCGACCACAAACCCTTACAATGGGTGATGAATCTAAGGGAACCGAATTCACGACTTACACGTTGGCGACTGAAACTCAGCGAGTATGATTTCACAGTAATTTATAAACAGGGCAAAAATAATACCAATGCCGACGCCCTCTCCCGGATCGAGATCCACAATGAGGAATTGATGTCCATAGTGGCTAATCCATCCGAAAGTGCACCGACATTAGACGACTCACGTACTTTGACAGCTACGAATGGCGAAACCGACTCTAGAACTGACACAGTGCATACTGACAACGAAAACCCTTTCTTAGAGATACCAATTTCTGATGAACCTCTAAACAAATTCACTAAGCAACTAGTCTTTAATGTAGTAGGTGAAATTAAAGGTAGACCCGTAATTACTAAACCTTTCGAGACACACACTCGTATATCTGTTCAGCTCTCTGACCCTAACTTAGAGGAAGATGTTATTAATGCCATCAAGGAATACGTGCATCCGAAAATTAAGACAGGTTTACTAATCAATCCACCACTAGCCATGTATACCATCATACCCATCATACAAAAAACATTTAAAAATTCATCCATGAACATTATATTAACTAAACGGGAAATAGAGAATGTAAAGGAATACCTCAAACAACAGGAAATCATGAATAAATACCACGATGGTAAAACAAATCATCGAGGTATCAATGAGTGCTACCTAGCTCTATCACACAGATATTTCTGGCCAAAAATGAGAGAAAATATCACCAAATTTATCAACGAATGCACCATATGCGGACAAGCGAAATACGACCGCAATCCTATTAAACAACAATTTAGGATAGTACCACCTGCCACTAAGCCTTTTGAATTGGTACACTTAGATCTTCTAACCATTCAAAGTGAAAAGTTCCTTACCATTGTTGATGCATTCTCTAAGTACGGTCAAGCATACTATCTGAGAGATGGTACCGCAGTTAGTGTATTGCAAGCCTTACTAATCTTTTGCACGCATCACGGTATTCCTATCACCATAGTTACTGACAACGGCACGGAGTTTACTAACCAACTTGTAGCGGAATTTGTTAGAACTCACAAAATTCATCACCACAGAGTAGCGCCTCACGCACCTAACGAAAATGGCATGGTTGAAAGGTTTCACTCAACAGTACTGGAACATCTTCGCATTCTGAAACTTAGTCATAAATCAGAATCTATTACAAACCTCATGTCATACGCAATCCTAGCTTACAACAGCAGTATTCATAGTCACACTAAGTGCAGACCAATCGAAATAGTAACTGGTCATTTTGACCCCCGCGACCCGTTTGATATGGATATTTCCTCACAGTTACTTCAACAATATATGCTTAATCATAAGGATAAAATGCTTATAGCATATAGCACGATCCAAGAACTCTCGAAGGTGTCTCGTGAGGACCAGATTATCAAACGTAATGAGACTAGGGAACCAGAATCAGAATATTTGCCGGAACAACAGATTTTTATTAAAAATCCACTTGCTTCCCGCCAAAAACTAGCATCCAAATATACTAAAGATACCGTAACGGCCGACCTTCCAATCCATATATATACCAAGAAAAAACTAGGTCCCATAGCGAAAACTAGGCTTAAACGTGTCCCTAAATCAGCTAAATTGTTCCAGGATGTTCCTGATCCTTCTTCCTCTGATACAACCAAGTCTAATGCAAGAAATAAAACTTGAAAGTCTTCACAATAGCCCTGGTGTCCTTCCTTTTAAACTAGGCTCCGCTAGAATTATATCCAATTACCACTCATTCCTACAATACGTCAACTTAGAGGATTTACAACGTAAAATTGATTCAGTTGCCACCCAATTAGATAATGTCGCACCTAAATTTCACCTAGGAACTAGCTCTTTGTTCGAACCTCATACGGTTCATCTTAAGAATAAACTCAACAGCTTATTGGAACATTTGCAAACATTTGAATCAATCCGTGTTAAAAGAGGACTCTTGGACGGTTTCGGGTCGGTAATAAAAAACATAACAGGTAATCTCGATTACACTGATGCAATCCGTTATGATCAAGCTCTTAAATCCCTCCAGAATAATGAGAACAAACTAATTACAGAATTAAACATGCATATCAGTCTATCTAAGAACTGGACTTCTGAATACACTAAAGTATTAGATAACATCGTAGAAAATCAGAATCGAATGGCAACCTTAATTAATAAAATTAATGGAACTGAAACCGGCAGGGATCAAGAACTTGTCAAATACGCACATTTAGCTCAAGTCCTTATGATATTAGGTGACAATGTAGACTCTATCTCCCAAAAATTAAGTACCTTACAGAATATTTTAGCTTTTATTAAAACATCCACTATGCACCACGCCGTTCTAAATTTGCCTACCTTACGCACTATGATTAGCAGCCTTAAGTCACTTTATGGGAGTGATAAAATCGTAGATTTAAACTATAGGGAATACTTTGATGTAATTAAGCTAGGTTCCTATTACACAGGGAATGAAATAGTCATAGTATATAAATTCCCCATTGTCCTACCTACTATATATGATATGTATAAACTTTCTATAGTCCCAAATAAAAACCATGAGATCCTATCACCACCCTATCCGTTCCTAGCAACCTTTGAGAAAGACTTCAGGTACATAGAGGCTGAATGCCCGAAGACCACCAAGTGGTATTTATGTGAAGAGACATCGAGCCCGCAACGCCGAACACCAGATGATTGTATCCAGCAACTTATTACCACGCAGCAGATGAACAACCACTGCAACCCGATAAAAATATCACTGGACAGAGCAGCCTATGAAAAACTGGACGAGAGACATTACACGGTCAGCTTTCCCTTCGCGACGAAAATTCACCTACATTGCACTCAGGACTCCTACGAGACTTTACAGGGCAGCTTCCTCGCTGTCATCCCGCATCAATGCTATATAGAAACACCGCAATTCACTATAATCAACCAGAACGATCGTGTACAAGGACAAGCGCTCAAATTGCTCGACTTAGTAAATGACACCGCAATTACTCCAACATCAGCACCAGAACTAAAATTGCAATCAATTCATCTTAATAACCTACATGCAGTCAACGCGAAGTTATCTCTGCAACAGCCTGTGCACACGGATAACGAGATCAACTACAGTCTCTATCATACCACTATACCTATGTACGTGGTAATATTAAGTGCATGCGTACTGGGTAGCGGTCTGTACTATTACATACGGCGCACGAAAAGTTCCTCAAAAACTCAAAAGGAGGAACCGCGTGAACAAGAAGCTATCTATGCCCTTCCAGACTCCAACCAAGCTGATCCCAAACAACCGCCAGCTCAATTTACGACTTCCGTCTTCAATTAATCGCTGTTCTTCGGGGGGAGGTGTTACGTGAGGCCATTCACGGAAGTCGCTAGCATAAGCGATGACCCAAAACAACATCTTTACACGAACTGCATCTCTTGCGGAAGTTGTCTTGAACGTGCAGATCAACGTGTGACCGTGAACGTGTTACACTGATGCATCTCTTGCGGAAGTTGTCTTGAACGTGCAGATCAACGTGTGACCGTGAACGTGTTACCAACGTCGTCCTAAGTCCAAACTGAGACAAACGTTATAATCTCCTGTATGATAGAATTTTAAGACATTATTGTTTCACACTTCGAGCAGTAATCACCTTAATGTAAATTAGCTTATAGTTTTGGTTTAAATTAAATTTATTAACTACAGTTTCGTTTCTTTTACAATCCCCGACTGTAGTCTACGTAATTTATACAAAAATACAAACAAACAAGTGAAGCTAATATAAAGCGTGTAATAAGAAGGAGCCAGTATTTCTTATGTGCGTCAAATCCTATCCTACTAATATTATAAATGCGAAAGTTTGTGAGGATGGATGTATGTGTATGTTTGTTACCCTTTCACGAAAAAACTACTGGACGGATTTGGATGAAATTTGGCACACAGATAGTTTATAACCTGGAATAACACATAGGGTACTTTTTATCCCGGTAGTATGTTCCTGCGGGATAATTTCCGACCTCCACGTGGGCGAAGCCGCTGGCAAAAGCTAGTAATTTATAAGTATTACATTTTGAAAAAATACATTTTGACAACTTTTTTTTTCTTTGCTTTAGCTTCTTTACCACCTACAGGTGTACCTCGTCTAAATATTTCGTGTATGAATAGATACACCTTATATATAGTCCTCCAGACCGTATTTCGGCCACAGCGGCCAATCTCAACGGAGACTAACCATCTAAGCGGGAGACATTATAGTGCTCAAGTGTGTGTGCCGACACAGGGGCACTCACTCTTCCCTCACTCACATAGTCCGATGGGACGGCAATCCGACACGACGGGAGAGATCAGGCGTAGAACCAACGGCTTAACGTGCTTTCCGAGGCACGGGGGTATCACACCGCCAACTTCCAAACTCCGCCTAAGAAATTCCTAATGGAAAAACCCAGTAACACTTTGCCCGACCCCCCACTCAGCAATCGCGCTTGCTACCACGAGACCAACGGAGCAGTTACTAATTGTTATATGCACTGAATAAAACAACTAATAGCAATCACATATTTTTAGGGTTCCGTACCTCAAAAGGAAAAAGCGGAACCCTTATAGGATCACTTTGTTGTCCGTCCGTCCGTCCGTCCGTCCGTCCGTCTGTCAAGACCCTTTTTCTCAGGAACGCGTGGAGGTATCATGCTGAAATTTATATTAAATACTCAAGTCTACTGTCCCTTGGAGCTGTGAAAAAATCAGCCTTCTAAGCTAACGCAGTCAAAAGATATAGCCGTTTATGCCGCAAATTTCCGCAAATTTTCGAAACTCGCAAAGGAATCAAAACCTAAAGGGTACTTCCAGTCGATCTAGAATTGTGAAATTTGGTACGAAGCAACGTCTTATAGCACAGATAAAGGAAAAATTGCGAAAACCGTAAATTTTTAGTTACATCATTTAATAAAAATATTTTTAATAATTTTAAACTTACTATCCCTTTCCTCATGAACGCGTAGAGGTATTAAACACTAAAGGTTTGTACGGAACCCTCGGTGCGCGAGTCCGACTCGCACTTGGCCGGTATTTTTTTTTATTAGTGTTTAACTTAAACTTAGTTATTAATTGTCAAATTAAATGGATAAATGATGTTTTAATCATAAATATAAAATAATGACAACCTACCGAACTAAGTAATGTAATAGGATAAATCCTTACGTCTTATCTTTATTTTTATTGTATTTTTCAACCCCAGAAATGTCCCTCAACATTTGTGATTGAGTTAACAAATAATCATAAAACTTTTCACAGTTCATATCCATGTTGTAGATAATTTTGTTTATTGCAGCAACTGTTGCTGGAAGTAATAGATTTCTCTCTTTTGACCACTGTGTATTAGGTTGGGGAAAAAGTTTTTTCGCATTATAGTATGTATGAACTTGTAATAAAATCTCTTTGGCTATACTATTTGTATCTGGCTGGTTTTGGTATGATTGAAAGTTTAAATTTTAAAGAACATAATTCCAAATTCAAATCAGGAAAATGTGTGATTTTCATTTGTTTTTCGTACCGTCAAGATGAGTGAATCTAATGAAGAAATTCGATACATTTTAAAATTTTACTAAAAAAAAGGTAAAAATGCAACGCAAGCCGCGAAAAAAAAATTTGCGATGTTTATGGACCTAGTGTAGTGTCTGTGAGAGTAGCACAAATTTGGTTTAATCGTTTTCAATCCGGAATATTTGATGTCAAAGATGCACGTCGCTCTGGTCGCCCTATTACGGATAAAATGGATGCCATTTTTGAAAAAGTGGAGCAAGATCGGCATACCAGTAGTTACGACGTAGCTGAAGAACTGGAAATTGACCACAAAACACTTTTGGCGCATTTGAAAAAAACTGGGTACACAAAAAAGCTCGACATTTGGGTACCTCACGAGCTCACTGAAAGAAACCTAATGAACCGTGTACTCATTTGTGATTCTTTATTACGACGTAATGAAACCGAACCATTTTTAAAGAAGCTGGCAACTGGTGATGAAAAGTGGATCACGTATGACAAGAACGTGCGAAAAAGGTCGTGGTCAAAGGCCGGTCAGGCTTCACAGACTGTGGCGAAACCCGGGTTAACTCGCAACAAGGTGATGCTATGTGTGTGGTGGGATTGGAAGGGCATTATTCATTATGAGCTGTTACCACCAAGCAGGACCATCGATTCTGAACTCTACTGCGAACAACTGATGAGATTCAAGCAAGAAGTTGAGAGAAAGCGGCCGGAATTAATCAACAGAAGGGGTGTGGTTTTTCATCCTCACACATCTTTAGCCACCCAACAAAAATTAGGAGAGTTTGGCTGGGAGGTGTTAATGCATCCGCCGTATAGTCCTGACCTTGCACCTTCAGATTCCCACCTGTTTCGGTCTCTTCAGAATTCTTTAGGCAGTGTCAGGTTAACATCACGAGAGGACTGCCAAAACCACTTGTCGCGGTATTTTGACCAGAAGTCCCAAAATTTCTATAGCAATGGGATCATGTCCCTACCTACAAGATGGCAAAAAGTTATCGAACAAAATGGTACCTACATACTTTAGTTAAATATAAATAAACTTTATTAAAAAATGTTTTGAATTTTCTTAAAAAATGCGAAGAAACTTTTTCCCCAACCTATTATTTATAAGTGAAAAAACCCTCTCTACATTAGCATTGTGTGTGGCGCGCGAAATTTAAAGCATAGATCCTTAACAGGACTCTTTAAAAACTCAGGACAATGCTTATAAACTATCCAGGACAGCCTAGGACACCCCAAAAAGCAGGACATGTCCTGGGAAAAAAGGACGGTTGGCAACCCTAAGTTATAAGAGATTGAAAATGTACATTAATTACTTGGTCGGAAATACCAGTACCTACACCAAACGAAAAGTTGTTGTTGTGTTGTTATTAAACCACTAGCCTTTGCCAGCGGTTTCGCCTAGCTGTTTTACATATAAACCTTCCTCTTGAAAGTCTCGGTCTATTGATGAAAACCGCAATAAAATCCGTTGCGGAGCTTAAAAGATTTAAGCGTACAGAAGTAGGAACCGGCTTTGTTTTATACTATGTAAAGATTAGATTGTTTTGAGATAAATATTAGTTGACCATTCTCAGCCTATAATTTTCGCACTGCTGGGACACAGGCCTTCTCTCTGTGAGAGGAAGCGGGCCGTTATCCACCACATGTGCCAAGTGATTGTACAGTTGGCTCAAGTTAACTCGTCGCAATTTGTAGACAGTAGTAAGATATTAACTATAAGTATTTTATCAGGCGTTTTTCTTACTGTCGTTGAATCCTTTTTTCAGTGTGACGTTGTTCCATAAATAAAAATATAACAGTGATTCTCGGCGTGCGACAACCTGAGTTTTATTAATTCTCTAAATTCCTAAGAAGTTCCTGCACTTTTATATATGGTTTAAACGAATGAGATAGGTAGCGTTTTATATTAACCCTTTCATGAGCAGTACTAATTACGGTCGGGTATAAGTTCCTTGTAATTACGTAGCTAATTGTTTCGGCTGCCTTAATGAATCCTCTAGAATTTCCGAAAATCAAAATTGCGCCTCCTTAACAGCTTTAACATCATCATTTCCTTCGAAACGTAACGATCCAATCTTGCAAAAAACTTCTTGGCAAAAACCTACTTGCTCTTACTGTAAGGAAGTCGGCCATAGGAATCAAGTACGAGGAAGAATTTATTTCTGTCCCAAACGAAAGTTAGAACAAAGTCAGACTTAATGCCGACTTCTGGTAGGTACTATTTATTACAATTTATAATTAGGTAATATTTTAATCAGATAGCCATTATTTTATCATAATATACATAATATTGACTGGCCTGTTAGTCCAGTGGTTAGTGATCCTGACTGCAAAGACTGAGGTCGTGGGTTCGATTCCCACCCAGGACAAATCTTTGTGTGATGAGCACAATCATTTGTTCTGTGTCTGGGTGTAATTTATCTACAATATGTATGTATTTAGAAACATATAAGTATATTTATCAGTTGTCTGGTTACCATAGTACCTACAGGCGCTGCCTAGTTTGGGATCAGATAGCAAATTGGTTGTCCTAAGATATTTATTTATTTTATTTTATATTCTCTTGTACCATTGACAATGTAAGATTAAGTGCAAAGTATTATATGATACGTAATTCTATTGAAAGATTTCACTAAACACCGACATCTAGACCCTTTTACATAACTCGGAATTTTGCACTTATGATGCTTGATTTTTTTATTTGAGCCATTTAATTATCATTAAAATCACATGATTGGATGCATATTACAGTAAACTTTATGAATAAATAAAGATCTATGTAACAAACAAGTAGAACATTGTTTTTGTAACCTTAACTTTCAAACTTTTTCTCGAAACTATATAGTTCTTTCAGAATTTCAACTTTGGACGTCTGTTACAAAAAGAGTATTAGGTTTTTTTTTTTTATAATCAGCATAATAAAGGGACTCTTCTAGATTCTACATCCGGCCTTAATACCTCCCTACTGGTACCTTTATGCGCGGAACGCCACAAATACGAGTAATTCAATTTCATTCAAACCAGTCATTCGCATTTAAAGCTGAGAAAATAAGACGTTGTCCTATTTCACGTAAGGGTGTTTTACATTAATAATCGTGATAGTCAAATTATTTTGTATGACAAATGAAAAAAAAATGAAATATAATTCATACGCCACTTAAGTCTTTGATATGGTCTCGTTCATACTCTAGAGTTATGGGCTATCAATAAAAACACCTTGTATTAGTAATTATTATTTATTAATCTGAATAATTATTTCCACATTTTAATTTTAAACAGTATTTTTAATAATGTTAAGACTGACACAAGATTATATGTTGCAAACACTAAGTATTACAATGTTACATTTTATTAAAACAATGTGATGGTATTACTTATAACTTATTAGTAATACAGATAAATTCTTATTGCTAGTATTTGTTGATTGAAATAGTTTCGGGAATTGTCACTTAAAATAAGTAATCCAGATATTAACCCAGACATTATCTAATGGAACCAACATTTTATATTGAATAAGATGTATTAATATAGTTTTGTTAAACCCTATAAAACAAGTGACAAAACATGAAGGAACCATGTGTATGGTTTTTTTTTTTTTAAATTACAGTTATACAATACAATATTCAATAATAATCCTTATATCTATGTCTTAGGCAGCTTATACATCCCTCCTTGGAAAACAAGTAGATGGGTTCGTACTTTTGTATCTAAGAACTGTCTTAGTTCTTGAAGACTGCATTCGGTACCAGGAGCTTGTGATGCAAACATCTTCAACATCTGGTGAATGCGATCCAGTGGAAGTGAATCTAAATTGGTCAACATACCAACAATATAAGACCAGAAAACTTGAAGTTCCCCTTCCCTCTGATCATGGGCTGAAGCCATCACACTCTCTGTCTCATCATCGTCACAAATCATCTCCTGAACTTGGCTGGTAGCATTAGTCTTGTTCTCATCGGAACCATCTACCAGAACAAAGTGATCCACACTTTTTTCAGCTATAAGGCCCATTGATTGCCAGTACGTTATTTTTCGCCTCAGAATGGTGACGGGCACCTTCATGACCAGGTGCAGTTCATCTATTGACCACTCTGGCTTATCTTGAAAATGCATTATAAGTGTTGCATTGAATGGCGAAACAGTTAAATCTAATTTTTTATCTCCTATTTCTATCTCAATATTCACATTCCCTAGATGTGGTTTCCAACTTAAGGTTCTGTTCCCTTTCAAGGCTTCAAATGATTTAGTGTATGCCTCGAAATGGCGTTTTATTTCCTCTGGTAGCTCCAAACTCTCATCTTTAAAAGGAGGCCAAAACTGTGCAGATAAAATCATTGCGTTTGAAGTAAACTTTTTGTTCAAAATTTCTATTTCCTTGTCTTGATGAATGAGTGCATTAATTCTTCTGGAATCTGATATATCTTTAAGCATAACTTCACAAAAGTGTAGTTGTGTTTCTCCAAATCTTAATTTTAGTAATTCCAGATATCTGATTTCCTTCTCTGTGTTTACTGAACTTTGTGCCAACAATCTGTCCGCTAGAAGGGTCCTGTATTCATTCACAAACAATTCCTTACTTCCATATACATTCACAAGCATTGATATAATATCTTTGGCTCTTCTGTCACTTGAGTCGATAGTGGGATCAGCATCAACGGGGTCAGGGTTCCATTCATCCCATGCTTCATCTTTGTCAATGTTACCATCAGCTTTTGCAGCAAACTTGACCAATTCCTCAGCTAGCTCACTGCCTGCTCCTTCTTCAGTCAAACTACTGACAACGCTGCGTACTGTGTCATCTCTATTCCTCAGATAATCTCGAACTGGCTTGGTGACTGTTTCAAGAATCACCCCTGATGGATCGAGATGCCTCAAAGCCCTTATAGTAGTAACATACGCTGTCAGTATATCTGGAGTGTTCACGCCCGGGTGCAGTAATCTTGTTTCGAGTGCACTTTGTAAGCTCGTACACAAAGTAGATCTCAGGTCTGTCTTTCCCAAACATATTTTAATATCATCAACAGCAGGCTGTGAGTCTGGGTACTCTATTATTATATTAAAAAGTTGGTCTATTCTTAATTTTGTGTAGCTGTGGTATAAATAATAACTCAATTTTTGCTTGAACTTTGATATAGCATTTAGAGTATTATGATCATCAGGGGATGGTTTAGAAGAACCCCCACAGTAAATCCTAGTTAGCCATGACAAAACAGTAGTGTCAAGCCAAGTTTCTAAGGATTCTATGTGTGACGTATCAAATGTTCCAGTGCATAGCTTCTGAATATGACAATCTATTCTCATTTGTATGAACTTAGTCAACACTTGACCAGCCAGTCGTTCAAGTAACTGTAACTCCATCAGTTTCCTGTTGGTGTCATGAAACACCTTCACAATATACATACAGTTACAATCTGAACACTCATTCAAGCATCCCGAACATGTGACATCTTCACCTATGTCAGTGTTTGCATACTCATTATCAAAGACATTAAAAGATACTTTGTAGAAATTGTTAATGATCAGTTGGAAATCCAATGGCAACTGAGACAGCAGTGTTGCTCTAACAAGTAGTTTGAATCCTGAAATAATATCCTTTTCGCCGTAAAAAGGCTTGTTGTCATTACAGCTGTTATTCAATGCGATAAGTCTTTGTAAAATTCCTGAGAAGTCGGATACAGCGTCGTATATCTCGTTCACAGCCGCTTTGAATAGTTGGAAACCCTTCACATCCTCTTCTACTTTAACAAACTTTGACCAGAACGAAGGGGCCACACGCTGCCGCAGATATTTCTCTATGCGGAGAAGAACAAGATCTCGTATTTTGATCTGAATGTCGAGGCCGACAATTATTTGTTGAATCTCGTCGTAGTCTGCGTTGCTGCATTCGCTAAAGATTGCGCCTTTGAGAATTGGAAACGCATAGTTTATCTTCTTCCAGTAGATCTTTAAGTCTTCTTTTTCATAAGACATATTGGACTAATAATTATTTATTTTCTTAGAATTACAAGATAAACATGAATGTCAATAAAATCAACAAACCAAGCTAGTCAAGCAACTCCTTATCGAAAATCAAAAGAATCGAAAATCAAAAATCAAAAGACATCATGGAAGTTCTTTTAGTGATCTATAGTGAGTAAATTAGATTCCCATAAGATTTCGAATCAGATTTACGTGAGTGGAGGTTATTTGATACTCGTTGGTTCGTGTTGTGTCTTAACTGTGTACTTTTAACTGTACCTATTTCATTTATTTATCTTTTATTTCAGTCCACATTCAACTCAAGATCATCATCAGCTGTCCAACCATTCGACAGCTGAAGATACGCCCTAAACCTATTCGCGTGGTATACCAGAAATTCGATACGAAGCCATAGCCTGCAGCTCTAGCTTCAATACAGTTGAATCTGTTACAGAGCAAGTAGAGACTGTTGATTTTGATTGGCCACAACCCGATTCAGAGACTGAAGCTTATCAACTAACTGTGGAAAGAACATCAAGTGACAACTTATCAGGTTTGGTAGGGTACCGTATTGTTGACTTGAAGAAGGTCATATGGTCACAACTTTGATTCTTCATCTGGAATGGTAAGTCCCAACTTGATACCATATTTTTGTGTTCATTACATTAGTACGCTTTTGCTTGTTTGTAGTGATGAAGTTTTTGTTTGACAATACCAAAGTACAACATATTTTACACAATGTTCAGTGTAACAAATATCATTATTTCTTGGTATGTATGTATAAAAATAATGTATTTCTTGGATTGTTTCTTTTTAACAGCTATTATTATTTTGATTCTAGGTCCAGGGTCAATTGCGAATTACCAAAATGAATAAATGTTACTTCATTTGCTTGATATCTGTCACCCAACCATTGACTGTCATAAAAGTTAACCGGGATGAGGAAGTTATCAACGCTATGATGCCGAAGTTGGTAACATTTTTTAAAACATGTGTACTGCCGGAAATTATTTTGAGAAGAGTTGAGAAAAATGCTAAATGTCTAGACATCAAGGAATTAAAAGGTATAAAAATATAAGTCTTACTCATTTCCTAACTTATTCCGCAGGTCTCTGAGGTGTCGGTTCAGTAAGAATAGTCTAACAAAACTGTGTAAATTCATTTGTTGCAGCGAAAACTGCGTCTTCCAGCATTTGATTCAGATCACACGGAAATTATATAAATGGAAGTAAAAAGTGACAAGCAGAAGACTGATACGGCGCGGCGGCGGCGGCGACTGCAAAAAGTAGCGCGTAGAAAAGAAGATATTTTATTATAATATTTATAAGTATCTTTGTATGGTGGTACGAGTCGATGGTTCGAATCCAAGCCGGCACTTTGCTGAGTGTAAATTATTTCATCACCACAGTTCAGAGGAGGCCTGAGTCTCAGCAGTGGGAACATTATAGAATAATTAATAAGCTTTTTGCACGTAGCGATGTATAGTTTGTGTTATTTTGTTAGTTCATAAGATTTTTCTGTGTAGATAAGTTTCACTCATGTATTTAGGTACCAGCCTAACAATTCAATTGTAAAAGAATATTTATTGCAGTTCAAAATTGTATCATAAGTAGGTATTCTTGAAACATAAATAAATGTTATGGTTAGCTAGCAACCCCTTTGTGTTGTTGTGTAAGATACATGTGCCGTTATATATACTTACGTATGATGTTATTTATATTGTAATCTACATACATAATTCTTTCTAATACTAAATTCAAAATCATAATTGTAAATATCAAAATATTTAAAAAAGTATGTTATCTTTGTATGGTGGTATGACTCGATGGTTTGAATCCAAACGGAAACTATCTAAGTAAATGTAGTGAGAGTAAATAAAACGATTATTTTTATGAAAATATTAACCCCTTTTTACTAAATAAATATTATTAATTTATAGTAAGGTACAATAAAAAGCTTTACAATGTAATAAATAGTCTTTTATTTATTTATTTAGTACACGTCACTATTTACACTTCCATTCCTTCTTCTTCCTTACATTTCTTCCCGTGGGTGTCGTAAAAGGCGACTAAGGGATTTACTAGAGAATGGGCAGCAGCGTTCTCTATGCATTTTACCATCACACTGCGATCGCCAACCCGCTTGCCAAGCGTGGTGATTATGGCAAAGCCCCCCAAATAGGGGGAGGCCTATATCCAGCAGTGATCGTCTTGCGGCTGAGATGATGACTATTTACACATTACAATTTAGGTTCAGTCACATTACTATAACTTATAGGGACAGTGTACCTATATTAATTTCATTTTAAACTGTTTGAATAAAACGACATCTAGTGGTGTCGAAAGTTACTACTATTTACTTTGTATGTGTGTGTAAAGAGTAAAGTCAAGCGGCTAAATCTTTAGAATGTACAAATCTTTGTATGAGACCAGTTAACAAGCACAGTGACTATCTAAAAAAATCAAGTTAATGCCCTAGGTTTCGCATATAATAAAGTTATCTATTAAAGATTTCTAAGTTAGGCGTAAAAATTGAAAATGTTCCAAATTGTGGATCTAGCGCCATCTAGCGACAAAATGGCATCTGAGATAATCATCCATCCACCTTAATGTCAACTTCACTTTCATCCTCAGTGTGACCAGATTAAATTTTACCAAAATATCGAGGCACCTCAAAAATACTGAAATATACCGACTTACATAGGACAGATATACCAATAAAAATACTGATTTTCTTAACACGTTTTATTTATTCATACTCACAATAAATGTTAAAGTTATATTTTAACATCCTTTTCGAAGGATTAAAATTTACACAACCTCCTTCATTTGTTTTTAAAATAGCTGACATATTTTTGTTTATAAATCTGTTTCTTTGGGCCGTTTTTATTAAATTTATCTGTGAAAATATGCGCTCGCATGCATCATTCGACACCGGTATACATAGAAGAGATTTACTAAAACTAGTTATATTTTTGTATTTTAACATGCCATCACTGTTAAAAATTTTCCCAACTTCCACCCAAAATTGTTCACACGAGATGGGTGCAGCAGTCTTGTTTCAAGTGCACTTTGTAAGCTCGTACACAAAATAGATCTCAGGTAGCCAGTGCTGGAAGATTGTAACAAATCACTTACTTCGCGATCAAACTTTAGGGTTCTATTTCTTCGTCAATTAACTGCATTTGTTCTGGCTGTACTTCGCATGGGAAAGTTTCTATCACATTTCTTAAACTGCGAAATTCTTTATGCACGGCAGTGTGTGGGTCAAGAAATTTCAGTTCTCGAAAAACTGGATTTTCAAAAGGCAAACGTGATTTCAATTGCGTGCTCAACTCAATTAATAAAAACTTTTTTACAAAAAAAAAAAAAACCGACTACCTTAAAAACACTACAAAGTGAAAAATAACTTTAATTTCGGAAGTCAGTGTCTTAGGATCTGTATTTATGGTTATTTTGCCACCGACTTCCGAAATTAAAGTTATTTTTCACTTTGTAGTGTTTTTAAGGTTGTTTTTTTTTGTAAAAAAGTTTTTATTTTTAAATTCTTAGTTGTGGTATTCACCCCGCACTAATTCCAAACAAACAATGCATATTTATCCGATAGCAGAAGTCGCGGTTGATTTGCTGTCATTTTTTAAAGACTTCCGGTGTCTGTCTCCCGAACTCATCATCAGATCTATATGAAAATTACATGGGACCATTTCGAAATAAACCCCATTAGAACAAAAAAAGAATTTTGCAAATCCGTCTATATATGACGGAGTTATGGCCGAACATACATAAAAAAAAAACATAAACATCCGAATTGAGAACCTCTTCCTTTTTGAAGTCGGTTAAAAATGATTGGCACCTTCTGAAAAACTCAGCAATCTGTTCTTTCATGTTTACATTTTCCCTGTGTTTGATTAATTCTTGGCCTACTTGAATACCTAAGTACATATCTTTCAATGGCAAATAATTTACATTAGACTTTGGGTCTAACGTAAATACATTGTCCGTACGTTTGATGTAATTAGCTTTCATGAAGCAACCCAAAATCGACAAGTACATACTAGATGCATCATCATACGGACACGGATAGAATTTGTTTACAATCGGCAAAATGTAGTCCAAAACGTAAAAGTACAATTTATTTATATCAGTGGTAAAAGAATTAAATAAAAAATCTGATGACATATTGCGATCACTCAAGTATTGGTCTTGAAAGAACAATTGCAATGCCCTCCACTGCTCAATTATTCTACTAATACAGGCATGAAGTGAAAGCCACCTTATGTCGTAATGACGCAAAATTCTGTAATTGTCAGTGTCTGTGAAATTTTGGATCTCAGCAAAATTTCTAGGCAGTATTTTACAGGTGTGGCTAACACTTAATGCTGCAGAGTGACAAACACATGTTATGAAAAAGCACTTTGGGTTTACTTCTTTAATTTTTACAATAATGCCAGAATGTTAACCAAACATCACATTCGTAGTACCTATCAGCAGCGAATCCTATTACGTCTTTTATTTCTAAACATAATTCGGATAATTTTGATGACAACGAATTAAATAAATGACCTGCGGTCTTACCACTTAAATCAACTAAATCAAGGAATTTGGTTTGTACAGTACATTTAGTTTCGAAGAGAAGTATTTAATTAGTATTGCCAATACTTTGACTGTTGCAACATCTGTACTCTCATCGATTTTAATTGAATATACTGGTTTACCTGAAGGAGATGCAGTACCAAGTATGTCTTCAATCATATCTTTTTCGAAACTGGGTCCTAAAACATTATAAGTTATAGCGGCTGCTTTGGTTCTCTTGCAGGAAAATGCTTTCGCAATATCGGAATCGGTAAAACACTTCACTAGAACATCACTAAGGTGGTCCATAGATCTAGATGGGATGTTGGGTTCCGACAGAAAACTGCATAAACGCAGCTCAGCTTTCTTGACTTCGTTTTTCAGTGGGGCCTTTTTGAAAAATGTATCAACCTGAAAATTTAAAAAATACTTGGTTGCTTAGTTTTTTTTATAGGTAATAGCGCCGCATTTCATAGCTGTTACCTAACTGATTTTGAGAAACAAAACTAGGATGATTAACTTTAAATTAAAATATATCCAAACTCCTTGAACTAGGTAAGTAAAGCGAGTTATGCTTACCTTTGACTGTCCTTTATATTTTATCAAGTTCGATTTATGTTTTTCAGTATTTGCATGCTGTTTTATAGATGCTAATCTACTTTACAGTTTCGCATTGCATGCTTTGTAAAATGCGGTGAACTCGTCATCTTTATAACGTGAAAGCCACGAAGAAAAATCTGGAATTTGTTCCCACTTAGCTAAATAACTTGGCTGAAAACTGGACATGCTGTCCGGATGAATGCAACTAAGTAAATAAAAACAACGAAAATCGCGTTCTTATATGATGACAAAAAAAACTCCTATTTTGGGGAAAATCCCGAATTATCGAAAGAAAGTCCTTAAAGATTAAGTCGAATGCAGAAGAGACAATCATTTCACTTGAACCGTATTAGACGATTTGATACTAGTAATAAAGTATCTTTTAAGTTTAACTACTACCTATTCATGCAACTGAAAACTTAAAAACTAGATGTTGTTTTGAAAATTATAGATAAACTAGCGGTCCGTCCCGAATTAGTCCGGTTAGACTGATATTCATGAAACACAACGAATTTGAATGTATGCAATCTGGAAATTACGCTGTATCTAATAGTGCAAACCGCATTAAAATCGGTCCAGCAGTAAAGTTTTAGGCGAACATACATTCTGCAAGTTTGATTAATACTATGTATTGACTGATAATTGTATATGTAGTATTACAATACTACAACGCCGGCAACCACCGTCTTTCTTGTCATATCTGTAACTTACTCATCTTTGCTCATAGATAACATGTATAAATATAAACTAAATCCGGGAAAGTCCCCAATGTTCGCGTTCCGGGGAATTCCGCAAACATTGTCGCAAAGACGATCACTCACTCCGGCGTTGCCATAACTTCAACCAAAATATACCCAAAAATACTGACTGCCAGCAATATACCTGAAAAAATACTGATGCTCGGAAAAATCGATGAAATATACTGAAAAAGTATTAAAATACTGAATCTGGTCATACTGTTCATCCTTGCTTTCATCACAGAGTAGTTTTTTACTGACATTGACAGTTGCACAGACTGCTTATTTAAAATAAATAGGTGAAACAATTTTTTTGTGGAAACATAATCATTTTCCGATACGTAGCTAAATTACTTTTGTAATAGTACTGGTACCTGAGGGCTACTTCCAAATCTTATGACCCCATCAGTCATCCAAGAATGAGGCAGGAAGGCTTTTGATCCCATTCCACGCTCGATGTCAATTACCTTAACAGACTCGATTGTGCAAGTAAAATCTGAACATAGCCAGGGCCGAAGTAACCACGTAGCAGGTGTAGCAAATACTACAGACCCTGCGCTAGGACGTAGGTATAAAAAAACAAGTCTTGCTACCTTTCCATACCATCCACCATTGGAATATTAAATAACATGTGTTAGCTTATACAATAATCGAATATTCAATCAATACTATTTGTGGGTTGCCACATTATTATTTTTAAATATTTTATACTTTTAGAGTTGTGGCTACCCACAGAGCATTTGTCAAAAAGAAGGCGGCGCGAAAATACTCTCGCTGGCATTCCCAGCTATGGACGATGAAGGCAGGCGCAGTCCGAAAGGGGGGGTTCTAGAGTTCATGACCCCCCCTTAAGACAGTCATGCTGTCGAAACCCTGAACAATTTGCCTGTCTTACTATCTTAAAATTGTTCTCACTTGAGCCACGGAGACTCCGATGGACATTTGCAAAAAGATTATAACCCAGGATATCATTCTGATCAGCAGCGCTTGCGGCTACTAGACCAAAGAGGATTTACCTTCCTAAAAATATTCTTCAGTACTCATGCACTCGCAACGCACCAGCGGGACGCGGCTCTAGTTGAACAATTTCTATGAAAACTTCTTGGAAATTGTTCTAGCAGAATCGTGTTGCACTGTTGCTTAACACCTGTCCCCTTATGTACCTAATATCCGTATTACATGGGACTTGAATAAAACTGGCTACATGTGGGCGTACTATAGCTTCATCAAATAGGTAGGATACCTACCTATCCTAATAATATATTAAAATTATATATATTATATATAAAATTATATATATATATTATTATAAATATAAGACCTAATATATGAACCTTCATATATTAGGTTCATAGGGTTTTTGTTCTACGGAACATAATTTTGGAGCTCAAGCAGACAATAAAGGACTCTCGTTGTGCAGGAAATGCTTCTTTTGCCGATATGGTAAAAAAATGATCAAATGACTTTATTCGACCCAATAACCTGAACTCTGTTGCCATTTATCCCAATGATAAATTTAAATCAAGTAACGAGACGAAAGAACGAGTACAAAACATACAACCCGAGCAAATGAAGCTAGACGTTCGTGGTGTCCGAAAAACTAAAAATAGAGGAGTAATTGTCAGTACCGACACTAAACATGACGCTGATAAACTGAAGCACGCTTTCTACATCGGACTGACCGCCGACGAACCCAGCAAGCCTAAACCTCGGATCATGATAGTAGGAGTGCTGACTTCCCTGGCTGAAATTTAAAACAAAACGTGTCCAACAAGTTACCAGCGATGTCCTTGGAATCCTTTTTGACCTGCATAAAATTAAGCCACAAATCGAGGAAACGAGATGCTACCTGCTGCTACCTGGTAAGTACGTTGTTGAAGTTTCAGCCGAAATACGTTAAGCCATAATCCCTCAATCAAGACTTTTTATAAATTGGACGTCCTGTCCTGTTAGGGACTTCACATTAGTAACAAGATGTTATAAATGCCAACAATATGGACATGCAGCAAAAACATGCCGACAGATCGTCAATACTTATGTGTGGTCACTGGGTTGACGCTGGCCATTCAATGACTGAATGCACGAAGAAAGCCGTCATCCCGAAATGCGCAACTTGCTCTCGCTTCATAAAGCCCAGTGATCACAAAACGGGGGACGCTAATTGTCCTGCTAGGAAAATAGTAAAATATAGGTATGTCAACTCCATCGATTATGAGGGCACCTAGTCAGTCATACTCAAGGCCGACTTCCGTATCGCTTGTTGCGGACTCAACGATATACGCTGTCCTACTTGTACATCGATTTGTCGCTGTCTAAGAACTATTAGCCGCCCGCTTCATAAATCGAATGTAGCAATTTTGTTTTCAACCTGCACCTTAATAAATTGCGAAACGCACAATTTATCAGAATCTGAATGGGTTTTTTTTTTTGGATGGGAAATCATCAAATGACTTCTCCCGCTCTGGGCGGAGCGGGAGGCCGTGTCAGACTTTTACTGACTAAAACCCACCCGTGTTCCTTCAGTTGCCCATGTGCCAGGGTCACGGTATCTCTTTCGAACAATCACGCGACCCCGGCAGATCTGAATGGGATTGAAGATTATTTCTAAACCATTGCGTCATTTTTTCGAATAAATTGTCGGCTCAGCAACGTAAATAACGCAATGAATGTTGTTTAACTTTGAATTTTAAACCTATTCCTACCGATAAAAAGTTCCGCAATTACCCCTCTGCAACTACATATTTTCCGTACTTAATTATTATAGAAATTATCTACATGTTTCAAACCATAATTAGCAAACTATATCACTTTCATAAAACTTAATTTAAATATTGTTAAGAAATCAGTTGACCTTATTTAAATTACTTGCTTCTGCCCGCGACTTCGTCCATGTCATTTTTCTTTTTTGGAACTTCATTACTGGAATGCTAGATGGCGTTGAAGTTGATTTTGAGGTTTTTTGACAAACATTTTTTTTTTCCTAAAAGTATCTTATGTTACTTTTAATACCTCCAAGAATATATGTACAAAGTTTCATGATGATCGGTTAAACAGATTTCGCGTGAAAGCGTAACAAACTTACATTCACATTTATAATATTAGTAGGGATAAGAAGTCATGTCGCCTGTGATACAGGTTTATCCTAGTACAGGCATCATACTTTGTACTACCTTTATTATATTCTAAGACTAGCTTCTGCCCGCGTCTTCGTCCGCATCAAAATTTTGCTCCCCTGACCCTTCCCGTCGCATCGAATTGCCTGCCAGTTTTCGTCCTTTTTCGTTGCTGCTCCTCTCCTTTTGATCGTAGCGTGATGTTATATAGCCTATAGCCTTCCTCAACAAATAAATAGGCTACCCAACACAAACAGAATTTACCAATTCGGACCAGTAGTTCCTGAGATTACCACGTTCAACTTAAACTCTTCAACTTTATAATATTAAGTATAGATTTATATTGTTACTAGCTTCTGCCCGGGACTTCGTCCGCGTTAAATTTCTTGTTCCCCCGACCCTTCCCGTGGCGTCGAATCGCCTACCCGTGCGATTTTCCCCGTTTTTGCAACATTTTTCATTACTGCTCCGCTCCTCTTAGTTGTAGCGTGATGTTATATAGCCTATAGCCTTCCTCGATAAATAGGCTACCCAACACAAAAATAACTTTTCAATTCGGACCAGTAGTTCCTGATATTAGCGCGTTCAATCAAACATACAAACAAACAAACTCTTCAGCTTTATAATATTAGTAAAGATTATGTACAGGATAATTTTTTATCCAGTGCGCAAACTGTAACCATTAATTCAGCATATCATTCTAGACCCCCCAGCGTAGAAAATTTTCGTCGGTTATACAAAAAAAAAATCTGCTGTTCCATACATTTTGACCCTGTAGGTATTGCATTTTTCTTTTCTTTTTTTGCAAAACCGACGAAAAATTTCTGCGCAAGGGGGTCTAGAATGATATGCTGAATTCATGGTTACAATTTACGCACTGGATAAAAAATTATCCTGTATACCGTAACATTTTTATTATTATTATTATCTCTGCTTAACTCTTCGGGGAAAACCGGCGTGATGTTATGTTGTGTGTGTGTTGTAAGTACAATGTTACTGATGAGATGGGGATGTTATTTTTGAGTAGCAGAATAAATTTATTGTTCTATAAAATAGAGCCGTACCTCTGTTTACAGCAAAAAAAAATGGGGGCGTTGTTTAGACTCTACACAACGCCCCCATTATTTTTCTGGGTCTCTTACCACCCCCCTTTAAGGCCTGCAGCGCCCACAAGGGGGCGTTATCGCCCACTTTGGGAATGGCTGCCTTAGAGGAATAGAGACGTAATATTATGATTAAACGTTGATATCACTAGAACATATAAGTTGAGACTTTTTGGATACCTTTGATCTCTTCCACTGTGGAAGAAGTGTAAAAAAGAATGTCTTATTTTTTTACAGTAATCATTCAATTCCAAAAACTACCTTTGAAGGTGGTGGAGGGTAAGGGAACTTGTAAGGGGAAGTATGAAGTCCACGTGGTTGAAGTCGCGACAGAAGAGCTCGTAAGACATAATTATGCAAGTCTGCAAAAAAGCGGCAATTATCGATTTTTTACTAATGTTCGCATTCTTAACTCAGTCTCAATCCTCCTGAAAGAATCTCCTGTCCTGAGAGACTTTATTTTCATACATTCTTTACGTTGTTTTTCTGTAAGATGAGATCGCGAGCAGACTGAAACCGACTGAGACTGAATCGACCAGATTGGAAAGTTATATCATGGGAATTGGCCTTGTGATCTCGATTTATTATAGGACTAGATTTTGCCAGCGGCTTCGCCCGCGTTGAGGTTACATAGAGTGCTTTTTATCCGGTTATACATTTCGGTGGGGTAATTTCCAACCAATGGCAACCAATTCCAACCTGGATTAACCAATCCAGGTAATAAAATATCTGTGTGCCAAATTTCATCCAAATCTGTTCAGTAGTTTTTGCGTGAAAGAGTAACAAACATCCATACGCACAAACTTTCGCGTTTATAATATTAGTAGGATAGAGTTTTGATGCAAGAGAAATTAACTGCTAGTGTTTATAATAAAAAGCAAGTTTCAGATATATAATTTTATAAAAAATTGCGTTTTAATTATTGTTCCGAGTCTTACACATGATCTGACGAACAATATATTACTTAATTAATCTAAGCTGTATTTCCATCACCTTCTTCATCTGAAACAATAGAAAAAGTAATGAAAGAATATTAGTTTCTAACGTCAAATTACCAACAGAGTGAAAGATTAAAGAAAACTAGGTTTTTTAAATCCAACTCTAAAATGTGTTCTTATAATCTTATGGACAGCCATATCTATTACTGCAGCCAGCTGAGCTCCGGGTAGAAGGACGCCGGTGGCATACCAGACGCAGAAGAAACATTTTATTAGGACTGGCGCATTGGTAATGTGATGGAAAACTTTCATAGGTACTTCAGACTTTTTCCGTGTCGTGAACGATACCGAGAGCTCCAGCGCTTACCTACACACACATCATCATCAGCCTATAATGTTCCCACTGCTCGGTGAGAGGGAGTGGGCCGTAATCCACCACGCGGGCCCAGTGCGGGTTGGTAGATGTCACATGTCTTTGAATTATTGCTTCTAAGACATGCCGTACCGTGGTGCCGGACGTAAAGAATAACACCACCCCATTTCTTCCCGTGGGTGTCGTAAAAGGCGACTAAGGGACTTACTAGAGAATGGGCAGCAGCGTTCTCTATGCATTTTACCACCATACTGCAATCGCCAACACGCCTGCCAAGCGTGGCGATTATGGCAAAGGCCCCCCAAATTGGGGGAGGCCTAAGTCCAGCAGTGGACGTCTTACTGCTGAAATGATGAAGACATGCCGGTTTCCTCACGATATTTTCCTTGACCGTTTTGAGAGCAGTGGCGATGAAATAATTTACACACACATACACAGCGTATTTGTACTCTTGGTAAACACAAGTGACACAAGTGTGTTAGCTTGCTGCGCGCTTTGATGCTTACTGTAAGTGCAGCAAGCAATCGATATAAATATACCTATAAGTAAATATTATGTTTATTTCAATTCTAAATTTAGTCAGTTCTGTTTAAGTTTCATACATGGAGATTTGCTCCCTAATAAATTAGCGGGAGAAGCCCGAGCGATGCCTTTAACTACAGAAAAATCCAAAGTCTTGGCTATGATTACTTGACTACCTGTCAACAAAGTAAAAAAACTAGCTGCTGCCCGCGGTTTCCTTTGCGTGGATGTCAGAAATTATCTCACGGGAACTTGGTAACGGGATAAAATTCATAATCACATAACATCAGTCATCAGCTATGAGCTAGTGAAAGTGCCGTAATTTTGGTCCAGCCGTTTCAGAACAGAACTAAATCAAAAATAAAAAAATCGTTATAAGTATCGTATATATTTTCTTATGCATTTAGTAAGAAACTGTAATTTACATGACAAACAGACAGTTCCATTATATTGATTTGTGTGGATAACAAACAACAATACCTTTTTCATCCGTTTCCATAGATTCTGGCGTCTCCGTCGTATAGGCCGGGGCCAGTGGTGATACCACCACGCCGTCCCACACGGTTATCTCAGTCGAGATATCCTTGCCACCTTCGAAAGGCTGTAGGCCCAGCACGTAACGGTGACCGCCCCGAGCTACAACCCGGAGCAAACTGTGAAGAAAAGAAATGATTTGTGACAAGCGATCACGCAGTTAGTGGAGTACCAAAAATTGCCTAACACACTAACTTTATTTTTGACAGTTCAACAACATTCATTGCATTTTTTAGGTGGTTCAGCAGACATATTTTTCATAAATACATCGCAATAGATAAGCAATGTTATTCAATATGATTCAGAATGATTTGCGATGCGATGCGATTTTTTATCGCGCTCTGGATGATCAACTCTCGGTGTTGAGCCGAGCATTGAGAATTTAACAGAGTACATCCCAGCGCACTAAAATAATAAACTGTTGGATTTCTAACTATCGGTCCTTAACAGAGCGTTGAAAATCCAGTGCGCTTCAATAAGCCATCCGTGGGTACGTGTTCTAAATGCTCACGGAACCACATCGGCAACTTTGCTTAAGGGGATTATATCGCTCAAATCCGAAAAATACTGTGTTTAAAGAAATTTGCTGACGAATCTTTGCATGCGTTTTTACACGCTTTATATTAGCTTCACTTGTATGTTTGTATATTTGTATGTTTGTATATTTGTATGTTTGTTTGTAACCGACTCCTTATAGTGCGATTTTGACCCACTTTAAACGACCAGATTTCATTCAAACTTTGCACACCTGTCAAGGGCTGATGACAATGCAATAATTTCATAAATTTGTGCCATTATCCTTGCCAGGGTTACCAGGACAGCAAAAAAAACTGTCACAAACTACGCTGACATACGTCTCAAAATTCGAAATACCCTAAAAAATAGAAAATAAATCATCATCATCATCATCATTTCAGCCGAAAGACGTCCACTGCTGGACATAGGCCTCCCCCAAGCTCCGCCACTTCGACCGGTTTTGTGCTTCCCGCATCCAGCGGGTTCCTGAAAATAAATAATAGTTTAAAGAAACTAAAAAACACGCTTCCATGGAAAAACAAACTAAAAAGTACAAAATAATGGAAAAAAAGCGTGGGGTGCCTGATATCAATAAAAAAATACCTTAAAAGCACCCCACGCTTTTTTTCCATTATTTTGTACTTTTTAGTTTGTTTTTCCATGGAAGCGTGTTTTTTAGTTTTTTTAAACTATTATTTATTCATATAAAAAATGTATGTCACTCATTTAATTAAATCTGGTAGGGATACTTCACATACGTGATAAGTTGCGCCAGTTAATTTAAATGACTATGTATTTCTCATAATTTACTATTAAAGTTGGATGTCTGATGATCAACAACAACAAGACAACACACACAACATACACAAACAACACACACACACACATACCACAACACACACACACACACACACACATACTTGTACATATTACAAGTTTGCTCTATGACTGATTCAAAACTAAATTACAAACTACTTTATTTATATTTACAAACTTAATTTCTATTCTTATTGTACGACATATTTATATGTGTATCATTTACAATACAATTCAGAAATCATTCAAAACGTAAGCTTTTGTATTTTATTTGGTATAAATGACACGTATCGTCCACACTACTGATATAAGTATTGCGTCATTCGCGTCACGATTATGCGTCACAAGTCTAGGATAAAAAACGCAGGGAACGATTCTTCAACAAAGTTCTTTAAACACATGGTATTTTTCAGATTTGGGAAATGTGATACCCTTAAATTAAATCTGTAAAACGAGGCAAATGCGAGTTTTGAAAACAGATCATTTTTTTAACGCTCGCTCATCTCTTGTTAGGTATTTAGTTTTATGTGTGGAGTAACGTAATTATTTCGATTTTTGGCGGACTTCAAAGAAAGAGGCTCATTAAATATCAGTGTAAATGTAGTATCTAAATGCTGGATCAGTTCTTCATTGTTAAATTGGTAATAAACTAAAGCATAATTTCTACAGAGTTCAAAATAGTGTGCAAGAGATAATTCCTTTTCGAGCATGCTGGTAACTACTCAAAACTTAACAGCAAAATAAATCGTAAAGTGCCGCTCTGTCTGCGCTGACCAAACAGCATTCGTCTTTTGTGCATCTATGCTGGTATGCTGGCCTCAAACACTTGACTCGTTTTCTTTACAATACACGGGATGCTCCTGCTGAATACTTTGCTTATGACAACGCGAAATTATAATGTTACTTTCAAGTTTGCATTAGCCTCGACTGCAGCGCGTGCGGCAAGTTTGCTCAGGCAACGAAACAGCTTCTCTGAGCGACAGAAAATGCTAAGTATAATAAGTGAGAGTGCACAGTGAGTAATGAATGGTGCTGTGTGATGTGGTGGGACTGACGTCTGCGCGGTGGAGGCGGCCAGGTCCTGCGCGGCGAGGTGCAGGCCGGTGTGCGCGCGCGCGTGCGGCGCCTCGCACGGGTCCGCCAGGCCGGCGCTGCCCGGCAGGAACAGCCCGCTCGACATCAGCGACAGCGCGCGTCTGACACATAACATACATACACTCCAAGTACAACCTGACGGACGCTGTCTCATTCATTGGAATAACCGTTTACAGTTTTTCCAATATTTCAAGAAACTTTACAATTTTTCGTATCCCTACAAAACTTATAAACCTTAAACCAGACTACAAGATGAAAAAAAAACAAACAAAAAAAAATCGGCCCAACCATACTGTAGTGATGAATCAAACATAAATTTAAAAAAAACCAAATACGGAAATTAAAGACACAGTTTGTAGGTTACACATGCACAAAAAAAGAAAATAATATTAAAAAAAAATATAATGTTAACAACACTTTCATAAATCTCTCTCACAGTAATTCTGACATGCCGATAAAACCTTCATCCATTCGTCCACAAACAGATCGTTTGTTGGGTTAGAGTCTAAGAGATTACTACCCATTTACGGCCGCTGTACCAGATTTGGCACAGTTAAACTTTTAAACATGTATCATGTTATGTGCAAAATATTATGAGATATATTCTTGTTCATAATAATATTGTAATTGTTTACCGTATTTATTTTGATTTTAGCTAACTTTTATGTTGAATTTTACATGCATAAACGACGTAAAAAGCAAAAACAAAAAACAAAAACGGTTTTTTTTCTCTTTTTGTATTCTTACTACTTCACTCAGCATAAAAGTAAATAATTTGGAACAGTAACGTTTTTAACTTAGGCTTGGCTATTAATGGGTTAAGCGCGGCCAGAGTACGTGGTACTGGGGACTTACAGAATCTACTCCGGAAGGTTAACATGATCGATACATTCATCACCATGTTTACTCGAGACAGGTTGGCAATTTGAGACTATATTAACTATAAGTCCAGGGTCTCTCAGCAATGTGTAACTCAGACCAAAACAAGGTTTTTATTTAGTTTAATTCAAAAACTAGCTCCTGGTCTACTAGCTACTGGCTAGTTACCAAGCCAGTTTTTGAATTATGGAACCAATATGTATAGAAATGCAGTTCTTATTACAAAACTGAGAAGTTAGTCCGATACCAAGTTGTCATTTTCACCCAAATCGTAATAAACTTGGAAATGCAAAAAGTAGCTCTGAGGTTTATGACAGAGTAAATTCATAGGAATTGAAAAAGAACAGCTAGTTGACACGGTCAATAGTTACCTGAAAGCTACATTAATGGGTAGAGCCTGTCGCGCCGGGTTGCTCATGATGCAGTGGTGAGCCAGCAGGTCGATCATCCAGGGAGTCAGGGGGCGGAGTCCCGCGTGACGCGCGCACATGTCACGGAGTAGTCGGATCAGGACCTGCGGGTATAACAAACATAAAAGTTATATTCTCTCCACGCTGGGACGGTTGCACGACACGCCATGCCAAAGGACTTTGCACGAAATGTGCTAAATCAAATTGATATTTTTATAAAATATTGTTGCATGTTGATAAAAAATCACATACCGCATTTTAGACATAACACATTTGTTTAATTAATGTATTTTATCTAGCACTAGCTGACCCGACCCGAGCGAGACATTGTCCTGTCCAAATAAAAAGGAAAAAAAAAAAACTGAAGTCTCTTACCCACGCGGTCAAAATGTATGGAACAGTTAATATATGTTTTAATAACCAATGAAGAATTTCAACGCAGGAGGTCCAGAAACATGTACTGAATCCATGGTACCAGGTTGTGCGTCGATGTCCCTGCCAGCCTGTATAGATACACAAATAAATCTTTATACATGATAAGTTTTTAACCAGTGCGCAAATTTTGACAAATTAAACTTAAACGAGTTATAATAACCATGCAATTTTTATTTTGATATATCTTAGTACAAAAAATTAAGTTATCGTTAACGAAAGATGTTTATTTTGAAACTGGTTTTTATGGTAACTTGCGCGCGGCGCCGGCGCGGCGGCGAAGGTGAATGACCGAGCGTAGCTACAAGTACCTATCAGCTGTTCGATTGGTCAAAATTCTAAATTCGAAGTACCTAGGCCAGCGCGCGGCTATTCCTTTTGTCGATATCATATTACGAAATATGTAGGGTGTCCACAGTTTACTGTTTCAAGGTCGGATATTTTTTTTTTTAAGTATTGAAAAAATAGGTGAAATGTGTTCTATTACTGATACTGAACCACCAAAAAATTTGCGCACTGGTTATTTTTTTTTTCCTGTATATACAGTATACAGGGGACGCCCTTGGAGGACATATAGTGACCTTTATTGGTGATATTCTTCAGATATGTGAGGTGCGTAGTACTGGTAACCGGCGAGCGTGTATGACTAGATGTAACATAAACGAAACAAAAAAGTAAGGATCGTAGCAGGTGGCGTTCTGCAGTTTCTGCCTACCCCCATGGGAGAAGGGCGTGAGTTTATGTGTGTATGTATGTAATGTATATACAGTATGGAAACCACAAAATATGTAATAAATGAAACCACATACTCGTTATCGCCTTTGCTGACGATACACAAAAAATAAACGACTTTGATTCCATTGAAAAAATTGAGTATTAATTTTGTGAAAAATCTTTTTACAAAAAAATAACAACCGACATCCTTAAAAAAAAAAACACTACAAAGTCAAAATTAACTTTAATTTCGGAAGTCGGTGGCAAAAAAACCTTAAATACAGATCCTAAGAGACCGAATAATATTATTTTTGCGACTATAAATTGAGATGTAAGCTATCCTATCTATCAAGTTGGATCAAACTGCACACGGTGTGCAAATTTTATTAAAATCGGTAAGTAGGTTAGGAGTCCATCCCCGATAAACAACTAGGCTAGGTGATGTAGTTACAGAATTATAATCATCAAATTCATCAATACAACGCTCCAAGTTCATAAAGGCGTAGGCGAACAAAAAAAAACTGAAAAAGTAATTCCTACAGCTTTATGAACTTAGAGCGTTGTATTGATGAATTTGATGATTATAATTCTGTAACTACATATGTCTTACAGCCGCGAATAATATTTTAATCAACATAGAACCTAGCACTGGTCTGCAAATTGCAAAAAACGTAAGAAAATTTGAATTTCGCGGGCTGGTTGGAGCATTCACCTTAAAAGAATACTGCTTCAAAATTATAGATAGTCCAACTTGGTTTTTCCAAAACGTCAAATATTCCCGCTTAGCTAACGTGCCCCGCGCGTGCAATCTGGCAAGATAGCGCCTCGACCCCGCTAGGGGCGTACCTCTACCTCTCCAAAAAGTTGCACCTGGGTAAAACTTTAGTAAACATTCGATATCTAATGCTTTGAAACCAGCAATCAACTCGATGCGGAATATTTAAATATTTTGTACGCGTGTATGGCACTGAACTCCTAAACGACGGGACCGATTCTGACGTTGTTTTTGTGCGTGTTTGAGTGGATCCCTGGGTGGTGTAGATTCACAACTTGATTGACCCGTAAGTGGCGTTGCGACCAAGTTGTAGGAAACAGGACGTCTCTCCGATCAGTCTTTATATTTAAAAGGAGGAACTGTCTGACATATCACCGTACAGCTGAATCTACTGAGACTTAGAACGTGAAATTTTGCACATGGCTGCCTTTTATAATGGAGGGGAGCACTAAGAAGGGGTTTTTGAAAAGGCGACCTTTAAGGAAGTGAAGCTAATCCCCCCCTCCCCCCGATTTAGTTTGTATGAAAAATCATATTCCTTGAGTAAACAAACCTGAAACTTGGTATGAAATATAATAATCTACGTAAATCATTTGTTTGTTTTAAATAAAGTGTTTTCAAGTTTATAAGCGAAAATACGGAATTGTAGATTTGTGACGAAGTCACGGGTGAATTGCTAGAATGTATATATAAAATAAATCGTTTCTAGCCGTTTTATGTTCAAGTAAAATAAATAGTAAGTGAACTGACCTTGATCGAGGAATGATGAGCATTCTCCTCGAACCAGCGGCTGTGGCGGATAGCCGCTAGGTGGCCGTTAATCACCTTGTAGTCGAGGTGTACCTGTCGACAAACATATCATAGTAATCGTAAGGTCATTGTGCGGTTTAATCATTTTCGACGTGACGATTCTTATCATGGACGTCATATTATAACTAGGGCATCGCAATTAACCTCCACGTCTATAAAATATATTGAACTACATGCATATAAAATTATCATGGGCATAAATTTAAAACTGTCTTCATTGTGAGCACCATGATTGTATCTAAAGAATTAAAAATGAAACAGTGTCAATATCATAATTGACACTGTTTCATTTTTAATTCTTTTTAACTATTTAAATTTGATTCTGTGTGCATCGTCGTCACGTATCATTATTTCAAGAATGTACAAAATTCGAAGTGTTAATAGGATTATATGCGCTTGACTAATACCAATTCTAGAAGAAATGCTTTAATATTGTCATATAGTTGCTTACATTTTATTTGTCTGTGTTATCGTAATACCAGTACGTGGACGTGTAGGACAATTTCATCATCATCATCATCATTTCAGCAGAAAGACGTCCTCGGCTAGACATAGGCCTCCAAGCACCGCCAATTCGAACGGTTCTGTGTTTTTCCCATACAGTGGATTGCTCCTGCTCTAGAGCAGGCTGCTGGAATCCGCTGTTCTACGTCATCAGTCTACGTGAACACGATAACATCATCACGTATGAAATCATAGAAGAGTTCTACGTTCTTTGAACCGATTCCTCACTTATTTCCTTGTTTGTACGGTACGATTTCGCCGCCCCTGCCCCTTTTACGTGAGGTTTTATCATTGTAGAGATAGCCCACAAATAAGCCTATAAAGTTGCCCACTGCTGGGACACAGGCCTCCTCTGTACGTGAGAGTAGGCTATAACATACCACGCGGGCCCTGTGCGGGTTGGTAGGTGTCACGTCTTCGAATCTTTGGTGCTGACGCTGTTTTCCTTCACCGTTTTCAAAGCAGTAATGTTTAGATCTCCACTTTTTACACTATACATAAATGACTTGCCAAAATCAATTCCACACCCTATGACTCTATTTGCAGATGATAGCACGGTGACAATTTCAAATAATAGCAATGACAAGAACCAACCAATATAAACTTGACAAACACAATAACTTGACATCTATAATAGAATGGTTAAACAATAATAATTTAGAGATTTAATTTAGATAAAACTAAAATCATACATTTTAAACAACGATTGACTATAGAAAATTTGGACATAAATGTAGATAATAAAATCGTTGAAATCGTACTTACTACTAAATTCCTTGGCCTAATAGTTGACGAAAGACTTGACTGGAAATCACAAATCGAGAACCTCGGCAAAAAACAAAATGTAGTTCTGCATTTGTATTGCACTCTCTAACTGCAGTTGTGAATGTAGATACATTGATTGCGGCCTATCACGGCTTAGTTGCGACTCACCTTAGATACGGCATCATATTTTGGGAAAATTCGACGGACGCTAACACGGCATTTAAAGCCCAAAAGAGATACATCAGATCTATCGGCCTAAAAACGGTCGATACATGTAAACCATATTTTAAAAGGTACAATATATTAACTCTTGCTTGTATGTATATCATGGAAACCGCAACGTTTGTTAAAACAAACCCTAATTTGCTTCCACGTCTTCAGGAAACTGTACCGCGTAACAGACGGGATATGACCATTGTTAGAGTATATACACCAAAAACGGCAATCATGCGCAAAAGTATCGTCTGTATGGCGTCTACTATTTTTAACAGATTACCTAAACGTTGGAAAGAGCTGAATAGCAAGGCATTCAAGCGTCAATTAATTTTTTTTCTTTTGCAAAAAGCATATTATAGTGTCTCCGAGTTTCTAGCCGAAAAAGTGTTTTTTTATTGAATAATTTTATCTATTTCCTGACACCACGAATGAATATACATATTTAAATATGTAATTTTTGACATTAAAAAAAAAACATTTTTAATTTATAAATTTTGTAAGTGTAATTATGTAATTTTTTGATTTCTCTTATTGTTAATCCTTTAATGTCTTAAATTCTTTTTATGCATGAAAATATTTGCACGCCGATCCTTATGGCTAAACATGACTGGACTGTAATAATGTAATATCTTGCATGCTTTTGTATGTATACAATGTTTAAACGAATAAAGAAATCTTATTTTACCTTTATTATAAATTTTAGAGACGAATGATGGTTGATAAGTAGTGAACCAGTTTCTTTTAATAGTTATTCACCTTTGTTTAGCTGTCTAGTGTCCATTCATACAGTGTCACAAAACCTTTTACTCCTTACAGCCTAAAATCCTTAATCCAGAATTCTTATTCAGTTAATGATTAAGATTCAGTAAAAAAATTGCTGTACATTGTGACCGCGTTGGTATTGCAGTTTTCTATGAAACAGCAGATTTGATTTTTTATCAGCGACGAAGATTTTCTACACTACAGCAGTTACAGTTTGCGCGTCGCTGTCCCTGCCACCTTGTATACAAATAGTAAGGCATCCCAAAAGGAGTAGGTGGAGGTGTAGCCATTTAACTAATTTAAACTCACATTTCGCACGTTACGTTGGAGTTTCAAATAATAGGCAATGATCAACAGGCACAAGTCTACACTTCGGAATGCTACTGAGGAATTCCTGATGGGAAAAACCAGCACCTGATTATAAAAATCTTCATAATCATTCAAGCTATTAGGATTATTTCGTTTCGTTACAAAACGCGACCAAACTTTTAGTTCTAGCCTAAAGCTCTGAGCCAGTTTTGGTATTTCCAACTTTATTTCGATTTGGGTACAGTCCTTAGTAGAAAAATGACAACTCAGTCAAGCTGTCAGTTTTAGTAAAAATAACTGCGTTCGAATACATATTGGTTTATATGTATATCATAAAACAAAAACCAGCTTGGTGGTTTAAACCTCATCTAAATAAAAACTTTGTTTAGTAATATCTGTTTAGGACGATTAGAATGTGAAGTGCTGATTGGCGATCATAGTCAGTCTATCACAATTATCACACCCAATTATTACAGCCAATCAGCGTCCACACTTATCGTCGTTGTCTGCGATTTACCGAAAATAATCTGAATTTCTTCACTCGTCCAGGGTCATTTCATAACATAAAAAGGCAATGACTGGCCTGTTAGTCTAGTGGTTAGTGACCCTGACGTTCGATTCCCACCCAGGACAAATCTTTGTGTGATGAGCACAATCAATTGTTCTGTGTCTGGGTTTAATTTATCAATAATATGTATGTATTTAGGAATATATAAGTATGTTTATCAGTTGTCTGGTTGCCATATTACAGGCTCTGCCTAGTTTGGGATCAGTAACGGTGTGTTGGTTATCCCAAGATTTTTATTTTATTTATTTAAACGATCGACATACCTACAGCATATCAGACCTACCTCTACAAACATCTATTGGGTAACACAATACCCCTTGGAAAGATTGGTTGTCAAACTTTAAGGCTTCTGACTGCCCGAATGACAGTCAAATATTTACGAATGACAACTGGGACGAACAGCTTAATGTGCTTTCCGAGGCACGGAGGGGTCTGAATATGTAATGGATGGTCACCAATCGACGAACCGTCCTCGGTACCCTTAAAAGGGGTCGATTAAAGGTTACGGTACACTTACCGTAACCTTTAAACGACCCGGGCGGCTGTCATTTCACACAAGGTGGGTCAGTAAGTGTAGTGAACATTACCGAGGGCTCCAGCTTCCTCAGGTTCTGATGCAGCGTGGTGATGAGCACGCGCACGGCGGCGGCAGCGTCCTTCACGGTGAACCCACGCTCGTGGCACTCACTCGTCACCGACGTGCTCGGGCTCTCAGCCTGAGTCATCTTGTTCATCTCGTCACTCACCTGGAAACGGTATTAAAAACGTTTATACTAATAATGTCTTTTCAAAGAACAGATAGTAACCCGAGAATAAATGATTGCTTCATTGGTGTGACCGTGCTATTGCTGAACATGAGGTCCTGAAGGCGATGCTCACGTCAAAGTGTTACTGCATTATTCCATATAAGATTTCAGAGAAGTGTTTGTGCCTGGTTATTAGCAATAAGGTCCCTAGTTAATGGGATTTACAACATAACTGGCAAAATACTACAGGTACACTCTGTATAACTGATGTTTTGCCTGTATACTCTGAAAGGTAAGACGGACTTGTATATAGCACGCCCACATCTTGCCAATTAAGTTTAAATTCCATAGGGCACCAATTTATTAGACATAAATTCCAATTTAGGCTGCTACTGGGAAATTCCTTACGGAACAAGTCAATATCATTGCTCATTCTAGGGATTGAACTTAGGATTAGGACCTCAGCAAACATGTGTGAGACTACATACTACACCAACCAGGCAATCGAAATTATTTGATAACATTGTAACGAGTTTAAGGTGAGTAATTCGATACCTTATTGGACAAGCCCTCAACAGCCTCTTTAGTAGGTAGAGTCTTCAAAATGACCACAATGTCAGCCACGTTCTTACCAGTCATCATTGTTCCTTTCTTGTAGGAGCCCACTTGACGAACCTCTTCCAGTTGCTGTCAACAAAATTGTGAAAGCATTCTTGGGTTATATTATAAACACTAGCTTCTGCCCGCGTCATCGTTCAAGAGGAACTCTTAGTACACCACAGTAAACGAAAATAACAGCCTGCATGGATCAAATTATGCTCTTCAAAATGAGTTTTGATGTAATCCATGTTCCAAAACTTCGGGAAGACATTAATGTATCAGTTCCCTGTAGTAGTCAACCTAGGCCCGGTCGCAAACTAGTGTTTTCACCACCTATCGCTCGATCCAACCTTGAGCAATCCGTGCCATTGGGCCGTTTGATGAGGACGTTTAATGAAAGTCTATCTTCTCCAACACCTTGGCTCAATTGAGCTAACATGTTATAAGACAATTTACAGAATGCTAATTGCTAACAATTGATTCTTGTATGAATTCCGTCATTCATATCTAGTTCTGTATTTTTTGTTACAATTTTAACTTCTAATAAATAAATGTCATTATTAAAAAAAAAAAAAATGTTTTATTTTATTGTAATATCTTTTATATTAATTATATTTTTACATATTACAATATAAAAACATTTAAAAAATTAAAATATGCTATGCTTTAGCCCACCAGTATCAAGAACAGGGTCCAGTCTACCGGTGGTCAGGGCTGTTGGGAGAGAAACCTCCTAACTATACGTGCCGTGTCCAGAATTACTGCTTTCTGGATCAGGCCCTTGACTAAGCTACCTAACGAAAGCCACTTCCCTAAAATGGGGGGGGGGGGGGGGGGTTAGAAAGAGACAAAAAGTAGCCTATGTCACTCTCCATCCCTTCAACTATCTCCACTTATAAAATCACGTCATTTCGTCGCTCCGTTTTGCCGTGAAAGACGGACAAACAGACACACACACTTTCCCATTTATAATATTAGTATGGATAAGAATAATATTAATAATACATTATAAACCATAATAAATCGGTTAACAGAAATAATCTAATACAAAATATTCAAAAAACAAAGTTATATGCATTTTCATCAGCGTCTATGAGCTGAAAATGTTGATGTTGAATTTAATGGACAAAAAAGTAGACTCCACAAATGTATGTCCACATTCCTTGGTATTCTAACTGATAACAAACTGACTTGTAAACCACATTCAGAGAATGTATGAAAAAGTTAAGCAAATCAGCATACAAACTTTATAACCTAGCAAAATAGTAAGCATTCGCAGTTCAGCGTTTCCCATTAGCCACGGCGCGAACCGGTATCGGGCCATTAAAATAAAATAACAGGTCGCAACATTTCCGCCTCGTTTTAAAAATAAATATAAATGTGAGTACCAGCCACCAGAACAACCCGGTTTTCGAAAAGGCTTCAGCACCGTAGACCACATCCATACTGCTCGGCAAATTGTACAGAACACCGAAGAGTACAATCAGCCGCTGTGTATGGCATTTGTGTAACTACGAGAAAACCTTCGACTCCGTCGAATTTTGGGCAGTTCTGACAAAGATGTCGAATTGACTAGCGATACATCGAGGTAATGAGGTGTTTCTATGACGCTGCAACGATGACTGTCCAGATCCAGGATACGAAAACCAAACCAAACAAACTGCTGAGGTGACAGGGGAAAGTGATATTCCCGAAACAGTTCACCAATGCGCAGGAGGACGTGTGCAAGACGCTGGACTGGATTGGTCAACGAATCAATGTGAACGGCGAGTACATCTCACAACTTCGTTTTGCCAACGACATCGTCATAATGGTAGAGGCCCTGGATCAGTTAGAACGGATGCAGCATAGCCTAAATGGAGCCTCTCGGCGGGTTGGTCTCGGCATGAACTTGGAGAAGACGGTAGTCATGTATTGTAGATGACTTTCGTCTTATCCAAATTAGCATGTCTTGCCGAGTCCCATCCGCATCGAAGGGTCGCTTTTTTAAGTTGTGAAGGAGTATGTCTACCTAGGGCAAGTCATCCAGCTGGGTAGACACAACTTCGAGAAAGAAACCGACAGGAGGATCCAGTTGGGTTGGGCAGCGTTTGGAAAACTTCGTCAAGTCTTCTCGTTGCCAATACCGCAATGTTTGAAGACTAAGGTCTTGTGCGTCCTGCCCGTTATTACATACGGTGCCATAACGTGGACACTCACAGTTGGGCTGGTCACCAAATTTAAGGTCGCTCAGCGCACTATGGAGCGGGCTATGCTCGGGGTTTCATTGAAGGATAAAATCCGAAACGAAGTTATCCGGAAACGAACTGGAGTTACCGACATAGCTGGCAGAGTAAGCTCGTTGAAGTGGCAGTGGGCTGGCCATGTTTGTCGAAGGATCGATGGCCGATGGAGCAGACGAGTCCTGGAGTGGCGACCGCGTATCGGCAAGCGTAGTGTGGGACGCCCCCCAGCTAGGTGGACGACCTCAAAAAGGTGGCTGGGACAGACTAGATGCGGAAGGCGGAAGACAGGATGTTGTAGCGCATCATGGGAGTGGCCTATGTCCAGCAGTGGACTGCAATAGGCTGAGTTGATTGATTGAAATGTGTATTACTTTACCTAATTATAAGCTTGAGTTTAAAAGTATTAAGTGGGTCACGAAGGGGCAGTGTGAAATTACCGGGCCATGGCAGAACAATGTTTGGGAAACACTGGTCTAGTTGCGTCAGTTATGAGATTCGGAGTTATATTCAGGGGCAACTGTACTGAGAGGGAGAGGATTTTCGAATCTCAAAAACCGTTGCATGAGTCCAATGACTATAACCTGGACTTTTCAGTATTTCTATTCAGTAACTTGACAGTTGGCGGGATACCAGATTTTGACAAAAAAAAAAGATAATGAGATGGTGTAATAATGAATGAAATTGAATGAACTTGAAATAATGTACTTACATGCAAACTTTTGTTTTAAATGTAATTACTTTACGATATATACTATATCGATTGTAGCCAGAGGTAATAGAATTACTATAAGTAAAAGAAAAAGTAAAATGGCATGATATTTATTTTGTTTCCATTAGAAGAAAATAAAAAAGGAAATAACTGTTATTAAAAAATGTTAATTATTCTTATTTTCCACATCCTAAGAACGTTTTTTTTTAAAGTTTTATTTAAATTAAACCATTTTTAGCATTCCTTCATTACGCGAAATCGTTCACTACCGCAACACTATTAGTTTTAGTATGGTGCCATTATTTTTCTTTGAACTGTCAAGTTACTGAATAGGATTATAAGTCCAAGTTAGAATTAAAATGCCGACAGTTGTGCACCTGTTATCAAGTTACTACCTTTCAGCCTTTGGGCTATCCATTAAAGCTCGTACAGACAGGCGCGACATGCCGCGCGACCTGTCGCGGAGGCGATTCTGCGATATATCGCGACGCAACACCTTTCACACAGGCGCCACCACTCGTGCGCGAATCGCCCGCGACGTCCTTGTAGCGGCGCGACAGCTTTTAGTACATTTTGTATGGCGTTGCCGCGTCGCAGCGAATTCGCGGCGAAATCGCCGCGACGCCATACAAAATGTACTAATAAGCTGTCGCGCTACTCGACGCGGCGCGACAGGTCGCCCATGTGTGAAGTGTCGCGCGCGTTTTCATAGAAATTGTTCTACAGATATAAATCGCCAATACGCGCGCGACCGTCGCGTCGCGCTAGTCTGAACGAGCCTTTAAACGTAATTCCTGAGATTAGTACGTTCAACCAAACGAACTCTTATTTATAATATTTTGATTTGATTAGAATATTTATAATATTTTGATTTGATTACAATAAAAACGTTACTATGAACCAACCTTAAAATATAGATCGACCAATTGCAGACGCGGACTTTTTTTAGAACTTTTTAAGAGGATACAATTCCGTCGTACAAGAGTATGTCGAGAATTATATTGCGAGATTTAGGTTACTTTTAAAACATTAAGTATTTATAGCCAATTCTTTTTAATTTTTTGTATAGTTTTCAGGAAATGGATTGATCTTGGATTTAAGTTTATTCTTGTTTTAATTTTATGAATGAGGGTTCTGAATAGCTGAAATCAAAAACAATTTATTGCCCATTTTCTCTAAAGTAGTAAAAAATTACAATGTATTCTTGTCAAAGTCATCATATGACTTTCACAAGAATACAAAGTTTTACTTATCGTTAGACGTTAAAACGATTCGTAAATATGTTTTATTCTAATCGGTTTGAGGTCGATTATCAAAATCAAATGAGTAGCTCATGCATTTGATCATAATTGAAATTAATGATCTTAAATATGGTGCATTAACACTTATAGAAATACAGTATTTGAACTGTAAAATCAGCAAAATCCGAAAAAAACGTGTACGACCTCTTAAGCACAGAATCAAAGAAAGAAGTGATACTCACACATGCTGCAAAGTCGCCAGGAGCCACAACAAGGTTGTCCAGCACTGTCTGTAACTTTGTGATGAGGCTTAGCACCGCAGACTGCTCAGCATTTGATGGACATAACTCTCCATGTCGTTTAAGGAGTGCCTGTGAATTGATTTATAGTTAAATATAACCCACTTACCTCCATTATAGCAAGGAAGAATTGAGGATTGAGAGACATCTCTCAGTACAAGCCTAGTAGAGCCAAGCTTTAACAAACGTGTATCTGGAGGTTACCCAGCGCAAATTGACCATGTCTGTTTATTAAGTATAATTCTAATACATTCTTATATAAAAGTATTAGCTTTTTGCACTCTTTGTCCAAACTATATAAACCTTAACTGTGCCAATTTCATACTCCCTCTATCCACATCCTTTTGTAAAAAGGGATACAAAGTTTTCGCTTCATACTCCTTTTGCCTCGTTCAAGTTCGTACATCTGGATACACACGCACGCCGGTTACTAGTGCTACACACCTGACCCTTCTGAAGAACTTCCCAACCAATAAGGTCATTATATTTTCTCTTAGGACGTCCCCTTCCGTCGTGAAGAGTCAAATCTGCCTTGTAAATACCTTTTTTTAGCCGCCCTTCATACATCCTCTCAATATGACCAAACCATCTGAGCATAATCTTTTCAATTTTTGTCACTACATGTTCTTTTAAGCCGCACCATTATCTTATCACATAATTCCTCAGCCAGCACACCATTGTGAACAGCCACTCGAGTTTTATCGGACATCAACTGGTTGGTGGACACCATTTACTTTATTTCCCACATTTACTCTTATTTCCACATCTTTATCAATCTTTCCATCCCTTGTAAACAAACTCCCCAAATATGCGAACTCACTTACTTGTTCCACACACTTATCGTTTATTTTCACATCACACACTGATACATTCTCTTCTCTTTCAAATACCATGGCCGTTATCTTATTCATCCTCTTCATCTTAAATGCTTTATCCTTTACCGTCACCATGTCTTGCAACTCTTCTGCTGATGATGCAAGAAGAACTTGATTATTCGCGTAGAGAAGGCATTTGACAGGCAATTCACTCATTGTCAATCCACACTCACACTCTTTTAAATCTATCAGACAACTATCCATGTACAAGTTCAATAGCCACAGTGACGCTACATAGCCCTGTCTAAGACCCCTCGAGATGCAAAACCAGTTCGTGTAAGCCCCATTTAACCTAACCTAATATAGTTTCTTTAACTAACACCACCATACCTACTAAAAGCTGTGAAAGCTCATATATCGACCAAACGAGACGTTGGTCCGCTGAAAAACTACAAAAAGTTTTATAAAACACAATTTCAGCTAAAATACAAACTTTTTGAATTAAACCTGAATTTATTTGAAAAGTACTAATAAAATGCTTATAAGAAATATGAACGTCTGGACTGAAAGCCTCAAAATAAAATAGGGTCCTGCTGGCTTGACAATAGTTTTACAGGTGCATTCCTCATTAAATAATCGTGATTTTAAAATTAAACTAAGGTATTTTTAAGGTGCTAATTCACCGCTAAACGGGAGCATAATAATATAAGATTTGCCTATAGACCTTCATACAACGGAGGGTCCTGCTGGAATATAATTGAAGATTACGCTGTAACAATTAAGGTACTAATTTTTTACTTATACGATTCGGAAGGTACTAAATAGTACGCAAGTTAACATTTAACTTTCAGTCGGATTAAACGTAGGGTCCTGCTGGGTATACAGACATCTTTCATTTACTCTCCATGGATCAGTCTTCATTTGAAAATCAATATTATTGAAAATAATACGATACGTCCCCGGGGCTATCTAGATTGCACCAACGCGGATGTATACGTGCATCCGCGGTAGGGCAGTGTAGGGCACCCAAACTGCCAGGCACTTCTTCTCCTGCAACCGAGCGGGTGGGCAGGTTGCGAATAGCCCAACCCCGGCTGTGGGATCAACCGTCTTGCGGACGACCCTGTACCCGGGGCATCTTGAAAAAGATCCCGGACAAGAGAAGTTCCCGAAAGCTAAAATCCCAGGCGTAGGGTAACCCATCACCATCTCCTCCGTGTACCGCCATCCAACCAAACCATCCCTCCTCTTTCGGCTATCTGAAATCCCTAGGCTAGATCCCCGACCCAGGGTGACCCCAACGAACCCATTCCGTCCCACAAAGCCCCTCCCTCCTATCCTCATATGCTATCGGTCCCAGAGGACCTCTACTCCAAAAAAGCCCACCCCAATTAAAAAAAAAAAAAAATGCAGCAGGAAAAACCGGGGAATCCCACACCGTCACGGCGGTCAGCCCCCATCGTATTCTGGTGCTGAGGGGAGGGGGGACAACCGACTGCAATTTTTTACCGCGCTCTTTAGCGTACTGACTCAGCGCCAAACTCACAAGCAGCCATAATCGCGCCCAAACCCACGACATCGGCTGCGACAAACGCGCCAAAAACCACACCCACGGCTGCGACCCACGCGCCAAACCCCATGACACAATATGCGCATCCCGCGAGCCTCTGGCAACAGAGCATCGTGCGAAAAACGTCTGCTACGCCTGGACAGGGATGGTCTGCGTCTGATGACGGGGACCATCACAGGACACTGCCCGCTAAACAAACACTTTTACACAATAGGCATAACGGACAGCCCCCTGTGCAGGGCCTGCATGGAGGCTGAGGAAACCGTTGCGCATGTACTTTTCGAATGTACAGGCGTCACCCAGATTAGGACAGATACCCTCAGGACACCCAAATCTTACACGGAACTTCTCAACAGACGAGGAGACATAACCAACTTCTGGAGGGAGTTGGGCTGGTTGGAGTAAACACCGACGGCTGCCATGGCCCACGCACAATGGTCAAATCAAATCAAAAGTCATTTATTCAAACTAGGCTGAGAGTCAGCACTTTTTGAACATCAAAGTTACATGAGACAGTCCCCCCAAAACGCCCGCCCTTCGGCACTTCCTAGTGCTTTAGCTGGGAAGAAGAAGTGGCGGAACAAACTCCCCAGCAGAACAGCTGTCTGTTAAGTTAGAAGAACTTGATTCTATACAGTATTGTGTAAGTTATTAATATTTTAAACAAAACATACATTATTCGCCATATGTCAGCTAGCACACGCCAATATAGCAACAAAACATTGAAAACTAAACTCAAGCTGAAATAAATAATAAAAAAAATCGTAAACAGAACTTAAAACCTTAATAAACCCTCCAGGCATAAACGGCGTGCCCGCTTACATATACGATGCAAATGATACATATACACAATAAATGAAATGAAAAGAAAAGAAAAATAAACTAACAGCAGTTAAATAAAAACAAAAAAAAACAATTATAGGAACTACCCATATAAACTGTCAGAGCCAGTCCACACGGCGCGTTGCGTCGTCGCAACGCAAATATTTTGACGCATAGCCGGCCACACAGTTGCTGCGTCGTCGCACAAGCAACTGAGCGCTGCCTCTCCGTCGCCGCAATGAGTACACCCCCTCCCGCTTCGTCTCGGGGGCTGCTGTCCGTCATGTGTGCGTTGCGACGACGCAGCGCGCCGTGTGAACAACTTGGTTATTTGTATGTAAAACAACGCAACGGCAGCGCTGCGTCGACGCAACGCTGACGCAACGCGCCGTGTGGACTCGCACTAAGTAGGAAGACTAATTCTGGATTGAAAGAACATAAACATTGTCTTGAGTTGATCACAGCGACCAACTATTCTTATCGTTTAAGTAGTTGTTGATAGAATAGTATGCCTTTGAACAAAGGTATTTTTTTTTTGGATGGGAAATCATCAAATGACTTCTCCCGCTGCCAGGGTCACGCTATCTCTTCCGAACAATCTCGCGACCCTGGCAGGTTGAACAAAGGTTGGATTTTACTTTAGCTTTAAACTCATTAAACTGCAAATCTAGCAAAGCATAGGGAAGCTTGTTATAAAAGGTAATACCAAGACCAACAAAAGAATTATGAAACCGGTGAAAGGGAGCACACAAAGAACTAAGTGCGGAAACCAAACCCCCATAACATAGAACATAGAATACAATACGTAGTAGTTCGATCATTAAGGAAAACCACTAATATCATAGTATTTCCAGGAAATTAAATATTGTTATTTCGCCATCCAAACATTCAAATTTTTTTTTTTTTTGTTTTATGGCGTTGTCCAGAAGTAAAGATTTCTGTAAACGATTACACTGGAGTGATTCCGATAAGCTTTAAACTTGTTGCGATATAATTTCGTATTAAGAGGTGTCACTAGTACATGCAGTGCCTTAAGAATTTCCACAATGTTCAGTTTTTTATTACTCGAGCTTTGTCATGTGACCGTGTGGATTTCGGTCTCATAATAATACATTATCGCATATTTTCGTACTTTTTTATTTATAAGGCGTAATTTTTTGCTTATCACAATAATCCTATTCTCCCATCTTTAAACAGTATCGGGGCATATGCTACTCAATCTGTGCTGGCCGCTTCATTAAAAACTCACCGGGGTAGATGAGACTAGATCTGTGTCATCCACCCCATTAAACGGCAGGTCGGCACTACTGGGGTCGATTGAGCAAAAGCTTACTTCACATCAGGGGAGCAGTCTCCATACATGCTAATTCCTATTGGCTGTTCTTTGGAACAACCAGAAAGTACAGGGCAGTACTGACTTAAACTTTTGAGTTAATTCATATTGATGTAAATAGAGGTCATGAAAACGGAAAAACATATTTTTCGTATTCTGCTCTAATGATAATTGCTGTACTACACTATTTAGGTAAGTTCATTTAAATCTAATTCTGTCCAAAGTTGCCAATTCAAATGTGAGAGCATTCACCTGGCATGCAAGTGTTCATGAACAACATGTGATTTGTGTGAGGCATCGCAAAAAGTGACAGAGACCGCATCTTCGCTCTCTAATCGAGCCCTACCATGGTTTGATTCCAAATCCTAATATCTAATCTGCCCCTATAACTATCGTCGCACCCAAAACATAAATAACGTAGAAATAACTCATGTTCACCTGTGTCAAAGCAGAATCATCAGGGGCAGGCTTGCATCGAGGAAACGCTGGTTCAGCAAGTACTATGTCGAACGAGGGTCTCAGCATCAAGACGCGAGCCCTGTTGAAAGGTGGACGTCCCATACCACGTCCACCCATACCTCGGACTCCGCGACCCCCACGCCCTTTCATTTACAATTACACAACAAAACCGGAGATTTACGAGTTACTTAGGAAAAGCCCGGAGTTACACCCGATTAAACTTTATTTCATAGGTACTCTATGACAGCGTTGTTAATTATAATACGTCGCGTGTATTACAATTTTATTTTTTAAGTTAATATTTCGAAAACACAGATGATAAACAAACAACGCCGAAGCCGGTAGTATTTACATGCTCTGTGGCCGGTAGCGGGTAGGTAAGTTTGTTTTCATCAGATAAATTAAAAATTGAAAACTGGGTAGAAAGTTAAGTCCGACAGATCAATAATGTAGACTGGTGTAGCCAACGAAAAAAATCTTCGACTAACCGACTAACCTTTGTCAGTAGTGAGCAGTGTTGCCGACTTCCACGGTCTGGATTACCCAAAAACGTAACGGAAAATCCCCAATTTTGGGGAAAATAAAATCGATATTCCCCACATTTTCCCCACAAGTTTTTAGCAAAGAAATAATATAAATCAAATATATTTATTACGGGAGTGATATGAAATTTCGAATGACGGTATTGCGACGCACGGTATTTCGAAAAGTTTTACCAGTGGTACGCTATTTCGAAAACTCATTGAATCGAAAACCGCTATATCGAATGACGTTGTCCCGAACACGCTGATTCGAAAAACTGTTAGAATGGTACGCTAGTACGAAAGTCTTGTTATCCAAATCTACTGTTGCGAATAGCATATTTCAATCTGAATTATTTATTTAATCACAAAATCCACAGCTTTAACAATTTCACTTAGGATAAATAAACTAATCTTACAGCCAAATACGGATTTACAATTTAATAACTACACTTAATGCATCAGAAACAAACAGGATGTCATTGCTAGCACCTTCTAAGCATGTCTCAGTATGGAGTGTGGGTAGGTGTGTGGGAGTGTTTGTGAGGAGTTGTGATGGTGATGGTGTTGTTGTGGTGGTTAGTATGGTGGTTTAATTCTAAAAGAACTGATCAAAGAATCAGTTCTTTTCAGAACCATTAGTCAATTCGTCGCATACAGAAGTCACTAAAAGCTCCCTGAATACACCTTTTTTAGTATTAAATATATCAATATGAGAGAATTTGTTGTTAAAGTTTCTTAATATCCTACCAATGACAGAACTTTGAGCGTAGTTTGTACCACTGTGCAGTACATAGAATAACTGTGTGTGCCTAGTCCGTCGAGATGGAGCACACAATCTTAGAACTAGATCATTTAAAGCTGTACTCTCAATGTTCCCACTACAGACATTATAAAGAAAAAGCATGTCGAGAATCATACGTCTGTTCTCCAATGGTAATATATTATAATTAGTCTGGGGATTGAACCTGTGACCTCAATAAAGTCATTATCTTTAATAATAATAATAATAATAAGTTTATTTATCCAAAGATATACATATACACAGGTTTTATAAAAGTTACATGCTAAGGCTTATTCAACTAACAATGGACACAAGGGGAGAAAAATAATTGTCTATATGAACCAAAAATTAAATCCTGTCTCCTAAACTAGGGGTGACCTGTATCTTAGGAGACAGTGATTCGACCGAGCTAAACTGTAAATTAAATTAATGTTGGACCTTAAATGTTAATCTACCACAAAACAAAAATGTGAGTTAGCTGAGTAAGTATTTTTAGATATATTTTGAGCATGGATGGATGCAGGTATGGAGAAAGAGTGTGGGTGTAAGTGGAAGAGAGGTGTGTTCATATTTGTGAGTGTAATGTGAGTTGTGTTGTATGGGTGTGTATGTGGTGTGTTATGAGGTGTATATTTGTGTGTAGTGTTTTGTGTTCATATTTAATAGTGATTTGTTAAGCGATGTATGCCAGTATAGATTCGGTGTTATTGTAGTCCTGTTTTATGAGCCAGTCTGTAACTATAGTTTTGATATTGAATTTATTTAAGTTTATTATGTTTAATTTCTTTTGTATTGTTTTATATACGTGATTACTTAACACGTAGTAATGGTGTTTTGCAAACGACGTTTTGTGCCGTACACCGGGGGGGACGTATGTTCGTTTTCCTGGGTCAGGCAGGGGTAGGCAGCCATGTACTCTGAGGACAGATCGAAGGACAAATAGCTGACGTACCGTTAGAACTTTGCAGTCAGAGTATAGCTGTGCGGTTGGGTATCTAAACGGTTTCCTAGTCATAACCTTAAGCACAGCTCTCTGAGCTCTCTCTGCTCTCAGAATAAAGGTCTTCGCTGCTCCACCCCATACGGTTATGCAGTATCCGAGGATTGACTGGCACAAAGTGAGGTAAACCATCTTGAGAATGTTAAAATCAGCCGATTCTCGCAGCGATTTAAAAATGTGTATCAGACGGATAGTTCGAGTAGTTATAGTTTCAAGCTGTTTGTCCCATCTCAATCCCTCATCTATATGCACCCCAAGATACTTTACGTTATTAGTTCTAACGATGGTAGCACAAGAGCACGGTATCAGCCGATTTTGGCATGAGTGAGCTGTAATCGAAAAAGTATTCGGGGGAAGGGTGTTACGTCTGATCGCAAAGGGTATATAATAGGTTTTTTCAAGGTTTAGCGTCAGCAAGTTTTGATTAAGCCAGTTCATCACGGAGGATAGTACAGATTCAGCCCTAGTTTGCACATCGTCCCACGTAAGCCCGTTAATTAAAATCGCCGTGTCATCGGCATATGCATAGATCTTACCATCAGGTACTGACATACTACAAAGGTCGTTTATGTAGATTTGAAAGAGAGTGGGGCCTAATATGCTTCCCTGAGGCACGCCGAAAGACACCGATTCTTCATCACTGTATCTCGAGCCTATCCTTACTCGCTGGGTGCGATTTGTCAGGTAATCAGTAAAGAGTTTCAAAGCTATGCCACGAACGCCCACACCCTCTAACTTAGCTATTAGTTTGGGAACAGAAACTGTGTCGAAAGCCTTCGACAAGTCCAGAAATATGCCAAGGCACTTAGTTTTATTGTCCAGTGTCTTTGCTATAGTTTGAGTAAGATCTAATACGGCATCTTCAGTGGAGACACCAGACCTAAAGCCATACTGGTTGTCATCAATAATTTTGTACCTGTCTAAAAAGCTTCTAAGATTATTATTTAAAATCTTTTCCAGTATTTTCGAGAGCGAGGGTAGAACAGATATTGGTCTATAATTATTGACACAGTTCCTGCTCCCTCCCTTATAGACTGGGCTGACAATGGCCTTCTTAAGAGAATCCGGAAAGACTCCCGTGTCTATGCAAAGATTGCATATGTGTGTTATCACTGGTACGAGAGTGTGGCGACATGTCCTAAGAAGCGATGATGGGATTCCATCCCAGCCCACAGCACAATCGCTTCGAAGCTGTAATATGATAGAATTGACGTCACTGTCGTCGACTTTTTTTATAACAAGTGAATTGATGGGCGGATTTAGCTTCTTGCCTATGCAGCCGGGAGGTTTATTTTGAGTTAGAGGTGTTTTATTAGGGTCATTTAGTATTGCCCCTGCCATGTTTTTACCTATACTACTGAAGAAGGAGCATACATTGTTTAGGGAAGATTTAGGGTTATCGGTTATTTTTAAAAGCTCATCTGGACTAGAGTGTATTTTACCGGTATTCGTAATCTCTTTAATTGTTTTCCACAGCATTCTTGGATTACCTTGTGACTTCTCAAGTTCGCTCCTCTCATATGCCCTCTTCAATTTACGCAGTAGCGCATTACAAAAATTTCGATAGCGTGTATATGTTACAAGTAATATTAAATTGCATGGTGTTTTTTTTGATTTCGTGTGTAGTTTATCTCTATGCTTAATACATTTTAATAGGCCAGTAGTAATCCATGGTTTTATAATTCTTAGTTTCCTTGGTACGTTGGTTTGTTCTGTATGTTTAGTTATAGTTGATGACAGTATTGTAACCAGTTCATTCATAGCGATATTCGCATCTTCAGTTTTGTAAATATTTGTGAAATCTGTATGTTCTAATTCTGTTTTGATTGCATCTGTATTAATGCGAGATATAGTGAATGTCTTTGTATTGGGTTTGGGAAACAAGAGCAATGAAAAGTATTATTTATTTATTTTATTATTTATGTACACACAGTAAAATATAGAGTGATAAGGCATAGTAATAGAATTGAGTACAAAGGTACTGCTTATTTCTTAAATATTAATATTATTATTTTAATTTAACCTTTTAATTTCCTACGTACAGTAATCAACAAAAAAATCAGCAAATCAAAATTAAAGGTGCTTCGCATTACCAAAAGTAACAAGGTTATAGTAGCAAGGCTTGCAGTACTTTTGTAGCACAATGTATTTTTTTTTAAACAACACCAATAATGTACGTTGTCCACTTCTTTGTTTTCCTGCATGATAAATCCATCAACAATTAAAATACTTTTCCCTTTACGGGACCTCAATGGTCGATAAAATCAATTCTTATTCATTTTGTATGTTATCAACTTATCAGACACCGGCAGGTAAATCTGAATGAAAGATGTATAGGAATCCAAATACTCATACACTTGGAGGTAGTTCTACAAAAGTATCATAAATTTAAAATACGTATAAATTCAAGTCGATCTTTATTAATTTGTTTTTATTGTTGTGACGGTATTTAAATAAATAGGTATTTGTATTTTTGTTAGATTATCAAAACCGGAAACATGCTAGGGATACGTGGAGAAATCATAATAAGTACTAATATTAAACATTTATACTCAGTGTTTTATTATCGTAGCGTACGTAGTTCTTGGTAATCACTGGGTCACGACTTCAATACCCAGAATAATTCAGATTGGAATATGCTATTCGCAACAGTAGATTTGGATAACAAGACTTTCGTACTAGCGTACCATTCTAACAGTTTTTCGAATGAGCGTGTTCGGGACAACGTCATTCGATATAGCGGTTTTCGACTCAATGAGTTTTCGAAATAGCGTACCACTGGTAAAACTTTTCGAAATAGCGTGCGTCGCAATACCGTCATTCGAAATTTCATATCACTCCCATTTATTACTTATACTTAAGTTCTTAGTGATTTGAATCAAGGTAGAACTTCAGATTGCCGGGCTTCTATTTAAGGGTGGTAGGGGAGGGGGGAGGTGTAGAGCCCTTTCCTTCGAACTCCCCCTTATAAGTTTTTTTTTTTTTGTAATCTAACCTAACTTTCGAATTTTCGTGTATTGATATCGATTTAAAGGCCGGAAGAAGTGTGGAGTTGACTAATAAAACGAAGGGGAAGTAGCAACGCTCAACAGGACACTTCACTGACAGGGCTCGTCAACAGAATCAGGTTGTTTCCGTAGGAGGTCACAATTTTAACCTAACCTAACTTCCCCAAACCATGTCGTTTCTGGCACTCACCGGCCGGTGCCGCGGCCCCGCTCACTTCGCTCGCTCGGCTTGTGCGTAGGAGGGGAGGTCACAGTTTTAACCTAACCTAACCTCCGAAACCATGTCGGAGTCACCACTACTGAATATTGGTCTTATAACGTACCTTGAAATTATCGTCATTCTTATTAACTTTCTCTGTTTCTTTACATTTTAACAACCACTTGTCCATTGTAGCTTTATCTTACTTATACTAAATAAACAACAAGCGTCAAGCAGTATATAACGAGCAGTATGTGTGAGCTCGAAATATGAATGAACACAAACACAATAACAATCAACAAGAGTTCTACAATACTCTGTATAGTTCGTTACAAAGCTGTAGTAAATAACGGGGACTTCCCCGATCAATGATAAAGTTTGATAGAGATGTTGCCATAAAATAAACTCAACCTTCCTGCCGGATAAGTTGGGTTGAACTTTAATCAAATATAAATAATTTATAAATTATTACTTCTTATAATACTTCTATTACTTCTAAGTTCAGCTCTAGTGTAAATATCTAAATTCCCCGCATTTTCCCCACATAAACGCTCTCCCCACAAATTACCCAATCGGACTGAAAATCCCCGCAGTTTGGGGAATTCCCCACAGATTGGCAACGCTGGTAGTGAGTGCTATGCTAGGTGCTACATTTACACATTCGTGCAAATCGCGAGTAGAGGTGAGGCATAAATATTGGATTAGGTATCTGTATTAGGTATTTTTCGATGCGAATCCGTACCTAATCCAAAGCGTCGTGGATTAGGTATGGCACAAAATACTCGTACACAGTCTACACAGAAGATATTCCGTACCTTAAAATGCGGAAGTTAAGTTTCAAATTTAATTAGCACTGCCGCCAGCGCCATCTATGTAGAATACCACTGGACTAGCGATGATGTTCTACATGACTCGACGATGTTCTAGCGATAATGTCGTAACGAATATACTTCGTCGTTAGGTGGCGTTATTTTAAGATGATACTCTCGAAGAAAAATAACAAAACTTTCACGTCTTTTATTAAAAATAAATGAATAAAAATCAGGAACTCATGTAATAATATGGGTGAAATGCATGTTAATATAATAATGCTCCGGTTTCTATACATAGTACACCAGTTTTAATTTTAAACCATTTTTCGGTAAAAAACCACAAAAAAATATGTCATTCCATTTTATTGTCGTCCATACCATAGTTCCATACTCCATGCCGAATATTTCTTACCCAATCTACATACGATACTTTAATATCGGTAACAGGCCCGGCCGTATTGAATAAATATTCGGATTAGGTAAATGGAACAGGTATTTTTAAATACTAGGATTAGGTGGATTAGGTATCGTTTTTACCTAATCCGACCCACGTCTAATCGCGAGGCGAATGGCGAGGTGAATAACGAACACGCATATGTATCCCTATGCTACATTTACACATTTGTGGAAATTGCGAGGTGAATGGCGACACAATCGCAGTGTGAATTATTTTATCATTCGCACTCGAACATGGAGGACGTGAAAATAATTGCGTCTACACGTCCTGTTGAGTCGGGCGCTAGCTTGTCAACGGAATGCAGGCGAATGTGTAAACAGTAAGTTCATGTTCGCCATCCATCATGTTCATTGTCATCCTTTGATTCACGTCTGAAAAACCGCTCCCAACGCGAACGCTCGAATCGCGAAGCAAGGCACGAGGCGAATACCGAGCGTACTGTTTACATTTACGTGTTCGTTATTCACCTCGCCATTCGCCTCGCAATTTGCACGAATATATAAATGTAACATAAACAGTGCGCTCGCTATTCGCCTCGTGCCTCGCCTCGTGATTTGAGCATTCGCTTTTTCAGCGGTTTTTCGGATGCGAATCAAAAGGCACGAATGGCGAACACGAACTTACCGTTTACATTTTCACCTGCATTCAGTTGACAAGCTAGCGCCGACTCAATAGGACGTGTAGACGCAATTATTTTCACATCCTTCATGTTCGTGTGCGAATGACAAAATAATTCACCCTACGAATGTGTGAACCATAGATATCCAGAGATATGCCTTCATTGCGGAATAGTAAGGAATCCTAGTGTCGCCGCTTATCTCCCACCCAAAAAATTACAACATTAACAAATAGTGTACTGACGACACACACTTAAAATTTAAACACGCACACCAAAAAGAAAGCAGCCACACTAAATCAATTTCTAATAGCACACATACATAGAATGGGCGGGGCATTCACTTGTAAACACTTGCTACTTGCGAACATCCAATGCACACGCATGCAATTAGGGAGTCGAAAGCGATGGTCGATTATTTTTATCGACATTTAATTTTAGCACATTATTGTATTATAATAACTTCGTTTAATTTTATTTAAATATTTTTTTTTATATATCTATCAAAATATAGTTTACTTTTACTAAAATAAAATGGGAATATGTTTTTAAAATTTTGTATTATCGGTTAAAGGGAACGCTCTCTGTTACATATCATGCCGTATAAATAAATAATATATTACTTACTCTTAAAAAAAATATACTATTACTAAGAATATTTTAATATTACGTTATGTTATATCTATGTGGGCTAAGTTTGTTACTACGTCTGAGGCCGGATTGGAGCCGAGAGCGTAATAATACAATGTTCACGCAAGTTATACGACATGTTTAACACATTTGTATAGAAATAAAATAAAATGTGAAACCCTCAGTATTATAGACAAAGATTTGACAAAATAGCGACGGACCGCGAATTTTCCAATTTAAACTTCGAACGATCTAAGATCGTCGGCCTCATGATTGACTAAGATGGGCTTGCGATTTAGTGATCAATACAATAATGTTGCGGAAAATATATTTTTATTTTCAACAATATTTTATCATCGCAATCTTCAATATTTATTATTATTTTTCAGAGCAGTGGTGGCCCAGTGGTATCAACCTCGACTTACAAGTTGTAGATCGTGGGTTCGAACTCAGGCAGGCGCTTTACTTTCTGTAAATAATTTCATTACCACTGCTCTCAATAACGGTGAAGGAAAACATCGTGAGGAAACCGGCATGTCTTAGAACCAAAAATTCGAAGACATGTGACACCTGCCAACCCGCACTGGACCCTCGTGGTGGATCATGGCCCACTTCCTCTCACCGAGAGGAGGCCTGTGTCCCAGCATTGGGAACAATATAGGCTGATGAGGATGATCTTCAATATTAATCTTACTCGGTCAATAATATTGCGCAATATTATTAATAGTTTTTAATTCGCTATTTGGTGGTTTCGTAAGGTGGGCCACCTTACGAAACCAGCCCACCTTACGAAACCACCAAATAGCAAATTTAAAAAAAAATTGAATATTTTTGTATTTCGAAAACAAATTATTGTAATTTTTTTTACCAAATATAAATCATTGGATGAAATATAATATTTATTTATCATATTACTTATCATATTGTAAAATAAATTAAAAACTGTTAATTTGTGAAAATCTTTAGGCATAATATTACTTTAAGTAACACACACACTTAACTGTATTGGAATTATAATGTTTTAATTTGGTTCAAACAACATTAAATTAATAAGTAATTTAACTGTTTTACTATACAAGTAATACGAGGATATCCATTGAGTTCTGAAAAAAATATTCAACTGCAATAATACGCATATCGATAAAATCAGCCGCACGCAAACGATTGCACCTCTCTAAGTCGAAAACCTTTGATTATTTACATGTCGAAAACGTTCGTTTCGTTCGGGAAGATTCGGGCTAGTTCGGGTTAGTTCGTGTCGCTCCGCACGTAAGTTAATAAATCATTTAAAAATTGATTTAAAATATAAAACAGTGACTTAATTGTTTATTTACCGGTGGTAGGACATGCCATTTGTCTTCAGGTTGATGGTATTTGGTCTATTTTTACAAATAATTACTGCACAACTCGGCATTTTGGCTTTTTACGCATCAATAGTGCACTGTACGCAGTTGCAAAGCGACTGAATGAAGCGTACAGCCGCCGTTCGACAATACTATCAAATTGATAGTACCGTGGCGGCACGTGCCACGCCCCCAAGGCATATCCCTCGATATCCGTGGTGTGAACAGTAAGTTCGCGATGGCACTCGTTTACGAATGTGTCGTCGAGTGACGACACATTCGTGTAAATGTAGGGTGACTTATGCAGGATCCACACAACGCGGTAGTATTTTATCATTTATATAAATATTTAACCTGTAAGTCACTGAGATACCACATTTGGTTCGCCGCGTACCAGCGAACTTTAACCTTATTTGTATGATAAAATAAGGCTCTGAATCGTTTGAAACGATGCGAGCATAACGTAGGTAATTAGGGATAAAGAAGTATTTCCTACGGTCCTATCCATCGCCCAGGGCTAGTAATTTAAAAAATAAATAATAGTTTAAAAAAACTAAAAAACACGCTTCCATTGAAAACCAAACTAAAAAGTACAAAATAAAGGAAAAAAGCGTGGGGTGCTTTTTAAGGTATTTTTTTATTGATATCAGGCACCCCACGCTTTTTTTCCATTATTTTGTACTTTTTAGTTTGGTTTTCAATGGAAGCGTGTTTTTTAGTTTTTTTAAACTATTATTTATTTTCTATTTTTTAGGGTTTTTCGAATTTTGAGACGTATGTCAGCGTAGTTTGTGACAGTTTTTTTGCTGTCCTGGTAACCCTGACAAGGATAACCACACAAATTTATGAAATTATTGCATTGTCATCGGTCCTTGACAGGTGTGCAAAGTTTGAATAAAATCTGGTCGTTTAAAGTGGGTCAAAATCGCGCTATAAGGAGTCGGTTACAAACAAACATACAAATATACAAACATACAAGTGAAGCTAATATAAAGCGTGTAATTATGTGAAACTACATGAATTACAGTATGGCATGACTAAGATAAGATGGCTATAGAAAAATTCAAACAGGTCAATTAATCACCCAAACAACCACCAAATCAATTTGGTTAGTTGGGTGATTAATTAGTCTGACTTGAATTAAAGATAAGATTTATCTTTCAACCAGCCCGCGAAATTCAAATTTTCTTACGTTTTTTTGCAATTTGCAGGCCAGTGCTAGGTTGTATGTTGATTAAAATATTATTTGCGCCTGTAAGACATATGTATATAGTTACAGAATTATAATCATCAAAATCATCAATACAACGCTCTAAGTTCATAAAGCTGTAGGAATGACTTTTTCTGGTTTTTTTTTTGTTCCTAGGCCTTTATGAACTTGGAAGGTTGTATTAGCGATTTTGATAATTATAATTCTGTAACTACATACGTCATACAGGCGCGAATAATATTTTAATCAACATACAACCTAGCACTGGCCTGCAAATTGCAAAAAACGCAAGAAATTTTGAATTTCGCGGGCTGGTTTGGAGCATTCACCGTAAACCTATGGTAGCCCGCGAAATAAATCCTTCTGTTCTTTGCAATTTGCTGGTCAAAACCAGCCTGTGTGTTGAATAAAATATGATTTGTGACCATAAGACGTAAGTATTTACAAATTATAATCACTCATCAAAGCCATAAATCTTTAAGTTCAATGAATTCTAATATGCGATTTTTCCATCAAATTTAATTTATTTATTTAAAGTTCTTAAGCTAAGGAAGGAAAGTAAGTAATCAAATCTTGAGTAAGTCACGACAATACTGTAGCATTGTCTACTTCGTTCCCTGCCAAAAGTTGTGCCAAAAGTGACAGAATTGTTACTGTAGATTTGAGTGAGTAACAAGTCCACATGGTAAACGGGTTAAGCTCACTAACGCATTCAAAATCTCTCGACCGCTACAAAACTTTCAAGCCTTTCGATTCGAACCTCTAGAGACGTTTGATTCTCTAGTGATTTTATCTCTGGTGAGTCGCTGGTAGTCAAATTCGCTGCGTGTGTACCTAGCATTACACATCCAGTGATTTTAGTCGCCGGCAAAGTGACTAGATTATGTTGCAGTTCTATCACAGGTATTTGATTTGCGTCAGTGTGATATTTTTGTGGCCGTAGGGTGACGCAAATAAAGATCACGCTGCACGGCGTAAAATATCTATGAAATAATAAAAAAGCGTCGTTTGGGCCAAAATGGCGCTAGTATATGCGAGCGCTTTACTAAAGCGCTTATTCCACTACACGATTTATCGGGCCCTGGAAGGAAATCGTGTTCCCTGCCTACCAGTTAGGGCGCGACTTATTCCACTACCGCACGGACGCCCGATTTAGGGACCTTAAGCCACTGTTTGCGATTACACTACCCTGTCCCTGCCGGCCGAGGGTCCGATAAATCGTGTAGTGGAATAAGCGCTTTAACCGCGGCAACTCAAACTGCAAGTACAAACGTCACTTCATAAAAACATTAAAACGAATGAAAAGCCCGGGAATGTAATAAATGGCATTTCAACGTTTTTTAACCGAAGAAAAAAATCGGAGGAGGTTATCAATTCGACGCGTATATACCTATATATATATATATTTTTTTATGTATGACCACGCATAACTTTTTACATAGTAGTCCGATTGTGATAATTCTTTTTTTATTGGAAAGGGTCCGACGGTGGTCCCATATAAATTTGGAAAACAAAATCGAACCCTGGGTTGGAAAGATAAGATAAGATTTCTTTATTCGTTTAAACATTGTATACATACAAGTGCATGCAAGATATTATATTATTTCAGTCCAGTCATGTTTAGCCGTAAGAATCGGCGTACAAATATTTTCATGCATAAAATAATTTATGACATAAAAGAATTAACAATACGAGAAATCAAAAAAAAAAAAAATACATTTACATTACACTTACAAAATTTATAAATTAGAAAATATTTTTATTTTAAAATGTCAAAAATTACATACTAAAATACAGGAAATAGATAAAATTATTCAATAAAAAAAAACACTTTTTCGGCTAGAAATTCGGAGACACTATAATAAGCTTTTTTCAAAAGAAAACATTTTAATTGGCGCTTGAATGCCCTACTATTCAGCTCTTTCCAACGTTTAGGTAATCTGTTAAAAATAGTAGGCGCCATACAGACGATACTTTTGCGCATGAGTGCCGTTTTTGCTGGATATACTCTAACAATGGTCATATCCCGTCTGTTACGCGGTACAGTTTCCTGTAGACGCGGAAATAATTGGGGTTTGTTTTAACAAACATTGCGGTTTCTAGGATGTACATACAAGCAAGAGTTAAAATATTGTACCTTTTAAAATATGGTTTACATGTATCGATCGTTTTTAGGCCAAACATAGATCTGATGCATCTCTTTTGGGCCTTAAATGCCGTGTTAGCGTCAGTCGAATTTCCCCAAAATATGATGCCGTATCTAAGATGAGTCGCAACTAAGCCGTGATAGGCCGCAATCAATGTATCTACATTCACTACTGCAGCTAGAGAGTGCAATGCAAATGCAGAACTAAAATTTTTTTTGCCGAGGTTCTCGATTTGTGGTTTCCAGTCAAGTTTTGCGTCAACTATTAGTCCAAGGAATTTGGTAGTATTTACGGTTTCAACAATTTTATTATCTACACTTATGTCCAAATTTTCTACAGTCAATCGTTGTTTAAAGTGTATGATTTTAGTTTTATCTAAATTAATCTTTAAATTATTATTGTTTAACCATTCCATTATAGATGTCAAGGTATTGTATATGTCAAGTTTAAATTGGTTCATGTCATTGCTATTATTTGAAATTGTCACCGTGCTATCATCTGCAAATAGAGTCATAGGGTGTGGAATTGATTTTGGCAAGTCATTTATGTATAGTGTAAAAAGTGGAGGTCCTAATACACTACCTTGTGGCACACCAAAAGTAGTTTCACGTTCATCTGATAAGTATATCTCTTCCTTTTTTGTGCTTATGTTAATTCTCGTGATTTCGGTCTTTTGCTTTCTAGTGTCTAAGTATGATTTAATTAAATTAAGAACATTACCTCTTATCCCATATGCCTCTAGTTTTTTAATTAAAATGTCATGGTTTACATAGAGTCAAATGCTTGAGTCATATCGCAGAAGATTGCACACACAGGTGTTCTTTTGTCCACTTTTATCAAAACGGTGTATAAAAAGTCATATATCGCCATATTTATAGTTTTATTTTCGCGAAATCCCTTTTGCTCATTACATAATATGTATATTATTTTTTTCTATGTAGCCGTTTAATTCCTTTTGAATGAATTTCTCAAATATTTTTGAGAAGATAGGAATTAGAGAAATAGGTCTGTAAAATTCCATGAGTTCTCTATCTTCTTTCTTATGTAACGGCTTGACGATCGCTATTTTTAGTGCGTCAGGAAACGTGCCAGCTACAGTGCATAGATTTATAATATGAGATAAATGGTTACATATTTCAGATGCTACAGCTTTTATTACTTTGGTTGATATGCCATCGTACCCCACACTATTTGTCTTTTTTAAGGCCATAATAATTCTATATGCCTGTTGTGGTGAACAGGGTGCCATAAACATCGAGTTTTTGTTGTTTAAGATGGGCCGCGTAGTTTTATACTTGGACTGGATGGGTTGTATTTTATTAATAAAATAATCATTAAATTGATTAGCAATTTGTTTTGCATCTGTAATTTTGTTATTATTGATTTTAATTTTCGAAATATAATTTTTAGGTACATTATATTTACCTTCATTTATTATTTGCCAGGCGGTTTTACATTTATTGTGTGATGTTTTGATTTTATAGTTATTTTGTGAACGCTGAGTCAGAGTCATAATTTTTCTAAAAAGCTTAGAGTATTCTTTAAAGCGAGTTCTATTTGTTTCATTTGATTTTAATCTGTAGGCCCACAGAAGTTGCCGTTTTTTCTTACTACACGATTTAATACCTTTAGATATCCACCTTGGCTTTCTTATTATATTTATTGTAATCCTCGTTCTAGGAAAACAGAGGCTATAGAAAAATGTAAATATTTCATGAAAATTGTTGTAAGCAATATTCGGGTCATCCGTTTCATATATTTCGGCGAAATACATTTTGCTCATACAATATTTAAATTTAGATGTATTTTCCTTGCTGTAATTGCGTCTTATCGCACTGTATTTGTCAATCATACATATTCTATTTACCGGGCATTTTAAGATCTGGGCTGTGTGGTCTGAGAGGGCAAACTCTAAGACTGACGATTTACACCGTTTGTTAAAATTATGCGCAAAATTATCGATACATGTCTGACTTTCCGTTCGAGTAGGTTGATTTATTGCTAGTTTTAGGTTAAAGCTAAGTAGAAGGCATTCAAACTCCATCGACTGATAATTCCTTTTTAATATGTCTATATTGAAATCGCCGGCTATAACAATATTTTTATAGGCATTCTTTGATAGTTCTTGTAAGACTGCTTCGAATTGATTAAAGAAACTATTTATATTATTTAAATTTGGAATTCGGTAAACACATAAAAACGCAGTTTTGTACTTAGTAAGCTCAATGGCACAGCATTCAAATGTCCCTGTTATTGACATCTTTGAGATTTTTAATAATTCTTTCCATTCGTGTCCATTTCTAATTAGGATGCATGATCCACCTCTTTTAACACTTTTTCTAGCAGTAGTTTGGTACGTTCAATTGGTTCTCGTAGCCTTCCATCATAAAATGTTCTGTAATGCATATTACATCCACTTGCATATTTTTTTCTGTAAGTTCAGTCAGACAAACTGTGAGCGCATCCGCCTTGTTTAATAAACCTGCTATGTTCTGGTGCATTACGTGTAGATGTTTAGTGACGAAAAAGTTCACCGTGTGATAGATTATCCATACTATAGTTCATGTCAGTCAATATCATCTGGTTATTATATTTGATGTCCTCAATTAAATTAATTATATCCTTAAAAATTATTTTTATTCCAGTATTATTACTAGAAAACAGGGGATGATTGATTGTTCACTCATTGATTGTAATGTATAACCACGCATAACTTTGTACAGAGTTGTCCGATTTTGATAATTCTTTTTTCATTGGATAGGATATACCTTGCCAAGTATTATTAGTACATTAAAGCCACAAAAAATTACAAAATAAAAACTTTTTAACAAAAAATTAAACCGCCGAAAAAAGCACAAAAGCAAAAAAAATAAACCTTAAAATTTTGAGTCGGCGCTGAAAAATCAATGAACAAATATCACTCAAAGCGCATAATACTGACTAGTTCTCTCTCCTGAAGCTCCTTCCTCTGCTGAAGTTCATGATAAAGTAGAAAGTGTGCTTCTCATTCTGTAAAAACCAGAAAAAAAAAATGCATCATCGCTTGTGGTAAATTCCATAAAAAAATACATCCAAATGATCCTGTGAAATGTTGTGAGGAAGTTAGAGAAAATTATAACAGTGCCAAATTATTATTTTTTTATTTCAGGAGTAGGTATTAATTTCAAAACTTCACAATCAGTATATTATAACAAAATTGACAATTTGATGGAATCGGTGTTCTATGCCATTCTGGGCGGAGCTTGGAGAGAATTGAAACAGCCTGCTCTGCATTATCAATCATAAATAAAACTCAAGTAATTTTTTATGCTTTATAGTAATGCAGAAAAGAAATACAGTAAAAATACTTTTTAAATTTTCTTCAGCCTCAGTGCTTACATACATTGGGTTAGGGGTTATTCAGCACATTATGGAACTGGGGCCCCTTTTACAAATTGATAATGGCTCCCTGGGTCCAAATCTGTTTTGCTGATGTATAAAATGGTTTATATATTATTACTAGCTGACGCGACAAACATTGTTTTACTGGGTGAATAAGAGTGTAAATTTAGAGTTGCATGTATTTTTCAATGCCAAATCATAATAAAATATAAATAGAAAAAAAAATATTTAGGTGTGGGTCACCCATATCATTTAGGGGTATGAAAAATAAGTGTTGGTCGATTCTCAGATAGACCCGATATGCGCACAAAATTTCATAAAAATCGTTCCATCTGTTTCAGAGGAGTTTGGTAACAAACACTGCGATATGAGAATTGTATATATTAGATACAATAGATGTTGCACATCATGTATAAGCAATTACATTATATTATATATTATTATTTATTTTATTACTAGTGTGCAAAGCAACAAATCAAGCTATACATTTCCTGTATAAGCTGACTTCTCACTATCAAAAATCTAGACAATGAAAGTTAGCTAAAACTAGAAACGTTGACCTTAATAGGTATGTAGCCGTGTGTACATGCATACATTACATGTATAGATATAAATTGATTGGCATGTAGATTTAAGAAAGAAAAAAACCGGCCAAGTGCGAGTCGGACTCGCGCACCGAGGGTTCCGTACAAACCTGCAGGTATTCACGGTTTATGCATAAGGTTTATGTTTATGAAATTAAATGTTTTTTTAAAATTTTTATAATTGAGTTGACTGAATGAAAGGTAAGTTGTGGTTTACGGTTTATGACGTATTAAAAAAAAACCGGCCAAGTGCGAGTCGGACTCGCGCACCGAGGGTTCCGTACAAACCTGTAGATATATAAGTAAAAGTTCACCCATCACGACAATCGAGTCGTAGTTCTGTTCTGTTTCTTGGCTTGGTTTTATTTCTGTCTGTGTTTTGTTCTGTTTATTATATGATGTAACTAAAAATTTACGGTTTTCGCAATTTTTCCTTTATCTGTGCTATAAGACGGTGCTTCGTACCAAATTTCAAAATTCTAGATCGACTGGAAGTACCCTTTAGGTTTTGAATCCCTCGCGAGTTTCGAGAATTTGTGGAAATTTGCAGTATAAACGGCTATATCTTTTGATTACGTCAGCTTAGAAGCTTGATTTTTTCACAGCTCCAAGGGACAGTAGATTTGAGTATTCAATATAAATTTCAGCTTGATACCTACACGCGTTCCTGAGAAAAAGGGTCTTGACAGACGGACGGACGGACGGACGGACAACAAAGTGATCCTATAAGGGTTCCGCTTTTTCCTTTTGAGGTGCGGAACCCTAAAAACTACTTACTAAATCTCGTTCAAACCAATTTTCGGTGGAAGTTTACATGGTAATGTACATCATATTTTTTTTAGTTTTGTCATTCCCTTATTTTAGAAGTTACGGAGGGGGGGGGGGGGGACACATTTTACCACCTTGGAAGTGTCTCTCGCGCAAACAATGTAGTTTAGAAAAAAATGATATTAGAAACCTCAATATCATTTTTGAAGACCTATCCATAGATACCCCACACGTATGGGCTTGATGAAAAAAAAATTTTTTTGAGTTTCAGTTCTATGTACGGGGAACCCCAAATATTATTGTTTTTTTTTCTATTTTTGTGTGAAAATCTTAATGCGGTTCACAGAATACATCTAGTTACCAAGTTTCAACAGCATAGCTCTTATAGTTTCGGAAAAAAGTGACTGTGACATACACGGACAGACAGACAGACAGACATGACGAATCTATAAGGTTTCCGTTTTCATTTGACAACGGAACCCTAAAAAACACGCTTCTATAAAAAACCAAACTAAAAAGTAGAGTATGGAAGCGTGATTTTTAGTTTTTTAAACTACTCGTTTTCGATATACCTACACTCGTTTTTTTTTAATATACCAATATAATGCCTTCTTTCTGTAGTAACCTTAGAAAGACAATAATCTAGCTGTTATCATTTTATTGAGACTTGCATTCCAGTCTTCAGGTGAAAAAAATGTTTCAATAGCTTAGATAGCACTTAGCTTCAAAATCTGTCGTAAATGTGTCTGGGTCAAACTCCGGAATTGTGCTCGTAATGAGGTGAAACATAATTTTGTGTATTTTTTATCTGGGAGAAGGTAGTACAGTCAGTGCCCTGCATTACCTGACCTCTTTTCCTCATTTCTTTTGCGTAGGAGAGGTCAGGTAATGCAGGGCACTGACTGTAGGTACACTGCACGCACGATATTGTGACTTTCTTCCTAACTTCCTGCGTCTACGTGAGTTGTGTATAATTGTGTAAAAATTGGTGTAGGTGGTACATTTAAATGTACCGTCACAGAATACATGATTAGCGTCTTTTAAAAAGTGTGCTTGCAAACAGAAATATAATATTCTACTATTGTTATCCGAAAAATCTGCTAAAAGAAAAAAAATGATGGCATCGAGTCATCTGTGACTTTCACACAAACATCTTTCTTACTGCAATTCTGCAAATTAAAAGTAACAGATTTATTTGGCAACGTTATTGTTGCATTGAGTTTCGTTTGATTATCTGGGGTTAAGGTTTCTGTTTCGGTGGCGGATTGAGAAGGAACAACGGTGAACGTTGGTGACTCTGATTGGCTTTCTGACTGTGCGTCGTTGGAAGTGGATGGGCATGGGTGAAACCAAGGATCCGAGGTCGAATTCAGACTTATTGTTTCCACTATACGCTTACAGATTTTCGACTTATTTTTTATGGAGTCTTCAATATAGCCTTCTGCAACCGTATTGAACTTCCACCCGCCGTGACGTTTTAAAGTGGTGAGATCGGCTCCGGAATCAGCCAAGGGCGTTGCCGAAGTTCTCCGAAAGCAGTGACCCGTGTATAGCTGAGGCTCTTCCAGTTTTAAGAAAGTGGCAATTTCTCGCGGTATAGCACCTATTTTATTTACTCCCATAGGCTGTCTTGAGCATTTATTATTATGGTATTGTATGAAAAATCGGTCGGTTTTTATATAGGCGAGAGAGGGCTGGACGACATTCTTTTTAGAAAAGATACGAGTTTTGCGTATGTTTCAATATGCACGTTATGTTTTGTTTTTAAAGTAGCTTTCAACATTGAGTAAATAATCCACATTGTAGATGATCGCCTCGTCTGTGATAAATCTAAAAAATAAGATAGCAACACCGTCTCCGAAAAACTGCTTGCCCCCTTTGTAAGTCTCCATTCATGGAAGACATGGTATGCTTTCAGATATTTCTCGAGAGACTTCTCAGGTAGGAAACTTAATTCTGCATTAATAACTTGTTGTTTTAACTCTTCCGGTGTTAAAATACTGTTCTCGTCGCTAGTCTCACTCATATTTTACGACTTATTTAATTTATTCAACTCTACGCCAGCTACGAAATTTTATTCCCGCTCTTTTATTTAAATTAAGGCGTGTTCGGAAATAGCACCCATGATATTTTATTATTCAAAATATTTACGTAACATTATAGAAAAAAAAAAAAAAATATTTACAGGTTAAATATCAGTTTTATTTGCAGTAAATACTTAATTTCGTTTAAATACAACAATAAGTTAAAAGTTCAATAAATTACCTACATTAAAAGACATAATTTTATTATCTTTTTGCAAAATTTCTTTAGTTAGTACAAATTTCCGAACGTGTTTGTCTTTGAGGTCGAATTCAAAATCGGAACTTCGAAAGGGCTGGTCTTTGTCTCTCTCTCTTTCTAACGGCGGGAAAGAGATAGAGTGTAAATGTTTCGAATTGTATGATTAACCCAAAGCTGAATAAGATATTCGCGGTTTTCTGAAAACAAAAATTAAAAAGTTACTTTGTCTCACTCAGTGAGCAAAATCGCATTTTGCTCACTGATTTCCGGCAGCAAAACCTACATGTTTGAGCTACTGAAGTGAAAAAATATTTACAATAGTATAACCGGATAAGTTTTTATTTCAGTAATCTTGGAATTTATGATGATTTCAAATATATAATCGAAATGGAGAATTATAAAACCAAGACATAATCGATATTCTTAATAGTGACTGTTTGTAGTTCCTTCATAGTCGTGCTTGTGAAATGAATGAAGTTTTTATATTTACGGGAATACCAATTGTATCAATTTTTGGCAGAATATCAACTTTGTTATATCTTTGGTTTCCCCCACATCTGAAAAAGCTGACTCTTAATCTCTTATGCAATACGGGAAAACTCATGGCTATGACTTTTAGTCGGTATGAAATGACCTCTAACTTACGCCTTACGCTTATTTACTGATGAATTGAAATAGTCTGGATTGATGGCTATTCAATTAATAATTATGCATTTTTGATGTAATACTGATCTACTGATGATAATATAGCCATGCTAGAAAATAACCATATTGTGATTTTTCGACTATTGATCAATATTTTCGTTTTAAAGATATATTTATAATATTAAGCTACTCCATTAACAGGGCTCAATTAAAACAAGATATGTTTAAAAGTAAAATTTTATTCAATAAAACACATCAATACACGGGAAGAACGCTTAGGAATAGATATAAAAAATAAAATAGCATAATGCAGCCATTTCTCACAAACAGTACCTAAAGACATTGTATAAAGGAGTAAATACAGTGTCAAACATTTCAGCAATGCAAATAGTTTTAGGATTTAGGTTCTAATAGATTCAATCAAAAATGACAAAATAATTATTTACAATCCAAATGTTTGAACACATTTCAAAAAAAGAAGTTTCAGCATAGTAAAATCTTATAATTTCATAATTCTTAGCGCAAAGCTTTGATCTTATCGCACAATACCTTGCCATAGTGCAATTTTGAGTCGTACCTGATGCAGATTAGTAACAGTTCATTACGAAACGCGACTGTGAGTTGTCTATCGCAAAGTAAGTACAAAGAACTGCCGACGTTCTCGACATGTATCGAGCTGGTGTTAGCCCGTAACGATTGTCAAAGATATTTATTTGACAGCCGGGACTGAGTTTAGCGTGATCTCCGAGGCACCATAATCATCACAGTTACTGTACCTTATAACAAGCAAACCCAATGAACGTAAAGTCTACGCTATTTTCTTACTCGACGTAGATTTTTGATTTCATTGGATTCACCTCTCGTCTGACCTGATGCGGTTTACGTTTTCTATAATTCCGATCTATCCGACGAAGGTAAAGTAAGTATCGAGCTTAGGCATGTAACGACCGCCAAAGGTATTTGTTTGACAACCGGGACTAGGGTTGCCGGGTCTTAAAACCGCAAAGCCGGACAGACCAGTTAGTTTAGCCGGACATTTGGGTAAAAAGGCCTGACATCTTTAATTATTTAATTTTAAAACAAAATTAAACAACATTTTTGGTTGGCAGACAGCTAGTTCGCTCGCTTGCGCTAGCGACACAAGGTGAGGCCGGTGAAGGCAAAAATGATCAAATTTGCAAAGCCTAATAAAAAGCCGGACAGGCCGGACACCGTCTAATTTGGCCGGACACACAACCAAAAAGCCTGACTGTGTCCGGCATTATCCGGACGCCTGGCAACCCTAGCCGGGACCGATGGCTCTCCGAGGCACGGAGTAATTAATTCTAAAATCCCTAAGCAATCCTTAAAGCTCTAATTAATCCTAAAATGCCTAATTAACTCTAAAAGCTCTAATTAGCCCTAAAGGCCCTAAATAGCTCTAAAGGACCTAATTAACCCTTAAACCTCTTTTTAACTCCAACGCACGAAGTGATTTGATTCTCGAGCTGATGTTAGCTCGTAACGACTGTCAATGGTATTTGTATGACAGCCGGGACCGAGTTTAACGTGATACATACACCAAGAAAGAAGCTGACTTTAAAAAAAAATCATGTGATCAGACTACCATAGGGGGAGAGGGGGGAGAGAGAAGGAGATAGGGAGAGAGAGAGAATATTTTTGTTGAGTGTATACAGGTTTTTTGTACATAATAAATAATTAAAAAATTATAACTATTATGAATCCTGGAAAGGAACTTCGTTCCATCCGGGTGTCGGTGTGTTGTATTAATATGTAAATCTATGTTTCTTTTTTCCTTTTGATTGTAATACTTTTTGTTCCAAAAGTTTTATTTATGATGAGAACGGCATAGTGCGGGGTCTATGTATTCTATAACTCTGTTTTGTATTTAAATTATTAGTTATAACTTCAGAATAAATAAAACAAATGTGGGGAAAATAAATTAGTTAATAATTCCATTCCTAACTTAACTTGTTCCAAGATGTTCACACTTTTATCTTCTTCTAACCCGCAATCCTCTGTTTATTCAACCCTTTAGATTGACAACTACCATAAGTGACGTGTAATGCTAATTCCAAGTATTGTATATGTTTTTCATTTTGTTGCATATGAAGTTCTTTTTTCTTCGGGTTGTCTTTTTATTGTTATATAAGCTAGCTTGCGTCTACCTGCTTTTGGTTATTTCTTTCATTCTGTTTAATCCCTTAGTCGCCTTTTACGACAGCCTTGGGATGATAAGGGGTGGTTTATTCTTTGCCGGGTACCACGCGGCCATTATAGTTACTGTAATAGAAAGTATTATTGATGTTAAAGAGTTTTTTGAAAGAGAAATGTCCTCAAAATTGGGTCAGTCCTACGGAGCAGCGGGTGGAAGATAAAAGATGTTGGAAGTGAAATGGAATCATGTCATCACTTAAGAAGAACAAGTTTATTAGGTAGATAGGTGATTGGATAAAGATGCCATAGTCGCGTTCTGTACATTCAAGAATTCATTAAATTCCTACTCAGGGTTAATTTTCAATTTCAAAAAGTACGAGGAAGATAAAAGATTGGATTGAAATTCAATAAAATTGTACTCAGTCATATCATAACTCATAAATTATCAAAATTGACTCAGTCCTTAGTAAGGAGGAGTAAGATAAAGAAACAAGACTGGAAGGAGGAGGAAAAAGGAAGAGAATTTTGGAAGCAAGTTCTTGTCCTGTGAACTAGATAACTAGAAACTTACCGCTTATTTTTTTTTTAATATTTTGTATGTCTTTTATTGTTTTTGGCTTTTTGTTATTTTTATGTCATTTATTGTTTTTGTATTTTTTTTTGTTTTTTAATTGCTAGCACATATTTGTTCATTATTTCTATGTACCTAATTAGTCTTATGAATATAATTTATATATAATACTTTTATAACGGCAGTTTTTTGACGCACTATTAGAGGTACTTTTAACAAGTCCCGGACCGTTTTCATTTAAAATATTTTGATAATATACGACAAAACATTTTATCAAATCTGTCCGCAGGGATCTTCTGTGTGCGACCAAAGGGCAGTACCACTTCCCATCAGCTGAGACGTAAGGTCTTATGCCGACCGATTAAAAAAAAAACCTCTTTTATTTTATTTACATTTTTTTTTTTAATATATCAAGTGGTGCAGTTGTACGGTTTTTGTTTAAGGTATATCATATCATGTCGTGATAACCTACGTTAACACGTATTAACTAAATTTGTATACCAAACTGTGTTATTTTACTTGGAATATAATTAATTTTATAAAACATACACATATTAAAAAAGTTATTAACAGCAATTTTGCTGATAATAGTGTATGAAGGTCATGATAGTAGGTTCTGCGAAGAGGTAAATATTTCACCTTTCCGATATATTACTACTCATAATTATAATCTAGGGCTTAAGTTACGACGAGTAAGACAATGTACTAATTGCACCTATTGCCATAAATGGTTACAATGGTTGGATTATGGTGCTGTTTTTTTTTTGGTTATCAGGAAAGAAATGGTTGCTCCAAAAAGTTAATAAAGAGCAGTGTAATTTACGTGCACTTATAACGTGTTATTAGGCTTTACGTATTCTCTTGTGTTTTTTTTTCATTCGCTGTCGGCTACGTACGCTACCTATGTGAAACTTAGTTCATGCATAATAACAGCATCCGTACAATTCTTGTTAAATTTATAGCACATAACTTAGTAACTAGTACAAAAGATTTATCAGTAGAGTCCTTAGTTTCCGTGGCGTGCATTTATTACGCTTTACTGGAGATGATACACAATCAGCACCAATTGTCCATGTTTTCTTCCACGAGGGGTTTTAGAGTATCCACCTTAATCATAATTATAACTTAATTAAGTCGATTGTGGCAGCGATTAGCGGGAAATTACTAATACTATTGGTTACTATAAAGAATCTAAATTTAGATAATAGAGATATAAAATTTGTATTTTAATTACAACTGAACAGCACAACTGCATTAATCCAGTCGTTTTTAGGCTGTCCCTACCTATAGACTAATCAGCATCATTTGTGATAGATTCTTCACCTTTTTGCAAGGCTTACTATATTATGAGTGCAATAGACATTCACTTATATCTGAAGATATATACAAAGACTTTTTTACTTATGAACTAAACCTACATGAGTGTAAAATGTAAAAACATCTATAAAAAGACATCATAAAAGTCAATATTCACTATCTTGAAAGTACATTGAACCAGCCGATTAGGCTGTCCCTACCTATAGACTAATAATACTCATCATGTAGTCAATCATTCACCTTTTTATAATGCAACTATTTATGAGTACATTCACTGATATCTGAAGATAAATACAAAGACAATTTTACTTACGAACTAAAGCTAAATGAGTGTAAAATGTAAAAGCACCTGTAAAAAGACATCGTAATAGTCAATATTCACTATCTTGAAATTGAGTTACTCGTAACTTCCTTTTATTTAGATCATATACAGATGTGACATTTTACGTTCATTTATAACAAACATATTTTAGCAGCAAACATGTACACCAAAACTATACTCAAACTAGGTTTTTCTTTTACCACACACTAACTAACAAATTGCAGAATTAATTGCAGTACTGACGTGGCGTGTTATTTTCAGGTCTTGAATAGTAATTGTAATCGGTTCGATTGCGCTTATTCATAATACTTTTCTTGTTAACACAGACGGCAGTATCTTTGAGGTGTTGTATATAGCCGCGTTTCTTTACTTCAGTCCATTATTGCAAAAGTTAGTTAACGTCTCACCGGAATCTTGTTGTTCGTGTGATATCGCTGTTGCGTCTGCCTGCTTTTGGCTTCACTGCTTATCCTTTTTCATCTTTGCTGTCATTCTGTTTAATCCCTTAATCGCCTTTTACGACACCCACGGGATGATATTTGTGTTCTATTCTTTGCTGGGTACCACACGGCCCTCTTAACTGTTTCAAACCGTTATGATGTTTGCCAAGTTAATACAATGTTTTGGTTATATATCTTTCTGGAACACTTCACAATACATATTAAAAAAAACACACATTTCAATTCTAGTGCTATGTTAAATACGTTTCACATTTAAATAAGTATAGCAGATTATTAGATGGATCTTGGCATAATTAATTACGACATGTATAACAATTACTAAATTATCACGTTTCAGTGAATATCTATATTATCTGACATGTGTTCCTTGACAAAAGTTAAGCATTATTTTATATCACGCCGTGCGAAAGTAAATCCCAACTTTCGCGATACTGGGCCAATTTCATTACGTTTCGTATTTTCTTAAAGCCCATTTTATGTTTTATAGCTGAAGTCCATCCTTTGGGAGGTCTTCCCCGGTATCGCCGGATATTCGGATAATCTCTTAGCTCGCATAATATAAGTGCATGCTCCAGTTGCCGCGTGGGATCGGTCACAATGTGCCCAAAGAAGCCATATGACTTTAGTTGGCACCACGTTGACAGCTTTTTAGATATGTTTAACTGTTTCCGAATTAATAAGTTTGATCTCATAGTTGGTCGTACACCCAACATTTTTCGCCAGCATTTCATTTCGAATACATCAATTTTTCTGCGGTCCTGGCTTTTAATGGTCCATGTTTCACTTGCATATCTGAATATATGAAATACAACTTTTTCGATGAATTCTCTTTTGGTATCCAGACTTTCAATATTTTTCGTCTTCCACAGATTTGCAATAACGGTCATAGCAAACGATGCTATGCGAATTCGGCGTTCTATTTCTTTAGTACATGATCCGTTGTTCGATATTACGGAACCAAGGTAGATGATATCATTAACTCTCTCGTAATCTCCCAGTTCGGCACATGTTTTTAGGACATTTGCCCTATCAACGACCATGATTTTCGTTGTGTAGCGATTTATTTTTACACCGCAGTTGATGGTCACTTCCTCAATTCTTTTAAGCAATAGAGCTAGTTCCTGTTCGTTTGAAGCTACTAAAGTGGTTTCATGTGCAAATCGGATAACTTTAACTTTATCTCCATAAAGTTCAACTCCACCATCCCAGTCTTCTATCATATCAAATAATTGAATTAAAGCGTGATCATCCAAAATACTTTTTGACAGTATCTGACTTGAGTGTACGCCTTTTTGACGTCGAAACCTATGGTATTTTAAGTATTTATCTTTTCCGAAGATCATGCCATTACGGGCCAAATGTTCGATCAAACACGCTATTCGTTCTGGCAGTCGTTTCCTGACTAGTAGATCAATCATTCTTGACCAGGGTACACACTTACCATCTTTCATATACTCAAGAAAACAGAGAACCATCGGCTTATAATATTGATAATGCTTTTCAATCAGCAGGCGAATATTCAAAATTTGTTCATTCATACCTTTCCCTCGAAAATCAGTGATGCGGGAGTCAAAGTCTATGTACGGCGAGAAGCGCTGGTTGATTGCAGGGGGTAACATTGTGCTATGACGTATCTCCATTCTTGCGCCGGCTTTGTGAGTGGTAAATCACAATCAATCAAAACACTGTTTTAGGATCACACACAGAATTAACAGAATATACAATAGCAGTTTAAATTAGTTAATAAGTTTAATGGTAAGTACACTTGCATTCATTAAATAAAAACTCATTTAGGAGGAAAGTCTGTTGTAGGTAGTCCGTGACGAGAGTCTGGCATTTTGTAAGAGAGCCTTTGGATGTTTAAATTAGACTACTATGAAATTATTTTTATCGGTCTTATTAAGCCTCTCAATTTTCATTTTTTTAAAGAAGATTGCTGCTTCCGCAGCTGTTGGGTCCATAGTAAGGTTCTCATTCCTGAAACAATAAAAACCTATCAGTTACGTTGATTATTTTAAAATAAAGTAACTTGTAGACAGAAAGAAAACTAATTCTCGTACTTCAAAATCGTTTCTTAAAAAAATTAAGTCGCAATCGCATCTCAGCGATCTTCAATGTCAAAAACTTATCCAAAATAACGGTATGTGGGTCGTTCTTCTTTTCTACCAACACTGAAATGAAGATTTTTGTTTTTGGTTTTTGAACTATCCATAATTGTGGTTCCTGTGTGGGATTTAAAAAAATGCATCTGTGTTTTCATTAAGACTAATTAAAGTTTCCTTTCCGGCTACTATAATATTATTTTAATGTTTGTTTTAGAAAAAAAAAAATGTGCCAAAGTTGCCTTTTTCAGTGGAGACCACATTTCGGCTTACCAGTCTGTCACGGCATTCTATGGGAAAAAGACGTATGAAATATGCTGGTTAGAGAAAATGAAAAATGACAACATTAATAGATAAGAAAAAATACGGACGTTTATTTGAACCAAATTAAAAAAACCGTAAATATCAATACTCCAACGACAAGCCATAACAAGACGAAAGACAGACCGTTGTCGGTAGAAAAGTAGAACGACCCATGTACAAATAAAGGCTAGGATTAGAAAATACTGGAATAGCCCTTTATGATCATTCCGTGATAAAACAGTGTATAGATGTTTTGGGACAAACGTTTCTCCTGTTCTGGCCTACTGTACGAGTCACATATGTTGTTTAAGATATAAATATAAAGCACCAAACTAGAAGTTATACTCACATCACAAAGACATACTGAGTCAGCGCCTAATTTTCCCAAGTTGTAAATCTCAGTAGTCACTATGTACAGGTTATTTTCTACAGCGCCTTACAGTAGGTATTTCTGAAATATGTAATAATATTAGTTATAATAGTACTACAGATTTATATAGACCACATGCGTTAGTTTCCAACCTGCCTGTGAATGGCGTATTATTTCTTGTGTTGTGCATATATCAACAGAATAAAATAGGAATATTTTATTTGCACTTTTAAGTAAGAAATATGGTTTACAATAAAAATAATCCTTTTTCTTTCTGGGTGGGAAATCATCAAATAACGTCTCTCGCTCTGGGCGGAGCGGGAGGTGTCAGACTTTGACTGGCTAAGCCCACCTGTGTTCCTGCAGTTGCCTGTGCCCGGGCCACGGTAACTCTTTCGAACAGACCTCGCGACCCTGACCGGCATCGGTCCTAGCTAATCCCTTCAGTTCTGCTGACATCTCTTTGGGACGCGTGTGGAACACAACGCGCCGTCAACACGGGCCTTGTCTTTACCGGGCAAACCCGCGTCTACGGAGGCCGGGAGTCCGCTATAGACTCCCGACGCCCGGGGAATCTTCTGCGTCGGCTGGGCACGTGAGGGCGCAGAGATTACCTCTCCCGCAAAATAGACTAGGCAGATGATCCATAAGGGATAAAACTGCATTTTAATTATTAGGAATAATTAGAAATATCAAAGCTAAGCATTTATTTCGAACAGGCACATAAGCAGTACTTTAGAACGTCAACATTTACAATAAGTTAAATTTTAGATTATCATAAACTACTATCAAGAATTACATTTTGCTTAGTTGCAAAACTATTGTAGAATTAGTTTTACCAAAAATATATATTTGTATTCACATAAATAAATAAAGGTGGATAATAAAAAAAATATAGTAAATATGGATAAAGGTGTGTTCTGGTGAATGATGTGCTGACTCTGATGAATGACACTTACGGTCTTATTCAGAAAGAAAAATCGAATTTCTAAGCACTTGCTAGATTGGTTTTCAAAAAGTGTCTTTCATAAAAGTAATAAATTCTAAAACCCTACTTTAGCAGTGCTATATGGAATAAAAAGCCGACTCCTCTGTAGCAGCTCAAAATGACATATGTATGACGCATGTTGTGTGAAAGTAAATGGATGACACGTTGCCAGTTACAATTTCGAATTGATTGGCAGAAGAGAACAATAATTCTACTTTTCTGAGCAGCCAGCAATAATAATTAGGTACATATTTTTAAAATAAACAGGGAACGCATTATTTTTACTAATGTGTCAAAGTCAATGGTGAAATAATAATCGTACAGGATCTTACACGAAGTGCCGGATTAAAAATTAATCATTTAATTAATTTAAAAATTGTTTTATATCTTTGTTTGCGAATTCATTACAGTCTTGTAACCGTGGTTTACTACTGTCACCGTTCAAATAAAATGTAAGATGTTCCTGGCGGCGAACTCGTTTTTTAAATGTGTATCTTAAACCTTCGATAAGCTTTTTTATGAATAACACAGTTAGTATCTTAAGCTAAATAAAAATAAGTTTTAAGGAAAATTACTTACGATATAATTCACCGACGATAATTTGATGCAACGCAACCGAACTGGACCACACTGAGCTCAACGGAGGATCGCAGAGATACACCTAGTATCAGAAAAGCAAAGAAATTAAAGTTAGGTATAGGTAAGTACTTTTGTATCGTTATGCTTTTATACTATATAAAATTTATAATGTTTATCGAAATAATAGTATCCAAGTAAAATGTCTGTGTAAGATCCTGACGAATGGAAAGATTAACAGACGGACATGATACTTACGATATAAATAGCAGAAGATAATTTGATGCAATGTCTACTGGAACTGGACTGGACACACACAGCTCGACGGAAGATCGCAAAGATTCACCCTTTACCTAAAAATAAGAGAAATTAAATTTAGATATGTGTACCGAAATAATATCACTGTCACAGAGAAAGCAGACAGCATAGGTACAATCCTAAAATATTCATACAATTTACTAATCTAGCTATCTATACATATTATTAACTAGCTGTAACCGCAGCTTCGCTCGTGTGGATTTTGGAAATTAACGCACGGGACTGTGGTACTGGGAAAAAAGTAGCCAATGTATCATAAGCTATATGCCAGTGAAAGTTCCGTCTAAAATAACTTTGTACTGTAACAATCATTAAACATCGTAAAATATATTGAAGTAGGTCGGCTGTGCTACGGAAAAACAAAGCAACTAACGTATTTTTCAAAATCAGTTTTTTTACATATTTGGAACATTTTGCCTATAGCGGACACTGTTACATTCACAGAATCATCGAAAAGGCTTTATTTTTCGAGATAAAAGTTTGTAAAATAAAGTAACTGCAGGTACTTGTCTAACATATCTACGGTAAAACAAAGTAAACCACAATGTCTTAGCAAAAACAAAGTAATTGCACGTCGATTACATTGTTTTTACGTTGTGAAATGATTTAATTGGCTTTTCATTTGATATAAAAAAAAAATTAAGCCCCTTTATCTAGCTACAAGAAAATTAAACAACTTTACTTTGTTTTTGAATTGTTAAAAATGGGCAAAATGGCAAATTTGTTATCGTAAAAATAAAGCAAGTAAAATGATAAATGTATTAAATGGCTTCATTGTCTTTGTTAAAAACAATTAAATGCATTTGCTGTTTTATTAAAACTAAAACTTAACTTGTCCATCTCTTTTTAAATTATTTAAAAAAACAAAGTGACTGTAGTTACTTTCTTACTGAATTGTTCTTTTTATTTAATATTAATTTTATGTCAATAGAAAAATATTTTTTTCAATTTAAAGGAAAGTTACCAAAAATTACTCAAAAAATTGCTTTGAAACAGATAGAACTAATTATTTTACAAATTATGAAACAACAAAAGTACTGAAGTTGTCGCCAGTACGTTTTAAATTTGTGATTTTCGGTTTTTTGCTCTTCCTGATAATTTTGCTTGACTGCAATTACTTTGTTTTTCCGTAGCGCAGCCGAGGTATATGTGAATGTATTGCCTTCAACAACTATCAAACAAAAACATATTATATGCAATAAACAAACAGGGTAAGCTAAATAAAACTGTTTAAAAAATATAGTCGTCACGTTTGTGTATGTTAGTAAAAAAATAAAAACCGGCCAAGTGCGAGTCGGACTCGCGCACCGAGGGTTCCGTACAAACCTGTAGGTATAAAGTGTATTTTTTTTAAATATTTTTTTTATATGATGTAACTAAAAATTTACGGGTTTCGCAATTTTCCCTTCATCTGTGCCATAAGACGTTGCTTCGTACCAAATTTCAAAATTCTAGATCGACTGGAAGTACCCTTTAGGTTTTGATTCCCTTGCGAGTTTCGAAAATTTGCTGAAATTTGCAGCATAAACGGCTATATCTTTTGATTGTGTTAGCTTAGATTTTTTCACAGCTTCAAGGGACAGCAGACTTGAGTATTTGATATAAATTTCAGCTTGATACTTCCACGCGTTCCTGAGAAAAAGGGTCTTGACAGACGGACGGATGGATGGACGGACGGACGGACGGACGGACAACAAAGTGATCCTATAAGGGTTCCGCTTTTTCCTTTTGAGGTGCGGAACCCTAAAAACCTCCGGCCGACCAGCTTATCCAACCAATCACAATCGCATGCGCGTTACAATGCTTGGGCCAGACCCAGGAACATGGGCGGAGCGAGCGATACGCAAGGTGCGTTTGAAAAATAGGAGGATTACTAACTCATGGCGTTCAGTGTTAGCGTCTTTACAATAGTAAAGACTCTCTACGGTGGCAAAGGTACATTATACGTTGTGACCCAACCTAATCCTTACAAAATATGTCTATGGGACATTTTCACTCATTGTCCTTACTTGTATTCCCTTACATTATTATATTTTGCCCTCTGCGTCTGAATGTAATAAGAGTTTGAAAGATTTAAAAAATTGCCGTTGTATAGTTGTAAGTGACGTTAATAATCCGATTTGTTGCTTATTATTTTTTATTTTTTGTAAAATGTTTATTTGTTTTGGTTGTATTTTTTGTTAATTGTTGTAAATTGCCAATTTAATTGCTGTTAATTTTGTGGCAATGAATTAATTTTCCTACATTTTTACTGTGTCAAATTTTGTATTTCTCCGTCCGCATAAATTTTGTAAAAACATTTTTATAATCACGCTATCGTAAATAGATTGTTAATACCTAAAATTAGAGTGTTAAGCAGCCTTTATTTTTGTACAATATAACTTATATACTTATACGAAAAAGAAGCTGCTATTTCTTGCATGTTGTCGAAGCAGCACTTAGGGAAACAGATTAAGGAAAATTATATAGCTTTATAAACTGTTGCCTGTAACTCTACCTAACGTGAAAATAATAAATGAGTTTGTCTTACTTCAATCTCACTCCTCCAAGTTCCAATACAAGCAACATTTTAGATGCAACATAAATCGCTGAATGTTTACCATCTTGGCCACGAATTCGTTTATAAACCTTTATGGTTTAATAAACTATACCACTCAAAGCCGTTACTGAAGCGCAAAATGAAACACAACTAGTCACGTCGTCATTAACAAGGGACCCGGCCGTCATTTCTCTGAGCTAGACGTACTGCGGCACTAAATATAACTTAATCAATCATTACAGGTATGCGTTTTTCAGGTTTTGCACCGTACGCCTGCGACTGGGCGTTGACTTCCATCGGTTACTAACCCTCTCAATCTTTTGTCAATTAGGCGACTTAAACCAATCTTTTTAGTCAACATTTTTATGATATCTAATTTCAGTAATGTGAGCTTCGATCATCATTTAATATTTCAGAATAATTAAGCCACGACCAAATGTATTAGATTGAATTGAAAAAATCTGTAGGTAGGTACATTTTTCTGTTGAACGATTTCAAATATTTTTTCTGTTAACTAACAAATGGCATATGAAACCATTGACTAGGAAAGAAAAATGCTCACGAACATTATACGATTATCTTCTCCGTACATTATGCAAAAATTTTCTCTAGTAAATCCATTTCGACGCAAAAAAGACGCTTTTCAACTGCCGCTAATTTGTAAAAATAAATGACATATGAAATTATTACACAGCTATAGATTCCCAAAGAGTTCTTTATTAGAAGTTTAAATAATTTTTTCCATTTTTTTGTGAATTACCTTTAAATAAATATTGTTTTGATCTGCGACCCCTTTGTTTACATAGTTCATCTGTATTAGGGATTTGGGGTATTGTTCTTAAAACAGTCACATATACCTACCTAACGTGAAAAGAAAAACAAACTCCTGTGAAGCCACTGGTACTCTCTATAATCTTACAACTCCCAAATTCAAATAGAAGCAAAGTATCTTAGATGCAACACAAATCGCAGAATGTCAATATTTTCATCACGAATAAATAATCCACAATTTGGTTAATAAAGTTTCACATTCAAAGCCGTTACTGAAGCGCGAAATGAAACTCGAGCAGTCTCATTCACAAGACCGAGGGAACTGGCCGCCCGGTTTGAGCTAGACGCATTGCGGCACTACAAACAGTTCAATCAATCAATATAATCATGCGCGTTGCAGGTTTTACACCATACGAATGCGCGTGTTATGAGTGGGCGTTGACTGCCGTCGGTAACTATCTCTCTCTCTTTCACGCACTGTCGCCATTTTACGACGTAATTTCAATAAGACTATTGTTTTTATTAAAGATTTTAAAGACATCTAATTTTACTGATACGAGCTTTGATCATTACCTAAATATTGCTAAATGATTAATTCGCAAGCAAACCCGTACTGGATTATACAATAAGAAAACTACGTACATTTTTCAATCGTGTAATGTCAACAACAGGCCTGTTGGTCTAGTGGTTAGTGACCCTGACTGCTATGCCGGAGGTCGTGGGTTCGATTCCCACCCAGGACAAATGTTTGTGTGATGAGCACGATCATTTGTTCTGTGTCTGGGTGTAATTTATCTATAATATGTATGTATTTAGAAATATATAAGTATGTTTATCAGTTGTCTAGTACCCATAACACAAGCTCTGCTTAGCTTGGGACTAGATGGCGTTGTGTGATAGTTGTGGAATATTATTAAAAAAAAAAAAAAAAACAAAAAAAAAAAAAATGTTTTAAATTGTCTGGTTACTAAGGCTTTCGGGATCGGGACCGCGGTTCTGGATTCCACCTATGAATACAATAATTATTTTTAACCGACTTCAAAAAAAGGAGGAGGTTATATGTTCGACTGTATGTATTTTTTTTTTTTTTTTTTTTTATGTATGTTCACCGATTTCTCCGCCAATTGTCGACCGATTTTGAAAATTCTTTTTTTATTCGTAAGGGTATACTCCTGAGGTGGTCCCATATTAATTTTGTGAAGATTTGATGTATACTTTGGGAGACAAACGAAGGAACTCCTCAAAAACAAACAGTACACGTAATGTGATTTGGATATTGTACTAAAGATCAAAAATAATTGCTGGTTCTATCTATCCATCCGTGGTGAACTAATTATAGTCTTCGAAGATACCGCATGGAACTCCTCATCGGTGAACAGTACATATAGGAACTTACAGTGAAAGGTTAGAAGGTTAGGGGATAATTCTTTGAATATTATAGGCACGTTTAGACCGTTACTTGTATTCTTATATTCCGTTGAGCTGATGATGGAAGGTACAACTCCTTATCGATCAGGAGTTAGAAGATATCTTGTCCTAGATAGACATACTCGTTGACATCGAGAATTGATTCCTCAGCAGACACTAGAGTGGGCTCTTACCCACTCTACTGTCTGCTTAATAAAAAAAAAAGCAGCCTTAATCATTTTGGCCTGGCCATGGTTGGTTTTTTTTTTGTGTATGTTCGGGCATAACTCCGTCATATATAGATGGATTTGCAAAATTCTTTTTTGTTCGAAAGGGGTTTATTCCGAAATGGTCCCATATAATTTTCATATAGATCTGATGATGAGTTCGGGAGACAGACACCGGAACTCTTTAAAAAATGACAGGAAATCAACCGCGAGTTCTGCTATCGCATAAATATGCATTGTTTGTTTGGAATTAGTGCAGGGTGAATACCACAACTAAAAATTTAAAAATAAAAACTTTTTTACAAAAAAAAACAACCGACTTCCTTAAAAACACTACAAAGTGAAAAATAACTTTAATTTCGGAAGTCGGAGGCAAAAAAACCATAAATACAGATCCTAAGACACCGACTACCGAAATTAAAGTTATTTTTCACTTTGTAGTGTTTTTAAGGAAGTCGGTTGTTTTTTTTTTAGTAATATTTTGGGACCACAAGAAAAACGAAGTTAAAGTACAGTTAATAAAAAAGGTAATATAATATTTTGATCAACAATTGCATGAATTATAAATCAGTACCGGTAAAAAATAAAGGAGAGTTGTAGCTACATTTAGAAAAAGACAGTTAATTATATTCTAAAACTTTCTTAATGATAAGACTGTTGATTTCTAATAATTATTACGATCCATGTGAGGTTGATTATATACATTATTGGAGTATTTTTATGTGTTTTATGTCATTAAATTATTTTTAATGTATGAAAACAATAATGATATTCAAATATTGTAATAATTATGACCGATGCCACGTGCTAATTTTAGATAGTTAAGTATTAAGTTTGTTGTTGACGTTGATTTTTGTGAGTAATTATGTAGAATTAAATTGGGAGAAAAAAAAAAGCAATTAAACTGTTCTAATTTAATTTTGAATACTCAAGATTACTTTAGAAAAATAATAATTTTGTTGGAGTATTTTTTTCGATTTAATTCTAATTGAAGGCTGCCGTTTTTTAATTAAATAATTATTAGATCGTTTTATAAAAATACTTTTATTTTATTTGTATATCTTTTAAATTCTTTGGATGGCCGTACTGTCCCAAGACATAACTTTGTTCATTTTATCTGTGGTCCCAAAATACTACTAAAAAAGTGAGCCGTCGCGGGACGCCTAGCAGATGTGAAACATCGAAATTATTTTTTAAAGATAATATTTATAAAGCGTACCTTACAAAAGGAAATAAATATGTTATATGGTATTCAAAAATAGCATATTAATTATATGTTAATATGTTAATTATCAAAATTCGGACGACTCTGTACCACCCTAGTCTGAAGCACCAGCTTTCAAATAAAAATGGATCATCAAAATCGCTTAACCCAGTTGAAAGTTTTGACGTAACAAATATAACATCATATAGCGTGGCAATGCGTCGCCACGGCGATTTTCGCCACGCCAAAATTTAGGTTTACCCTCGTCTATACATGTTTCATATCAAATTAATATTATATTAATATGTGGAATCCGAGACCGCGGTTCCGGTCCCGAAACCTCACACGATTATCTTCTCTGTACAAATTTATAATGAAGTTAATTGAAATATATGAAACCTGAAATGGTCAATGTTACTTCATATCATTCTCATTTTTATTAAAAACATGTTTTAGTATGAACCAAGTCTGAAATCGAGAAAAATAATTGCTGTTCCTCAAACACTTTGTCCAGATATGCACCATTAAATGGCATAGTTTTTAATAAAGCCACTTTTCCCGACCTAATGTCAAAAATTAATTGCGGAAAAAAGGAATCCTGTGAAGTCACTAGTACTCACATAATCTTATTCCTCCAAGTTTAAATAGACGTAAAGTAGCGTAGATGCAACACAAGACGCTAATTGCAACACAAATCTTGACCACGAATATAAGAAACTTTCACACGAAAGAAGACTAGTCACGTCAACAACACCTACGGAACTAGTCACCCACCTAGACGCATTGCGGCACTAGAATAGGCCAATCGATCGGTACAGTCATACGCGTTGTACACGTTTTGCAGTACGACTGCGCGCGTTGCAAGTGGGCGTTGACTTCCGTCATTAGCTATCTCTCTTTCACGCACACTCGCTATTTTATGATGGAATTCCAAATACGGCAATTTAGACCATTGGATTATTTTATCTCACTGGAGTAGAAAATGTTATAGAAGTCTAATTTCACTAGTATAATAGTTGATCACAGTAGTTTGGCCACATTTATATCTCAAAAACTAGTGCACCTACCGGAGATCTTTTTTTTCCCAAATTTAGTCGCTAATTAGTCGCCAAGTCACAGATTTAGTCGGTGGGTGTTTAAAAAGATATTAATGAATTCAATTTCTCCATTCTAATGTATGGAGAATTTTTCTTGCTTGTACTAATGTACAAGCAAGAAAAACCTACGTTAAGTCGTTTTTTGACAGTAAGTATGATGTCATATCGTGAAATGATTGTTTTTAAATATTTAAATATAAAGTTATTCTATAATCTGAACCCAGCAAAGAAAGCTGAATTCGTTAACTATAACTTAGTACCTGGCAGATGGATCGCTGCGGTCGGTTTCATTTACGGTAAGTAAGAAAGAGATAGATGCGTGTGTATACAGACGAGGTGCTTAGAGCAAGTTGCCCATGCCGTTTAAATCTTTTACAAAAGGTACGATAATTTTAATGTAATGCGTATTAGGTAAATTATTTATTTTTATTTCGGTACCAGAAGTTTTATTTTTCTAACGTAAATTAGAGCCTAACGTTATAATTTGGTAAAACAGTTGCATGCGAGTGTACATCTTGACACCAAATAAAGTGTCCTTATGGATTGAGGCGCCATGTTTCATATTTAAACGCGGGTACTAAAAATATTTCATAGTAAATTAGCTGATGTTGTTGCTAATAAATATTTGTAGTGCCCTCGTTTAAATATGAGACATGGCTCCTAAATCCATACGGACACCGAATAGAGCAAGCGTAAGGTTTAATGTTTTAAAAGAAGTTTAACATAAAAACATGTATTTTACCGATAAAACTAGAAGTATAATATGAATATTTTTTCTTGCCAATTTTTTGTAATCTCTACAATCTAGCTCTTGGACTTTTCCTTAAAAATTGAACTCATTACCTACATATTTGCAATTAAAACCCGACTAATTCTGTGACTTGGCGACAAATTCCGACTAATTCTGTGACTTGGCGACTAATTCCGACTAATTAGCGACTACATTTGGGAGAAAATAGATCTCCGCTAGGTGCTTTAGTTTTTAGATACTTATAAATGTGGCCTAGCTGGAGAAATTCTCTCCAGGTTGGCCTTATATCTTTTAAACCAGTAGCCGACTATTTCTTATATTTAGCGACTAATTATCGACATTTTTTTTAAATAAAAATTAAAATCCCTGATGGTGATGGCCATGCCAGTGTCAGTCACACATTGCTCGAGAGTATCACACGATTATTTTCTTTATAAACAAGGGGTAATTTAAAAGGACATGACCAGTTCCAAGCCCTCGGATTTGTTACATGTTATGTAAATGTGATTTCGATTTTAGTGTAATAGTTACCATAATAATACATCATCTATTTAACGTTTTCAGAATATCAAATCACCTATTCAAGAACATCAACATCCGATCTTGGTGCGGGGCGCGTCTCATCAGACATCATTGCAGTTCCCGATCCACGTTGTACATATGTACGCGTTCGTTGTATACTTTTGTATTTCTTTACGGACTGTCTTCTTCTAAGCTCGATTACCTTTGCTATTCATAATGAATTCATCTATTTTGTTCTATGATTCTGTTAAATGGATATTATGATGAGGTGCCTTTAGGCACAGTTTAATGTGGCATATCCGTAAGGTGAGTTCCCGTAAGGGAGATCCGCAAGGCAGACTTGCCCGATGTCGCATAATCAGGTATGGACACCCATACTACATTGAAATAATACTATTCAACAATAAGACGGCTGTATAGCCTCACACAGGCGGTTCGATTTCATGTGTTTGCACGTTTAGTTGGTTGTTTACATGACCCAGGCCTATAGATATAAAATTATGTTTATTGCTGTAGCGTATTTCCATTCTGTACAAGGCCAAAACGCAACCATAGGAATCTGCTCGCGTATATTTTGTAATGCATTTTTTAAACTTGTGATTACAATGTATACACGAATTTTGCGTACTACTTGTATATAGTTTGTAACGTAGACGCGCACGTGCATCATTCCAATTTATACAAGGCCAGAATGCCACCATAGGAATTTGGTAGGACTTCTGATTGCCGGGCTTTCGATTTAAGGGGTGTTACTTGAGGAGGGGGGAGGTGTAGAGCCTCTCCTGTGAAGGAAAAGTTTCGAACCCCCCCCCCCCCCATTTTTGAGAAATATGTTTGTTAATATTCTGTGGTGTTGACCAATAAAATGAAGGGGAAGTAGCAACGCTCGACAGGACACTTCGATGACAGGGCTCGTCAACAGAATCAAGGCGTTTCCATAGGAGGTCACAGTATTACCTTAACCTAACCTCCCCAAACCATGTCGTTTCTGGCACTCGCCGGCCGCTGCCGCGGCACCGCTCGCTTCGCTCGCTCGGCTCGTGCGAAGGAGGTCGCAGTTTTAACCTAACCTAACCTAAACTCCCCAAACCATGTCGTTTCTGACACTCGTCGGCCGCTCGTATATACCCACAGGTTTAGTTTGCATGCGGAGTAGCACTGTATATTATGGAACAATTTAGTTACTTTGGCCACTACAAAGTATACACGAGTATTTGCGTACTACTCTTGTATAGATTGGAAGACCTTGATTAAAAAGTGATTTCCAATCTATACGCGACTAGTTTCACACCGTTGCGTTCTAGCCTTGTACAGATTGGAAATACGCATTGCTGTACATGGCTAGATAGTATAGAGACTATTAGTCAAGTGTATACACACACAAGTCTGCAGTTTCGTAGAGTCAGCACATATAGGATTCATCAAGGACCTTACAAGAGACTGTGGTTTCCATTGAAAAGCATTAATGTCATTGAGCATTAAGCCGTTTCTGACGAGACTGACACTGTTAGAACACCTCTCTTGAGCGGCTCATAGTTAATTCGATTTGGGTCGTGAAAAATTCGAGACAGACAGATTTTATAGTTCAAACGGTGTTCTTGCATTAGTATGTTTTTTTTTTCTAAAAAAAAATATTATTTACGAAAAAAAAATCTGTTGAAATACTAAAAAATGCGAATTTTTTCCAACATTTTTACTTTCAAATCAAATCGAAAAATAAACCAGCTGATTCCTACATTTTGTCACTTTTCCCTCCATAAAAGTATAGACCACCCGCCTGTACCCAGATGACGTGTAAAATAAAAATGTGTTGTCACTGGTACCATTTTGATTCCTCCTTCAATTTAAAATATAAGCGAAGTATCTTAGATGTATCACAAATCGTTGAATGTCTATCTTGGCTATAATGTAAATCATTGTCTTGGCAACGAAAATATAATCCTTTGTAGTGATAAACTACAGCAGCAACCATGAAAGCCGTTACTGAAACGCGAAATGGAACACGAATAGTCATTTTCATAAAACCTGACGAGGTTGCCCGAGGTAAACGCACTGCGGCACTAGATCTCATCTCAATCAATAATTACGTCATGCGCGCTAAAAGTGGGCGTTGACTTGCATCGAAAACTATTTCTCTTTTTCACGCACAATTGCCATTTTTACGAAGCAATTTCGATAAGGTCTCTCAATTCATTGTTTTTACTCATATATGTAATTATGTCTAATTTCAATGATACAAGCTTCGATTATATAATAATTAAGCAGCAAACAAACGCATTAGATTTAATTTAGAAAACTTCATACATTTTTTCCAAAAGCGTTCAAATATCTGGTGTATTTATTAATAAATGGGATATTAATCGGAATGACCAGATAAAAAAAGGTTCCCAAGCGACACACGATTATATTTCTCTCAGTATTAGGTTAAGTTACTCACCAGGCAGTAGGAAGTGCACAGTATGGCACACAGTGTTCACGCCGACTGCAAATCACAAAGAACGATTACGTTGGAGATCGGAAAAAAAACGGTTCTTGTCTTTACGTACGTCATGGATATAGTGAGCACTTTGGTATACCAAACGAGATTGTCAAACATCCAACCGAAATTATAACGTCACACGACTGGCGCCCTATTCACAAAGACGATGCGATATTTTGTTCATTTTTCGCGGAACCGACCTAATAAGGATGAATTGTGTCGTTCAACAAAGGGTGTTCGGAGTTATGTTATAACCTGGCTAATAACGACCCGCTCCCTAGCCCGTAGCCCGGGCAAATGGCCGAGCTAGACAAAGTGACCTTTTATTTTTCAAAGGGGTGAGTTGATGACGCCTGCGTATTGCACTTGCAGCGATGACATGCCCCAAGTTTCGAACTTTCGATAAATTTATGTATGGGAATTAGATCTATACAACGTATAATTTTTGATATCTCGTAACACTAGGGTTATAATAAGAAATTTAAAACAAAAAAAAAATCGACTAGACCTACGAAGATGAAACTTGGCACAGAGGTAGGTTATGATTAGGAGACATTAACTAAGAAAGCATTTTAGTAAACTCCTGTCGTAAAGGGGTGAAGTATAGGGTGGAAGTTTTTATGAAAATCCTTCAGCTTCGAAGCTAGGTTCTCAAAATTTTGTGTTAAAGCTGACCATTGAAAATTGTGTAGAAAGTCCTTCATTTTCAAAGTTAACTTCATTCAATTTATTATTTAGGCAACGCAACAAAATTACCGCCATCCACACGGGCGTAGCCGCGGGCAATACATTACTAGTCATAAGCGCAACCTATATTGAGTTATTGCGGATATGGTATGGAACCCTATTACTATATTTTTTTTTGTTTAGCCTATACTGTCCCACTGCTGGGCAAAGGCCTTCCCCAATTTCTTCCAGGAACTCTTGTCCCACGCCACCTCAAACTAGTCGTCGCGGTACGCTTCTAGGTCGTCTCGTCAGCGCTTTCTGGGCCGACCGCGGTAGAGTCGTCCATCTTCAGGCACCCATTGTGTGCAGACCTTAGCCCAGACTCTAAATTAAATATTTTTATTTATTTTTAAATAACAAGGTCCATAAACCTACCCAACTAAGTCAGAATATAATTATGACGTGATTACATTTATGACCAGTAAAAAGTAATTTTTGGACCCAAGGGTAGTTGAAATTATTTTCGGCTCTATCACCGAATCGGACGGTTTCATACATTTTCGGCTTCACATAGCGATTTTACGCATTAATCGCCTATTTTCCATACGACTCGACTTTTAATAATGGTGATTTCAGTATTAGTTCTAGAGTTTCATAGATGACTCCGTTCTGGAGTGTAATTGTAGTGGTGTACCACAAACAACGAGGTATTTAATATAGTATCCAGCGTGTCCTACTGTCTGCACGCTGCAGGAGTTTGATAGACGCTGCTGAAAGTGCTAAGGTCGTAGCCAAATTCTGAGCTGACTTCATTTAGATTGCAATCCACACGCTAAGAAGAAGAAGAAGTATTAGTTGTACTTAAATGTATTTCGTCAATAACATAATTGATATTATTACCAGTGAGAAATAGGTAGAGCTAATGTACCTAAACTTCAAAGAATAGATACGAAAAGTGGAGACTTCCTTAGGACAAATTTTTTTTTTCGGAATATTTGTTGTTAGTTACGGAACATTACTAGAGTACAACTAAAATTAATAAAGTACAATAATTGTCGAATTCATTTCTTGTTTCTCATTTAATATTGTTAGTTTTAATTATATGTAAATTACAAACATGTTTGATAAAAAAGAGCACACACGATTTTTATTGTTTAAAAAAAATAAGTTAATCTCCTAATCTTCGTTTGAACTACGTAATTCAGCGCTGAAGCTAATTAATTTACATATAATTAAAACTAACAATATTAAATGTACTTAAGTGATGTTCTGAAACTCGGAACTAATATTCCGATTATTTTTTTTGTTTTTGTAAGGAAGTTTCCACTTTTTTGCCTCTATTCATTGCTCTACCTATTCCGATCACTGGTTATTACAGGTACGGAAGAAGTTGCAGAAAGCCGGTAGCCTGTTTCCCGATATCTCTCTCCGAAACACCAACTATTCCCACACAACACGTCAATCCGATGGTCCGTTGCTTCGACGCGCAATTTACATGTATTAATGTACGGTATAATATTTACATGCATAAGACACATCACACCTCCGATCGAATACAGTAATTACTTGAAAAATTCCAATTACGTGTTTTCTTAATAATAAATATCGCCATTTCTCACTTTACAGTCCCAAAAAGTGTCATAGCTGTAACTTCATTAATTCACCTATAGGTAGCAGTTAGCACAGTATTACATTACAATGTAGTTGTATGCATGGCATTCGTAAGTGTTCTCAGTTAGTGTGAAATTTCACGTTGTGACAGGTACCCGTGCTTTTCGTTGCTAAAGCCGGCTATACACGCTACGGTCTACCGGAGAGGTCTACCTGTGCAGGCGTACCTGCACAGGTAGACCGGAGCGTGTATACTCTGGTCGCCTGCGCAGGTCGCGTCATTTGTATTCTAGTATCTGTCCTGTCTGGACGGTCATCGCGTCGCTCGCATCGTATTTCCACGAATGCCACGTAATTTAACACGCGAAAATGGCGCCACGAGTCTCAATCTAAGGGGGTACTTGAGGATTTTATCGAAATATATAGAACTCATCTAAGTCTTTGGCAAGTCAAAAGCAAAGAGTACCATGATCGAGACAAAAAAGAAGCTGCGTATCGATCAATTGCTCATAGACAAATTGAGAGAAATTGATCCAGATGCGAACAAAGAAGCTGTTGTGAGGAAAAAGGAAAATAAATAATTTGAGAAGCAATGTGAGGAAGGAAAAGAAGAAATAAGAACAATCTTTAAAGTCTGGGGCATCTGCTGATGATGTGTATTGTATTAAATTGTGGTACTACGATTTATTTAATTTCATTCATGATCAATGCACTCCCAGGCAATCTTCATCCAACTTGGATAGTGATGACGAAAATAGTTGTGAAGTGAATAAAATATTTTGTAGGTACTTAGTAATATATGTATTTTGTTATTAAGTTGAATAAAACACATTATTATTTACATTTAAAATTACACGGAAGCTAATAACTATACCTAACGTCAAATAAATCTGAATTAAAGGTAGTAGGTAGGTAGGTAGTAGGTAGTGCAGCGTAAACCCGCTGCGGACGAAACTTTTTGGTTTCTAAATCAACCTTTTTTTGAAACACTGGCCTTTATATTTTTTGTTCTACCTCAAATTTCGAACCTGTAAAAATTGAAGGTGAAAATTTTCTCTTGTCAACGGAGAGACTGCAGATTGAATCCGAACGAATCAGATGAATTTTTATTTTCGGAACCTCCACGCCAATATTTCTATTATTGTGCCCTAAAATTTTAAATAAGCCTACGCGTATTAAGTGCTATCCGCTCAAAGTGAAAGTTCTTTGTGCAACTCTCCCGTTTAGCTGACGACGACCATACAAGCCGAATTTCGGTTTTTTCCCCGACGGGCTTCTGGGAACCGGCTCATTGTGAGGTCTACGACGTGTCTAGTCGACGTCGTCGTAACATAGTTGCGGACATTCGACGCCCGTCGCAGAGTTTTGGTGACCTCGCTGACACCGATCCATTGGCGTCGCTAGACATCGGCACCAACGGCATTCTTCCAGAGCGTCAAATCCGGCTAGTTTTAAGGGACCTCTTCTATTAGTGAGACACCCCTTCGCCAAAGCCCGATTATTTCTAGACCACCACCGATCCCACCTAGGGCAACTCCAGGTTCTAGTCTTCCATCTCCTATGAAAACTGAAAATTGTCCGCCTTACCCCCAAAAAAGATTCTCACCTATGAAATGGTACGTTAGTTTCTCTGGCGATAGGTCTGTATGGATTCATTTCGCGCTAATAGCCAGACTCTAAGCCCTAATTTAGCTGAAAGTCGGGAACAACATGCGAAGAATCTGACTTCCCTGGCTGAGATTTATGCGAAAGTGGCAGACAATCTCTCTTCTGCTTTCCTACGAAATTCTCGAACTTATAATACGAACCGGACAGCAATTACATTTAACACTGGCGACATTGTATGCAGGCGTAATTTTTCAAAGTCTTCAGCTAGTGAATTTTTTTCTGGAAAGCTTGCTCCTCGCTTTATTAAATGCCGAGTGATCAGGGTCGTCTCTAGGACTACATATATCCTACAAGACTGTGATTCCTCTCATACCGGCAAATATCATATAAAAGATATTCTTAAATGATTAATTACGTTAATTTAACCTGTCTTCTTAGTATCCATTTTTTTTCTGACTGAAGTCATTTTTTTTCTGACTGACGTCGTTTTTTGTCTGACTGCATGTCCTTTTGTCTGACTGCCTGTCGTTTTGTCTGACTGCATGTCGTTTTGTCTGACTGCATGTCGTTTTGTCTGACTGCATGTCGTTTTGTCTGACTGCATGTCATTTTGTCTGACTGCATGTCGTTTTGTCTGACTGCATGTCGTTTTGTCTGACTGCATGTCGTTTTGTCTGACTGCATGTCGTTGTCTTACTGCATGTCGTTATGTCTGACTGCATGTCGTTGTCTTACTGCATGTCGTTATGTCTGACTGCAAGTCGTTTATTTTTCTTTGTTCTTGTATATATTTAGGGGATTCCCAGGATTTAATTAGGTCGTTATTTTCATTAATTCCTAGATTTTATGTCTTTTGTTATTGTTAGGTTAGGTTAGGTTAGGTTAGGTTTACGGCGCGGCATACGCTGGCAGAATGTGCCGCTTGGGAGGAGCCGCGTCGTGTCCTCGTCTCAGAAGTAGGCAGTGACCTATCGCTGCCGGCCGTAGTCGAGTCGATGGTCGGCAGCGAAGAGTCCTGGGACGCGGTGGTATCCTTCTGCGAAACTGTCATGTCGCAGAAGGAGGCTGCGGAAAGGGAGCGGGAGATATCTTCCGCTGACCCAGCCCGCAGCAGGCGCACTGGGCGTCGGCGGAGGGCGGACAACGCCCTCTTCCAGCCCCCCTAAATGGGTCCAGGGGCGACGGATCTGGGGACATCCGTCGCCCCCTATTGCTACGGACCCGAGATGGTGGCGCGTAGTGTTCCACGCGCGCCTCTCTGTGATGTATGGGGGGAGTTTAACACCTCACTCCCCCCTAACGTGAGGAGGCCCGCAAAGGCGGGCCGGCACCAGTCGGGGATCGCGGAAGACATATTGGTTCCTGTGGTCCCCGACGTAGGTGTGGGACGGAACACCGGGGTGGTTTTAGTCAGTAAGAGTCTGACAGACCCCTCCGCCCACCCCAGGGCGGTGGACATCCATGAGGATTTCCACCTCGTGATCAAAAAAAAAAAAAAAAAAAGGTTAGGTTAGGTTAGGTTCTCAGAAGTAGGCAGTGACCTATCGCTGCCGGCCGTGGTCGAGTCGATGGTCGGCAGCGAGGGGTCCTGGGACGCGGTGGTATCCTTCTGCGAAACAGTCATGTCGCAGAAGGAGGCTGCGGAAAGGGAGCGGGAGATATCTTCCGCTGACCCAGCCCGCAGCAAGCGCACTGGGCGTCGGCGGAGGGCGGACAACGCCCTCTTCCAGCCCCCCTAAATGGGTCCAGGGGCGACGGATCTGGGGACATCCGTCGCCCCCTATTGCTACGGACCCGAGATGGTGGCGCGTAGTGTTCCACGCGCGCCTCTCTGTGATGTATGGGGGGGAGTTTAACACCTCACTCCCCCCTAACGTGAGGAGGCCCGCAAAGGCGGGCCGGCACCAGTCGGGGATCGTGGAAGACATATTGGTTCCCGTGGTCCCCGACGTAGGTGTGGGACGGAACACCAGGGTGGTTTTAGTCAGTAAGAGTCTGACAGACCCCTCCGCCCACCCCAGGGCGGAGGACATCCATGAGGATTTCCACCTCGTGATCAAAAAAAAAAAAAAAAAGGTTAGGTTAGGTTAGGTTAGGTTTAGTGGATACATCTGGAGCTCGCACTGATAACGTTTAAGTGAAGGTCGACTTTCAATTTTATTCTGTATCAGCTGCACTGCGATGTTGTTAGTTTTTAATTCCTTTGCTGAGTCATATTATTTATAGGTTTATTAAGTTAGGTTATTTAAGTTAGTTTATTTAATTCTAGTCCTCCCCTGTAGGGTTGTCCCCTGCTAATACATTTGACAGTCTTATAGGTTTGGCACTCTGATCTATGGTAGTCATTCACTTAGGGTTGTCACTTCCTTTAAGGGTTGCCACACACCTTTTTTTTTTGCTGGAAAAGGGGTACTGCTGCGTAAACCCGCTGCAGACGAAACTTTTTGGTTTCTAAATCAACCTTTTTTTGAAACACTGGCCTTTATATTTTTTGTTCTACCTCAAATTTCGAACCTGTAAAAATTGAAGGCGAAAATTTTCTCTTGTCAACGGAGAGACTGCAGATTGAATCCGAACGAATCAGATGAATTTTTATTTTCGGAACCTCCACGCCAATATTTTTCTATTATTGTGCCCTAAAATTTTAAATAAGCCTACGCGTATTAAGTGCTATCCGCTCAAAGTGAAAGTTCTTTGTGCAACTCTCCCGTTTAGCTGACGACGACCATACAAGCCGAATTTCGGTTTTTTCCCCGACGGGCTTCTGGGAACCGGCTCATTGTGAGGTCTACGACGTGTCTAGTCGACGTCGTCGTAACATAGTTGCGGACATTCGACGCCCGTCGCAGAGTTTTGGTGACCTCGCTGACACCGATCCATTGGCGTCGCTAGACATCGGCACCAACGGCATTCTTCCAGAGCGTCAAATCCGGCTAGTTTTAAGGGACCTCTTTACATTACCTATTTTCTCATTTTACTGTAGTAGATTATCTAATAATTATTTTCTACTCTGTTATCTAACTTCGAATCCTAATAATTATAACGTGTATTTTACAGTTTAACTTAGTGTACGTTACAAAAAGGATCATATTAATCGACGTGCATAGGCCTATATTTTTGAATCGATTGCAATCGTTTTAGGAATAGGTCTTGTTCGAAGATAATTTTGCTTATACCCGTTTAAACACTAAGTTTTACTCGCCTTTAAAAAAAAAAGTTTTTTTAACCTGCAGTCTAACAATACCTTTTTATATACTACTGTTTTTCTTATTTTTCAAAATTATACAGTAATTTTTAAAAGTGGTGAATTGGTGTTTTTTTCTCAACCGTCTCGCTACAGTAGGTAGGTAGTAGGTAGGTAAGTAGTAGGTAGGTAGGTAGTAGGTAGGTAAGACAACAAGATAAGATTTAAGTGGCGGCCACCATATTTAGATCTACTTCGCTCGTTTTATCGTAATTTAGTTTACATGATCATCTTGCCATGGTACTCTTCCCTCCTGATTAAAATAATTCATAAAATTTTCTCGGAGAATCTTCGCGGCGTTCAATATATTTCCTGGGTTTCATCTTTCTAAGTTGTCCATCGTACTATTTTGTGTATTATATCCTTCAGAAATAATAGTCCCGTTTTCACGGTTTTCTCGATAGAAACATTTTTGAGGTGCATAAGACTTTTTAACTGTTCTATTAAAAAGTTATGTAATGCACAGGAAGCTTTGATTACTTTATCGATATTTTCAGGTTCTAAATTTATATGAGTATAAAATATCCGAAATCGTGATGCCAGTATCCCGAAAGCGTTTTCTACAGTGCGCCTGGCCTGAAATAATCTGTAATTCTGGACTTTTCTTTCTTGCGATGTTAAGTCTGCCTGCCGAAACGGTTTTATTATATCGGGGCGTAATGGAAACGCGTCGTCTTCCACAAATACATACGGCAAATTTCGGTTACTTCTTGTTAACGTTTCACTGCATGGAATATGTATTTCAATGTTTTATAATTTACAAAAAATACAGTGTTTTGTAGTACCATCGGATATTCTACCATTCATGCCAACATCTATGTACACAAATTGGTATTTTGCATTAACAATTGCCATAAGAACCACACTATGATGTCCTTTATAATTATAAAAATAGGATCCACTATCAGCCGGTGGAACAATCGCTATGTGTTTGCCATCTATTGCACCAAGACAATGAGGGAAGTTCCATCGTCCTTCATACATACTTCATACTTTGCTATTTCTTTCCATTCTTCTTCAGATGTAGGAAACTGAAATATAAAAAAACAGCATTATGTTGTAATATGTTCCAGCATAAAATAACTAGGTAACTACTTATTCTATGTATATATATAAAAATCAGGAAGACAACACTCGAGATTCTTCAACTACCGATTATAACAGTGTATCAACTGATAATAACGAGGCCCAATCAACATCGTCAAATAATAATTTATCTCGCCCACCAAAACCTGGTAAAGCAAAAAGGAATAATGAAACTATAGCAGATGAGGTATTGGTATCGGTACGAGATTATTTTAAACGTCGTCGTCAAATCTTAATAGAAAACCGCTATGATATTATAGGCAAAAGTGTGGCGATGAAACTGAGGGTTTTAAATGCGAAACAAGTTGCAGAAAAATTTATAAATGATTTACCGTTTGAAGCAGAAATAGGACACCTCACTCCCGAGCACGCCTATATTAACATGCGAGATATTCTGAGACAAAATCAACGAAGCTATGTTCCTCCTCAGCAATATCTTCAACAGGTTTATCAATCCTCTCCTATTTCCAATAGGACATATAGCCCTGTAAGTTTTGTTTCTTCAGGAAGTCCTAGCCAACCCTGCCTTCCTTTTCTCACCAGTCAAAATTCAGAGTATCTTTCTCAATCATTTCAAACTAACCATCTACTTAGCACTCACCAGGCCAATCCCCACTCTATACAAATGCAAACACTTATAATTCTTGGAAACCAGCCCGGTGAAACAGAGGTAGTTCTATCGATTCCAGATTCTGCAGCGACATTCCTTAATACTTTCAGTGCTGATAATGTATAATTTGTACGCGACAGTTACATTTTGTAGTTATTCAATTAAAGTTTTTTTTTCTTAATATATATTATCCGTAATAAATAACAGTGTTTTAAATACTCACCTTCAAATAATCTTTCATAAGAACCTTATACAAGGCCTCACATGTTTCAGGAATAATTTTTCCAACCGCTTGAGGTGAAATAATTGCTGAAAATTTTAGGTCCTAATAACTTCTGCCGGTTGCGAGAAATCTCAAAGTAACTGATAATCTTTCGTATGTAGAAATACTATTTCTCATAACTGTATTTTTTTTTATCACAGGTGTAACCATTGCAAGTAAGTTAAGGTATATTTTCTCGTCCATTCTGAGATAATTTTAAAAATCTTCAGGTTCTAATTTTAATTTATTTCATAAATAAACATGACTATAACTTTTCCTTTCCAATAACCAATGCTTACACCACTTTTTCATTTCCTTTTCACTGTTTTTGTATCTTTTTTCTTCAAAATTAAAGCAAGGCCTAACAATGCCAACGCGTCATCGTCCTCAATCGATGCCATCGCAAAAAGAACTGAAGACCGCTCAGGTAGACCGGAACGTCCCCATACACGCGGGTATGGGTAGCCTCTCCGGTAGATGTCCAGTAAACCTTAGCGTGTATGGCCAGCATAAGATAGTGTAATAAATTTAACCGACCTGCTTGAGGTTCGACGACTCTCCGTCGTCGCCGTTGTTGGGTTATTGGTAAATCCATTCTCACTTCTTCACTCATTACCAATAATAACAAAAATAAAACAAAACTGTACCTAACAAACTAACAAAACACTAAAACAATTAACAGTAACAAAATACAACAAATGTGTGAAAACTTTCCGATTATGGACAACGCTCAGTCACTCCTACCCGCAAATCAAAGGAATGACACTCAAGACAAAGGACGCGATACATAATTACAAATTGGCAGACAGGTAATGCGCCCCTGACTGGCTCTGATGTCACACACTGCGCCGAGTATGAGGGCATAACCCAAAAAATCTTATTTTGTGGTAAGCAAATTAAAGATTCGGTTTTTTTTTTTAAATTTATTATATATTTTTATGAATATAAGTTAAAGCTAAATACGTTTAAGCTAAGCAGACAGATATGTCGGACGACCTAATCCAATAAGAACGGATCTACTTGAGGCATAAATAAAAGAAAATGAAATGTATCAATTATGAAAAAAAAAAGAAACAAGGTCATTAATTCGTTTAACATAATTAACCCCTAAGAAGCCTTATACAAAATGTTGTCGATTTCGTTTATTTATTTGACTTAATAAGGACGCTATAACATTTTTGAATCGCTCAAGTTTAGGTATCTGAGTCGCCACACAACAACATTACGCGCACGCACACATTGAAACCATTGTCTGCTCGATTTTAAACATTAGTTAACTAATCTTGATACTCGAAGGTATTATTTATTTTATTTTACTAGCACTGTTAAGTAAAATTTGTAGTAAAGTAACTTTACTATCTGAATTTAGTGACAGTAAATAACTTTTACTACCATGATCATCAATATTTTTGGGGTAACGTATAATTTGACAATTAAAAAAAAAACGAGGTGTAACTATAAAATACTTTAACAATATTTTTGGGTAATAAACAAAAATAACTGATGGTGATCGTAGAATATCGTTGTAATCGTTGAAAATATACAGGATATTCCTTAAAGAAAACTAAGCAAAAATTGTGTGACGCGCGACCGTCACCTTTGAGATTGCAGCGCGTATTCAGAATTTTTTATTTATGTAAATAATTAAAGTTACGTTAAATATTGTGACTACATACTAGCAAAACCCCCAAAATTGATACCCATGTCGACATTCCATCATAACAGTACATCCGCCATTTTAAATTAAAAATCGAAGATTTTATAATCCCTACCCCCAATATGGATAAAGATCTTTTTATAAAAAAACAATACCCGCCGTATTTGGATCAAATTTGGATGAATCATTCGTAATAACTATCCTAAAATTATCCAAATTTGATAGCTATGCCCACTTTTTATTTAAAAAATTAAAATATTCGTCGTTTTGAATGAAAAACTTGTGGGGTCGCCTTTTTTGGCTCCAAATGTAATTTGTATGGAGTTTTCGGCTTCAGCACCTTCGAAAATCTTGAAAACGACACCCATGATGAAGATTTTGAAAATTTTCGTAACCATCATTTTTGATTTTGAATCAGATTCAGCACCCTTGTTTACCCCTTTTTTTTTTTTGATCACGAGGTGGAAATCCTCATTGATGTCCTCCGCCCTGGGGTGGGCGGAGGGGTCTATCAGACTCTTACTGACTAAAACCACCCCGGTGTTCCGTCCCACACCTACGTCGGGGACCACGGGAACCAATATGTCTTCCGCGATCCCCGACTGGACCCTTGTTTACCCCTACCGCAAGCTACATTAAAGAATTTCGTTCCAAAAATGGACGACACTTATACGCATAATTTAATTACCACGTTGAAAATATAACTTTTTATTGAATAATTATCCGCCATTTTGAATTCTTGAAAATGAATACATAGTCATAATTACCCTACCTCAATAATCCCAATAGAATTTGAGTTATTTATTTCTAAATCAAGTTCTGATAATAAGTTTGGTACTCATAGTTTTGGTCCGAAAAGTATCAACATTTTTCAACCACAGTATACAGCACGGCACTCACTTTATTATTATTTTGATCGTATTTATTTTGTACAAAAAAGCGATACGCCCGTGCTTCCTAGGGCGCGTCTGAGCGCGGAATGAGAAGCCGCGAGTTTAAAATGTATGAAGAAAGTTGAGAACGTTCTTTATTTTTCTCATAAATAAAAAAAGTTACGTATTTAATTACAAAATATTTAGGCAAAACGTAGAAGATTATACTAGCCACAATTTGTTGTCATTTTGAAGTTAAAATATGCAGTTGATCTCACTATACAGGTACCTTTCCAGACCCCATTATTTTTCATTTTCTTCGATTATTGCGGTGGGGAAAACGTATTTTTGTGAAAATATTGTATCGGACTATATAATTTTTATGTTACCATAATGGAGATGAATAAATTATCTTTAATTAAAGACCATAATTGACTTCGCAGTTGTGATTCCTCTTGATGTAATTGGTACTGGAAAACCACCGATATTTGTAGAAAAATGTTATAGCGTCCTTTTTACAGTTAAATCACTTTACTTCGTCCTCACGGACGACACGAAAGACCATTTCAATTGATATCTGATAAAAGAGATCTTTTTTATTTTGTTGAATATTAATTACATTGCGAGGTTTGGATTGGTTTATTGATTACCAATTTTTTTTTCACGGAATGGATTGATTTTGTTCTGAATATTATTTCTGGTCTGTCTAAAGTTCTGAGTAGCTGAAATCAAAAGAAGTTAAATGTTTTTTTTTTTGTGTTTTATCTAATACGAAACTGGTAATAAGTAACCTCATACATTGTATAGATGAGTTTCACAGCAATACATTGTAATTTTTTCATACCGTGTAGATGTCATAACGATTTATGTATATGTGATATTATAAAACTCTTACAATAAAATTCACAAAACAGTCACCCGTTTGAGATTGAATTTTCAAACTTAAACAATAATATTAACAAATAAAGCTCTTTTATTTGATCATAATTGAAATGACTTCATGATGTGCAACAAAACTTATAAAAATACAGTATTTTAACTGTAAAATCACGTTATCACCGAAATTGGAAGAATTCGTATACGCCCTCAACAAACTTTATATTTAAAAACTGGACAAGTGCGAGTCGAACTTGCCCACCGAAGGTTCCTTACAAATTCGTAGGTACTATGCTGAAGAACTACAGCCCCATCTCACTTCTGAGTCACGTGTACAAGCTGTTCTCGAGAGTCGTCACGAACCGTCTCGCCAGGAGACTTGACGAGTTCCAGACGCCAGAACAAGCCGGTTTTCGAAAAGGCTTTAGTACCGTAGACCACATCCATACTGTTCGGCTAATTGTACAGACGACCGAGGAGTACAACCAGCCGCTGTGTATGGCATTTGTGGACTACGAGAAAGACTTCGACTCCATCAAAATATGGGCAGTTCTGGCCTCTCTGCAACGATGTCGAATTGACTGGCACTACATCGAAGTGTTGAGATGCATGTATATATATACGCTGCCACGATGACTGTTCAGATCCAGGACCAAAAAACCAACCCCATCCAACTGAGAGGGGTGAGACAGTGGGATGTAATATCCCCGAAACTGTTTACCAACTCATTGAAGGACGTTTTCAAGACTCTGGCAAGTACATCTCACACCTTCGCTTTGCCGATTACATCGTCATAATTTATTTATTCAAATTCAAATTTAAATAATTTATTTTCTCTTCACAAACAATGACATAGAAGCTTAAAGACTATATGACACTAGTTTGTGAGAGACTGGTGTCTGCACTAGGAAAACCTGTATAGCAGATCACCAGGGTCCCACCACAACGGTATATTAACATTTTCAGTTATTTGCTAAAATGTGAAGGGATAGTGCATAATATAAATATCAGTTATGAATAAATTAAAAAAACAATAAATCAAAGATAAAAAGTGGTAAAACTAGCGGGATACACTATTTAGGATAAGTTAGTAAGTCCTCAGTTGCTTTATAATCTACATTTTGGAGCCATTCAACTAGACTACTCTTACATGCCTTTTTAGTTAGGTGATAAATTTTTGTAACACGATTTATTTTATTATATAAGTGGGAACCTAAAAAAGTAAAAAATCTTTGAGAGAAGCTCGTTCTTAAACCTTTAGTAGTAATGCATACGGAGTATTTTCTGCGTTTTTTCTGATATAGGGAGGGGGTCAAATATTAAGGAGGAGTGCTTCTTGAGAACAGTGTATAAAATAAAAAGTTGCCTTACTGATAAGACTTTGAAGTGTTTGTAAAGATTTGCGGTAGGAAATAAGTATGGCAGAAAACAAGCCACCTAAAGTACCACCCGTTGGGCTCTTTCCAATTTTAGGATGTTCGATTTTGGAGTTTATATTTAAAATACAAGTAACAAATTACTCAAATGTGTTAGTAAAAATATTTCTTATCAGCTATGTTAGTAAACTTATCCTACACACTTAACCTGCAGTGCCTTATAGTTAAAAGCGAATCCCTGCTACAAGCTCAACACTGAAGTGGACAGCTTGCAGCAGCGATTCACATAGACGTCGTCCAGTCTGCTGCAGTCTGCAGTGTGCGATACACCGCAGTATAATGTTGAGGCTGGCCCGCACCCGGCGCACCAGGGAGGCGCATCTTTTTCGCATCGTAGCGTAGAAGCAATCGACACGAGCTTCAGCAAACATCCCTGACGCGCTACAGAAGCGGAACAGCCCCATCAAAACCTGGAACGCATTATTAAACTGAATGCGAAGGGCGCTGTACGACTTTTGAGTGTAATCTACCCACAGGCTGCACGTGTAAAATGAGGTGCAATATGCACGAAACAAGGTTTTCTTGACTACTCTTGAACAACGTGCAAACCTGCGAGCGATCATATTAGCTCTCACCGACAGCGCCCTTCTTTCTCTCTCAATCTATCTATATCTCTATCTTTGAGGTCAGCGGTCAAATGATGTCCCAAGTATTTCACTTTGTATACCCGCATAAGTGATATTCCGTTCAACTTGACTGGGGGCATAGTTTCGGAACATCGACCGCTGTCACCAAAGACCATGACTTGACTTTTTTTGCAGTTATAGACCAATCCATGAATAGAGGCATACTCTTCGCAGATGGTCACCAATCTTCTAAGGCCACAAACTGAGGCGCTCAGTAGGGCAATATCATCGGCGTAACTAATGTTATTAATACAAACTCCGTCAATGTAACAGCCAGCACGCTCTCTGCTGAGCGCCTCAATCAGCTCATTGACATACAAATTGAAGAGCGTGGGAGAAGTCAATCCCCCCTGCCTCACCCCGCACTCCAACCTATACGGCTCTGAGAAAGCCCCGGCCCACCGTACCTGATTTTTGACCGTTACGATAATGGCAGAGACGCTGGAACAGTTGGACCGGATGCTGCACAGCCTGAATGGAGTGTCCCGGCGGGTTGGCCTCGGCATGAATTTGGACAAGACGAAAGTCATGTTCAACTCGCACGTCTTGCCGAGTCCAATCCGCATCGAGGGTTCGCTTCTCGAAGTTGTGGGGAGGGGCAACAAAAACTAAATACTTAGAACTAGAGAGAGCTCAGAGATCACTATTAAAAGTTATGTTATTTAAGCCCTTCAGGTTCCCAACTGAAAGTCTTTACCTAACTTCTGATATTCTAACGGTTCGAAAACTTTACGTTCTCCAAATCACTTTAAAAAAACATAAATCACTCACTTTCGATCCCAAGACTCGACAAGGTAGAAGGAAGTACATGATCCCCAATATTCCAGTTAAATCAACTTTTGCTAAGAGACAATACGTTAGGCAATCCTCTCACTTCTATAACTTGATAAACAAGGAATTAAATATTTACTCACTTTCATATCGAGACTGCAAAAATGCTGTGACCATTGATTTATAATATAATATGTCAATGGCTGTGACAGAATGGCTAAAGTCCAAAACTTACGATGAGATTGAGAATATAGTCCAAACGATAAGCTTATAAATACTAACAACTAGCTTTAGCCAGGGCATCGCCCACGTATCAAACATATAAGCATTCCCCTTGAATCACTCTGTATATTGATGAAAACTGCATTGAAATCCGTTGCGTAATTTATACAACCAAAGCGTAAAAACACGAAATGCGACTTTGTTTCATACTTTGTAAAGATACTATCATTAAAAACACATACACACACACACACACACACGCACACACCCCACACACAAACACACACGCGCACACGTGCGCACGCACTCATGCACAGTTCCACACGATAGCGCGTCTATAATTACTGATTACTTTGTTTTGGTTTTCTTTTATTTTTCATTTATATCACTTTATTTTATTTTTCTATTTCTGTAAAAGAGAATGTCTATTCAATAGCTTATACTGTAAGTTGTAACTAGTGGAAGAGCGGAACTTCCAAACACAAGTATTATTCTTACTTAAATGGAAATTCCCTAAAGACCTTTTGTAAACGTATTTTTAAGTTATTGAAATAAGACTTTGCATTTGCATTTGTATTTGTATTATGTCTACTTAGGCCAAGTCATTCAGCTTGGTAGACACAGGTTCGAGAAGGAAGCCGACAGAAGGATCCAGTTAGGTTGGGCAGCATTTGGAAAACTTCGTCAAGTTTTCTCGTCAACTATCCCGCAATGTCTGAAGACTAAGGTCTTCAACCAGTGCGTCCTGCCCGTAATGACATACGGTGCCGAAACGTGGACACTGACAGTTGGGCTGGTCCACAAATTCAAAATCGCTCAGTGCGCTATGGAGCGGGCTATGCTCGGAGTCTCTTTGAAGGATAAAATCAGAAACGAAATTATCCGGAAAATAACTGGAGTTACCAACATAGCTCACAGAGTAAGCAAGCTGAAGTGGCAGTGGGCTGGCCATGTCTGTCGAAAGACCGATGGCTGGTGGAGCAGGTGATTCCTGGAGTGGAGACCGCGTATCGGCAAGCGTAGTGTGGGACGCCCCCCAGCTAGATGGACCGACGACCTTAGCAAAGTGGCTGGGGCAGACTGGATGCGGAAGGCGGAGGACAGGGTGTTGTGGCGCAACATGGGAGAGGTCTATGTCCAGCAGTGGACCGCGATAGGCTGAGTTGATTGACTGATTGATGAAAAATAGTTTTTTAATTATTTCATTGTTTTTTTTATGATTTAATTACAAATGTATAGTTTTCAGATTTTTCCCGATACTTGTAGTATAAGACGGTATTACTTGCCAAATTTCATAGTTATAGGTAAATGGGAAATACCCAATACCATGGACCTAAAAAAAAGAGGTCATTTTTTAGGTCCATGCCCTATACATTTTGTTTCCCTTGAGTGTGTCGAAATATACGTTTTTAGCGGCATAAACGGCCGTATCTTTTTTTCACGGTAACTTAGAAGTTTGGTTTTTTCACATCTTCAAGAGACCTAAGACTTGAGTTTATCTTTTTAATTTCAACTCGATACCTCCACGCGTTCCCGAGATAAAGGGTCTTGACAGACAGCAAGACGGACGGACAACAAAGTGATCCTATAAGGGTTCCGTTTTTCCTTCTGAGGTATGGAACCCTAAAAATTAAGTTAGTTTGAATAGGCGTTAAATAAAAATAAGATATGTGTTGTTAGTAATACTCACAAGATTAAGTCATAGTCTTCAAAACAGCTAACGAGTTTCCAAGATCCTGAAATTATTAAATAAATAAGGTTACATACATTTCATAATGACACATGATTTTTTGGTATTTTGTGATATATTTTCGCATGATACTAGTTACTTTGAATGAAAATATATTTTTATAGGTTACGTTATGTAGAGACTGCCTCATGGTTATATTGGTCGCAAACGTTACTGGATAGCATAAGACCTTGGTTGCGATTCTCAGGTTGAGCAAAGTGTTATTGGCTTTTTCCGTCAGGGATTTCTTAGGAGGTACCCGGATTCTGGATTAGTGCTCGGTTAATGGCAATAATATCGCGCCCTCTTACATAGGATTTAAGCATAACTGGCAAATGTGGGTATATATGTCTATAGGTAAGTCTCTGCCTAACTCTTTTAGGATTACAGGCGTGATGTAATGTTGTATTACGTTGATTGTGTTTCGTATGCGGCCAGAGGGAGCTACAGTTTACCTGACATTGCACAGTCCGTGCTTGCTGAACATAATTGCTTGCTTGTCATAGAAAACAGGAATTAATTAATACACGTCATGTACTACACAAAGAATTGCCACATAGTTTAAAAAGTTTACCTAATTTCTCAACTATGTTAAAATCGCCTCCAGTGTAACCGAATTGCAGCTAAATTATGACCCAATAACTGTGTCACACGATACGTCTTGGTTAGACTAATTGGCAGAGTTTAGGGTTATTGTGTGATGTTAAGCCTGATAAAAGTATACGACAGAAATACTCACACGAGTAAGCCAGTTGAATATATGTAGACGTTGAGCGAGCGAGGTCGATCGTGTTAAAGACTGCGAATGAGTTTCCAGAAGATCCTGAAATCATCAATAAATCTATATTTATAAAAGCGAAAGCTTTAACAGTGAAATACAGTATTTTTCAAAACTGACACGAAATCTTTTTCATTTTACTGCATATGTGATGCAGTAAAATGAAAAAGATTTCGTGTCAGTTTGTTTTCCGTGAAGATTTATTTTATGTTTCCATGATATAAATAAAAGCGTACTAGCTTTTGCATGCGACTTCGCCAGCGTGGATGTCGGAAATTTTGTTGCGTTATTTTCCAGCCATATGCCTAAATAATAAATTTTATCATGTTTCCTTTGAAAATGACGGATCTTCAACACAACTTCATCCCCTTTTTCAGCTTTGAGAGTAGGATTACCAAAAACGATGAGACACGTGTAAATTTATTTTTAATCGTTAGCCTAAACCCAAATTTCGAAGAACCTAACTTCAAAACTGACGGACTTTTATACAAACTTCCACCCCTTTACGGGCAGAGTTTTCTAAAATCATTTCTTAGCTGACGTCTCTAACTTACAGTCTACCTCTGTGCCAAATTTCATCTTCCTAGTTGCAGTAGTTTTTGAGATTTCGTGATTTATGAGTGAGTAAATAAGTGACCTATTGCTTTTATATAGAGATGTACTTTACAAATAAACTTTGTTTTAAGAATTAAGCGGTCACGCAGACAAAAACGGCAAACGGTGCTTTTTATGTCGGTCCGTGTGATTACTTAGTTTTTTTGACTGCACAATTGATTTTGGTGCAGTTTTCCCTATAATTTAAAGAAATTATTTCGGTACATTTATGTTTTAAATACATTTATGTAAAAAAATGTAGAAATTATGATATTTTGCCAAACCGTAAAATAGCACATAGTTGAAAATACAAAGCAAAACGGATCAGGATTGTTCAAGATGAAAAAGTACGTACCTACGTTATATTTTTTCAGCACATGGAGTCGGCTTCGTAAACTCAGGACCTGAGAGATGATTAGCTGGTCGTAGATTAATTCTCTGCAAAAAACAAAATAATTATAAATATAATTATCAATTAATGAAAATTAAAGATACACACATTTTTTCTTGCGGGGTCCTATATCTATTCAACTATCATATTGTGGCTAGTCCAAATTTTAATTTATTTTATTATCTAATTGAAGTTTTCGTTTACTGTCTTTTAATTATAATACTGTGTTTATGTTTATTATCCAACCGTCTTGTCGTAGGTTTGCTGGAAGAATTTCTGTTGAAACAAGCCGTAACCTGATGAGCATTTCCTTAGGCATTAATTACATGCAAACTTTTATCCTCTATTTAACCCGTTAGATGAACAAATTTATAAACAAATATTCATAGGTGGCAAATAAACCTCTATTTGCCACCTGTGTATATTTGTTTATATTAATTTGTTCATCTTCGTGAAATTAGGAAATCATTTGGCAAAATTTAATGGCACTTGACAAGCACCAGCGGCCACGCTGTGTGTTGTCTTGAAAATTAAAAATATATAAACAAAGTAGAACGCAGTCTGTACATTTGTGATCTTCTATCTTTATTATGTGTGTTCAATAAACCGCACGTCGCACGTTAAGCTGACGGTGAGTAGGCTTTGCATATTTGGGACTTTCAATAGAAAACGACGGCAAAAAAGTTAAAAACATCTTTTCAAGCAGTCTGATGCAGTTGATGGCAGTCATTATAAATGTAAAGGTACCAGATGTCGGCATATAGTTTCCGAGTTAATTGCGTTTTTGTAAAATCGGGTGAAACTATGGCATTTTGTGATTTTTATGTTCTACAACAAATTTGATACAATTTGATACAATTAACATCTACTGACAACATTTCTAAGCACATTTTTTTAAAGGAAATGTTTAGTTAAAAGGTACCAGATGTCGATAGGTCTTATAAAAAGTCAATATTTTCATAATTATTATGTTGAGATTTTGAATTTTAAAACTATTTGTATATTGGCAGTACAGTATCGGTTATATTAGTGATACATTGATACATATAATGTGTTGGGCGTTAGCCAAGAATTGCCGAGAGTATAACATTGTTTTTTTGTAACCTTAACTTTCAAACTCCATTTTCTCGAAACTAGTTTTTTTCAGAATTTCAACTTTGGAAGTCTGTTATAAAAAAAAAATATTTGGTTTTTTTTTTGTAATTAGCATAATAAAGGGACTCTTCTAAATTCTACATCCAGCCTTAACTCAATACCTCCCTACTGGTACCTTAATCCGCGAAACGCCACATAGGTATATGACTGAGTGCTGAGATTACTGCTTATCCTCTTTAGTTCAGTCTTAGATTAGATGCCAATGACAGCAATAAATGCTTCATGTATTAGAATTCTATCAGCCGCTAGGATGCTTCAAACGCTTGAAAAATCTCATATACAAAGATACACAGATACGCGTGAAAAGCACGTCCCTGTCTTTGCCAACAATAAGAAGCCAACATATATCGGTTTTGGTACCACCGACGGCGTGCGGTGACGTGCAGCCCCTACCATATAAGAATACATAAATAGGAATCCACCCTTGCAATTCGAAAGAGGTACCGTGGCCCTGGCATATGGGCAACTGAAGGAACACGGGTGGGTTTTAGTCAGTACCCTTGCAATGGACATAGAGCATGAAGCTTAAAACTTAAAATAATGTGTTGTCTTTTGCAAAACATGCACTACCTACAATATTAACACATCTCGTATTAAAGAAATTACAAAGGGGTATCATATATATATGTAGAGGCCAGATAGGCAGTCGTTCCATGTGAAATACTGATATTCAGCTACATCCAATAAAACCGGAAAACGACTCAAGCATAATTCGGCAAAAGCTAGGCAAATTTATTGTTTATACTAAAGAAATTAACTAACATCTGTGGTAATTGACTATTTGCTTGCTTCACCGGAACATAACACAGCAAACCATAAAGTTGTACACAAGCTAATATACAATTATTAAAACATAACATTACACTTACTTGCTCAAAATGTTTTCCAAGCTCAGCAACACACAAAGATAGCAGATTTTTCAAGATTTTATTCCACAGCTGAAAGTTTTCTGCCTTGCAGGCCAGCGAGACAGCTACCGACAGGATCGATCGATACAGTAGCGCATGCGTGTTAACGTGAGCACATGTTCAACTTATTTTGGTGTAAGCATTAAAATATTATTGAATACTATAACAATATTATGAACTCTTTTTATGAACCTCAAATAATAATCCCTAAAACCACATGTTGTTATGAACGAACCATCTTATGACGTTGGGGCGCTGGAATGAGAAATTTCTTATGAGTCTCTGGAAACCCATTCAACATGAAACCACGAATAAGAAAACAAATAGGACCGCTACCCCCGGGCTATCACCGGGGCGCACTTGGAGCTCAAACTCCAATAAACCAATTACAGGTACTTTTGAATCGTCAAGGGATCGGTCAGATCGTCTGGAGGACATGATGGAGTATACGGTGGAGGTGTGCCCTGCCTGGGCGGAGCACCACCATGTCCTCGTGGAGGTGATCGGCGGCGGCGACCTCTCGCGTCCGGCCCTGGTGCGAGCCATGGTACGGAGCTAGAGGGCATGAGAAGCCGTCACCTCCTTCTGCGAAGCAGTAATTCTCGCGAAGGAGGAGGTGGGGCGCGAGAGGAAGTGGCAGACTCTGCGCCCTCACGTCCCTAGCCGCCGCAGGAGGAAACGCCCCGGGCGTCGGGAGTCGATAGCGGACTCCCGGCCACCGTAGGCGTGAGCTTGCGGGCGGCGAGCAATGGGTAGCTCGCCGCCTGGTAAGGACCAGGCTCGGGTTAACGGCGCGTAATGTTCCACGCGCGCTTCAAAGAGATGTCAGCGATACTGAAGGGGTCTGCTAGGACTAATGCCTGCCAGGGTCGCGAAATTCGTTCGAAACAGTTACTGTGGCCCTGGCATATGGGCAACTGAAGGAACATAACTTGACTGGCCTGTTAGTCTACTGGTTAGTGACCATGACTGCTAAGACTGAGGTCGTGGGTTCAATTCCCACCCAGGACAAATATTTGTGTGATGAGCACAATTATTTGTCCTGTGTCTGGGTGTAATTTATCTATAATATGTATGTATTTATAAATATATTGTATAAGTATATTTATCAGTTGTCTGGTTGCCATAGTACAGGCTCTGCCTAGTTTGGGATCAGATAACAGTGTAGTTCAGTTTTAAATCTTTTCAATATACTCTCCACTAGCCTCTATGCAAAGTTTCATGCGTCTTAACCAATTTTCGAAACACTTTTTCCAGTCCGCCGCAGACATATCGTTTACAGCATTCTCGAACGCTGGCAGCGCATCTTCCGGCGACAAAAATTGTATCTCTTTGAGCAGATTTTTTTATTTTTGAGAATAAAAAGAAGTCACACGGTGCTGGGTCAGGGCTGTAAGGAGGGTGACCCAGAAGTTTCACTGGCGTGCTGTCCAAGAAGTCCCTCGTTTTGAGCGCGGTGTGCGTTGGCGCGTTGTCGTGGTGGAGCTTTAGCCCGCGGAGCCCTGTGTTTGGTCGCTTGTTGCTCACAACAGAGAAAATTTTCGATCTCTGCGCAAATCTCCACCTGCGTAGAAGACCGAGACAAAGTGAAACTCCATTGACGATAACGAAGACGGAAAAGTTAAAAATGTATTAGATTGACAGATGCTATATACTAAGCTAATGACAAACGTAATAAACATCAGAACAAGTTGTTAAAAGTCAAAATATCAAACGCTTTGAAAGTGAGCATCACTTAATTTCGTCAATCAGAGTCCAGAATTTGGTTAAAGACTGGATGGATAGACGTACCGGTGAGAGTCATGTTTTGTGTTACATTCGGGTGTGCCCTGGCCTCTGAGAGAATGTCATGCTCAGTCAGATATCCCGCTGGTGGTGGCGTGTGTCGGATCATTCAATTCCCTTAAAACTGGTTAAGTTGTTCCATAAGTCGTGCTCGAGAATGGGCGCTGTCAGTAGGGAACAGTGGTATCGCTTAGCTGCTACGTTTTAGTTTACCCTCTGAATTGTTTATGTTTTTCTTGTTTTATCATTATTTTTCTGGTGCTTTTAACGTGCACGCATTTCTATTTCTACAGGGTTAGGGGGCTACTCGTCCCACTTCGAAACTGGGACCTGGGACCAAAACCACCTTTTCTAATTTGATAATAGGCGACTGGGCCCACGTTAGTTTAGGTATTGGAACGACGGCACTACTGAATATTCTCTAGGGGTTCGTTAGTCCCAATAAAGTGGTACTGGCTGTAGCAAAGGGAAATAAAACATAACTGAAGGCTATTTGATTTCATTCCTTTTGTGCTAATAACCATGACTAATATTATATTCCATAATTAAAATATATAGTTCAAAATTAACAAAAGGTCCCCCATATTGTGTCGTCCAGCAGTGGTCGTCTTTTGGATGAAATGTTGGTGATGATGGGGAACCGATTACTTTTCCGAATTTTTTTTGTTCGAATTTAATTTCACCGAAAACTATTGACTGACGTCTTTTTTGCTATATGCATTACTTGACTTATTTTTAGATCATCGAAGTATCATGTACCATAGGTATTGTTTTACCGAACTATGTTTCGCGAATTTACAAAGTAACTTTTTGCTATTGACCGAAGCCTCTTGTGAACTTTTTTCATTTGCCAAATGATTTATTTACAATATTTTCACCACAATGCAACATTTTAGGGAATATTATTTGGTCACAAATATACTGGGTGACTTTTTTTAGCGTCTTGAAAAAAAATGGGGGTAATAGGTGAACGGAGTAGAAGCTTTTGGCATAGACATTTTTATTATTTTTATTTTTGAATAACATGTAATTAAATTGATCTAGCAATAAATACTACACATTTAAAGTAACATTTACATACTAGAACAACAAAAACAGAAATTTGAAAAAATAAACAAAAATTTTTTTAAATCTATCGAAACTCAAATCATACGCACCCTACTCAATGCGCGGCATGTATCATTGATTTCGGAGCGCGGTCCTACCCTTTGAAGCTGGCTGATAGGCGGCCTCATTGATCTTTCGCAGGCGCACGAGCTGCACACGCATCCCTGTCCACCCGCGTCCCGCGCTCCTTTAGTCACCTACGATGAATCTGAAGGCCTTCCTGCCTTCTATTCTAGTTACACAAAACACCACATGAAGGTCGAGACGGTAAAAAATGTCATCCGGTATAGCCGGTAACTTGGTAGTGTTTTCAATATGAATTTAAAATATACGTAGTGTCATAAGAAGTCAATATATTGTGCTACAAAATTTAGTGAGAAACAAATCGCTGTAAAACTGACTTTACGTAGTCTTGTCTACCCTACCCCTAGAGTGTAATTTAAGCCCGCGTAGGTGCGAAGGGGTAGGGCAGCCCGCGAGCTGAGGAGCAGGTGGTTTGAAGGCCCGCCGCCGCGGCTGAGGCTGGTCGGCTAGGCCGGCCAGCAAGCCGAAGCTGCAGTGGTGAGCGTTAAAACCATCTGCGACGATAGATTCGCGTGGAGACGCTCAAACCCCGCAGCGCCGGAGCCGTGACAGAAACAATGCTTACTGCATGTTGCATGCCTGATTGCATGTTACATGCTTATTCGCACGCTACCTGCTTGCTTGCATGCTGAATGCCTGCTTGCACGCTGCATGCCTGCTTGCACGCTGCATGCTTGCTTGCACGCTGCATACCTGCTTGCATGCTGCATGCTTGAAGCAAGCATCCATGTTTGCATGCTTTTTACTGGGACCCGATAAAACACTTTTGTTTATAATCAACTGTTTTATTAAGTGCCATTACAATTAAATAATTAATTAATTAAACAAAATAGTAGGTTAATCTGAACAGTGGTATAATGAATGTTCGGAAAAATAATTCGAACAAATGTTTTTGCGGCTAAGTGATGCTTCGGTAAAAACTTTTTCGACCAAATGAAACGTCGGTCGGTGCAACGAAAAAAGTCGAATTGATAATAGGTCAACTGATACAGTGGCAGACGTGTCTTCGATGAAGTAAACAAAAATGAAACGATAGTAGTTGAAAAATTTTAGGTGAAATGAAATTCGGTCAAATATTTTTCGAACTTATGATAGGTAGCCGTGATGATGATGATGACTAAGTTTGGCTTAAGTTTTATCATATTATTAAGACGTGCATTGCCTTATTTGGTTTATGCAACTGATTGTAAAAAACATAATGTATTACTAAAAACCGGCCAAGTGCGAGTCGGACTCGCGCACCGAGGGTTCCGTACAAGCCTGCAGGTATTCACGGTTTATGCATAAGGTATATGTTTAAGAAATTAAATGTTTTTTTTTTTAATTTTTATATTTGTTTTGTCTGAATGAAAGGTAAATTGTGGTTTACGATTTAAGACGTATTAAAAAAAAAACTACTTACTAGATCTCGTTCAAACCAATTTTCGGTGAAAGTTTACATGGTAATGTACATCATATATTTTTATATATTTTTTTTAGTTTTATCATTCCCTTATTTTAGAAGTTACGGGGTTGCCATTTGGCAACGGAACCCTAAAAAGTGCATCTTTTTCTTAGCCTCGTTTTTTCAAAACAGGTGAGGCATAGCGCTTGCCCATCTTAAGATTTTGTGGAAGATGGTGTGTAATTTAGGAGAGAGTAAAAGGACCCCACAATTTAATTAATTTAATGCCTATTTTTAACACTACAAAAAAAATATTGTTATTACTTTGATAAATTGAAAAACGACAGATACCCATATTTAAAAAAAATCTTTACGGTAATTAAATCACAAAGACGGCTGAAAAAATACTTCGCGAATTGACTGATAAAGAAATTAGTAGGTATCATCATCATCATCATCATTTCAGCCGAAAGACGTCCACTGCTGGACATAGGCCTCCCCCAAACTCCGCCACTTCGACCGGTTTTGTGCTTCCCGCATCCAGCAGATTCATGCGGCCTTTTTTTTTAGATGGGAAATCATCAAATGACTTCTCCCGCTCTGGGCGGAGCGGGAGGGCGTGTCAGACTTTTACTGACTAAAACCCACCCGTGTTCCTTCAGTTGCCCATGTGCCAGGGTCACGGTTTCTCTTTCGAACAATCTCGCGACCCTGGCAGTCCTGCGGCCTTCACAAGGTCATCGGTCCACCTTGCTGGAGGCCTTCTAATTCTACCTACGTCTTCCGGTACGCGGTCGCCACTCCAGAACCTTTCGGCCCCATCGGCCATCTGTTCGGCGAGAAACGTGCCCTGCCCACTGCCACTTCAGTTTAGCAATTCTTCGGGCTATGTCGGTTACCTTGGTTTTCCTACGAATCTCTTCACTTCTGATTCGATCGCGTAGGGAAACTCCAAGCATAGCCCTCTCCATCGCCCTTTGGGTGACTTTCAGCCTTCAAATAAGGCTCATTGTGAGCGTCCACTACATAAGTAGGTATATGACATTGTATTGAGAAATTAATAAACAAAGATTTCTACTTGAATGATTTATCAGTTTTTTTTTTAAAATGGTTTTGTAAAACAAAAGTGTGTACTATACTATCTGATTTGTTTTGTTATGAACGATATATTATTAAAGTGGGACGAGTTGCCTTCTAAATCTGTCACATATATAATTGTTACCAGAATAATAACCAATATTTTGCAAAGCGTGTCCGTTGAGTTATTTACCCGGTCTTCTTCCTAGGCGTTGAATGGGCTTCATCTTTCTGACTGACCGCCCCCTTGACAACTTAAAAGCGCCTGTAATTGGTTTATTTGAAATATATGGTTTGAGTTTGTTATCGATGTACCTTTATTTGGGAAAAAGCCTCTCGGTTTATTTTGAATCATACCGAGTCACTCTGAATATTTATTATGATTCAGCGAAGGTAGATGTCGAACTCAGTTCATCAATCGGCACGAGCCGAATAAAAGCTTAATATGTTTACTATTTGCGGATCGGCCTTTTTAATCAGCAAATACTGCCGAATTGAAATTTAGGGCTGTAATATACTTACCTAATATTGAGAACCAAGTTGCATATATTTTGAGGTTTACATTTACATACAATAAAACAAATGCTACATTTAATTATTTTAATGACAAAAAGACACATAACATTCAATAAAATTTAAATTGGTGGAACTATTTATTGGTTATATATATATTTAATGAACAAGTAACAATAAACAAATATGTTGGTGCAGTTGTTCTGTCACACAAGGGCGAGTTAGTCTTGTGAGAGTGAGTTGTGTAATACATGATGCACATAATTATGTTCTGTGTGCATTTAATGAACAGGTTAATGACTCAAATATGTTACTAGTTGTTCTGTCACATGACGACGAGTTAGTCTTAGTTATGTGTGTGATGCACATAGTTTCTGTAGTCTGTAGTTTCTGATTTCATTCTCGGGAATACAAAATAGATGGGCTGAGTGATGATTTTTCTGTATCAGTAGGTACTACATGAAACTGACACAAATATTGATGACGGTAACAACTACAAAATAATCAATGATTTCTGGCTGATAATAGATCGCGTCACTTGAATTATGAGTAATGAATTCATCGCGGACCGGCTTAGTGAAACTATCATTAGTTATTTAGTAGGCTTGAGTCGTACTTGTACAACTTATACTGATTGATATTATCATCTAAGTTAACCCGCAAAACTATTTTGTTGTTAGTTTGCGAAATTCATGGCAGTGTAATTAGGGGTTGATGATTTTGTCGCTGTCATGGCATGATGAAATGATTCTAAAATATCGATAAAATTGACAAGATAATCGCACTCATCTCTACTCGGGAGCGCTCACTCGCTCAGTATCGCCCGAGCTACTGGTCGGGCTACTAGTGCGAAATGGTTCGCGCCAATATTATGCGACGCGTACCGGCAACGTGGAAAGTAAACTTCGAAAAGTTGTTAGAAATGAGGATGGTAAATTATGTTTAAATATTTATTTGTTACATGTTATATATAGGTGATTCAAATTATGCATTGTTTGTTATAGAATCGATGATAGTGATGCATAGAAAAAATCTATGTTGCTTTAGGAAACGTTAAATAAAATATGATAAATACAGTAAAGCTTATTTACGAAAGTATCAACTACTGAAACTTGGCATTGTACATGTAATAATGTGTTTAAGCCCACGTTCTAACTGATGTTACCTTTAACGCAGTGTTTATCCCGAGGGTTGAAAATCAAACACTGAGTTTTTTCGACGCGCTGCATCCGTTGGATTCTCAATGCTCGGTTTAAAACGGAGAATTGGAAATCCAGTGCGCGAAGAAATCTCGCCGCGATTTTATTACGTCCGTATGAATTTCTAGTAAGAAAAAAGCTGAGACTTACTTTGATACTTGACGTTTGATATTTGACGATGAAACTGTCACAGAACAGTCTAGTTATGACAAAAAATGCATTTATTTTAACACTCATATTTAATCCACGCGGCAGCTAGTTTGGTACATCTGTGTATATATGACGTGTGTGTGAGACTAAGTTAAGATTGTTTATTGGCACGTCATGGCCGCATTACATACTTATTTGGAAAAAATAGCACGGAGATGAATAGAGGTTCGCCATCCCTGGAATAGTGCTATATACATACATTTTACCAGAAAGGTTAGGCAGAAATGTCTTATTAAAATATCCACATTTCACCAGTTATGTATTCCCATTTAATAATGGGGGAGCCAATTGCCACCAACCGGGCATAAATCCAGACTTCGAACTGCTACCGGATAATTCCTGGGAATTGAACTCAGAACCTCACGCTCGCGAGGCAGTTACATTACACATGGGTATCTAAGTCACAAGGCCATAGACATAAATCTCCTAAGAAGATAATTTTATTTTAAAACTACTTAACGTACAATATTGATGCAATATAAGTTAATACTTTTACTTAAATTCTAAAGCATTTAAGTACACTCGGATACATATCGAACTATAAGTTTCCAGTTTAAGCTGACCTCCCATTGTACAAGCTTTTCGTACAATGACAAGGCAAGTTATACTGGAAATGTAGAGCTTGATTTGTCGCTGTGCGTACCTACATAATATTTATTACACCAAATATTGCTAAGAATAAATATATAAACACTAGATTAACTCATCAAAAAAAGTACCATTATTACCACAATACATTTTAAGAAGAAGTTAAAATTTTGGTCACGTAGTTATTGTCTTTTCACCACAACGCACATGTTAGGTTCACAATGTAGTCCGAGCAGCCAAAATCTGGAAAATATTAAGAAATGTTAATTAAATATATTTGAACCTTACTTAATACTTGTGAACTCTCGATAGAGGACAGCGCGTCTTCCCCCTCCCTCCCCGATTATATATTCATACAAAAGTAAAGCTCCGTGTGGTGCCGGACGTAAAAAATAGCACCATCCCATTGCTTTCCGTGGTCCTAAGAGGCGACTAAGGGACTTACGAGAGAATGGGCAGCAGCGTTCTCTACACATTTTACCACCATACTGCGATCGCCAACTCGCTTGCCAAGCATGGCGATTATGGCAGACTTCCCTCAAATGGAGCTACTCAGGGCTCGTGCGTTTTTTTTATTTTCCGGAATTGTTTATCTGAATAATCTTTTGTGAGTTCAAGTTAGAGCTATTTAAACATAATGCATCATTGGATATGTAAGCTAAGATTTTGATTTTGTGTTTTCCCGTAACAGACTTGTATTAATCATCATCATCATAATCCTCATCATTCCAGCCGAAAAACGTCCACTGCTGGCCTCCACACACAGGCCTCCTCTGGGTGAGAGGGAGCGGGCCATAATCCACCGCGCGGGCCCAGTGCGGGTTGGTAGATGTCACATCTCTTCTAATTTTGGGTTCTAGGACATGCCGGTTTCCTCACGATGTTTTCCTTCACCGTTTTGGGAGCAGTGGTGGTGATTAAATTATTTACACAAAGTAAAGCTCCTGTCTGGGTTCGAAACCACGACTACAACTCTTTAAGTCGAGGCCGATACCACTGGGCCACCACTGCTCTAAATGCACTGATACAATCTACTCTATTTCTCTGTAAATGCGTGGCTTCTTAAGGGGTTTGCTTCAGAATCCGCCGTATCCAGTAGTAACGCTACTACTGGATACGGCTCGTATTGTTAGGAGGTTCCTATAGCTGGAGCCCTGCCCGCGCCCCGGCAGCTTGAACTTTTATCCCGATACCGGTAGGCAATTTTAAATGTTTTAATTTTTTTATTTAATAAGTTTAAAAATAAAATTTATATGTCTTAATGCAGCAGGGCTGAGGCCAATTCTCATGCAGAGAAGGCATGCGTATTGATGATGATGCGATTCTATTGACAAGCAATGGTTTATTTAAATAAATGTGGTCAATGTGGGCGATTTAATAATATGTAGGTATTTATTTTTTGTTAATTAGCAAGTTTACTCGTTTCTATATTATTTGTTATCTGAATTTATTTCGTATTCTTATCCGTTTATTGAAGTTGACGTTTTAACATACGGCTCCCTAATTCCGTAACACACAATTATTCAGAATCTGAATCATTTTGAAGGTTTATTGCTAATTCGTTGTTTCATATATTCTCAAGAGTTGTTTGCTAAGCAACATAAGCAACGCAATGAAAATTGTGGAACTGTCGAAATTAAAGCGATTCCTACTGATAGTGTATTACGCAATTATCCCTCGGGCATGCAGAGACAAAAGCTGATTGTAAAGGTGAAAACCGTGCTAAAATAAAAGCTGTTTTATGTTCACAAAGAGGTGTTTATTTCTGCCAACCCGAAGGAATTCTTCCATACTACATACATCTTTGTTCTAAATAATCTATAATAATAGGTCACCTATCACAAAAGGTCTCCAATCATCTGATTTTACCTGGATTTTAATACTCCATTGTCTTTAAATTGAAGGAAATAATATAGTGGTATTTCACAAACAGCGGCACAATTATAGAGGAATGTTATTTTATTTAACTCGCTCTTATACGTTTAACGTACGTAAAACGTCTACGTTTACGAGAGCAAACTAATTACTTACTAATACTCTTTATTTGTAGTTTCGCGTTGTCTATGCTGTAATTCAATTCAATGTTTTGCTATTGTATACAATACTATTCGAGAGCTCAGTGTTTTATAATAAATATCAAATACGATGAGCGCCTAGCCCAAAAACCGCGTTTCGAATTTTTTGGACTTTGCATTTTATTACCTAATTCGTATTCTAATGCAATTTTAAAGACATAGGTATGAAATAAATGCGTGATTTTCCACTAATGGGGCCCCTGAAAAAGTTTTTGAAAAAAATCTTTTCGATAAAAATAGTCCCAGCAAGATAGAAACAACCGTGGAGACCAGAGGTATTAGAATTCTTAGTAAAATGGATGAAATAGTATTTTCTGGTGGACACACTGCTCTCCCAATAAAGAACTGCCTCTTTCCCAAATGAAAGACGCGGCCTCTGAAGGTGTTTATTTGTGTATGCGGAAGGATACACATGGCGTTCAACCGGTTCAACATGTTAAAAACACAAGTAGGGTATAATTGCGGGTTCTGCATCACTTGCTATCGCATGCGCTCGAGCTGCGCGATGCAGAAGCCCCCAATTATACCCTACTAGTGGAGCTCATCAATTGTGACGTAGAAATCATCATCATCATCATTTCAGCCGAAAGACGTCTACTGCTGGACATAGGCCTCCCCCAAGCTCCGCCACTTCGACCGGTTTTGTGCTTCCCGTCCAGCGGATTCCTGCGGCCTTCACAAAGTCATCAGTCTACCTTGTAGGAGGCCTTCCAACTCTACGTCTTCCGGTACGCGGTCGCCACTCCAGAACCTTTCGGCCCCATCGACCATCTGTTCTGCGAGCAATGTGCCCTGCCCACAGCGACTTCAGTTTTGGCAATTCTTCGGGTTGTGTTGGTTATCTTGGTTCTCCAACGGATCTCTTCATTTCTGATTCGATTGCGTAGGGAAACTCCAAGCTTAGTCCTTTCCATGGGTGACTTTAAGCCTTCTAATAAAGCCCATTGTGAGCGACCACGTTTCAGTTCCATAGGTCATCACTGGCAGCACACATTGGTCAAAGACTTTCGTATTGAGACACTGCGGTATGTGGGACGAGAAGATATTGTGTAGCTTCCCAAACGCTGCCCAGCCGAGTCGGATTCGACGATTGATCTCTTTCTCGAAGTTGGACTTACCTAACTGAACAATCTGTCCAACGTAAACATATTCGTCCACAACTTCGAGCTCGATATGACCTTTGTCTTGTCCATGTTCATCTTGAGACCCACTCTTTCGGAAGCTCTACTGAGGTCATCGAGCATTGTACGGAGGCCCTCCATAGTCTCAGCCATGACAACTATATCATCGGCAAACCGAAGGTGGGTGATGTACTCGCCATTGATGTTGATGCCAGCCCCTTTCCAGTCCAGTATCTTGAAGACATCCTCCAGTGCAGCGATGAACATTTTCGAAGAAATAACGTCTCCCTGTCTCACACCTCGCCATTGTAAGGCTAGTGTTATGTTTTTGTGGTTCAAAAAGTGTGCTTCCATTAAATCAAAATAATTTTGATACGCCATGGCTATGTAAAAATTCCACAAAATACAATGCGAAAATCCTACAATGAAAATCACATCAAAAAAAATTTCCATCTACAATATTCAAGGTACTTTCCCTCCTTGTGGCATATCCGTAGGACGTCCTGTATATATTGGGCAGTTATAGCGCTTGCGACCAATAGACCACCGAAAATATAAATAATAATAAACGGTTGGTTTTAATGTACTCTTTCAGCATACTCAAATGGACTCAGACGGAAATGGACGCTATGGATAGGAGGGTCCGCTAACCACAAATCGGATGTCGTTCAAAACAAGTTGGCAATAGGTCCATATACAGCGTAATTTGCTACGCTGACGACACGAAGTGCGCGCGTGCGGCCGTGGTGCACTACCCTCGCCCCGCCCTCGTCTCGTCACCAACATACCCACTCAGTTTGTTTCGAAATGCCGTAGACTAAATACGTGTTGACATGGAGTTGACAAATGAACCTTGTTTACAGTTAATTGAAACATCCCTAAGTTCCAACATCTTCGAAAGCAAATTAACAACTGAGCCGCATAGTTTGGGCACGCCACAATTACGGCGGTAAGTCCCCTCTTTGAGGAGTGGAATGAGAGTCGCCACGGCGTCCTCACTTTCCGCCTGACGCAGGTTCTCACCGGGCACCGGGCACCGGGTGCTTCGGTAGGTTCCTGTTCAGGATAAAGCGGGAAGAAACGCCCGGGTGTTTCCATTGCGAGAATTGTCTGAAGGACACGGTAAAGCATATGGTGGAGGTGTGTCATGCCTGGGTGGAGCACCGCCGTGTCCTCGCGGAGGCGATCGGCGGCGGCGACCACTCGCGTCCGGTCCTGGTGCGAGCCATGGTACGGAGCGAGAGGGCATGGGAAGCCGTCACCTCCTTCTGTGAAGCAGTAATGCTCGCGAAGGAGGAGGCGGGGCGCGTGAGGGAGTGGCAGTCTCTGCGCCCTCACGTCCCTAGCCGCCGCAGGAGGAGACGCCCCGAGCGCCAGGAGTCGATAGCTGACTCCCAGCCACCGTAGGCGCGAGCTTGCGGGCGGCGAGCAATGGGTAGCTCGCCGCCCGGTAAGGACCAGGTTCAGGTCGACGGCACGTAGTGTTCCACGCGCGCCTCAAAGAGATGTCAGCAGCACTGAAGGGGTCTGCTAGGACCGATGCCTGCCGGGGTCGCGAGATTGTTCGAAAGCGATATCGTGACCTGGCACATGGGCAACTGAAGGAACACGGGTGTACGGTCTCATCGCCGTACATTTTTCTTGCTTACTCGTCAACCTACTTTTGGCCAACGATGCGCCTCACACTGTCGCATAATAAAATGACATGACGGACGAATTTCAACGTAGTAAACTTATAACTCGGTAGCTATCAACAACTGAGAGAAATAATCGCCTTCCACTGCTGTAATTTACTTTTACATTAAATATACTCAACTTGTGCATTTTAGTGGAAAGGTGTTTCTCTATACTAACTTCAACTTAACAATCTTCACGACAAATCAGTGTACGGAGTTAACTACTTACAACCCGTACAACGGGTGAGTTTTTTTAGTCAGTAAAAGTCTGACACGCCAGCTCCGCCCAGAGCGGAAGAAGTCATATGATGATTTCACAACCAAAAAAAAAACCTCATAGTTCAAACACGAAAATGCGCACAAGTTGCACGCGTGCCCTACTTGAGCCTAGCCGAAGTTGCACTAGAGCGACGCACAAAACGTAAGCTGCAACCGCACGCGAGCAACACGCGCGCAGCTCGCAAGCAGGTCGCAAGCGATGCATTCGCCAGGTTTGGACACACCTTTGAATTCGGCGTTTCCATTCTCTCCTTGTTGTGTTCCAAGTGATAGATAAGATATTGGTACCTCAACACAAGGAAGCGTTTACTAAACAGAGATAAAAAAGCGGTGTTTATCGATTTCGGAGGAGGCAATAGTATCTCTTGGTTAATATTTTCAGTAAAATAGACACGTTAACTATTTTCTAGGTTCACACTAAGATTTGTGATGGTGGAATGGTTTTGTGAAACGAGAACCCTAACAGCTGCTACACGGCTTCATTGCTGCTGACAAAACGCCCAGACTAATATGTTTAGACTTCATTTACGGGATTAGCGACTTATGTGTTTCTGAAATTAAAAATAACTTGGTCGCTACCTTTATTAATATATTTGCAGATGTAATTATAGCACGTACTGAACTGCAGTACTCGGCATTTATATCGGCATTTAATTTTTTGGACAAAATAGGCGAACACGAGTCCACTCAAACATTATCTATAGTAACGTAACTACGACGGTGGGTCAAAAAGTTCGCAGAATGGTGGGGTTGGAGTGGAGAGGGGGTATTTTTTTTTTACGACTCTACTAGCGGACTCAATACAACTATAAATACTAAGTTTCAGTCCAATCGGTTCATTAACCTATGAGATATCACTGGATAGTCACATCAATCGGGAAGAAAACATCAACTATGTAGAAAATTTAGTATCGTGCCATGGTTAAGTTCTTTACTAAGCAAGAAAAACCACCACAAGTGATTATGGAAGAGATGTCATCTGATAACAGGGACTCTTGCCCTGGAAAAACAATGATTTATAAGTAGTATACCCTTTTCAAGCAAGGTAGAGAGTCGATTGAAGATGATTCGCGCTCAGGCCGTCGGATTGAGGCGTCGTCCTCAGACATTGTCGAAAAAGTTGCAAAACTTGTTCTGGAAGATGTACGTTTAAAGAAGAAACGAAATCGGAGAAATGGTTGGAGTATCATCTACAACCATTTTGTTGAATACTTCATCATCATCTTGGCAATATCTTAAGTCAGCGCAAGATGGGTTCCGAGAATGCGGAGTTTCCTCTTACCATTTTAGTGCTTCACAATATGTACATTTTTGTTTTCGAACCGTTTGATGACAACTAATCGATAATTAATATTTTCGATCAAAGGGTCATAATCAAAAGCAGCGTCTTGAAATGCCTTCCATGTCCTACGTGTAAATGCAATTCTCCATTGTGACTGCTGTTCAGCATTTGAAACACGTTTTCATTGTGATTCTTCATGGGACATTGCACCAATCAATGACACAGAATGTTCAGCATACCGCGCTTACCTTTGCCTTTTAGCGTCAGCAGCTCTTTGACCTGCGTGACGCTCGACTACTAAAAGTCAACGCGCTTAATTTTGCTCTTCAGTCTTAGCAGCTCTTTGAGCTGCGTGACGTTTGACATCTAAAATCCAACGCGCTTCATTTTGCTCTTCAGTCTCAGCAGCTCTTCGAGCTGCGTGACACTCGATATCTAAAAGCTACCGCGCTTGCCTTTGCTCTTCAGTCTTAGCAGTTCTTTGAGATGCGTGACGCTCGGCATCGAAAGCCAATCTGATTTCAGTCTGCTCTTCAAAATCTTGGCTTCTACGAAATTTCGCAGCGCGAGCTCTGCTAAAACTACGCGCTAGATTAGATTGCGTTTCTTAGGCATATTACATTTAAAAAATAAACGTAAGTAAACAAGTACGTTAATAAAGCGAAAAATAATTAAAACCACGTATTTCGATAATAAACATGCAAAACCTTCATTTGTATCATAATAAAGATAATGAGAAAAAACTATATGTATGTTTTTAAATTTTGAAAAAGTACCTCTACATGAATCATGTAGAGTAGTAGTGTACCTATAGCCCGGTTGTATGAAGCTTTCCTAGGTAGCGCAATGTAAAAAAATTTGCTAACTCCAGTGACTTAATATTCGTTCAATCGACTTCAACAAAATAAGGTTTCGATTATAGGTCTTTATAATTATGATAATAACACCCAATTACCCAATCACCCAATTATGATTATAACTTAATAACATATACGTTTATTTTTATTATGAAGTTTTTTTTTATCAATCTTCGACCAACGCATAGTACAATTACAACCTTATCTTTTTGAAGTCGATTTTTGCATTTCACTTTGATTTCTAATAGTCTTAATAAAAGCTCAAAAAGTCTATTTAATATTATACAGTTTCTCAAACTTACATCTTAACGTGACAGTTTCCTTTTCTTGATATTCGTGTTGCTTCTTCAGGTTGGTGGTTGGTATACCAACTGATTCTTCTTTGCATATTTTCTTTTTGGTGGGTTAATCAAATTAAAAACTTAGACTTTGTGTTTACATAATAAAGCAGCAAGGTGAGCAATAGCAAAGACAGGGACAATATTTATGGCATAAGCAATCCTGAAAATAGAAAAGATTAGGATACTTAATATATATTGTACAAATAATGAAAATAAAGGAAATTTTCAAAAAATGGTTTCTATGAGAGGGCCAGCTGAGCAGTCTACCATAATCCACACTAACTGGTAGTCTTACCGCGCGTGAGTTATTTTCATGGTTGATACGAGAGAAGGTAAAGTCCAGTCACGTGCATGAACATTTTTTATGGATAGGTCGGCAATAATATCTGATTTCATGATTCATCCATTGATACATACTGTTGTCAAGATGACGGCAAATCATAATCAACCTTAATGTTCCCACCGCTGAGAGACAGGCCTCCTCTCTGTCAGTCTCTGTGAGAGGGAGTGGGCCTTAATCTACCACGTGGGCCCAATGCGGGTTTCTTCTAGGATATGCCGATCTCATCATGATGTTTTTCACAGTTTTAAGAGTAGTGTTGATGAAATCTAATGTATATAACGTTAAGTGCCTGTCTGGGTTTAAAACCTACGTTGCGAATGTCCGAGGCCGAGTCGGCAGATATTAGTATAATAACGTAAGTCATGTCCAATATTATTGCATTCTAGGAGACTGCACATGTTTTAAAAGCCGATTCAGTATCATATATAATATTATGGCCGCACTTGTCTCAGTAGATAGTTTTGGTGTTATTTCTATGTCATTTACGTGAGACACTCAGAAAGTTTTGCGAAAATAAAAAGAAGTGTTCTATAGGTAAATATTTTTTTTATTAAATCTTTTTAAAATACTCTCCACTAGCCTCTATGCAAAGTTTCATGCGTCTGAACCAGTTTTCGAAACACTTTTTCCAGTCCGCCGCAGACACATCGTTTACAGACTGCTCGAACACTGACAGCGCGCGCATCTTCCGGCGATGAAAATTGTATCCCTTTGAGCTGATTTTTAATTTTTGGGAATAAAAAGAAGTCACACGGTGTTAGGTCAGGGCTGTAAGGAAGGTGACCCAGAAGTTTGACCGGCGTCCTGTCCAAGAAGTCCCTCGTTTTGAGCGCGGTGTGCGTGGGCGCATTGCCGTGGTGGAGTAGTAGACCGCGGAGCCCTGAGTTTGGTCGCTTGTTGCTCATAACAGAGAAAACTTCTGCCAAGCATTTGATAGTATACCATTCGGCGTTGATGCTTCGTTGGTTCCGGAAAGGGATTGATACCAAGTAGCCAGTCAAATTGAAAAAGGTCGCGATTAAAATCTTCCCCCCGCTTCTAGATCGTTTCACTTTGGTAGGCGTTGATTCGTTTTGAAACACCAAAACCGTCGACTGGCACCTCGTTTCTGGATCGTATTGATAAATCCAGGACTCATCACCTGTAATAATGTCGTAAACATGCCGAGACGAGCCTGCTTCAAATTTGTTTATCACGGCACCATTCCACCCGGGCCTGCTTCTGAGCATCGGTGAGGTTGTGCGGCACCCAGCGTGAAACTATCCTCCTCACGCGAAGATGCACGTGTAGAATCTCGTGAAGGCTTTCTGATCCAATCTGCAGTATATGTTGAATCTCCTGATACGTAATTCGCCTATTGTCTTGGATTAAATTTTTCACTGCTAGCACGTTTTGCTCAGTAACAGCCGTCAAATGGCGACCACTTCTTTCTTCTTCCCCAAAAGTTAGTCAACCACGTTTGAATTCGTTATACCAACGATACACAGTTGCCTTGGAAGGGCCTTCATCCATGAATGCAATTTGAAGTCTATCGTATGATTCGTCCGGTTTCAGGCGACACTTGAAAACGTAAAAAATCAAAGCGCGAAAATGTTCCCGGCGCAAATCCATTTTCCAATGAGACACGATCATAGGGAAATTTTGAAATTGGAACGTACCTATTTTTACTAATAAATAATCATTATTTTTATAATAGTTTATAACTGGCCAGTCTCTCATACAAAAAAACTTTTTTTCGTAATACTTTCTGAGTGGCCTGGTATTTGTGCTGCCACTTCTAAATGTACATAAATTGGCTGGCATCTTGACGACACATACTGTGACTGTACAGCATCAAGCCGTCGCAAATTAACGTAATGTCCGGGTATTGTTTATGAGGAGTCCTTAGAGGCAACTTTTATTATTTACAAGCCCGATGGAAGGGCACGGCAAGGAAAAATTTACGAACTTTTAAACTAACTTTAAACTTCTATTTTACTCCTCTAGGGGAAGATTTGCCAAATATTCTTTCTTAGTGCTCACTTTGATAAATTATATAAGAAACTCTTGTGCAAAGTTTCATCTATAATGTTATAAAGCTGAATAGTTTGTTTGGTTGAACGCGGTAATCTAAGGAACTACTGGTTCGAATTGAAAAATTCTTTTTGTGTTGGGTAGCCTATTTATTGAAGAAGGCTATATAACACGCTACGATCAAAACGAGCGGAGCAGCAACGAAAAATGGACGAAAACTAGCAGGCAATTCGATGCGACGGGAAAGGTCAGAGGAGTAAAAATTTGACGCGGACGAAGTCGCGGGCAGAAGCTAGTGCTTCTATATTCAGCGGTTTAGGCTGTTCTTTGTCAGTCAGTAAATTTAAGTTTTTTTTTTATAAAGTAGATAATACTAATTCCTCCTGCAATCAAGTTTGTATGGTTAGAACGTGGTATGAATTATGACATAGTTGACCTGTCTCATACAAATTGTTCATTTACCTGATCATCCATACAAGAGGAGTCATATTCTTCCTTGTCCTCGATTATCTCCAACTGCATATCTGTTCCATCTTGATTGCTTTGTTGTTGTTCGTCGACGACAATGGATTTCGGTTCGTCTACAACTTCTTTTTCTTCAATGGATTTCGGTTTTTCTTCTTTACCTGCGGCAAATAAGATTTTGAACATTTTATAATTAGATGATCAGATATTCCATTTTTTTTTTCATATTATATGGGAAAGTTAATATTATAAAAGTTTTTTTTCTACAAAGTTATTGATTGCGTTAACTTTGCAGTTGGACAAACGAAAATTCTTGGGTTATACTCTGGAATTAGTACACGTAGACATGACTAACTTTGAATCCGCAAAGTGGTATGGTCATGGTATGATTCGAATTACATAATAGGAAGGAGAAGGTTATATTAAAAAAAAAACAGAGGACTCAAATTTAATCAAATATTTAAATAAATCACAACCCGGTCTACTACTTGATATGCAATGGCCTATGTAGCACCATGAATCATGAGGCTTCAAAGGCTAGTGCAAACCTTGGGGTTCATTCGATTAATCGAGTCTGGTCTAACCACGCTGGGATCGGTGCAATTCATTTAATTCATTTCATATTCTATTAATTCTAAATTTGAGGGAGGAATGTGTCTCCGTAACAGATATTTCAAATGAACTTGGAATAGAATAGGATAAACTTTATTATGTCCAGTATTACACCTATTAGTTGTTGTTGCGCACTTTTTCGGATTCGCACTACTTCAGATTAGCATTTCATCGGATTCTCGTTTTTTCGGAATCTCTCATCACCGTATCAGTACAGTCGACAGGAATCAGATAGATTTATCGCGTTTTTATAGCATTCGCAAACAAAAGATAGTTGGATTCAATAATGTTGAAACGATTTTTATTTGTTAACATAGGTGCAAGCCATTTTCAACTTTATTGATTATATTTTTATTGCTTGATTTAAGTTATTTATCTGCTCTATTACCTTGTTCATAATAAAAACAGGTACTTAGAATGCCATTGGCGGGATGACTGTAAGCATATTTATGGCTATTTGACTGAACCTATTTAGACATGACATATTAAACGTCTCGACCTTTTTAGCGAATATACTGTTACAACAATAAGGAAACTTGCTTTGTACAGTCAATAATATGACTTTTTTGGTTGCGTCTATTTATATGAATACCCTGAGTGTCACTAACTATTTGATGCTGACTGTACCTTCTCATGAATAGAGCAACGTTTACTATGTAATCTAAGGGACCAATATTAAAACAATATAAAAACAACTGTTTCAACATTTTGATTGTGTACCTAATGCATTGTTGTAAGGAAAAGCTGTTTTGTTATATTCTGTAACCGAAATGTTAAAGTTTTGATCCTAAATAGCTCCATTACTGAGAATCGATAAGCATTTATCTGCTCATCATCACACAAAATCATTATTGAAAGCTAGGTTAGAAGGCAAAGTGCATCATTTAATTCAAAATAAATAATAATTTTTAATTCTAGAGGATTACAATATATTAGAACTCTCAGAGAGCGAATAAAAATAGGCAAAAACCTACACATTTGTGTTTTTGCTTAATCTTCAGTTCGTTTGTGTTTTGTTTTGGTAGATGGCACCAAACGAGAAAATATTAATACAGAGGTTAAATTGTCAAAGTCATCGGGCAATGTAATAAATACCCTTAACACTCATTGCTTCACAATTTTGAAAAAATTGTATGCTCATTTGTTCAACACCGTAAATTACGCAAGGAACGTGTGTGATCGGAAAAAATGAAAGACATTGCAAGTGATTGCCATTTTTAATGGGTAACTAAATTAAGCTGCTGTCATATTGGTGCACCCTACACCTTTGCCTACCCTTTTCGGTAATACAGGCATGATTCAGAAAACGAATAGTAGAACTATTGAAAAGAGTTTCATTGCTTGAATGTTGCCCTTGGCCTGGAAAAGTGTTGGTATTCGAAAAATAAATAGGTTATAGAAGGAATTGATTAACCATGTCACTCTATCGCACCCAGACAGGTGAGCGGAAATTGTCATTCAACGGACGCTTGAGGTAAGACATAACCGCAGTAAAACCGTGTGACAATTCGGACAGTTGTCCAGGACAGATTACCTCATGCCCAATGTTATGTTACCGAAAGGTGCCCTATATCGGTGTGACCTGGCGTTCGCGTTCACCGATAGTCGCTTTGGTTAAAAAGCGGCCATAGGCAAAAATTGGTCTAGATAGAAATATAAAGAACGAAGAGAAAAAAAAAACATTTTTAATAAATGTCGATCAATGTTTCTAATATCAACCCTTAGGTTCGTTAAAATGCTTTTGTTTAATACAAACCTTCTGGTGGTGTTTTGTTGTTTGGCTCACTGCTGGAGCTTGTGGACGATTTTTGGTCTGTCATAATGAGTTCTCAACACCTGAAAAAGAAGGATTTATTATGTCTATTAGAAGTATTTGCGTTCCCTGTCCGCATCTGTTTGAGGCCGGTAGTAGTATGAACTGAATGAAATGCGTTCTTACGCAAGTTCATACTACAACCGGCCCGCAAAAAAAAAATCTAGTCTCATCTTATCATCATCATCATTTCACCCAAAAGACGTCCACTGCTGGATATAGGCCTCCACCAATTTGGGGGGTTTACCATAACCGCCACGCTTGGCAGGCGGGTTGGTGATCGCAGTATGGTCAGGCCTGTCTCACTTCCATACAAGCGGCGCAAAATCCCCGAGATATTTACCTACTATTCTGGAAAACAACCTAATTTCAACCTTTTGCATTGCGTATAGCGTTCATAGTACAATAACTGTCTGCCGTCTCGCTTCAATCTGCTAGGGCTGTCAGAGAGGTAGAATATACAAAAGTAGGTATTTTACGGTATTAACAGTTTACTTTTGATCCGCGGGTGCGTCCGCTGCGTGTGCGACAAGTCGAGCGAGTGCAAGCCTATTGAGACTAGTACGGTGGCCGGACGCTTGCGTTTATCATACCTAAACTCGGGAGTGAAACTTCTGTACCGTAAGGTACTAATATATATTCTGTGGTATGGTGGTAAAATGCACAGAGAACGCTGCTGCTCATTCTCTAGTAAGTCTCTTAGTCGCCTCTTACGACACCCACGGGAACAAATGGGATGGTGTTATTGTTTCCGTCCGGCACAACACGGTCTCATCTTATATTTGTTTACAAACATCAGTGTCACTAATGCTACTACTATAATCTTTACGCGTAAATGAGCATGTTAAATTAGGCATAACACCGCAGATGTTCGTAGGTATTGAATACGTTCATGATGATGTGACGTTAAATCCTAAGTCAAAACTCGGGTGGCGGGTTCTTCGAAACATTTCAGCTTCACCACGTTGAATTACGTATCACGTTACTGATGATGATCGTCAGAAAAGTCAGAGTCAGTCTTTCTTAAAATATAGGTTGAGGATATACACAAAGATAGGTCTACAACGAATTATTAGTTTCATTCATCATTCATCACTCATTCATACATTCATTCATTCACAAATAAATTTCGAAATCTCAAACTACCACTACAAGGCCTTACGCAAATGAAATTTGGCGCAGACGTAAATTATGAGTAGGAGACGTCAGCTAAAGAAGGATTTTAGGAAAATCCCTGTTAACGCCCTCTTGTAGTTGAAGACGTTTCGGCGAACATTGGCCGGTCGTTGCGAGCGCTTGGGCTGCTAGATTTTGTGTATAATTGTTTCGTGGAGACAAAATGATAAGGAAATTATAAAATATTTTCTCAGCATGCCCTAAAAAACAATAAAACCTATCTTTTGGCATGAGTTTTACATGGTTTAATGATGGAATCTCTTCAAGGTACACGTTTTAAATGGCGATTAAGTGTCAACTTTATGATTATTTTTTATCGAGCCAATCGTTTTAATTCACGTTTCTATCTTCACACAGCGCTTAACAGTATGTTCAATTTTCCTAAATATTTTTTTTTTTACGGAAACTAGCCATTTTGCTAGATTTACAGAGGTTTAAAAAAGTTAAAAAGTACTGCAACCTCGCCTTAAGGGGTGAATAGAAGGTGGAAGTTTGTATGAAAGTTCGTCTGTTTCATCAAATTTTCTGTTTAGGCTGATGATTTAAAATGAATTTGTACGTATCTCATCATTGTTGATATTTCTACCTCCGAAGAGCTGAAAAAGGGGATGACGTTGTGTGGAAAGTCCTTAATTTTCAAAGTAGGTATACATCGTTAAAATAATTTAGGCATATGGTTGGAAACTAACGCAACAAAATGTCTGTCAACCACCCGGGCGAAGCCGCAGGCAAATGTCAGTGTGTTTATAAATGAGTAGTTGTAGTTTGATTTCTTATAGGGTGGCAGGGACTTCAACGTGCAAACTATAACGATGAATTCAGCACATACGTAAGCGGCCAAAGAATGAATTGGTCTAGCTATGAAATAATTAAGAAAATGAGATGAAACCAATTTTATGTTTCTTTATAATCTCCACTAATACCAACACACTTTAGACACCTGCACACTAACATCTCTAAACCTTCGTAAAAGTAAGTCTTCAAAATTACTAAAGACGGCCGCCTGCAACTCTTCATCGTTTGAAAATTTCCTTCCCCTTAAGTCCCGCTTTTATGGAGGACCGGACAAAATGGTTTCCACGACCAACAACAGCCACATATATGTCATTAGATAGGCATTTTAATATAGAGCAATAACATCTATGGCGATTTGTTTCAAATCGCTGTGTGAAAAAAATTATAGCGAGGCAGAACGTTCAGGACGCTAGATAAAGGTACACTCGAATTAAATAATTAATCAATTGTAGTGGAAAGTCCAAGATTGAATACTCCTAAGTATAAGCATTCTGATGATAGCAAAATAATTTGATACCCTCGAGCTGGTCTCATGATTAAAGGTAAGCTGCGGGAAAAGAACCAACAAAATGTCAGCTTGTATTAAAATGGTTGAAAATAGAATTCCCAAAAGGATTACATATTTTTAAGCTTATAGAGCTAATTTTTTATTTAGGTTAGCCAACAATTGTTTACACAATACATTAAATATAATTTCGATAATAGAACATTCTTAAGTGCAACAATTAATTATAGGCTAACACAGCATGCATCATTTATGGTTTTACATATTATTACAAAGACAATAAGGATACTTACAATTAAAATTATGCAACATTTAATAACAAATAATGAACGAATCATCATCATCATCATCATTTCAGCCGAAAGACGTCCACTGCTGGACATAGGCCTCCCCCAAGCTCCGCCACTTCGACCGGTTTTGTGCTAGGGGCCATTTATTTTTGGTGCTTGTCATTTTTAGGGGGGGGGGGGGGTTGCCATAATCGCCACGCTTGGCAGGCGGGTTGGCGATCGCAGTATGATAGTCTGCAATGCATAGAGAACGCTGCTGCCCATTCTCTAGTATATCCCTTTGTCGCCTCTTACGACACCCACGGGAAGAAATGGGGTGATGCTATTCTTTACGTCCGGCACCTACACGGACGAACGAATAACAGAATGATAAAATCAACAAATAGAAATAATTTAAGTCTCATTATTATTCATAGGATTAAAGTAAATATTGCATAGGATTAAAGTAAATAGAGATAAAATTGAATATTAAAATTAAAATAAACATTCAGTAGCGAGGTTATTGGTTGAGAGTAAAGTGTTCAACCACATTTTTATAATATTTTCCGATGCTAATCGACAAGGCAAGTCTGGTATTCCATCCCAAATGTATCATAGAAGTCAGTTTTATAACGATCCACATAATACTAGTTGAAGATAAATTGGCTGAATTCTTTATCTCACTAATAATCTGGCGACACTTTAATAAATTAATGCGTTTTCTGTTCGAAGAAAATCAATTTTAATTTTAAATACATATGTTTTTAAATTGGTTTTGATCGATTATAACATCATCAACATCTCAGCCGAAACACGTCCACTGCTGGGCATTAGCCTCCCTCAGTTTGGAAGTTTGCCTTAATCACCACGCTTGGCTTGACTTGTTTCAGAAATGTAGATTTTAAAAGAGGTTATTGTTGTACTTTTTGCCGTAATTTCGATATGGTGACTTTGAGGTAATGATTGAATTGAAACTAAGATTTATTATCAAATCATTCCTCCCAATGATCGAACCCACGAATATGATGTACATTCCGACTTTGGTACGCTGTAAGACCACGCGCTAACTTAGAATTTCACGACCTTCCAGATCAAAGTCAATGTTGTTTACTAACACGTAATCCCTGTTGCAACCATAAAAACAAATTAAAAGATCTGTTTACATTTATCACCATCCTTTAACTTCTTGGATTATTGGACTCTTATGTCCTTGTGAAGGCCCCAAGACTCTGCTGTATGCGAAAAGCACAGGAACGCCGATGTGGCGGTACCTGGGGGAGGCCTACGTGAAGCGATGGACGTCGTTCTGAAATAATGATCCTATAATCTCCTATAATTGCTATCACCCAGGACGTTTATTTCTTTTTAATTTAAGAAGTCCCATCTCTTCCATATTTGACAATTTGTTAACAGGCATATTGACTAACCTGTTAGTCTAGTGGTTAGTGACCGTGACTGCTAAGACTGAGATCGTGGGTTCGATTCCCACCTAGGACAAATCTTTGTGTGATGAGCACAATCATTTGTTCTTAGTCTGGGTGTAATTTATTTATAATATGTATGTATTTAGAAATATATAAGTATGTTTATCAGATGTCTGGTTGTCACAGTACAGGCTCTGCCTAGTTTGGGATTAGATAATGTTGTGTTGGTTGTCATAAGATATTATTATTCCCTTTATTCATTTTTAAAACTTATAAATTATATTTTTAAATATTAGAATATAAAATAAAAACATTTAAAAATATAAAATATTATTATTATTATTTTTTATTTCAATATACAAACATATAAATTAAATGTTTAAATATTAAAATAACAAATTATTATTATTATATCCGCTTAGTGCTACGCCGCGCTACGAATTCCGGCATCCGTAGCTACACGCCATACTTTCGCAGCTGCTCTACGCACCATGCCTACGCGGCTACGACTGTCTACAAGTGCATTACTTAGGCTTAGTTTAAATGTAGAAATTTTAGGATTTTATTTAGTATAATACCTTTTAATAGCCTACTAAAATAACTAAAGCCCTGGTAAGTAAAAAATAACTTTATTTGTTACAAAATTTAAACACATAGCGCTTTGGAATACAGGAATAAAGTTATATAAATGAGATCACCTACTTATTTTATCCAACTTAATAAAACACAGGAAGGATTGCAGCGAACGAAGTAAGAAGGTTGAAACCTTTAAAAACAACTAACAACTTGAACGTCTGGAAAGTGCCACTCAAGCTGGAGCAATCATTGCTCATGCCTTGTTTGCAAAGAAGCCTTTGTCATTGTTATTATTGTTTCAGCCGTAAGACGTCCACTGCTGGACTTAGGCCTCCCCCAATTTGGGGGGCTTTGGCATAATCGCCACGCTTGGCAGGCGGGTTGGCGATCGCAGTATGGTGGTAAAATGCATAGAGAAGGCTGCTGCCCATTCTCTAGTAAGTCCCTTAGTCGTCTTTTACGACACCCACGGTAAGAAATGGGGTGGTGTTATTCTTTACATCCGGCACCACACGGTACCGAACCAAAGAAGCCTTTGTCATGCAGGAGGAAAACAATAGGCTGGAATTATTATTATTACCGTAAATCAGAACAGGATATAAAACCAAAATGTATTCTACCTATAAGCACTTATTTCAGAAACCAATTGCGGTTTGAAAAGTTAAATAAATAAAAAGACTCATTGAAACTAGGTCATCATCATAATTCAGCCGAAAGACGTCCAATGCTGGACATCGGCCTCCCCCTGTTTGAAGGAGGGGTTACCATAATCGCCACGCGTGGCAGGCGGGTTGGCGAACGCAGTATGGTGGTCAATGCATAAAAAATTCGGCTCTCCATTCTCTAGTAAATCCCTTAGTCGCCGCTTACGACACCCACGAGAAGAAATGAGATGGCGCTATTCTTTACATTCGGCACCACACGAAACGATCGATTGAATGCTATCATTTATGTTACCTAGCTTGGAATCTAAGCTTATCTTCCATTCATCAAGCGTTTTCTTTAGGTCTCTTTGGGCACAGGCAACCAAATCACTATGTTCGCACTCCGGCTGTTTACGTTTCCTGTTAGAGCAACGCTGCTCTCGGTGTCAGCAAGTGATGATATGTCCGGATTAGAAGCATAACTTCTGGGTGGTAATGTGGCAAGAACGCTTGCTATAATCCAAACCAATATTATAAATGGGAAAGTATGTGTGTCTATTTGTCCGTCTTTCACGGCAAAACGGAGAGACGAATTGACGTGATAGTGAAGTGGAGATAGTTGAAGGGATGGAGAGTGAGATAGGCTACTTTTTGTTTCTTTCTAACCCCCCCACTTCCCTAAAATGGGGGGGGGATGGAATTTAACGCGAATGAAGTCGCGGGCAAAAGCTAGTTATCTATAATTGTGGCTAAATTAATAAATAATAATATTAAAAATGCGCATGCAGTGGTGCCAATAAACAAACGACTAATTAGTAGCGATGTACTGAGCATCAGAATGTAAAACCATATTGATAATAACACTATCGCTATACTGTCGCCATGAATAGGTACCGGCCACACACATGATGTCATGGTTAATTTCCGCGCGTGCTACCTATGTTGTGTTGGCTCGGAGGCACGAGCCGCTACCTCTACACGGCGACGACGCCAGTTCGAATCTTGGTGAACGCGAGCACGACGTATAGTTGTAATAAAGTTGCTCACCCACTATATTCCGATGAGTGCGAAAGCACAATCCAGGCCCACAATTCAATATGGCACCCACAGTTTATAGATTTAGACACCATAAACACAAATAACGTCAACCCGTGGAAAATCACATGAAATTATTCATAAAAACACATCGAAACCGATTGAACGAATTTCGAACGAACGACAGGTAATCTAAGCTGGCAAAAACTATGACGTAGCTCTTGTTGCAACTCATTCTGTCTTTATTTCATTCAATTCGGTCTTCTCTCTAATCTAAAAAAAAATATTATTGCATAGTTTATTCTTCAATCCTGCAATACGAAATTGGAAATTCATAGGCAATTAACTTGAGTGAACTTTCAGGGCGCGAGTTCTGCTCGCACTTGCTTGGTTTTCTAATGAATGCCTATAAGAGCTCTTACACACGAGCGGCATGTTGCTAACCGCAGATAACTGCAGCCGACGACACGCGATGGCGCTGATCTATGAAGATGGCATGTCGTTGGCAGCAGTTACCTTTGCCGTTGGCAACATGCCGCTCGTGTGTAAGAGCTCTAACTGACAAATAAATATCAGAATTTAAGATAATAATTATATTCATGACAATAACAACGTTAGAAAAGTACCCTTACCAGCATTGTATCATTAGATAATATTGCGTAATAAACACACTTGTATACATAGCTATTATACTGAATACAATGACTAGGAACATTTTATCCGATTATTTGGCGTGAACTTACTACAGAGGTTTTAAATTCAAATAAGTACTTAGTAATACGCGAAAATACGGCAATAAGTTTCTGCTGGCGGGAAAGGACTGTGTCTCAGTGTCTGGTTTTGGTCCAGTGAGTAATGACAATGAGAGGCTCGGGCGTAACTAGTTTTTTTTTTTCGGTTTGCAGGCAGCGAAAGTCATAATAAAAAGGGGCATAGGCACCCTTAATGTACTTTTCACTGCCGGGATTGGCTAACCTATTTTTGCATGCAATCATGCCATTGGTCGCGTGCATAAGTGCTGTGCTCCGCTGATTTTATGTTCACTATGGAAATTTATTTTTTTAGGGTGGAATAGATTTCTGCTGCTGGCTTTTGATTAACAAAAATATGCCTTCATTGTTTAAAAGCTAGTCTTCAAAAAATTAGGACGTTACAATCAGGTTGCTCCTTGGTTGCTGGCGTCAGATAAAAATGATAGGAGTCAAGGACTGTCAGACTTATTTATAAAAATCTCGCTAATCACTGATTAGCCACTGTTTGATTAGCAATTGTGGCATCTTTACATTCGATGAGCAACTTTACCCATGAGTAAAAGTTGAATATGAATGAAATCTATATCGTAATTACTAAAATCTTTTACAAATAGTCGAGTTTTCTATTTTTTATCGCTTCTATATTAAATGACGGCTACAGCTTAGTAGTTGAGACATATTTAATCATAGTAGTTATCTGTAAGGTTGCTTATAGAAAGTGCCAGAGTTGGTCGTAGCTCTTAAGCAATAATTAACTTTTATTTATAACGCTAGTTAGCAGGTTATTAGTAGGCACAGATTATAATCAGTGTAGTCGACTAAAAACAGAATTAAAAGAATGAAGTTATCGTAACCACGATATTTGTATCTGTAGTGTCTTTGAAGGACTAAAGTCAATAATGTCATGGAAAAAAATCAATTTATATGAAATAATTTATTACGTGTATTTCATGTTTATTCCGTCGTTTTTGTTATAGTAACAATATATAATTCGCTCCAAAAGCTGGAGTAAATAGGGAAAGGTATTTTTCTCTGAATTTATGTCTATTTACCTTTCATTTATTCATTTATTTCACACAGTAGAATATCAATTACATTAATTACCAACAATTAACACCTCTTTTTTTGTGGGTGGGAAATCCTCAAATGACGTCTCGTGCTCTTGCACGGCGCGAGAGGGCGTGTCAGACTTTTACTGACTAAACCCACCCGTGTTCCTTCAGTTGTCCATGTGTCAGGACCACGTTATCTCTTTCGAACAAATTTCCCCTATTAAAACGATCAGCTGATTCAAATAAATCCTCCATATGGCTTCAGTGCATAGGTGGTGTTTAATTTTTACAGCTTATTATCAATGGGTTAGCTACCTCGTAGCGCTAAATAGCGTTTATAAATAAGAAATCTGCTACTACTGATTACCTTTTTTCTTATTATTTTTAGCAATTTAAGCCAGTGGCTCTGGAAAGCAACAGACCATTGAAAATGGTTCCAAAGGGTGCCGATGAATGTCAATCCACGATCACCAAATTCAAAGACCAGCTGCGTAGTTTACACACCGAGAAAGACAACGTTCTGAATTTATGCACAGATTTTTATAAATCTTTGAACACTGCCAAGAACAGCGATTTTCCGTGTTCCCAGAAACACAATAATGTTTCTCCAACATAAAATACACCTGCAATAACAAGCTTTGAAATCCATTGCGCCCTGCGCAGTATAAAATACAATAAAAGCCCTGGCGAAGACAACATCTCTACAAAAGCCCTAAAAATCGGAGAATCCATACTAATTCCTTACGTCAGTAACTTGTTTAATTTAATACTGCCAACCCATTAGTTTCCCGCTCATTTCTGTCATTCCAATATAATTTTATTACACAAAAAAGGTGACAAATCTGAAATCATCAACTACCGTCCAATTTGTCTGGTGTCGCATTTATACAAAGCCTTTAAAAGGTTTTAGAGAACCGTATTTCAAGCCAGCTCGACTCCCACCAGCCACCTGAACAAGGAGGTTTTCGAAGAGGCCTCTCCGCCTACAATCCCTTAATCAAGTAAAATAAAAGTTCGTCGACTACGCCAAAACGTTTGACAGTATCTAACATCACTCATTATTCAAGGCACGCAAAAACCAAAATGTAGAAACCACATACATAAATATCCTTCAAAATATCTACTACAATAGTACCTACAGCCGCTATCAAAAATTCGACCACCGAATCATCCTTTCCTATCGAAAGAGGAGCCAAGCAGGGAGAAGTTGTCCGTTGTCCCCTAAGCTATTCACTGCCACCCTTGAAGAGGTTTTTGAAAACCTGTCCGACATTTGGGCCAATAAAGGAATAGTCGTTGTTGACTAACCTACGTTTTGCCGACGATATTGTTCTGTTTTCATCTTCGGCAGCTGAATTAGATGAAATGCTTCATGAATTAAGCAAGGCAACCCTTGAAATTGGTCTTCGAATGAACATGTCTAAGACCGAACTCATAACCAATAACGTCAAACAAAAACAGTTTTAATTGTATTATATTATCTTGATTCAAAAGTATTGAGCCACACTAAATAGATATAGTATCCATTTCCTTATTTTTTTTACTTTTCCTACTCTGTTAATTCCGCAAACGACACTGGCCTAACTGCATTTGAGCTTACTTGCTACTTCACACATGATCGAATATACCTAGGTTAGCTTCGACAAATACACGTAATCGATCAAGATCCAGTTCAGGTGGTCTACCTGACCTCTGCTTATCCCTAACGCTGTAAACTGCCTCTAGCATGTTGCTGCCGAATACATTCACTATGTTTCGACGTGCTCCAGCCGTGCTATGACCCAAACGGAACTCATATAGCATATCATATCTCAGTCGACTTCAGTCATTTATAGATTACTGCAATTGTTTTTCGCTCTCAGATTAACTGTACTGATACACCGAAGTGTACCCTTTATGTACTCTCTCCTCCACCACGAACCGGAAAGTTATAGAAAAATTAAGGCATTTCTCGAAAATGGCGAAATACTTTTGAATCAAGGTAAATTATGTCTCGTTGCTAGTTCTAAAATGAATAAATAAATCATACCCAACAGAAATGACTTGGAATTGTTATGTTTCCCCGTAACGCTATTTTCAACCACTCAATCAATTACTACGGCGTAAGAAGGCAGCGTCTCATTTCCTTTAGTCTGAGTAAATTGAGTGGCCTTTGAACACAGCGCTGTAGTATCTGAGCTTCAATAGGTCAAAAGGCTGGTGGTGGTAGGTTAGAAAATGAATTAATTCCTAAATTCACGCTCCTTCAGAAACAGATTATTTTGTTATGCTCAATTTAATTTTACCTCTTTATTGAAAATCTTTAACAATTTTTAAAGTTGGTATATCTACAGGTAATTAAGACCAGCAGGGACCGATTCTCACGTGGGACAAGGTGTTATTGGGTTTTACCATAAGGATCTTGACAGTACTTTGGATTTGGGTCAGATTTTTTGGTGATGAGCTGACTCTATTACATCATCTGCCTAGCCTTTTCCCAGGCGCAGCTGAATACCATTATTGTTTGTGAAGTGACTGCTTATCGGACCTCCACAATCCAGTTACTGGGTAAAACTATACCCCTTAATAACATAGTGTTAGGTTTTAAAATAATATACTAAATTATTATATTGTCTTAGTCGATTATTGGGACCTTTGATTTATAATACTGGCAACACCAGCTTTGAAATGGCGCGGTTTTGAGACAACGATTGGGAACACGGGGTGGCACTGGCACTCGGCCTATTCGCTCGGGGCCAACATCGAAGACGGACGTAAGTTTTGTTACTACAATATTCTTAAATTTTAAGTGCTTATAACATTGTAAAACATTTAATAATGAGTAGCGATGGAGTTTCTTGTCCTTCTTCTCCAACCGTGTGATTACTCTTTGGAACGGACAACTAGAGTCAATTCTATTTAAAGGTGTGCCTATTTGAAATAAATGAGGTGTCTGGTGTACCTTTAAATGATATAATGTGTTACGTGTTATTTTCCCTACTCAATAGTACAACAATAGGTAGTCAAACTTTCCGACGACCCGTAACGACTGTCAAAGATCCAAGATTGACAGCTGGGACCAGCTGCTTAGCGTACTTTCCGAGTCACGGAGGGGTATCAGCATGTAAGGACGGTCTCCCATCCATGGAAACGAAGTTTAACAATAGCGATTGACCCGTGTGGTTGTTACTACTTAGCCATGAGACCACCAACATGGGACGTAAAACAAACCTACTTGTTAATGGCACTTTATTAAATACTAGCTTCTGCCCGCGACTTCGTTCGCATTAAATTTCGTGTTCCCCCGACCCTTCCCATCGTCGCGTCGAATCGCCTACCTGTGCGATTTTCCTCGTTTTTGCAACATTTTTCATTACTGCTCCGCTCCTCTTGGTTGTAGCGTAATGATGTATAGCCTATGTTACTTGCAGATAATGTAACTTTCTAATGGTGAAAGAATTTTTAAAATCAGTCCAGTAGTTTTGAGTTTATCCATTACAAACAAACAAACAAAAATACCAATTTTTCCTATTTATAATATTAGTGTAGATTGTGAAACGTTATATCTGCCAATTAAATAACATCGAAAAATATAGTAGAAAAAAAACAAAAAAAATTACACGCAAATGAATGAGTAAGAACGAATTCAATGTAGCACTAAACTCACAGTTACATCGCCACAACAAGTGCTTGGACTGAGTCAAAGGAATTAAGGGCTTGCTGAAATCCGAAAAATACCGTATGTTTAACGAATTTTGTTGACGAATCCTACCGTGCGATTTTCATATATAAAGAATATATGTCATACTTAAGGTCATGATAAATACTTTGTATTGTTTCGAATTTTAATAAACTTTCCCAAACTTTGGAAAAATCTGGTAGTTAACAGGTTCTTCCTCAACCTAAATTGAAAATTTTCACTGTAACGGCTGAATCGTTTGACATAAATTTTATATCAAAATATGCGTAGTGATTTATTTAATAATTTTAATTGTTTTCTTATTTGTTTTTACATTTTTAAATAATAATAAAAAAAAACCCGAAACTGTACGAGAAACTCGTTGCTTTCTTGTGACACATACTCGTGACGCGATACATCAGTGCCTTGATGGCTGCCGTGAAGGGTGGACCATACGCGTGTTATTTTCTCCAAATAAAATCTAAAAGTTATTACATTCAAAACGTGTTTTGAATGATTTCTGAATTTATTTTATTCTTTATTTATTTATTCACTCAAAACATAGAATTATGGTACACGTTAAAAAAAAAACAGTTTTACAAAATAAGTACCTACTATTTCTACAAACGTGTGGGTGAGCACTGCTCTCCTAGCTAGGTTATGAAAACCTGTGTTAAGGAGAAGCAGTCCGGTCCCCTAAGGTAGAATATCGTAATAGTTATATAGTTCTTCTGATGTTACTGGTACAATTTCGGAGAATTGAGTTCAGGTTAAAAATTTAAGTTTACAAAAGTTTTTAATATAAAAATGTTGTTGATATTACAAATATAAATATTTCATAAAATAAAAACAGAAATTAATTATGTACATAGAAATAAAGTAGTTTGTAATTTCATATTGTTAAAACTTTAAAATGCAATGTTACATATCGGTTGTTCAGTAGTTTGAAGGTTTAGTGGCAATTTTAATGGCGCTGAATGAGCTGTACGGCATCCGTCTAACAATGTAGCCGCTACCTATTCCAGAAGAAGCAACTGTTAGCGCAATTTCTGATCTGGCACGAACAGTGGCCAAAATCAGTGAAATTAATGTCTTTTTTTTCTCTGGGTGGGAAATCATCAAATCACGTCTCCCGCTCTGGGTGGAGCGGAAGGGCGTGTCAGTCTTGTACTGACTAAAACCCACCCGTGTTCCTTCAGTTCCCCATATGGCCATGATATATGAGGAACGTCTTACCAGTTCCACCTGGAGCATTCAGGAAAAATAAGCCACCATTTCCATCATCAATTTTAATAATTAATGTATCATAGACTGTTTGGTGTTGAACACGGGTACATTTGTTTGAACTGATTAAACTAATTCATGTGGATCATATTCACGTTAAAATTCTCAATTACATGCGACATTCCTTCCGCGATCTGGCGCTTTAACTAACCTAACCTGATTAACAAACGCCCACACATGAGGTAACACATATCGTCGATCAAGAGCAAAGCCTGGTTAAGCATCTCCTCATTCGCCTCAACATGGAGATTTCTCGAGCTGACACGAATTCGATGTAAAATGCCTTCTGACATGTTATCTTTGTATTTGTTCCACAGGTCACTTGGATTCGATGGGAAGCATGTGTTACGCAGGCGTAGTATATCTAAAGCGCTGACTAAGGACGACCTCAATCAATTATAACAAACAAGTAAAATGCGCAATTAGCGACACAAGGCAAAGGTGCTGAACTAACAAAATACCGCGGCACCATCGCGCCAGCGCAACATGAGGCCGGGCACTTCTATTTCGGCTTTGAAGGAAGACATAACTTTGGATTTAGCTAGATATAGTTTTCTTTTATTGTAATTCCTTTTACTTGAATTAAACTAGTTTTAAAATCTAAATTGGTTTTTTTTAAGTATCCCGGCCGCAGCCTTCGTAATTGGCGCAGTCGGTAGGATTCTCGAGGTTAGCTAGGTCTATCTTATATCGATATTATCGCTACCGCGCGTGAGCGATCGCGGCTAACCTGCTGTCAAGCTTCATCGAGTATCCGAACTCAAGGATTGCTGCCGGGAGAGAACGGGATCCAGACATCGACCCCAGAGACCGATATGAAGGTTATGTGAGTACGCTTGAATTATTCCCTGTGTTGCTTCCTGTGTACCCAAGTCTCTTAATCCTTCAAAATTTTCCACCCACGTAATTTAGGACCTCGCGAGTCTACATCAGGTAGACCCAATAGTAGGCAATTAGTATTAGATTCGAATAGGGATATAGATTTAGGTTTAAATAGTTTATACGAAGACTGCACAATGTCGTGCGATCCGGACACGATTTATAAGGCTCTACGCCCAGTCCCCGAGTTCGATGGGAACCCCAACGTACTCACGCGATTTATTAAACTATGTGACCAGATAGTTAGTACTTATTTAAGTAATGCACAGGGCAGTGAGTTAGGTAATCTATGCCTTTTGAACGGCATACTAAATAAAATAACAGGCACCGCGGCAACTAGAATTAATTCGAATGGCATCCCAGATAGTTGGGCAGGAATACGGAATACTCTAAGGAGGAGGAGTATCAACCCAAGCAACAGATCTTCATAAAAAACCCATCAGCCCCGCGACAAAAGTTAGCCCCTAGATATACTCAGGATGTAGTCTTAGCAGATTTACCTATCCACATCTATACGTCAAAGAAACGCGGCCCCGTAGCAAAATCACGACTTAAACGCGTACCTAAGACTGCTAAATTGTTGCAGGATGACGCTGATACTGACAATACATGCAATACGGAGCCAGGAGATAAAACTTGAAAGCCTAGACTCTGGAGTTGGACTACTACCCTTTAAACTTGGACCACTCAGACTAATAACCCACTATCATACTTTCCTTCAATATGTCAACCTGGACGACATTGAAAACACTCTTTCCACCCTACAAACTCAATTCGATTACATTAAATTACACATGATGAAGGATGCATATTCTCTCTACGAGTATCAAATAGACTACCTTTCGGATAAGTTAAGTAGAGTCACTGACCACCTACGTACTCTGGAGCCTAGACGGTCGAAAAGAGGTCTTATAGACGGCCTAGGATCTGTCATAAAAAGCGTTACAGGTAACCTCGATTACTCGGATGCTGTTCGATATAATAACGCCATAGAGACGTTGAGAAATAATCAAAAAAAAAACTGTAGACGAATTTAACGAGCATATCAGCATCAGTAAAGAGTGGATGCTATCTCATACTAATATTATAAATAAAATTGTTGAAAACCAGAACAAAATTAACACCACACTGAGTCTATTAATAAAACAAGCAGAAAGTAGCATAAATATGATCCAGGTCGCTAAGTTCAATCAGCTGTTGACTATCGTCAGCGAAAACATAGAGGACGTGTTATCGGAATTATATAGAATAGAGAATATTTTATCGTTCACCCGCGTGATGACTACCCATCATAGCATGTTAGGAATAGACATTTTAGGTAGCGTAGTAAATAGGCTTAAGGAGATTTATGGTAAGAACCACGTAATAGAGTTAGAACTACGACAGTACTATGACACCATTAAAGCCGGATATTATTACGACGACAAGAGAATAGTAATAGCATTTAGGTTCCCCATAGTCTCAGAAGATACTTATACACTCTACAAACTCTCCATAGTCCCGAACAAGAACAACGAAGTCCTCATACCTCCTTATCCTTTCATAGCAACAAATGGGAAAACGTTCATGTACATGGAGGCAGAATGCCCGAAGTTAGATAATAATCGGTATCTCTGCGAGCAAAAGACAAATCACTATATCCAGACTCAAGCTGACTGCGTGCAAACCTTCATTTCAAGCAAGACATTACTAAAATCCTGTAAACTAACGACTGTACATCTATTTAAACCGGCTGTAGAAGAACTAGACAGTAGACACTACGTTATATCATTTCCTCAACCTACTAGAGTCCAGATGAAATGTGGAAGCGACGATTACGACACACTGCGGGGAAGCTACCTTGCCACCATTCCATTGCACTGCTCGATACACACAAACGAAATTACCTTACTAAACACCAAGGACGAGATAAAAGGCCAACCTGTAAAAGTATTGAACGTCCCCTACACTACTGAAATGCAGGAGATAAGCTCATTACATGCAAATCTAACATCTATTAACTTGGATAGACTACACACTATTCAGGACAGAATAACTCTTCAGTCGCCGATTTCATCGTTTGAAACAACTGAAACGCTATATCATACCACTATACCGTTTTATGTTATACTGTGTATCGCAGCCATACTCACAATTGCGATGATAACCAGAAGATATTTCCCTGGAAGAACCCTTTCCAGGAAACGGAACCAAAACGATGCTGTATCCACAGGACCAGGAAATCAGGAAGACGCAGTTCCTGTAACATCTGAAACGCATACGCAACGAGAAAACCTACCAGCAACATTTTCACTAAGCGTTTTAAAATAGTTGCTGAACTACAGGCGGAGGTGTTACGCAGGCGTAGTATATCTAAAGCGCTGACTAAGGACGACCTCAATCAATTATAACAAACAAGTAAAATGCGCAATTAGCGACACAAGGCAAAGGTGCTGAACTAACAAAATACCGCGGCACCATCGCGCCAGCGCAACATGAGGCCGGGCACTTCTATTTCGGCTTTGAAGGAAGACATAACTTTAGATTTAGCTAGATATAGTTTTCTTTTATTGTAATTCCTTTTACTTGAATTAAACTAGTTTTAAAATCTAAATTGGTTTTTTTTAAGTATCCCGGCCGCAGCCTTCGTAATTCATGTGTAAATAATGACGATAGAAAATAATGTCCGTATGTGAATTGAAGATGCAAAAATTATTGCTTCAGCGATTGTCGTGTCCCAATCCGTATCTTTTTCATAAAAATTGAGCTCTTCACTGGCTGCATGAAATGTTGGGCACACTTTATTTATTTAAGCTTCTCGCACACAAAAAACAAAGCTACAAAGGTGGACTTAATGTCTCAGGCATTCTCTACCAGTGAACCATGGGTGGTGTAGAGATTAGATGGCAGGTGCTTTGCTTTACCATTAAAATTTCGTAATTATTCAAATGACGTTGGTCCACCAGCAACAACCGCAAATATATTAGAAACATTCATCATTCTTCGGATGAACTGTGTCAATACGACCTAGAGCATCAGTAAAACGCATACCGGATGACCAGGAACTGTATCGCCTTGCTTCCGACGTTCAATGTTCCATTGACTAATTGCATTACGACTTCGTTGAGAAAGTTTCGATCTTGTAGGATGCGGCATTGTTACACAAAACAGACAAATCTACCAGTACTACTTAAAAAGAAATAAAAGACAAACAACATGAAACAAAAATGTACAGTTTCGCGACATAGATAAATAGTTTATATAGATACTGTACTACAGATTTTAACCTTTTTATTATTAAAAAGGTTAAAATCTGCAGTAAGTAAATTTCCAAAAACAATTTAAAAGATCTATGTCTTTTACTTTGTTTTCGGAAATTTAACCTTTTTTAAGATGTTCACACAACATACATTTCTGAACGCACGTTTAAATATTTGGCAATAAATAAATATCTATAGAAAACAAATATCAATATAATAAATATCTATAGAATACAAAATAAATATAGTCTCGTGTGGTGCCGGACGTAAAGAATTGCATCACCCCATTCTTCCCGTGGGTGTCGTAAAAGGCGACTAAGGGACTTACTAGAGAATGAGCAGCAGCGTCCTCTATGCATTAACCACCATACTGCGATCGCCAACCCGCCTGCCAAGCGTGGCGATTATGGCAATGCCTCCCAAATTGGGAGAGGCCTATGTTCAGTAGTGGACGTCTTACGGCTGTAATGATGATGATGATGAAATAAAATATGTCAATGATTTATCATTACTTGACTTAGTAATTTGCGGTTTAACGTATTGACGGGATGCACATCAAATGTTTGACCGGTACGAAAACATTAACATTTTTATATTTAAAAAAAATTGTTTTCAATTCTGCGGTGTGTTTAACATTTATTCTGCTATTCGAGGCGGAGACAAATCCAAAAAATCAAAAACTATGAAAATTGGTCCAGCAGTTCACTAGTTATAAGTGCTGTAAGTGTTACATGTATATACTTACTAGAAACAAATTCATAGACGCAAGTGACAATTTAGGGTTCATCCTGTTTAGCATGCAGAGAAGAAAAAAAATATTAACCGTGCTTTTAAAAAATGATGAAGCTACCTTTTAGAATATCTCAAAATGAGTGTAAAAACTTTTGTAATATCAGTTTCGCCGGCGGAGATTACTTACTGAATGTGATCGTAATGAAGAACAGACAGGTTTGAGTGCACGTATTTTGACAGTTTTCGAGTAGCTCAATTCAGAACTTAAGGAAGTCAATAATTGAACGAACAATACCAAAAGAGAACGAATAGTACCTACAATAATTTATCTACACACCGACTCTGGAATATTCACCGAAGCGAGGCTAAACGCGTTCAATAGCATTTAAGAGTAAGAATTGCTTCATTCATGCAGTGCTTCACAGGGTTGGTATCTACGTGTAGAAACAGCAAGTACGGTTATAGAACTAGCTGAAAGAATGTGTGCTACCGAAACCTACTAACGCTGGGTAGAAATTGCTACGTAAATGTTTTGCATTGTGCCATTTTATTGTTGCTCTGGTTGTATTGTGCATTGATTTGCCTCAGGGCTTTGAAACGGAGTATTCTGGATATCAAAATAAACAGACCGGATTAGAATACTACCATCTGTTCTAACACAAAGACTAACGTCACTTGGAAAGCTGTAGTCAGCGCTGGAAGTAATTAAAGAGTGGTCTGTATCTTTGGCAAGGGATTGAGGCCGTGCCTATTATAAAAGATAAAACTGTCCCGGAACAACAATTGAAAATTAGAGAGGAATCGTCTGCCGCAGTGGAGTCCGAGGAAACGAGTAATTGTCTGGCCGAGCCATGTCAACGACACTACGTTGATCACGCTGCCTGTGCGTGCAGACCGCGCGCAATGTGTTGTGTGGGGTTCGATTCTCAACAGCTGCCACGCTAAAATGGACTTGGGGTGACACACTTGCCGCATGTTAGACGAGCAATGGGCCAAACTTACGACCCAATGTGTCCATCTGAACAGCACGTGACATCACGGAAGACGGAAATGGCGTGTTGAATTGGACTTCTTTAACAAGAACTGGTCCTTAGCAGCTTTAAAGAGATAGAAGTGGACAGAGAGAAGGGAAGCCTTTGCCCAGCAATGAGATATCAAAGGCTTTTATTAAAACTAGTGATCGCCCATTGGTCGAAATTCGACCGTACTTCATTTGAATAGAAATACATTATTAAATGAAAAAATATATATAATAATAAATATATAAAAAATAATATGGTTATATTTAACATTCAATAACACTAGAGACAAATAATATTAAAGACGAATATTCTCGATATGATCATAGACTTTAAAAATGAAATAGGTAAATAGGTATCTATAAAATTAATTTATCACCTATGGTTATACTGTCTTGACATTCAGTAAGACTATAGACACAAAATATTAAAGACAGATATTCTTGATTGGACCACAGATTTGGACCACAAACAAAAGAATATCTATGTATGTGTGTATTAAATACACTGTAATGAATAGTAGTGTGTAACGTGTTATTTATTGAAAATAATGTATTTTTACGCATAAATAAAAAAAATAGCTGTTACCCCGCGGGGTACGGGGGGCCTCGTCGGTGTCCCTACTCCACGTCGGCCGAGAGTATAAAAGACGCGCGCACAGGCGCGAGCGCAGTCGGACCTCTAACTAATAAGTTATTATTATATACCTTACCTACGTATTACATAAGAGTACCTATTGTAAAAGTTAACCGAAATTAAATGTATAGTCGGCAATCGCAGTTCCTATTTTCAGCTCCGCACACTTACCCAAGCATAACAAAAACCAAGGCCTGAGGCCTCAACATAGCTTTCGTCACTTCTTCTCTGTATAAACTATAAGTGTGCGAAATTTCAAACTCTTCCGTCCACCCAATTTTCGTAAAAAGGGATCCAAAGTTTTCGCTTCACGTATTAATATATAGATTAAAAATTGTATTGTGCATTGGAAGAAAGCAGTGAGTTTATGTATGTATGTACGTACTTATTTTATTATTTATGCACACACACTAAATTATATAGAGATGCGACATAACTGAAATTCAAATACAGTTCTGAGAAAGGACACGTGAAAAAGAAAAAAAAATCAATATAGTGCGGGAACAGAAAAATATGAATGTGACGTCGTAAACTAAAATATATTAACTAAATGACTACATACTAAGCACAAAGAAAAACATCTACTTAACTAATGAATACATAGTGCTAAAATATATTTAGGTTAGGTTTTCCGGGCCTATAGGCCTTTGAAACGTAACCTCCGCCTCCCGCAAATGCAGCGCGACGCGCATTTACGATTCGCTGCCGACCATTTCGCAAAAATCCATGCCACATTATAGCATTTTTTCTTTGAACCTTGTTCAACTGGATTAGTTTTGCTTTGGTTCGATTTTTTTTTCGGAAATTTTACTTTTTCTGTTACGACTAAAATTATTAATTAACATGTTTCTGTACAGAGTAAGTAAATAACCCTCGCTTTGGAAGCTTGCCTCAATATGGACAGCCTTTGTGGCCATACACACGAATAAACAAATATACCCTTTGTATGCGTGATGACCTCGACCCTTAGATGTCCTAAATTTATAGGACCCGCGTCGTCTACCCCACTGTTTTTAAACGGCCTGCTTTGTGTAACCCGCGCCGGTGGCAGTTCACCAATTAACTGAGGTTTGGTTGTAGCTGCCTAGCTAATGCAAGTTACACATTTCCTTACATATGCTGTAACTAACCGCTTAGCTCATAGGATGTAATATTTCGTGCTCAAATACTTGAGCATAAGTTGGGGACCTCCATGAAGACTTCTGTTATGCGCATCTGTAGTGCTATTCTGTAAAAATCTCACCGTGATACCTTGGGTGAAGTGAGCTTAAAGTGAGCTGTCATTAGTGTCAATCTCTAGCATCTGATGGAATGACAGCTCACTTTTAGGTAACTTCACCTAAGTTCTCACGGTGAGATTTTAACAGAATCAACATGCTGATATTAAGAGATTGGTGAAGTGATCGTAACCTGGAATTAATATTGGATGTTTATGGTTGTGATCGAGATCTGAACGTTCTAACTACTCTTTACAATTTCCCCCTTTTTCCAGGTTGGTAAGCACTGCTTCGAATCTTTTGCCTTGGCTAACCCTAATGCATGTCTCTAACGCTAATTCGCGATCTTCTGCGGTAATAAAGCTGAAGTTTTTCCTCGTAGTTACAGGTTCCTGCAGCAGAGGTAACTGAACAGAGTACTGTAAGGTGTCACAGCTTTGGTTCCAGGTAAGTCCCAATGTTTTCAATATCTCACCCTGTTTTATGTTGATTTCCCTTTTTACACCATCCTGTCCCTTGAACGTGTGCTTTTCATCTATGAACTTCTCTACTAGTTCACTGCTGTTGCTTGACCATTTCTGTAAGTTAAATCCTGCTTTAGCTAATAACGTATTCATTTGGTTATAAATCTACACGCCGTCATCTATTGAGTCACAACCAGTTATGAGATCGTCCATGTAATAATCTTTAAGTACTCTTTCAGCTGCCAGCAGATATTTGCCCGCATGATGAGGCAAGTACACTGCATTTTGGTTTTGTTCTTCTGTTTTTGTTATTGGCCTCATGTGACCAAGCTGCAAATATTCGTTGATTACTTCCTCATATTTTGTTTTTAAATCTGGGTTTTTACTAAGTTTCTAATGCGTAAAATCTATTAAGTGCTACCTTTCTTGCATCTCCATATTGACATTTTGGATCTGGACTTTTAAATGGTAAGTTAACTACTCTCTCTCTATCTCTTACCGTTTTATCCTTAAATATCTCTTCGCATCTTATTTCTTCTTCGGTAAGTATACGTCTGTTATTTTGTGGTTCTCTTTCTAATTCCCAGAATCTTTTTAGGACTTCGTCATCACCAAGCTGAGCAAGCATCACTGAAATACTCGATGTGTTATGACCAGCGAAAGCTATAATTCCTGATAAAATCCATCCCAAAGAGGTGCACTGAGCTACAATGCTACCACCTGGCTATAGATTTCGGCTCCCAACAACATATCCACTTTATCTGGTGTATTTTATCTAGGGTCTGCTAATTCTATATCGTTGCTTGTGCCCAGTCCAAATATACCGTTTCCCTACCAGGTAATAAGGACGTAATTGATTTGAAAACATATGCCTTGACTACAAGTTCAGCAGATGGGTCAACCCTAGACTGAATTTTAACCTCAACAACCGAATTCAGGAATAATTTGTTATGAGCATCAATACCAGTTATTGAACTTTTAGCTGGTGTTTTCTGTAACCCTAAACTCTGGACAGTATGTTCTATCACAAAAGATGCCTGTGAACAGCCATTTTTCGAAACAGCCCTCACTAGCGCTGTAGCTTATAGGGCTTGGTTATTTTTTCTGTACCTTTCGAAAACAAGTTACTACTTTATTTTCAGCTTCTTTTGTTTGCGAAACACCATCGCTAAACGAATTTACCATCCCTTCCTTAGACTCCTGCTCACCTTTAGGCTGCAACAAGGAGTGATATCTCCGCTTGCATATTTAACAAGAAGCTGTACACCTACAAGACCTGGCAGAGTGATTGTGCCCCAAACAAGTCGTGATCTAGCACAAACTTACGCCGAGTATCCACATCGTGGCTAACAAATGGCTTGCAATTTCTTATTTTATGCTCGTTATTACAAAGCTTTGTCCGCTATAGTCGCATTGGTTGCTGTGTGAAAAGCCTTTGCTTTATTAATATTAACAATATTTTTACTAGGTTTGGTTTCTAGGAATTCCAACGCTCTATACCGGCTTGTTAAAAAATCCTTGAACTGTTCAAATGTAGGCAGCTTATTTGAATCAGTGCTGCTGGTTACTTTTAGTTCCCAGTCCTTTCTATTGTCTGAATCTAATTTCAAACTTATAATATGAATGATCAAAATATCCCATGAAGCTGTATGAATATCTAAATTAGTTAGTGCGTTCAGGCAGTCCGATGTTGTATCCATTAATTCCTTTAAAGCACTAGTTTACTCTTGAACTATGTTTATTTGAATGAGCAATGTTTTCAAAATACAGTGAGACAAATATTTTTTATTGTTATACCTAGTCTCCAGTTGAGTCTAGCATCTATCATAATTTGCTTCTGAAATTGGTATATGACGTAAGAGCTGCTTGGCTTCTCCAGTCAAATAACCTTTTAAAATGTAACTTTATGTAGTAAGTTTCTGTTTATTAAAAATATTTTTATTATTATGATGTAACTAAAAATGTATGGTTATCGCAAATTTTCCTTTATCTGTGCTATAAGACGTTGCTTCGTACCAAATTTCAAGATTCTGAGTTCACGGGAACCCTGTAGGTTTTGATTCCCTTGCGAGTGTCGAAGTAGTATAAACAGCTGTATCTTTTGATTGCGTTGGCTTAGAAGTTTGAATTTTTCACGGCTCCAAGGAACACTAGACCTAAGTATTGGTTCCTGAGAAAAAGGGTCTTGACAGACAGACGGACGGACGGACAACAAAGTGATCCTATAAGGGTTCCATTTTTTCCTTTCGAAGTATGGAACCCTAAAAAATTATATTGGTTGAAGGAGCACGGCTATTCAACAGTTTACCGGAAGATATTAAAAAATGTTGCAAATAAGGGGGAAATTTATTCCTTTTATGAGATTCCGTTGCGTGCGCTGCGTAAACAGTTATAGTAACGCAGCAATTGTTTACAACGGAATTGTTTCTTTTAAAAAGATCCAAAAAAAGTCCGCGATAGCATATGACTATCTTTTAAAGTTGGCTCATTATAACGTTTTTAATTGTAGTCAATTCTAAATATTATAAAGCTGAAGAGTTTATTTGGTTGAAAGTACTAATCTCAAGAACTGACGTACGTTACTGTTGGATAGAGCAGAGCTCATTTATAGAGAAAGATTACGCTGAGACCCTTAGGAGCCGAGCAAAAAGGAAAAAAATAACGACTATGGGCAGGCGATGCGAGGGGCGGGGATGGGTCGGGGGAGCAAGAAATTTGACGCGGACGAAGTCGCAGGCAAAAGCTAGTGTATGTTTAAAAGTGAAAGTTCACTCATTCATACTACTCACTGGTTAATCACGAAATTTCAAAAACTACTGGACCTACGAAGAAATTTGGCACAGAGGTAGATTGTAAGTAGAAGAGGTCAGCTAAGACCAACTCCCCCGTAAAGAGTACGTGGAGTGGAAGTTTGTATGAAAGTCCGTCAGTTTTGAGGCTAGGTTCATCAAATTGTTTGTTTAGATACACGATTACAAAATAATTTACTCGTGTCTCAGCGTTTTTCGTAATTCTATTCCCAGTGAGCTGGAAAAAGGGATGAACTTGGGTGGAAAGTCTTTCATTTTCAGGGAAAACATCATTAAATTGATTATTTAGGCATATGGTTAGTAACTAACGCAACAATGTTTCCGACATCCACCAGTTTAGGCGGGGTATACTTTAATCCTACGCCTAGGAGGCAGGTTTGCGATCGTAGTTTGGTGGCATAAAACTTTTTACCAAAAAATTTAACCGCCGAAAAAACTGAAAAGCAAAAAATAATAAACCTTAAAATTATGAGTCGGCGCTGAAAAATCAATGAACAAAGATCACTCAAAGCGCCGACTCATAATTTTAAGGTTTATTATTTTTTGCTTTTCAGTTTTTTCGGCGGTTAAATTTTTTAGTAAAAAGTTTTTATTTTATAATTTTTTGTGGCTTTAATGTACTTATAATATTTGGCAAGGTATACCCTATCCAATGAATAAAGAATTATCAAAATCGGACTACTCTGTATAAAGTTATGCGTGGTTAAACATTACAATCAGTGAGTGAACAATCAATCATCCTCTGTTTTCCGACCCTTAGGGTTCGATTTTGTTTTCCAAATTTATATGGGACCACCCTCGAAGTATACCCTTTCCAATAAAAAAAGAATTATCACAATCGGACTACTATGTAAAAAGTTATGCGTGGTCATACATTAAAAAAAAATACGCGTCGAATTGATAACCTCCTCCGTTTTTTTCGTCGGTTAAAAATGCATAGAGAACGGTGCGGCCCATTCTCTAGTAAGTCCCTTAATCACGTCTTACGACACCCACGGGGAGAAATGAAATGGTGCTATTCTTTACTTCCGGCACCGACATCGCTACATATAATCAGCAATACAATTTTAGTATCGTGTTTAAATAGGTGCTGTTGTCGATGGTTCATTAAGAAGAATGCTGTTTACTTTGTGACCATCACCTTTTCGTAGTTATATTGTGTGCTAGCGTTGTCTTCATTGAAATAACAAACACACATAGAGGCGCAGACCTGCCGTGCAGGTGAATATGAACATTGTGGTGGCATTCCACTTATGAGCGTCGATTGTACGTCCTTTGTACGTAAAGCCGGGGTTATAAGCTTTAAAGTGCAATTTTTTGTTTAAGTCACATGTGCCCTCCCCGCCCCCCCTCTGCCTGCGAAATTCTTACGTAAGCGAAAAGAAATACGACACACAATGATTTCTATAGTTTTCCCGTGGGATAATTTCCAAAATCCACGAGAACTCTAAACGGCTCTAGCTACAGGAAAACAGACTTAACTCTTTGAAAAACATTGCTCTGTATTCACAGATTCTGAAAAAAAATGTACAGTTGGCGAGGAAATTTGGAATTATTACAAAAAATCTTTTGATGTCTGTCGATCTAAATTCTTATTCGGTTTATGTAGCACATGTTCTGGACCAACTGAGATTTCGGTAGTAAAAAAAAACAGAAATTGCAAAAATCTTTTCCCATATATTCTGCAATCAATGCTACGCCGACTTACTTTTTTTTTCATTAAAAAAAAAAACAAGTTGGAGTCTCATTTCGCAGTACACCAGTCTATCCACCATTGCACTGGTTGCTGCAACGAAGGCGAGCCGAAATTAATCAAAGAGAAAAGAAAACCGCAATATTTTGCCGAATGCCTGGCTGAGCACGTATGACAAATCGTGAGAAGCGTTGGACGGATTCTAATAAGTTTCGACATATCCTTTAGGTATTTACGATTCGCTAGTATGTGAATCCGGTCGCAGTAATTTGAGGCCCCGTTCACAAGGCTATGATCAGTACAATATTAAACTATATGGTTTTGGTATTACATGGCATATCCATACGGCATTTGTTTTGAATCACACCTATGAACAATGGGGTGTAGACGTGTGATCCCAACAATTGACCGTGTAATATTGTACAGGACAGCGCAGTGCGTTCTACAATACGGTTATTTGATGTCGCCTCAGTGGCACTATAGTCAAATGTCGGATTTTGGGACGGCTCATCCATGTTCAGTTGAGGTAATCAGTACGCTTGACTAGCGGTACTGATTAATTACATCTATGAGTTCTACTCTATAAAGCTTGCTGATCCGAATTCTAGGCATCAACGCATCCGAAATCCGTGCCTACAGTCATAGGTACTACACCGATTTACACGAAACATGTTTTTTTTTAAAATGTTGCTTCATCACCAACGGACTTCAATCTATAAATAAGCTACAAAAGGTCAACAGCAGTTTTATACACAGCGGAGTAAACTGCCTGTTGACTTCTGTGTAAATATTGAAAAATTATTAATTGACCTGCAATTCGTAGCTATGAAATATCGTACTTTTATTTTTTGATGAACAAGATATATTTTAAATAATATTTCAATTTAGATGATAATATTTACTTTATGTATACGGTAGAAGTTATCACATAACAATAATAACTATATGTAAAAGTACATAAAAACGATATTATCTTAATGATGAAACAAATATCATTAGGTAACTCCTAATGATATTTGTTTTGTAAATTGGTTAAAATTGCTAGCCGCCCACTCTGCGATGATGAGACACCGACACAAACTCTTAAACGGAACGAACGCATAATTTAACGTACCTACATATTATATCCTCGTTAGTACACTATAATATTTAGATCATAAAGTATCACCGAAGGAAGTTTTTGTGGGTGCGTGTATATTGTTCTTTAGGTGTGTGTGTATGGAGAGAAATCAAATACTGATTAGATTTGAATATATCGTCGTTGCAAATTTAAAATCTCCTATGTAACAATTTTCACAAATACGAGCTATGCATATATTTTAAAAGCGATTTTGTATACCTACCTATTGCAAAAACTCATATGTGAATATCTTAATGTATCGTTAAAATATTCGCTAATTTAATAAAATCTCATGTTTATTGACCATCGAAAACTCCTATGTGCCCTGATGTAATAAACTGTAAAACCACTTATGTGACAAAAAGTTGCAACTTAAATCTCCTATGTGCAGAAAAATAATTAAATTTATATAAATATACGCTGAACGACACATTGATATACGACAAATTCTATCTCAATACATTATAAGTCCTTTACACTTTACATCTAAAAAAAAAATAAGAATGTTTCCTCAGTTTCTTTTTCAGGAAACAGTTTTTTTCGTTTTTCTCGAAAAGTTACTTTTTACACATAGGAGATTTTAAATTTGCAACGACGATATACTTTACTTCACGGATCGAATTACATTAGGAATTTGGTAAGATCGTAAGCGCGTCTATAGATGATGGTGTCTGCGGGCCTACTGTCCGTCACCGGGCACTGCGCATTTAACTCGAATACAAAATCAAGCGTCAGCGCCCCTACAAAGTCAATTGTCTTTTACTACTCCGTGGTGGCCATCGTAGTCAAACTGTCAGATAATCATGAAATTAATCCGTCAATATCAAAACCCAACCTATATTTACATGTATAGCATAATCAGCCTATATTGTTCCCACTGCATGGACACAGGCCTCTCCTTAGTGAGAAAATTGACAAGGACTATCATTTGATATGGTTACTAGACCCCTTTGACAGCTAAATCATTTTACGATATTGAGGATGTGCCTTTGCGCGCGACATAACATGAGGCCGATATCGGAGTGACCCTATAACGATGTGAACGCGCTGGTAATATCATTTAACAATTTGCAGGTGGGTATCGGACTGACCGCCTGTGACCGTGCGCGACGGAGTAAAGCCACGAAACCCCGTTTCGAAATATTAGCACACCACGATATGTGGAATAAATAAAAATATGCTCATAGTTTCCGTAACATGCGTCGAAAGACGACTTATTTTTCGGATTAGGAACTTAGTAGGTCCCGAAATTGTGTTATAGAGATAAAAAATAAAGATAATTTCATCAAATTAATTTTACACCGAAATCTCAAAGCATAGTGGGATTGTGGCCAAAGGGTATTGTATGTTATTGCAGGCGACGTGTCCAACGCGCATTGGACTGCATCACTAATATTATGGCAATGAGCACCATTGTTTGAACACATCACGGGATATTCCACTGAATTCATAATCAAGATACCCGGCAAGCAGGAGCATGAAAGAACTCTAAGAGCCAGTATACTTCCTTGGAACTAGAGTGCAATTTATCACAATTTTATTGCATTATCTCACAAACAATAGACCCTCACTTTGAACACTTCAAAATCTGTTACTCTTCCAGTTTACTCGTAAGTTTGTTAGCCTGTAAGAATATTCTAGATGCAAAATTTACAATATTATGACATTACTTTATTTTATAACATAAGAATTCCTAGGCATTGGAGAAAGTATGATCTAAAAAATAGTAATTGAAACGACGACATTCCCGGCAATTCTGAGAGTTGGAATAATGTATATGTATCTTTTATATAAAATTTTGTAATATTTTATAGTTAGTCATTTGATTTTACACATTACACACAAAAATTGTGAACAATTTTTCTAATCTAATCGTTAAGTTTCATCAGATAAATACTATAAATTTATTCTCATTTGGTCACGCACGTGTTTGCAAAACATTCGCGAACGACACTCATATTTAATACGACTACGTTAGGATGTTACAATTATGTGATGATGGACCGTGCAATTTCTTTTCGGCTTTTCTCCTTAGGAAACTACCAATTGGAACCATACACCTAGCTTCTGACGTTTCTTAAGTGCCCATGTAGGGTTATGTGAAATAAAATATTCTGATTGTGATGCATCAGTTCGTTCAGTATAATTAATATAATAATAATAAGCCTGATATAGTGGTGATAGACCGGTTAGCGCGCCGTACAATGATAGTCGATGTTACCATTCCGCATGATGGCAACCTCGTGAAAGCCTCAGCTTGTCCTTCTCAGAAGGAGAAACAGATTAAATATCTCGACTTAGCACACGAGGTTGTTGACATGGTGAATGTTGACTCGGCTGTCATTGTGCCGATTGTCGTATCAGCCAATGGGCTGATGGCCGATACCCTCGACTAACACCTGTCGAGGCTATCGTTAGGTGGTTGGATCAAGCGCCTGATTCAGAAGGCAGTACTCCTTGACACGGCTCGCATCGTGAGGAGGTTTCTGTCTCTGGAGCCCTAACCACCGGTAGCTTGGACCCTGCTCCCGCTACTGATGGATCACTATTTTTTATATTTTTTAATGTAAAAATGTATTTTTTTTGTAAAAATATTTAAAAATGTAATTAAATATATTGAAAAATAAATAAAATAATAATATCTCCACCGCCGTATCTCTACGTTGATGTCGTGGTGGGGCTTGCCTGTTCCAATGAGCCCTAGGTCTGTTTCGTTAGAGTTTACTAACGAGACAAACCTAGTGTGAGAAGCCTGAATAAGAGAGATACAATCCAATCCAAGCCAAGGTCGCACATGCCGAGGGCTGCATGGCTAGGGGAGAGCAGTAGTCATTAGTGTGCCAACTCTGGATAATAGGGGACTTCGAGTTTTATTCACCCTTGCCACAGTGAACGCAGGGCTCTGCTGTGGTTGACTTTTTAAGTCCCTAGCTACTCGTGGGAACAACATGAATACTCGATCTAAAACAAAAAAACTACTTCAGGCAAGTTTGCCTCAGATAGATGACGACACTTCGCAATTCTCTTCGTCATCTTCTTCAACTCTTTTTCCTTCTATCCCATCAACATCACAATCGTTTCGCTTCACGCCGACGCCATCATCATCATCAATCAGTGGACAGTCAGCGAATGTTGTACAGGAGACAATTATTGTCGACGAAACTGTACCCACCGCTAGAACTGCAACAAGTCGTAGGAAATAGAGCATTGAAATGAATAAATTCATCCAACGCACTTATCTTCATCTTACTAATAAGGACACAGACAAAAGCGCGTACCTTCCATCGCTTCACACTCATTTTCTAGAAAAATATCCGGATATGCAAGTAAGTCCACAAAGAATAGGTGACCAACGTAGAGCCATAGTGCAAAAGAAATTGTTATCATAAGACACAATAGATCAGATTTATGAAGAAGTAAGAGCCGAGTTACAAATGGTTCATACACAAATACAGCAACACTCAACACAAACAAAAACATTCATTAACAGTCAAAGTGGGCAGCGCATGAAATGGACGAACGAATGTAATGAAAAAATCATAAGAATAAATTATATTGTTACACAATTGGAAACAAATAAAACAGCCTATAGAAAACAATTATATGAGGAATTCATAAATACATATCCAGAATTAGCACATATATCAGAGCAAAGATTATCTGATCAAGTAAGAGCCATTATCAACCAATATATAATATACACCAGCAGATTAGAAGAAATTAAAAACCAGGTAGCTGCTGAATTAAATAATAAAAACACGAACACACACAGTTTAGAAGACGTAAATAATGAGTATTTGAATATACAACTACATAACGATTTAGAACAACCTCAAGAATATATTCAAACACTGCATACGCAAAATTCAAATTCCGTAACTTCTGACACATATGCGAATACCGGCACTACAAACGTAGTCCTAAATGGTAACCTAGATATTGACACCATATCTCACACACGCACAAACACAGACGAACACTGCAATCTTTTTAACAACATCGATATTGGTCAATTTGGACCTACCCAAACTACGTCTGATACTGCCCCAGAAACTAACACAGAAATAGAATCCACGTTTTAACAAACTCAACAATTGTTTTCTGATACACACCCCACTAATAGGCCATACATTCCCAAACAGAAGACATCTAGAAAGTTCTCTGCCACAGTTACTAACATTAATAATTACACACATTTTATTAATGACAGTAGAAGTAAAAAACTAATAGCTGCAGTAGAAGAAATAAAAACAAAATATCAACTACATGTGCAACACGAAAATTCAAACACACAGTTAGTAAACTTTTTGACACTTTAAAATAAAAATTAAACACAGCATCCAGTAGACTTAAAAGATATATCACATGCACGAACCGCAAAATACAAAACACAAAATTTAGCAATAATGAGAAAATATTTTATAGGAATCTCGTAGCTAATAATAAAGACACCACGAACCAAACCCCCGAGACATCTCATCCGGAAAATATTACGAGAATATTGGGAAAATCCAGTACACCCTATTAATCACGCAGTCTGGATTAAGGAAGCAACACCAGAAATTCCCGATATGGAGTTTGAATTCACACCAGTAAACACGTTTACAGATGTCATCAAACGCACACACAACTGGAAATCTCCAGGCTTAGACAATATTCACAACTACTGGTATAAGAAATTCACTAGCATCCACCCATTCATATATAATCACCTAAACACATTCATTCAGTCACCACACTTGCTCCCATCATATATAACACATGGAGTTACATACATGATACCTAAGTACATGAATAACACAACAGATCCAGCCAAATATCGACCAATCACTTGTTTACAAACCTTTTATAAAATCTTGACAGCCTGTGTAACTGAAATAGTATACGGGCACTTAACCAACCATAACATTCTTGCAGAACAACAAAAAGGTTGTCGTAAAAGCAGCCAGGGATGTAAGGAACAACTCACTATCGACACGATTGCTATGAACAGCGCAGTAAAAAGCAAAAAAGGCATTCATACCATGTTCATCGATTACCAAAAGGACTATGATACAGTTCCGCACAGCTGGTTGATACGCGTCCTAAATATCTATAACATCCATCCCACACTCAGATTTTTCTTAGAATCTACAATGCAAAATTGGCAAACGGTACTTAAAATAAATCAAGCCTCCAAGTTTATGGCCACTGAACCAATCCACATAAAACATGGTATATCTCGAAGTGATGCTCTAAGCCCTTTATGGTTTTGCATGGCACTCAATCCACTTTCACACCTACTAGATAATACTAACACAGGATTCACATTGACAAACGAAAACACAAAATTCACATAGACACATCTAATGTATATGGATGATATTAAGTTGTACGCAGCAGATAAAACATCACTCTTTCATTTAGCAGACACTACACAAGACTTTGCTAACGATATTATTCTGCAATTCGGGGTAGACAAATGCAAGTTTTGTCAATAGTAGAAGGAAAACCACAAAATAATAGTTACACACTTGAATGAGATCAAACTATTGAGCCAGTGGATGAACACAGTACTTATAAATACCTATATAGGTTTCAAACAGTCAAGACAGATAGAACAAGAGATGACAAAACAAAAACTACTCAAAAAATTTACACACCGCCTTAACCTTATCTTTAAACCAACCTTAACTCCAGAAATACAATAAAAGCTATCAACACATTTGCAATACGCATTCTTACATACTCCTTCGGAATTATACGATGGTCAAAAACAGATATCAGAAAACTACAGCGTATTATCAATACACTCCGTACCAAACACAGAAAACACCATCCTAAATCATGCATACAGCGACTAACGCTACCATGCCAAGAAGGAGGAAGAGGATTAGTAGACATACACAACTTAACATAAACAAATACTTTCACTCAGATCGTACTTCCACAACAAATCAGAATATTCGTCACTACACAAATATGTAACAGAAGCAGATAAAAAACTTACACCACTCAACTTACGAAATAGAAACACTCAAATTAATGAAATTCTCATAAGCATACAACAAAAATTGCAGCATGGTCTGGAAAAACGCTTCATGGAAGACATCAAGCTTACCTGAGTCAACCACACGTCGACATAATTAAGTCGAACAACTCAGGCTCAAACGAGGTGAATTGTTACCTGAAACTGAAGGTTTCTCGCTTGCGATCCAAGATCAAGTAATAGTAACCCGTAACTACAGAAAGTACATAATCAAAGACCTCAATCAGCCGTCTGACACATGCCGACATTGCAACAGTGCCTCTGAGACCATTCAACACATAACAGGGGCCTGTCGATCACTCGCTCAGACAGATTATAAACACCGACATGACCAAGTGGCCGCAATCGCACACCAACACTTAGCACACCAATATAAACTTATAAGTGAAATGATTCCCTACTATAAATACAAACCTGAAGTTATTTTAGAAAACAGGAATCATAAAATCTATTAGGACCGAACAATAATTACAGAAAAAACTATAAACTACAACAGACCTGATATCACAGTTCACGACAAAATAAATAGTTTACTTGATAGATATAGCTATACCTAACTCGCACAATATTCAAACTACAATATCTGAAAAACTTGGTAAGTACTAGGATCTCGCCATTTAAATTAAAACCCAATGGAAAGCACAAACAGTCCATATCGTTCCTATAGTACTCTCATCTACCGGTGTAGTACCGAAGGCTCTCACACAAAGTCTTAACACACACATAGGCCTTCTCACACACTTTACATGCTCCAAAGCCACCATACTCAACACCTGTCGCATCACACGAAAATTCCTGACTTCTTCTACACTATCACCCACCTTTTCAATTTAAATTTCCCCTTTACACGCTTGGTTCCGGCCCGTGTGTAAAGGTCGTTAACTCTCTTAAATGGGAAGAAAAATAAAGAACTCAAAATAATAATAAAAGCCATTTATTCAGACCATTTAAAAATTATGCTACTACAATAAAATTATTTAAGTTGAGAATATAGCTAAAAAAATAAAACGAATTTATTGTTGACACCGGCTGTCTTGGTCTGTGTGCCCATTGGCAAAGGCCTCCTCCATTTCCTTCCATTTTTTCCTATTGACTGCTATTCGGGTCCACAGTTTACCTCCTGCGGGGTCTAGCTCAATCTAATATATAAAATTCTCGTGTCACAGTTTTCGTTGCCATACTCCTCCGAAACGGCTTGACCGATTTTAATGAAATTGTTTGTGCTTATCCGGTATCTATAAGAATCGGCCAACATCTATTTTTCATCGCCCTAAATGTTAGGGGTAGTCCACCCCTAAATTTTATTTTTATTTTTTAGACAAAATTTTTAATTTCTATTTTTTTATGATACAACATACAAAAATACATACAATCCTCAATTTTTTTATATGGCAAAACAACGTTTGCCGGGTCAGCTAGTATCAATATAATTATGTTAGTGAATAAATATTGTTCGCACTATTCCAAGTTTGATATCACACGTTCGTGGAATGCATTGCCAGTTGAAATAAAACGCGCGTAAAGGAACATTACTTGGCGTTGTGATCTTGTCTTCTACAGCTAGGCAATTATCTTCAGTCTTAATTTTTTTTTAATTGCTTATGTGCTTGTATGTATCTACACATAAATACATACATACAATCACGCCTTTTTCCCATGGGGGTAGGCAGAAACCACGGAACGCCACCTGCTACGATCTCTACACACTCCATTTGCCTCGTTCAGATTCATACAATTGGTCATACACACACGCCGGTTGCGAGTTCTACGCACCTGACTTTTCTGAAGAACATCACCAATAAGGTCACTATATATGTCCTCCTAGGGCGTCCCCTCCTGGTGTTTTCACTCACATCTGCCTTGTAAATACCTAACCTACCTGTATGTATCTATATATGTATTATTATTTACATCAACGACAGCAAGATTACCGCAAAGAGATCGCAGAAAGTGACAATGCCGACAATTGTATAATTTGTAGTGTTTGACTTATTTGTTGTGCTAAATGTATTTTTGTGATGGCAATTTTTATTATGTTTATTTTTTCCTTGTGTAGGACGCAGGAATCCGCTGGATGCCGGAAGTAAATAACCGATGCAGTAGATGGCTCTCGGCTGAAATGATGTTGATGAAAATATTGTATTTTTGTGGTTAAAGTGATTATATTTTATGTATATAAAGTGTTTAAATAAATAAAAAATGATAAGTGTTTATCTTAGAACCTTTTCTAGGATTTTTAAAAAAAACAGCTATCACGCTTTCGCCCAAGAGCTTTATTTCTGAAACTCTCGGCGAAAAAGCATAGTAAATATGCAAGGATATATGCTATGTTATGCCGCTATATATGTAAGGATTTATGTTTAAATTTACCTCAGTTACTAACATAGAATAAGTATACTAACAAGTTGAGTCATAGTTACTTTAAATAAAATTTGAATATATATATATAGTTGGCTGCTATTTCGGACGTATTCAATTTTAAATTAACAACGAAGTCCTGTTGCTCCGACGTCGTTCCTTATTATATCTTAAACTTACAGTAATATTCTTAAACTAAAATGATTTCCGGAAAATCCTGTCCTAAAGCTCGACAATTGAATACCATTATTTTACGTTTTGAGAAGTTAACCCATTAGAGCCTAGCGTTGCCATATGGCAACAGTCTAAAACTCAAAATTGGATTTTTTTCTTTTTTGTAGTGGTGTTACTGAGACGTAATTCAACCCGAATATAAACAAAAAACAAGAGTTCCAAAACTCAGGCTCTAATGGGTTAAGTAAGCAGCTTTGGCCATCATCAGTATAGCGAACAAAATGTTAATTTGTGATGTAACTTGCACTCAATTCAAGTTAATGTACTGCAATTATAAAATGAGAACCTTCTTTGTCAGGCAGTCTTTTAACAAGAGGTTATTTTGGAAATTTTTCTTTATTTATTGTTGTATTTTCAAACAATTATTTAACCGTTTTGTTCTAGCTGCATTACATTTCATGACACTGTTGCAAAAAAATACTTCAGTTCAAACAAAAACATACAGTTATGAATATATACCATAAAATACTAGAATGATTCACAGTCTAGACAAACTACAAAATTGAGGCCCATGACTTTTTGCTAATGTAATGTTAGTTGGTTAATTAGGTACTGCGAAGTTCTTACACAACGGAGGTACTAAATATACTTTTTCAACCCTTTTCCTTCTCTTCCATATTTCCTTGTATACAATCTGTAACAGAGAACAGCTAGATCAACAAAGTACTTAACAATGTCAATAACGCCCACGTGTAGTCCTCTTCAAACGATGTCCGCTATACTCCGTCCCATATTTATGATTCACTTTACAAAGAACCCCGTGTCGTGTTGACGTGTCCCCATTAAATTTGCCTCGGCGCTCATTTTACAAAGAGTACCACAGTGTCCTTGCATTATTGTTCTGATTTAATTGATGCTCAGAGTTCGTTTTACAGTTAACACCAAAATAAAATGAAAACTTAACATAACATTTTGATCCTATATCTTTATTCTGAATGATAATAGTGTGTTTTTCTGTGCGATTGTCAGTAATATCAAGGTGTTGCTGGCTTGCCGTGTCGAACTGGGTTGTATCGAATTATCAAAATACGTGCTTTGACATGGGTGTGCGGACCAGTCCCTCCTAGTACTAGTGTGTTTCTAGTGTAAAGATTTTTTAAATAAAATTTAGAGTCCAGACGTCATAATGAGTTACATCTTGCGAACGTGGGACCATTTTATCTACACAGAAGTTATGATTATCTATCAGACTACTGGATATATAGACTCCGGACCAGTTCCTAAGATGTTTTTTTTTTTCACTCAAGGGAGTAACTTCTAGTTATCAGCTGATGATTGAATGAATTCAGCAAATTACGAGGCTTTTAGCAGCACGCAGTTGGCTCAGGTATTTCGAAGCGGCAAACAACGTTTTACAGTATTGATATTATACTAACAATATCCTAATAATTCAGTACAGTGCAGTTGTTGCGGCATTACGCGGCTTTTGTATCCACGGTGACTCACCGTAGTTAACTGTATTGTAATCAAGGCTTTATGTTTGACTGCATGTATCACATATTCGGAAAACGTATCTGCCGCGCAACAACAGGCTTATTCCAGATTATTTTAGTGAATCCGTTTGTTATTAAGTTAATAATAAATATTTGTGGAAACTTTTGACAGAAATAATGATCATTTTGTATTTCCACGACCCGTATTTAGATGCCGAAAAGGGCACATTATTGGTTATTTAATGTGTTTCGCTTAAATCCCAGATTTTTGCATTTCTGTAGGAAATTATTTTATATTTTATGTTGTTTTTATTATATTGTGAACATTTACGGATCGTGTAGATACAGCATAATACGAGAAGGGAAAATCCTTTGTTTTCGTGTTCATCTGAATTATTTTGTATAGCATTCCGGTTGCTATGATTTTCGTTTGTTATAGGGACATTTCACGTCAAGCGGACAGGGAAAAAAAGTGAGGTTCTGAAATTTGTTCATAGTAGGTCCATATTAGGTAGTTCATATTAGGTAGTTATACTTCTAGTAGATATAAATACGAACACAATTATTTTTTTCATATGATGTGTATTTGTCTAGTTATGGGCTCGTAAAGAATCGTCTAAATCGAAATTTGGATTTTTTAGAAGAATTTTTTCATATTGAAAACAATTACAATGAATTTTCAAACTACGCGATTTGTATAAAAAATATACTGATCTTTTAAAAAAAAGAAACAAATGTTTATGAGCAAAACTAAGTCATGTGCATTTGGGCACGCCACAATTGCGGCGGTAAGTCCTCTCTTTGAGAAGTGGATAGAGAGGCACCACGGCGTCCTCACCTTCCGCCTGACGCAGATTCTCACCGGGCATGGGTGCTTCGGGGGGTTCCTGTTCAGGATAAAGCGGGAGGAAACGCCCGGGTGTTTCCATTGCGAGGATCGTCTGGAGGACACGGTGGAGCATACGGTGGAGGTGTGTCCTGCCTGGGTGGAGCACCGCCGTGTCCTCGCGGAGGCGATCGGCGGCGGCGACCTCTCGTATCCGGCCCTGGTGCGAGCCATGGTACGGAGCGAGATGGCATGGGAAGCCGTCACCTCCTTGTGCGAAGCATTAATGCTCGCGAAGGAAGAGGCGGGGCGCGTGAGGGAGTGGCAGTCTCTGCGCCCTCACATCCCTAGCCGCCGCAGAAGGAGACGCCCCGGGCGTCGGGAGTCAATAGCGGACTCCCGGCCACCGTAGCCGCGAACTTGCGGGCGGCGAGCAATGGGTAGCTCGCCGCGCGGTAAGGACCAGGCTCGGGTCGATGGCGCGTAGTGTTCCACGCGCGCTGCAAAGAGATGTCAGCAGCACTGAAGGTGTCTGCTAGGACCGATGCCTGCCAGGGTCGCGAGATTGTTCAAAAGCGATACCTGGCACAACGGCAATTGAAGGAACACGGGTGGGTTTTAGTAAATAAAAGTCTGACACGCCCTCCCGCTCCGCCCAGAGCGGGAGACTGTCATTTGATGATTTCCTACGCAAAAAAAAGTCACTTGACTTTCATCATTATTCTTCTTTTTTTCTGTCATTGAGATTCAGACCGCAGCGGGAAAGTAATTAGTATCTAATGAAATACTGCGACTGATCGATCGTTATTAATTGACTCGTCTTTAAAATAGTTTGACGTTGAAATGAAGTGTACAAGTAATACTTCGATGCAGACAGAAGTCGTTTAACACTTCCGATTTTTAATGAAAATTACTGAGCTTAATATTTGATTAAAGTTGGAACAAAAGAAAATAAAAAGTCTCAACTATTATTAGTATAAGATGCTGAATGCTGAATCAATCGAATTTATTTAGATGAAGTATTATATAATAGTTATTCTAATATCACTGACAACTGAATTGTATTCTAAAACCTTGAAATACTCGTAGGTCTGTTCCCAAAGTTGCGACGAAAAAATCGTCAAGGCTTCATGTACACGCGGCTGCAGCTGCACAGGCCGGCGCTATGGCGCCGGAACGCATGATTGTGAATACGAATGAATATAGCGAAAGCGTTGCATCGCCACCGCATCGGTGCCGTACCGGTGCCGCGCGGGAACCGCGGCTGTATCGCATTTATTTATTACCTTTATGCACAAGTAAAAATAAAAAACTGTACAAAATCGGATTTCAGCCTGAGGCATATTCTACCAGCCAACTTTCGGATGAAACAGAGTCAAAACATGGCAGGTGCAACAGACGGGATCAATGTCTCGGAAACAACAATAAAATACATGAATAAATACTATTACATATATGTCTACCAACTTTTGAAAGATATCTTTACGGGCCTTTATTTTAAAAGAAAGCGGATTCCAAAGAAATCGATGAAGAACAGTGAGACGGACATTGTAGAAGACGATTGTTGGTGGAACAAACATTTTTAGTATGGGCAGAGCATAAATATATAATTTGGGAAGTCCGGTAAAAAGAAGAAGTGGGTTCTGGCGAGTGGATAGCCATTTTAAAAGCAGACGGGGCGCGGATACGTGGTCATAGATATACGTGGTAAGATTGAAAACAAACCCAATGGAGTTGTTAAGAATGCCGCCAAGTTTACACGATAAAATGATGTCTCTAAATAGCACACTTTTTCAGCAATCATCAACAAACATTACATTAGTTCCACTATCGGTCAAGACATGGCGCTGAACTAAAACTGCAATACTATGGGCAATAGTATAGTACTCTAAAATCTATACTAATATTATAAAGCTGAAGAGTTTGCTTGTTTGTTTGATTGAACGCGCTAATCTCAGGAACTACTAATCTGAATTGAAAAAATATTTTTGTGTTAGCCTATTTATCGAAGAAGGCTATAGGCTATATAACATCACGCTACAACTAAGAGGAGCGGAGCAGTAATGAAAAATGTTGCAAAAACGGGAAAAATCGCATGGGTAGGCGATTCGACGCGACGGGAAGGGTTGGGGAACAAGTCGCGTGCAGAAGCTAGTGTGTATATCTGATGGTACGGAATCCTCGGTGTGCGAGTCCGATTCGCTCTTAAATAATATGGTATCTCAATATATAAATGGAAAGTAGACTTCTTGAACAAATCAAATCAAATATTTATTTGCGTAAAACATGGTATAAAATGGTGTTAAATACAAAATATGGAACAAACATGTTTAGCTAGGATATAACATAGCATACAAAATTATAAAGTTAGATGAAGAAGGCAACAATCATCAACATTTTTTAGGGTTCCGTTGCCAAATGGCAAAAAACGGAACCCTTATAGATTCGCCATGTCTGTCTGTCTGTCTGTCTGTCTGTCCGAGTATGTCACAGCCACTTTTCTCCGAAACTATAAGAGCTGTGCTATTGAAACTTGGTAAGTGGATGTATTCAGTAAACCGCATTAAGATTTTCACACAAAAATAGAAAAAAAGCAATAATATTTGGGGTTCCCCATACATAGAATTGAAACTCAAAAATTTTTTTTTCATCAAACCCATACGTGTGGGGTATCTATGGATAGGTCTTCAAAAATGATATTGAGGTTTCTAATATCATTTTTTTTTTACACAATAATATTTGGGGTTCCCCATACATAGAACTGAAACACAAAAAAAATAATTAATCAAACCCTTACGTGTGGGGTATCTATGGATAGGTCTTTAAAAATGAAGTTGAGGTTTCTAATATCATTTTTTTCTAAACTGAATAGTTTGCGCGAGAGACACTTCCAAAGTGGTAAAATGTGTGTCCCCCCCCCCGTAACTTCTAAAATAAGGGAATGATAAAACTAAAAAAAATATATGATGTACATTACCATGAAAACTACCAACGAAAATTGGTTTGAACGAGATCTAGTAAGTAGTTTTTTTTTAATACGTCATAAATCGTATCAATCAAATCAAATCAAAATATTTTTATTTCATATAAACCTACATGGGCACTTATGAAACGTCAGAAGCTAGGTGCACGGTTCCAAATAGTTGGTTCCTATGGAGAAGAGCCGGCAAGAAACTCCACGGTTACTCTTTTAAAAATAATTCGTTTTTACAATTGTTTCAAATTACAGTGTTAATAGTATGGGAGGACAGTGTAGGCCTGTCAACAAGTACCAGGTACTGAATAAGATAGAAAATTGTCTACAGTCTACAAGGCATACAACGTTCTCACATTCACAAAGTATAAAATAATCTATAAAATAATCTACATAAATAATATTATTTCTTAAATAAGACATATTACATTATTTAAACCAAATGTCATTATTGCCATGACAACTAATATTAAAGAGTACAATGTACAATTGTAGGTGTATAATTTCAAAAATTAGTAAATGTGAAAGAATGTAAAAACTGAAAAACTTGAATACAAAATGTACATCGTCATTCGGGAGCAGTTAATAGACACAGGTCATCCTGTAATGAGCTACCAGAGAAACCACATGTGCAGAAGGAATTATTGCCAAACTTCCTTGTCTTCAACGTAGTCTTTTATCTTATAATATGCTTTTTTGATAAGGACACGTTTATAAATCACAATTTACCTTTCATTCAGTCAACTCAAATATAAAAATTAAAAAAAAAAACATTTAATTTCATAAACGATGATGACGAATGATGATGATGATGACCTGCAGGTTTGTACGGAACCCTCGGTGCGCGAGTCCGACTCGCACTTGGCCGGTTTTTTATCAACAGTTTCGTTTCGTTATGCAGTTTACAAGCGGTTCCTGCGCGGCGCCAGTCGTCATCGGTACGGTGACGGTGCAGTGTATATGTTACCGGGCAAACCCGATTTCAGGACAAACTAGTTTTGCCTAGGATAAACTAGTTCTTCCTATACGCGATAGGATTAACTAGTATAGCCTAGTCCAAACTAATTTGTCCTAAGCCCGATAGGATAAACCAGTTTAGGCTAGTCCAAACTAATTTTTCCTAAGCCCGATAGGATAGACCAGTTTCGGCTAGGTCAAACTAGTTGATCCTGATATAAATACGCACACTCTAGGATAAACTGGTATGGCCTAGTCTAAACAGAATCAAACTGTTTTAGAGGTAGCAGATGAAAACCAAGGCTCTGAAATATCGTTAAGGAATGCAGCTACGAAACATTCCGTTGGATCAGACCAAGGGTTTGTGAGATGCAGCTGCAACAAAAACTGGTCCACAAACAGATGCCAGTGCAAGAAGGGAATGATACTCTGCAATTCTAAGTGCCACCAAAGTAAACCATGTCAAAATAAATAACAATTTTAATAATTAAGATAAGATTATTGCTTCTTTAAAAAAAAAATACACTTATTATTTGCTATAGTATGATTATTTAACATACAGTTTAGTCCATAACTTTTAACGACGAGGACGAATCATTATGGTTTTAATAAAAATGATTATTTTTCCAATTACGGAGTATTTTATTCAGCTTATCTATTTATTTTGACTTTCTAGTAATACTATAATGTTTAGACTAGGCTATATCAGTTTATCCTAGAGTGTGCCAACTAGTTTGGCCTAGCCTAAACTGGTCTATCCTATCGGGCTTAGGAAAAATTAGTTTGGACTAGCTTAAACTGTTTTATACTATCGGGTTTAGGACAAATTAGTTTGGACTAGGCTATACTAGTTAATCCTATCGCGTATAAGAAGAACTAGTTTAGCCTAGGCAAAACTAGTTTGTCCTGAGATCGGGTTTGGCTGGTAACATATACACAAACATACGATCCGGCGCCGTTGAAATTAAGGTATTTTAGAGTAAGGGGCTTAGAAGCTCCCCGCTCTAAAGTGCCGCGCGTTTTTAAATTTATAAAGATGGGTTTCACCGCGGTTTTCATAGAGTCTTCTCAATCCATGTTTATCGGAGCATTAAATATGAATTTAAAATAACTTTTTGATGATGTTTATACTTTAGAGTATAATATTCTAAGTATTAACTGTATTTTTCTCATTTGTTTCGATGTGATTATTTTTCTTTGTAAAGTAAACCGATATGACGCGCGTCGCAGACATATTGTAGAATCTAATGGCTTTTAGGGGTGCAACCGGGTCATGACCAGGCGATGTCGATCGTCGCCTCAAATGTCATCTGATACTTACAATAGAGATCAATAAATACAATATGTCATCGGCCCATGATATAATATTACACTTAACAGTGAGCAGCCGCCCCAGCAGTTAAAACTCACACCAGGCATAAACGCAATTTACATTCGGACGGTTGATTAATCAAAAGCACAACTTCCAGTCGCATCTTGGTTAAAATTTTACTTTTAATCCGACGGACTTTTTCACTTATTTAAATAAACATACATATTCATTTTTTATAAGCCTTTTTTGTGCTATCTTTTCTCGTGTTGGCCCCCGCCAACAAGCTTAGACCATCACACCACCTTTGCCGTGGTCTACTTCGACGGTAACTTTAGTATATTATTTAAATTGTACTAAATAATCAAACTACTGGGAATGCACGTCGAAGAACACATCGACGACCAGTGAATAATAACAAAAAATATATAAAAAGGAGAAGATTTCAATCAAATTTTAGTTGTGGTTAGGTGACCAACACTAAACCCAAAATTAATTTGTAACAAGAATGGAATTGCTTCAGTTACGAACAAATATTCAATCCGAATCTTACGAAATCTTCCGCGGAATTATTTAACCGATTGCATAAAAACTCTTAAAACACAGTTAAAAACGCCCTTTAAAAAGAAAACTTTTGTTCCCATCAAATATTTTCCTGTTCAAACAACCATCACAACGGAATTTCCCATTGACAAAAGTCACGAAAATTCTAACAAACTTTCATCTCTATTTATAACCATATACCCCATAACCCCTTTGGTGGAATAATTTTGACAAATCCGGGTCACTTTCTGTATATACGACAACTCTTGTGCAAAACGTCACACGTTTTACTAGGTAAATTATTCTTTAACAAAATATTGTTATATTTTAAAAATAATATGCAAAAAAAAAGTTACTCAACTAGATACACTCAACTAGATACTTACGTTAATATGTAGATAAATAAAAACTGTAACTAGGGCCAGTAGCGCGGACTACGTTTTACATGGTTGTTCCAGTAATCCATCAAAATCGAAAACCTACATAATCACTACCCAATACCAAATAAGTGATTAAATGAAGAGCAAAGAAGCGCGATGGAAATCGCCATCGCACATCTATTACATGAAATAACTAACTATAATGTTCGCGAAGGAGGAGGCGGGGTGCGTGAGGGAGTGGCAGTCTCTGCGCCCTCACGTCCCTAGCCGCCGCAGGAGGAGACGCCCCGGGCGTCGCGAGTCGATTGCGGACTCCCGGCCAACACAGGCGCGGGCTTGCGGGCGGCGAGCAATGGGTAGCTCGCCACTCGGTAAGGACCAAGCTCAGGTCGAAGGCGCATTGTGGTCCACGCGCGCCTCTAAGAGATGTCAGCATTAACTGAAGGGGTCTGTGAGGACTGATGCCTGCCAGGGTCGCGAGATTGTTCAAACGAGACGCCGTGGCCCTGGCATATGGGCAATTGACGGAACACGGATGGGTTTTAGTTATTAAAAGTCTGACATGCCTAGGCCATGTCCCGCTCCGCCCAGAGCGGGAGAAGTCATTTGATGATTTCCCATCCCAAAAAAAAAACCAAATGAGTGATTAAATGAAGAGCAAAGAAGCGCAATGGAAATCGCCATCGCACATCTGTTACATGAAATAACTAACTGCAGTTATAATTCAGTAGGTACTTAAACTTCTCCATTTATTTTACCTACATTGATAAACCGGCATTACATTCTCATGAAAAAGCAATCCTAATTATTACGTATTAGAGTAGTTGACAGTAGCGCTAACATACTATCCATTCTTTTATCATTATTCAAGAAATACTCTTGTACAATTTATTTTAATTAATTTTCGCGGTTTTCTTTGAAATAATGCATTATAATTTATGCCTTCGACTATAAGTAACGGCTTATAGCAAAAGTTCTATTTTACTGTTTAAAAAAACTAATTTTACATTTTTTTTTAGATGCTTAAACTCAGAAATACGCATAGTAGCCGATTAAAAGTTCAAAAAACTTAACATAGACACTTTTATAAATCGAACAATCATAAACGCTGGTTCTAGTCAGAACCCCACCAAGCATAAAATATACTTGTGGTAAGTTTTTGTAACATAATGTTGTAAACAAAAAGCTGTCAACATACTATTACTCCCTCTCACAGAGAGTGGGTCTGAGACCCACCAGTGGGAACATTATAGATTAATTGTGAATGTGACGTTTGTGTGACACGGTTGCCGACACGGCAAAGATGACCCCGTGCGGTCTGCTTTTAACCCATTTATTTTATCGATAAAATACCAGGCGGAAGTTGTGAATAAAAAAAAATCTCTTCGAAATTGCATTGGAGCTATTGAGTTAACTCTCAACTTTGCGATCGGGTGTCTGACCAAGTAAACTGCAAACGGCACGTGGAAATTTTGTCGCGTGGTAATGTTAAACCGACTTTTACAATCCTAAAATGTAAACTTCACGAGCTTCGTAGAATTATATTCCAATTCTACATTTTATGAATGATAAATGATTTTATTTCTGAAAGTAGGTTAGTAAACACACTTTTACACGTCAATCATATTTAAAACTAGATGTGCTCGCTTTTTTGTTTTAAAGAACCCAAAGTTACATTCACAAGATATCTTTAAAAAATAAAATGCGTCTTAATTATGTATTATCTATTTTACCCTCGACTCCAATTCTGATGGATAACCTGAGACTGTAGAGGAAATTCTAATCTCAACAATTAAGACCTAGTTTATTTATTTTAAAGTACCTTTTGCCAACGGCTTCGCTCACGCATATTTTACTTATAAACCCTCTTCTTAAATCTGTCTGTATATTTATGAAAACTGCTTTAAAATCTATTGCGTAGTAAAAGATCTAAGCGTATAGACGCGGGAAACGAATTTGAAGTGGTAGTATGTAAAGATATACATCATCATTTACAAATCATAAGTTGTATGATTTTTCATTGCTTCTGTGTTCAGGAATTGTTTTATTGCCGAAAGTTTTGTAATATTTACTTTCATTCCTAACTCTTTAATCTCCATAAATAAGCTTGTATTTATTTATCATCCAGACACAGTTAAATACTACGAAAACGAATTATCATAGAAACTTATTCAGCAATTATTTCACAAAATATCACCACTTACGTCCGAGGTTACACTTACTTTCGTTTAACAGATTTTAGAACCCTTGACGAGTACTAAACTTTCAAAACTTTCATCACTTTTGCCGACCGACGGCTTTCACATCTCCAAAAAATAATGTTTTCCAGCCTAAATTCGTAATAAAACCCCAATAATAGTATATTTATTAATTCGCTATTTAATATTAAAGTTAGTTATTGGTTTTATTTTCCGGTTAAGAGTAAAAATATTTTTATGTATGCACTTTTCAAACAGTTAACAAAGTTATGCAATTAAAATCGTAAAAATTTGGAAAAACGAGATAACTGAATTTAAAAAATATATTATGCAGACTTACCAATTTATTATACTGAGGTTAGGACACTAAGATATAATTTCAGAGGGTCAGATAGAACGAACCGAGTGCATGCACCGCGCGCGTTAGCCTGCCTCGGTGGACGAGTGCAGAATAATGGGCCCATCAGGACTTCACGTTTTTAATACAGCCGACGGGCAGTATTTCTGGTCGCACTCGCACATATGCAATTATATATACCTGAAATGGTTTTTTATGTATTATTAGTTAAAATCCCTCCCCCGAGTCTCACATTATCCATTTACCGATCGATTTTTTTAGGATACTCGCGTCTTAGGTGGTGGTTCTAAAACGTAAGTTGTGTTTTTTATTTTTATTTATTTGTTTTATCCACACCACACGGAACCACGGGTTTTGACATATCACCACATTAATAGATTGTACATCGTTTCAGTTTCAGTTTCCGTGTGTTGTCGGACGTAAAGAATAGCACCATCTCATTTCTTCCCGTGGGTGTCGTAAGCGGCGACTAAGGGACTTACTAGAGAATGAGCAACAGCGTTCTCTATGCATTTTACCACCATACTGCGATCGCCAACCCGCCTGCCAACCGTTTACGTGGCGTTTATGGTACCCCCCCCCCCCCCCCCAAATTAGGGGAGGCCGACGTCCAGCACTAGACGTCTTTCGACTGAATTATGATGATGACTTAGTTTCAATGACTCTATTTATATATTTAGCTTTTCAAACCACAATTGATTTCTGAAATAAGTATCTATAGGTAGGATACGTTATGTTGTTATATTCTGTTCTGATTTACGGTAATAATAATAATTCCAGCCTTTTAATAATAATAAATAAATAATAAATATCTTAGGACAACCAACACACTGTTATCTGATCCCAAACTAGGCAGCGCCTGTACTATGGTAACCAGACAACTGATAAATATACTTATATGTTTCTAAATACATACATATTATAGATAAATTACACCCAGACCCCTTTCTTCCTGCAGAACAAAGGATTCTTTGCATACCAAGAAGGCATGAGCATTGATTGCTCAAAACTGATTGGCACTTTTCAGACGTTTAAGTCGCTAGTGGTTGTTAAACGGTGTACATAAAGCCTTGGCTAAAAGTATTAGGCACCTTATATTCCTCGCCCTTTTTTTGGTTAAGTTATAAAATAAAACTATTTGCGTGATTTAAATAATTCAAATACTACAATTTAAATTAATATTTTGTGGGTCCACCTCTCGCTTTTATTTCGACAGCTATTCTCTGCCGCATACTTTGTACTAAGTTCACACATTGCTCGCGGGTTATCGCGGTGCACTCTTGGATTAAGGCGTTTTAAGTGCTGTTTTTGATGTAATACGCATAGTATCCCTCACTTTATTCTTTAAAATACTTCAAAGGTGTTCAATGGGGTTTAGATCTGGAGACAGTGCTGGCCAGTCTAACTTCCAACTGTCTAAATCAACGCATACTGGCCGCTGATTTGTGACAAGCCGCATTGTCTTGTTAGAATTTGACCCCATCCAAGTTAGTGTCACCGAAAATGCGAAGGTATGAGAAGAGTTTCCAACACATTTATGTATATTTCATTGTCCATATGGCGTTCATAAACAAACATTTTCGCCAACCCCACTTGTAGTCATGCATCCTCAATCATAATACTGCCACCTCCGTGCTTAACAGTAGGCACCATGCAATCTGGATTGTATTCTTCACCGACGTGCCGCCTCACGAAGGTAACACCCGGCGTTCCAAACACCTGTGAAAAAGCGAAAATCATTCGTTAAAGAAATTGTCCATATCTTTTTAAAATTTGATATTATTATTAGAAATAGCGCAAATAAAACTTACGTACCTCAAAGTTACATACGTCAGACCACACAACATCTGCCAGGGTCACGAGATTGTTCGAAAGAGATACCGTGACTCTGGCACATGGGCAACTGAAGGAACACGGGTGGGTTTTAGTCAGTAAAAGTCTGACACGCCCTCCCACTCCGCCCAGAGCGGGAGAAGTCATTTGATGATTTCCCATCCAAAAAAAAAAAAAAAAAAAAAGACCACACAACATTTGCCCAATCCTCTTCTGTGAAATGTTGATGTAGAAGAGCCCAGTCTAAGCGGGCTTTTTTGTTGTTCTGCGAAAGCCATGGCTTTTTTCTGCCTTTGCACCCTAAGCCCCGCTTCTACAAATCTCCTTCTTACGGTACGAGCACTTATTGTCTTTCCAGTTTCTTCCGATAGAACCGCAGCAAGCTGAGACGATGTTTTCTTGTGTTCCTTAACAGATTCGCGTATAAGTTACCTACCCTGGCGTGCTGTGGTGAAGCGTTTTCTACCTGTTCTAGGTTTATTGGCGTGAGAACCAGTCTCTTTAAACCTTTTAATAGCTGATTTAACTGCTTACTGCGAGCATTTAACTAACTTCAATATTCCAACTTCGATATTGAGACTTCCCTTTTTCATATAAAAGTTGTATTTTTATTCGCTTTTCGAGTGAAAGCACGCTCACTTTAGGAATTTCGGAACACAAGATATCGCGCTTAGGTGTAAAAGTTACAAACGAATACGTCTTCACGCTAAGCAAAGCAAATTAAGACTAATTAAATAAATAATTTTATAAGTTTCAATAACACACTTGTTTTTAGTTTTAGCTACCAGATGTTCCACAGTTCACGAAAAGAGGCTTTCTATTGTTTAATTTATCGTTGCTTATGAAGGTGCCAAATTATTTTGGCCAAGGCTGTATATTCAACCTTCTTACTCAGTTCTCTGCAATCCGTCCAAATCCGTCCTTTGTTACATTAGGCTGGTTTACATTACTAGTTGATCTCATTTAAACACCCTGACATTTTAGTTGTCTTACAACGGCAGCCCTCTTCATGTAACCAATGACTATTACACATCCATAAGAAAAAAATGAACATTTGAATAACTAAAAAATAAAATATTATTCATTACGATGACGTATGACGTGGTTAAATAGTGTGTAAAGTAAATTTGATATTTTGTCTCATGGATAATGGAGATGGAATTATCAAGCCTACTCGTGCACTGGGTAGGTATGTTCTCTACCGTATGATAAGTAAACATTTTAACAGGATGTTTCATAATTCTAATGCATTATTTAGTTTCCTTAGTAGGTACCTATTACCTTAATTAATGGTAACAATTTTTAATCACGCGTAGAGGTATATTATGTCGGATACATTGAGTGGACAACCTTTGTATGACGACAAAAATGTCACGGTGCATAACTTTCACATACAACTAAATAGATCTCTGTATTCCAATGTTTTAATTATGTAACATTTTTTTTTTTTTTTACTTACCTGGGTTTAGTTAGTAGGCTATTAAAAAGTATTTTACTAAATAAAATCCTAAATTTTTTACAATTAAACTAAGCCTAAGTAATGAAAAGTGGACACTCGTAGACAGTCGTAGCCGCGTAGGCATGGTGCGTAGCTGCGAAAGTATGGCGTGTAGCTACGTAGGCCGGAATTTGTAGCGTGGCGTAGCACTCAGCAGATATGCCTGTTAACAAATTGTACCACTAAGACCCGAGTTCACCAACAGATGGTTAAATTTAAAACATCTGTTTACACCATAAACGGCTGTTTAACAAAATTTTGCTGTTCACCATGCACTAACCATTGGTTAAGTGTTGTAATCGAACGATTAGTTTAAACGAACTAGTCAAGTCAGTTTAACCATCGGTTAATGCTTCCTAACGTGAAGATTTGCATTGTGCATCACTTTTAGTAACGAAATACAGATGCAAGAAGCTTTGAATTATATATTTGAAGAGTGATGCGTTAGATGATTTTGTTTTTGTGTATTTTCTATTAAGTCTCTGTACTTTATCACGACTTCCATTAGTACTGATTTCTCGTCACTGGTAAAATTTACAGTACGTTTGTATTTAACTTCAATATTCACTAATTATATTCAAAGAAAAATAACACGACACGACAATAAACTTAGAAATTTAGTTTCATCACAAAAAAAAATCACACACACACACTCTGACAATAAAAACTGATTGATGTTGACATTCAATATTCACAAAATAATGTTAAACCATTCGATCATTCGGTCATTTTCGACACACTCATTCAAAAACGTTCGGTTATTTAACCGTTGGTTGGAACTGAATGGTGAACTCGAAAAAAACGCAGCTTGTGTAAACATCTGTTAAATACTAACAGAACGGTTACGTAACCAATGGTTATGGTGTAGTTGGTGAACTCGGGCCTAAGGAAGATATGGGACTTCTTAAATTTAAGTAAGTCGCGGTGCATAACTTTCACATACAACTAAATAAATCTCTGTATTCCAATGCACTATATGTTTTAATTTTGTAACAAAAAAGCTATTTTACTAAATAAAATCCTAAAATTTCTACAATTAAACTAAGCCTAAGTAATGAAAAGTGGACACTCGTAGACAGTCGTAGCCGCGTAGGCATGGTGCGTAGCTGCGAAAGTATGGCGTGTAGCTACGTAGGCCGGAATTCGTAGCGTGGCGTAGCACTCAGCAGATATGCCTGTTAACAAATTGTACCACTAAGGAAGATATGGGACTTGTTAAATTAAAAAAAAAACATTCTGGGTGATAGCAATTACAGGAGATTACAGGATCCACTGCTACACATAGGCCTCCCCCAGGTACCGCCACATCGGTGTTTCTGTGCTTTTCGCATACAGCAGAGTCGTGGGGCCTTCACAAGGACATAAGAGTCCAATAATCCAAGAAGTTAAAGGATGGTGATAAATGTAAAGAGATCTATCCTTTTAATTTGTTTTTATGGTTGCAACAGGGATTACGTGTTAGTAAACAACATTGACTTTGATCTGGGAGGTCGGAAATTCTAAGATAGCGCGTGGTCTTACAGCGCACCAAAGTCGGAATGTACATCATATTCGTGGGTTCGATCATTGGGAGGAACGATTTGATAATAAAACTTAATTTCAATTGCACACCTCAAAGTCACATATCGAAATTACGACACATTATTTAAAAGTCTATACACAATAGTAACCGCTTTTTAAATCTACATTTCTGAAACAAGTTAGTAATTACACCGATTTTCACCGAGCTTTTATAATTCATTAGGTCGTACCGCCCGCGTGGACCTCGACGGTTCAATGGTTCCTTATAGAAATACATATGTGCGCCAGCAATTAATGTGATTGGTGAATCGATGTCGAAGCCTAATTTATTTCAGACATACCAACATCCAGGAGTTCCAGTTTATTGTACCTAGTAACTGTGATTACAATAATATGTTATCAACGTGAATTAATACAACTAGTTTATTAATTGAATATAATTCGTAGGCATAGCAAAAGTCTGCGCAACGCTACGTTAAAACGAACGTCGTGGAAAAAGCCTGTTCAACGCTTCGAGAAATATAGCTCGTAGTAAATGACTACGAAACGCTACGAGAAATCGTAGCTCGTAGCAAGTCTACGCAACGCTAATAGCGATCGCAAGGTGTTATAATAATGTTTTGAACATGGGATTGACTTGTAATGATGGTCAAACACTACGTCACTAAGTTTTTTGTCAAAAGTGGTGCTTGTCTAAACCAATATTATAATAGGAGAATATGTATTTGATTATTTGTATGATTGTTACGCTTCCACATAGGGCTCGACCATAGCCTGGATGACAATATAGGATATTTTTGTAGCAACTCGCAGAGTAAGCAGGCTGAAGTACCAGTGGGCAGGCCATGTCTGTCGAAAGACCGATGGCTTATGCAGAAGAGTCTTGGAGTGGAGACCGCGTAGCATAGCGTGGGACGCCCCACAGCTAGATAGACCGACGACCTAAAGAAAGCGGCTGGGACCAACTAGGTGCGGGAACAGGGTATGAAGGGTATTGTGGTGCAACATGGAAGCGGCCTATGTCCAGCAGTGGGCTGTGATAGGCTGGGCTTTAATAATAATATAAGTATACTTTTATCCTTATATTCCATGTTTTAATAATATAAGTATACTTTTATCCTTATATTCCCACGAGTCAAATGCGAGTGAAACCGCGGGGCGCAGCAACTGAAATTATAAAACACATCCGGTGATTCACTTGCGCAAACATCAATCACGAGCCAAATGACGTCGGCATATAAAAAATCTGCCAAAAAACCGTTACAAAATATAAATCCTTTCACATCCGTATGTATTTTATCTTCACAACGTCAACAAACGTCTTTGCAACAACTTCGCAGAATTACAGACATCTAAAAATTGGAATTTTTTCCCGTAACAAGAAATCAAATAAATGCATGTTTGTATTAATCAAACAAAGAGAATTTTATAGAGCTACGAGTTCGAAGCGCTACGCCGTAGCTGCAAACGTATCGAGCAGATATTGTGTGTAGCTAAAAGGTTTCTACCAATCACTGTTGCGCGGCGATTTTTTCTTAGCAACTGGTATTTATACAAATTTAACACGTCTCCTAAGGTTTCTAAGTTATCCTAGGCTGATAAATTTAAACTATATTTTAAAAAAAAGTTAAAATTATGATCAAATGTTTGAATTTAAACAAAGCAAATGGGGTACGTATTGATTGTAGCAGGTAGCATTTTGTTGCCCACCTCCTTACGTAAATGGCGTGACGGTTATTTTATACAAAATACATATATGTATGTATCTACATATACATACATACATACAATCACGCCTTTTTCCCATGGGGGTAGGCAGAAACCACGGAATGCCACCTGCTACGATCTCTACACACTTCTTTTTGCCTCGTTTAGGTTCATACAATTGGTCATACACACACGCCGGTTGGGAGTACTACGCACCTGACCTTTCTGAAGAACATCACCAATAAGGTCACTATATGTCCTCCTAGGGCGTCCCCTCCTCCCCGGTGTTTCCACTCACATCTGCCTTACCTTGTTTATATATTATGTATAAGCTAAAATTTATGTTTTCGGTGTGGTGCCAGACGTAAAAAAACAGCACCATCCCATTTCTTCCCGTGGGTGTTGCAAAAGGCAACTAAGTGATTTACTAGAGAATGAGCAGCAGCGTTCTCTATACATTTTACCACCATACTGCGATCGCCAAGCGTGGCGATTAGCGCTTTCGGTTGACATGATGATGATGATGACATTAAAATGACACCAAGGAAATAATCATTCAATATTACTTAAAAAATAAACACTTGAACAAAAATCTAATTGTAAATCCATTTTATCAAATAAAGCCAACAATCAAACAACAACAGTCAAAGTAACAAAGTCCTCCACTGTCAAGAATGTTTTTATGAATGTATCTTCACATTTCAGCTGGCGCCGGAAGGGCCCCCAAAAGCTTTTTATATATAAATTATTAGCTGTTGTTATATTCAAGTAACGTCATTATACCAAAGAATCTCATGCAAAAATAAAAACTTAAACAAAACTGAACACGTAAAAATGAAACATAGTGTATGTCGGCGCATCATCGCCGTCGTTGGCGAAGTCAGACATATTGGTTGGCACCAATATATCACACAAATACACAGCAATAAAAAAATGGCAGTAAAATGTTTAAGAGAACACAATAAAAATACCTTACTTCAACTCTGGGTGTTTATTCCACGAGTACCGAAGAAAAGAATGTCCTTTCATTCGTATTACAGCAGTTTTTATACATGAAATTGCCGCCAAATAGAATTTACATAAATCAAGCGGATATGTTAACATAAACCCTTAATACCAACATAGAAACTTAAAATATAGTTGACCGGAAACGCATAATATTTTAAATAAATCAAACGGAAGTATAAGAATAGAAACTAAATACAACCGGAAACCACAATATTTAAATTAAATCGAAAGGAAGTAACAACATAGAAACTTTCATAAATTGAACCGGAAACAGTAATTTTTAAATTAATTCAAAAGGATGTAACAACATAGAAACTTTTATAAATTGTACCGGAAACAGCAATATTTAAAATAATATCAAAAGGAAGTAACAACATAGAAACTTTCATAAATTGAACCGGAAACAGTAATTTTTAAATTAATTCAAAAGGATGTAACAACATACACTTTTTAAATTCTACCGGAAATAGTATTAATTAAATAAATAACATGGAAGTCATATTGAGTACAAAATAATCAATACCAAGCTTATCATAAAAATCAAATAATGGTTTGGCGCCCATATGTACATTTCCCGCTTTAAAAATAGTACTCTGTGGTGTACATTCATAATAATGAAAACATTTGAAAAGTAATTCACCTCGGTCTTATTCCCTGGCGCCAACATTTTCTGTTTCAATTTGACATTTTAACTTCATCATCGTCATCATTTCAACCAAAAGACGTCCACAGCTGGACATAAGCCTCTCCCAATTTGGGGGGGATTCGCCATAATCACCACGCTTAGCAGGCGGATTGGCGATCGCAGTATGACGGTAAAATACATAGAGAACGCTACAGCCCATTCTCTAGTAAGTCCCTTAGTCGCCTCTTACGTCACCCAGGGGAAGAAATGGGATGGTGCTATTCTTTACGTCCGGCACCTCACGGAACCACATGTGGTCATTTTGAATAGGCAAATGGTATTTTAGCCCATACAGCCAGTCTTTGTGCACAGCGGTATAGTGCGCACCGTATGCTGTCTTGAAACGAAATACAGACTGGCCTGTTAGTCTAGTGGTTAATGACCCTGACTGCTAGGACTGAGGTCGTGAGTTCGATTCCCACCCAGGACAAATCTTTGTGTGATGAGCACGATCATTTGTTCTGTGTCTGGGTGTAATTTATCTATAATATGTATGTATTTAGAAATATATAAGTATGTTTATCAATTATCTGGTTCCCATAGTACAGGCTCTGCCTAGTTTGGGATCAGATAACGTTGTGTTGGTTGTCCTAAGATATTATTATTATTATTATTAAATAAAACAATTGAGAATGCTGTTTGAAACAAGCAACATCGACAGTAGATTAATTGACATATAACACTTTGACATTTGACATTTTAATGACAGTCCATAATTGGGGCACTGCTGAGTGTGCTCGGTCTGCTTTGGTTGTGTGTATTCGTTGTGTACATTTATTGGTATTCTGTTCCGATTTCATTTAACAACTTGTCGTGAGCAAAGTACTGTAATATCCTCTTGAAATATTGATCTGTGACTGTGATTGACTGATACGAAACAACTACAAACGACGACTTGGTATTTATTTTACGGACTTAACATGAAATTAAACAGTGTTTATGTATTTTGTGTTCAATGCGTATCAGCTTTTGAACCATCCATGGCATTAGAAGGTGAGCATATTCATCATTGTATACAGCAATGGACTACTCGTTGGTAAGTAAAACTTCTCTTTTTTTTGGACTGATTCCTTTGATAGGTATTATACATATTACTTCCATCACTGATTCCTTCTTTAAAATAAAGATGCCGACTGTTTTAAAACATATTAAACCACCCTGCACACCAGAGCCCAATTACTCTGTCAGTGAGTAAGTCTGTGTTCCAGCAGTGAGAGCATTAGTAGTGTGAAGATAATGATAACTATTGACGGTGGTTTGTTGTGAATATTTAATAATACCAATTTTTAAGTTCAAACTCACAATCTTATTTGAACAACTCGTCGGACAGAAACCAGAGCTACAGCAAGCACTCCAAATGTACGTCTCATTGGTGAAAAATTCGTAGTCCGAAATACTCGAGGAAGTCGAGGATTTTGACAGGCACCTATAATTAACACAGACAGTGAAAAGCAGAAGATAGCGCAGATGAACATCGAGCCGATGAATGTGGAACCGAGCAAGATTGGGCACGCTCTCGAGCAGCTAAATAACAACAAGACACCTGGGGATGACGGAATAACAGAACAAGCCGGTTTTAGAAAAGCCGGTTTCTGCTACATCATCATCATCATTTCAGCCGTAAGACGTCCACTGCTGGACTTAGGCCTCCCCCAATTTGGGGGGCTTTGCCATAATCGCCACGCTTGGCAGGCGGGTTGGCGATCGCAGTATGGTGGTAAAATGCATAGCGAACACACATTTCATTCTGCTACATACATCCGAAGTATTAAGGTGCTCGTAATACGCTGCCACTATGACTGTCCAGATTCAAGATAATAAAAGCCAGCCCCATCCAACAGACACGGGATTTGATATCCCCAGAACTGTTTATCATTCCTTTGAAGGACGTTTTCAAGACGCTGAACTGAACAGGATATCAACGTGAACGGCGAGTACATCTCACAACTTCACTTTGTCGATGCTATCGTCATAATATAAAAATATCGGCAGTGACTCTGGAATAGTTGGACCAGATGCTGCAAAGCCTGAATGGAGCCTTTCGGCGGGTTGGCTTGGGCTTGAATTTGGACAAAAGGAAAGCCGTGTACAGTCCACATCGAGAAGTCGCTTCTCGAAGCTGTGAAGGAATTTGTCTACTTAGGGCAAGTCATCTACCTTGGTATACACAACTTTGCAGAAAGAAGCCGCTAGAAGGATCCACCTAGGTTGGGCAGAGTTGGGAAAACTCGGTCAACTCTTTTCGGCGCCTATCCTGCAATATCTGAAGACTAAGGTCTTCAACCAGTGTGTCCTGCCCGTAATGACATACGGTGCCAAAACGTGTCATGCAAATTCAAGATCGTTCAGCGCGTTTTAAAGTGATCAGATCAGAAATGAAACTATCCGGAAAAGAACTGGAGTTACTGATATAGCTCGCACAGTAAGCAAGCTGAAGTGGCAGTGGGCTAGCCATGTCTGTCGACGGACCAATGGCCAATGTAGCAGACGAGTCCTGGAGTGGAGACCGTGTCTCGGCAAGCGTAACGTGGGACGTCGCCCAGATAGATGAACCGAAGACCCAAAGAAAGTGGTTGCGGCAGACCGGATGCGGAAGCCGGAGGAGAGGGTGTTGTGACGCAACATGGAGAGGCCTATATCCATTAGTATACTGCAAAAGGCTAAGTTGACTGATGAATTGATGAGACATGGAACCTGCAACTAGTATAGCTACAGCCTAACACTCGACCACTGCACCACTGGTGTTTATTAAATATTTGTGTAAAACGGTTTATTATTTTCAGATACATGCATCAGATTATATTTGCCACCCTTCCTGGCAAAGAGCTGATCGTGCTGCAAAACATTTTTCAACACCCTCAACTTCGTCGTCGGCTACTCTGACTACCAGCAATCCATAAAGATGTGTAAATTGCTTCATTGATATAACTGGGTTGAAGCGACTCCTGCACAGTAATAGGATGATATTTTAGTAGAAAATAAAGACGATCCCCGATAAACATGAACATTTTTGTTTTATTTTATGAAATTCCTGTATAAATTGATCCCTTATTGTTTTATTTTTGAAGACTTAAAAGGTGAATGGCGAACACATAAAACAACACGCACAGTACGAACATGTGTATTTTACACACATACCTTCATAAAAGACGTGAAAGAGACGCCACTAGCCCGTTCCGTAATAAGCTATGCGAGAGTAGTGCACACTGTTTTTGTAAATATTTCTTCTAAGAGTAGTCAGTTAGAAACGCCGAACCGCAGACCTCATCTAGTTAAAAAAAAATATCATTGATATGTAAAAGTGTTTGTACAAACCTACTTACAGAAATAAAATCATTTATCATTAAAACATCTGATTTCGGAATTGAGAATTGAATTGATGATTTTGGAAAACTGGTCAAAGTCTACATAGCGTTAGTCAAGATGTTTCCTCAGGAATTTATCATTTTTATGAACCCGGTGAGGCACTTACTTTGTGTATTTAATTTGATCACCAATGCTCTCAAAACAGAGAAAGAAAACATCGTGAGTAAACCGGCATGTCTTAGGACCAAAAATTCGAAGACATGTGACATCCAGAAAACCCGCATTGGGTTCATGTGGTAGAGTGTGGCCCACCTCCGCTCATAGAGAGAAGGCGTGCTTTCCTGCAGTGCATACATTTAAGGCTGATTGTGAAGCAATAATAAAGAAACATCGCGGGCTTGATTGAAAGAATCACCTTAAATAACGCTAAAGTGTAGTTTGAAGTTTCAAACTTAATATCTCAAACTGGAAGAGGGTCTTGAAGTTCATATTGCAAACAATCAAGTACGGAATCTTTAGGGTTTCGTACTTCTCCGTCGTCTGCAATTCAAAATGGATGTTCATTTAAAACGGTGAGTTTTCTTAGCTTTTCCCAAGTTTTCTGCAATCATGTACCTGAAGTTTAAATAAAACGGTATCCTGATTAAAAAGTGGATATTTTACACTTTTTACTATAATTAATAACTTTTTGGGTGTAGTGTCTACGCTAAAATCGTAAATTATAGGTACCTTATTATTGCATATGTTCTGTTAATTCCTTACACTTTTTTTGTGTTCAAAATAATCATTATCACTACAGAGTATAAAACAAAGTCGCTTCCCGCTGTCTGTCCCTATGTATGCTTAGATCTTAAAAACTACGCAATGGATTTTGATGCGATTTTTTTAAATAATAGAGTGATTCAAGAGAAAGATTTATATGATATAATACATGCATAATATGGTAGAGTAACACTGATAATTTTAGAGGTTTCCTATGTGATGTAAATAAACACATTTTTTTGTGCTTACTTTGCAAACGCTGGCTGAACCCTACGAGATAGATCAAAATAATGTACTACAGTATTGTACACCTTAAAAAGCTTTACAAAAATGTCCGCAATGGTATACGAAGCTATTTTAAGCAATATAGCATTAATCCTTATCCAATTAAGTACCTTCAATCCATTGCGCATTTAATATAGATCAATATGGCCCTTTACAGCATGTAATTTTAATGAATTTCTTAGAAGATATCAGAGATTTAAAAAGCGGAGGCAGGGCGTCTGGCGGGCCGTACGTCCGTCCCGTCCGTCCGTTGGTAGTGGTCGGGTAGTACAGGATCAGTTGGATTGTAATTCATATTACTTTGGCTTCATAGTAAACGTGAGTATCATGTGTGTTCGTTATACTCAAAATAAACCTAATAGTATTATTCCAAGTAAGAGACCGCGAAGTGTGGCTTAGATGTTTATATTTTTGGATGTTTGTTTGTCAATGATGCAAAGACGGCCAAACGGATTTAAATCGAATTTGGCACAAAGAGTATCCTGGACACGTAACAGATAGGGTACTTTATCCCGATAGTAGGGTCCTGGGTGATATTTTTGACAGCTATACGGGTCAAGCCGCTGGCAAAAGTACTATTAATATGTAGGTACTATTAACTATGTTCAATTTGGTGTCTGGTAAATTATTGAGTAAGCTAGTATTTTATTGTGTAACCATACCATCTGGGGTGCCACAGGGCTCAATTTTGGCACCTCTGTTGTACTCTGCCTATCTATACGACATAGGAACACATGTTCTTGACGCAAGGTTTCTAATGTATGCCGACAAAAGCCTGATTTTTATGACTATTGAAAATAAGCACGATTATGAGAAGCTACAAAACGACTTAAATAGATTATCTAATTATTATAATATGAATAGAATTAATGTGAAGATAAGCAAATGCCAGACCTTTACTAGGAAGCGAAATTTCATTAACTACACTTATAAACTCAATGGTGGCAATATCGTGTGTTGTAATGGTAGGTCATTAATATGCACTAAGAATAAGAATGGACCCAGTACCGAGGAACCTTTAGCTGTAGCTAACTGAACTAGCAGCTCGGAATATTTCACACTATTGAAAACTATCACCGCTAGTTAATTTGTGTAACAGACCGGACCCCAAGCCATGTACCGGATGATTAGTACGTCACCCAGACACATTTACAAATACATTTCTGCACACACCTGTGACTGTAGAAATGTAGAAACACATCTGCATATGCACACACACACGTCCGCACTTGCACACACACCGCTCGTACCCGAAACTAGATGTAGCCTTAAATGAAACATGCTGATTAATTTCAGGGTGCTTTAGAACAACACCATTTGCCTCACTTTACCCTCTTGCAGGAATAGCTCCTCCGGCGGTTCCAAGGGAAATTGCTTGCGTCACTGAAAAGCTACTTTACAACGTATCAAAGCCGAGAGCCGAGAGAAAAGAGCCGAAACAGTTTGCCAACGATAATGTCGTCAAAGTGGCCGTGTTCTAGTTATTTAAAATAAACAAATATGACAATGACGAGACAACGATGAACAACAAAAGTCCAAGGTAATTTTGAATCGATTACATTTATCACCGAGACTGTTGATATTTTACAGAAACTTCATTTAATTTGTACTGCGAAATGAAGCAACAGGCTTATTGTGATGTATCAACTGTTGCTTCACGGATATCGAAAATATTCCTGAAAAATATTGCTGCAAACTTTCAGAATGGACAGTGGTGTTAATTTTATTGAGTGTATGTATATTTACTAAGCCGTGTCTGCAACGGATTTATTAGCCAAATACATTTTTGAGCTTGAAAAATTTGTTTCAATAGCAAAATGGTTGTTTTCAGATATCTTGATTCTTAGCAGCTTCTGTATTCAAAGTAATGTTGATCGCACGGTATAGATCAGGTAATTAGGTCAAACTACGCGTGCTACGGTCGGTTGGTGGATGGACCAATGTCTGTCTATATAAAAACTGAGTCACCTCCGAGCCTCGGAAAGCACTCTAAGCCGATGGTCCCGATTGTCATTCATGGATCTTGATAGTTGTTGCGAGTGAGATTAGACGCTCGATAGTGTGACAACCAGTCTTTCAGAGGGGTATCGATTACCCAGTTACTGGTTTGTGGAGGTAATAATAATATTTTTTTAGATGTGGATACAACTTATAAAGATTTGAGTATTAACAATATATATATAGTCCTCCAGACCGAATTTCGGCCACGGCGGCCAATCTCAACGGAGACTAGCCATCGGCGCGGGAGATATTATAGTGCTCAAGTGTATGCGCAGACACAGGAGCACTCACTCTTCCCTCACTCTCATAGTCCGATGGGACGGCAATCCGACACGACCGGAGAGAGATCAGGCGTAGGACTAACTGCTTAACGTGCTTTCCGAGGCACGGGGGTATCACACCGCCAACTTCCAAACTCCGGGCTGCTACTAAGAAATTCCTAATGGAAAAACCCAGTAGTAGTAGTATTAACAATATTGAGTAAACGACGATGTCTGTGTTAGTATTAACTGTGTGACAGACAACAAGGTTCAGCACCTTCTTCCTACCACCTAAGTAACGAACAAAACCAAGACATTTGCGATTTACCATACTAATATTATCATCGTACAAATTAAGTTACACAATGTAAGTTTATTAACTGAATTTAATTAGATTTAAAATTATTTATTTATTTTAGACATGCAAGCCATGCAAGGAAATTGGGAATGTGAGGGTGTGTTTGTGTGTGACCGAGTGCGGGGGTGTACGTACGCGTGCCTGAGTGTTGTAGCCCTTACTACTTATGATTCCCTGGCAAACAATCTTTCAGAGTCGTAAGTAAGACACTTATATAATGTTATGATACATGTTTTGTTATTTGCATTATAAAGGCGGCAAAAAACATTAAATAAACACGACCAAGAGGTGTAAGAAACTTAAAATTTTATGAAACTGATAAAGAGAATGATGAATATTTCTGCATTTATTGCCAGAAAAAGTATCGTGACCCACCCACCGAAGACTGGATTATATGTTGAAATGCAAGAATTGGGCGCAGGAGAATTGCAGTGCTGGGTCTTCTTCAAGAGGTTTCATTTGTGAAATCTGCATTTGAAATGAGATTTGTAAAAAATGTTGTTTTGGTATATGTATCGTGTATACATCCATATAAACTTAGTAAAAAATGGTTATCTTAATATTAAAAACAGACACTCCAATTTTATTTATTTGTATAGATTTCGCTTAAGCGTCCGCAATTCTCCCATCGTCCCCTACCTTATGTATGTTCGGCAAAATCTACTTTTTAGTAAGATAAATGACATGTAGGTACAATTTTAAAACTAGAAATCGCAACAAATTAGATCAAACACATTTGAAGGCTCGTGCAGACTAGCGCGACGCGGCTTACGCGCGATTAAGTCATAAGTTATTTATTTCATAACAAAATACTTTGTGTTGAAACATTTTAAGTATATCATAGATCTAACAAAAAATAAATAAGAATAAAAATACTACATTCACTGCATTCATATTTAGAATTCATCACGTATTTAAAATATAACAATATCACTAGTCAAATATATGTCAAAAAATTTATAACAAAAACATTAAATAATAACTAACTAACACTGCATTAAGATTGAAAATTCTAAAATTAATATAAAAATAAATTATATAAACACAGTAAGTCATGATTTACAAATAATTTAATTGTAGTTGTCGTTTATCGTCAATGAACGCATCTACACTGTAATAGCCTTTCTTCAATAAATATGTCTTTAATTTGTTTTTAAATGAGGTCATGCTGTTCATGCTTTTAAATTCTATTGGCAACTTGTTGAATAAAATGATAGATTGCACTCTAGGACTATGATCAACCACATTCAATTTTGGTTGGATCGTGGAAGAAATCTTTCCTACGAGTACTATATCTAACTAGTTTTTGCTCATCGGTTTCATGCAAATTTTTGACAAACATTGTTAACAATATCAGGATATAGAGACATGGCACTGTTAGAATGTTGAGCTTGATGAAGTAGTCCCTGCCCGAATCTATCTGTTTCAGACGCAACATTGTCCTTAAGGCTCTTTTTTATCACAAATGCCGAGTGGACATTGTAGTTGTAACTGTTTCCCCAAAACTCAATACTATTGTATATCTGAGCCTGGACTCAACCAAAGCAAAGTATACCATCGGCGCAGGCTCGTGCAGACTAGTGCGACGCGACGGTCACGCGCGATTCGGCGATTTATATGCGTAGCAGAATTTCCATGACCGTGTCGCGGCGCGACAGGTCGCCCCTGTGTGAAGTGTCGCGCGCGTTTTCATAAAAATTGTTCTACGCATATAAATCGCCGAATCGCGCACGACCTTCGCGTCGCACTAGTCTGCACGAGCCTTAAAACGTGTTTGATCTAATTTGTTACGATTTCTAGTGTTGAAATTGCACGTGTCATTTATCTTACTAAAAAGAAGTAGATTTTGCCGACCATACATAATGTATTCATATATTAAATTAACAAGGTACCGCAATAATGTTTTTTTTTGCATGTATGTGGCGCATGTTTTCCCCCAGTTTTCTGTTTTCTTTTTTGTGTGTGTTTGGTTTCTTTGCGTCATGTTTACCGCAAGTAAACGTATTTTCTTTCGTTCTCTTTTATTCCTATGAGCTATAAACTAAAAAAATGGTCCGAATACCTTTATAAGCATTTAAACGATAAAGTTTGTAAATGTTAACTTTCGAAAACTACCTTTCAAGCGCGGATAAGGTGTTACAGTTTTTAGAGGGGAATACAAAATCCATGCGGACCAAGACACCGACAGAGTGAACAATAATAACTAGTCATAAGTTGTGTTCATTTAATTACCTATGTAATTCGGGATGAAGCACAGATCAGGGTGCTTACTCTCGAATATAATTCCAATAGATCGACATTGGTCAAACGTCACTTGGTTGAGTTAAACGTCAAGGATTGGCTAGACTCAGTGAGTCCAGCCAATCACTGACGTTTGATTGACAATTCCAATGTCGATCTATTGGAATTATATTCGAGAGTAAGCACCCGGAGCGGCCGTATCGGAATATGTGGCATAATTTAGAATGAGAGCGCTAGCACTCGCTGTATGTCTGTGTCCGTTTTCGTTACTTGTATGTAGACAACCTTCCTTATTTATCTATTTGAGGTATTAAGCTGCTGTACCCGGTTTTTCCTAGAATACCGCGATGGAAAAAAAACCATGCGTCTGTCACATACATAACTCAGTAATGACAATAATGTATAGACTTTTTACATGTGTGTCATGCATGTAACATGCATTGGTGAGATTAAATGAATAAGTTAGTGACAATTGTGAGTTAAAAATAATGTTTGAAGATTGTAATGGATTTTTCAACTCTCTATTAGTTCTAATGAAGACCAGACAGGTACTTATATTATTAATGGCATCTCTAGCTAAATATATATGATGTAGGCAGTATAGTGTCATCAGGAGCAAACTTCTAAACTGGTAGTGGTAACACGACATCCTTTTATTGCTGACCAGATGCTGCAGTTAAGTTTTCCAGTGGAGCCAATGAGCTAGCGGAAAAGAAATTTATAGCCTCCACGTCGCCGTCACAGACCCTAGCACAACGTAATAATGTGCTTTCGTTGCCAGGATTGGCTAGCGGGTTTTTGTATGCGACCATGCTATTGGTCGCGTACAAAACATTTTGCTGTGCTCCGCTCATTTATGGAAATTTATTCTTTGAGGTGGAATACATTTCTGCTGGTTTTTGGTTGGTTAACAAAATACCATCTCCAATCTGGATCAAAAAATTGAAAAACACGAGATAACCTATAAATTATAAAATGTTAATAATTTAATGTCTTTTCCACTAAAGCTGCTTTTTGGAACACACTTCCTTTTTCTTTACCTCGACTTTTAATAGTGCTAGTCTCATACATAGTTATATAGTTTTGGTTTACTTTGTGATCGCTTTGATTGTGAAGTAAATATAAACAATGGCGATTTATTGACGTTGACATGTGCTGCCAGCTATGATGAGCTTTGAGTTTCTAATCCCATTATTGTTATGGCAATAAGGTTACTGTGCCGGCCCAGTGGTAACAGCCGCGACTTACGAGTAGTACGACCTACTGTAGGTTCGAACCCAAGCAGGTGCTTTACTTATTGTAAATTATTTCATCACCACTACTCTCAAAACAGTGAAGGAAAACATCTTGAGAAAACCGGCATGTCTTATTGTTAGAATCAAAAATTCGAAAACATGTGACATCTACCAACCTGCACTAGCCCCGCTTTGTGGATTACGGCCCACTCCCTCTCACCGAGTGGAGGCCTGTGTCCCAGCAGTGGGAACATTATAAGCCGCTGATGATGAATAAGGTTCCTGTTAGGTTGCTGCCATTGACGAGTCTGCTGACATCACAGTAATGTTTTGCTCGTTACGATGTTGCTACTGGGTTGCTACCGTCAGTTGTAAGATAACTATGAAAGGACTGTGCCGTAATTTTTTTGACAAATTAGTAGGTAATTCAATTTTTTTTTTCTAGTACGGCAGTTAGTCTATTATTGTTTTTGCATTATCTCATAATAATATTGTGTGTACTTAGTAATTTGTTATCTTACGATAGGGTTAAGTACAACAAGGTACTTGGCACCGACTTCAAAATTATAAAATACTTATATAATTTCTGACTAACTAAATCAAAATTCGAATTACTTTATGCGTTTTATTTTTTTGTTTGTGTTTGAAGTTGTTTTTTTTTTTAAATTCGTTTTATTTCACCGTTTTTAGTGATGGGTAGACCGAACAAGGATGCTTCTCGGATAAGGAAACGACAGACAGAACCGCTTAGAAAAAAATAAAATCACAACTAATGAAAACATAAAAAATGAATCTCCAGAGGAGCGCGAAAATAGACTGTCGAGTATGAGAGCATATATGTCAAATAGATTAAGTAACGAAAGTCAAGAAAATCGTGACCATCGCTTCTCTTTGATACGTAATAACCTAAGAAATGAATCCGGTTAACACCGTGCCCATCCGCTCAGTTTGATTCATGAGCGATTGTCAAATGAATCCGATAAAGCCCGTGCTCATCGGCTGTTTGATTCATGAGCGATTGTCAAATGAATCCGATGAAGCCCGTGCTCATCGGCTGTTTGATTCATGAGCGATTGTCAAATGAATCCGATGAAGCCCGTGCTCATCGGCTGTTTGATTAATGAGCGATTGTCAAATGAATCCGATGAAGCCCGTGCTCATCGGCAGTTTGATTCATGAGCGATTGTCAAATGAATCCGACGAAGTCCGTGCTCATCGGCTGTTTGATTCATGAGCGATTGTCAAATGAATCCGATGAAGCCCGTGCTCATCGGCAGTTTGATTCATGAGCGATTGTCAAATGAATCCGATGAAGCCCGTGCTCATCGGCTGTTTGATTCATGAGCGATTGTCAAATGAATCCGATGAAGCCCGTGCTCATCGGCAGTTTGATTCATGAGCGATTGTCAAATGAATCCGACGAAGTCCGTGCTCATCGGCTGTTTGATTCATGAGCGATTGTCAAATGAATCCGATGAAGCCCGTGCTCATCGGCTGTTTGATTCATGAGCGATTGTCAAATGAATCTGTTTCACAGCGATCTCAACGATTAAGCTACTTACGTTAGAATTCCACACAGAGGCTGCTTAATGAAACTCCAGAAGAAAGGGCCAGATGATTGACCGCGCTAAGACAAGTGTCATGTCGCTTAAGAAATATTCATATTTTGGGAGTTGATCAATTTCGAGCAGCGGTTAATGTTTTTGCAGATGTACCATGTGCTATATATAATAAATTGCTTTATCCACAACTGCGTACCAATTTTCAGTCGGAACCATACAGCTCTGTCTAGAATTAATCTCATGTAATAGGATAATAACGTGTTCTCGATGCTCTAATACTGTAAAAAAAACGAAAAATCCCATCTCAAGCCTATTGGAATAATATGGTTGTTGCTACTGTGCCACATGAATTAGCCGATTTACTGAAACTGAAAAAATATTTCTTTGCAGAGTGGTAATGGCACCACTCTGCAAAGAAATATTAAAATAATGAAACTACAGAACCGATTTAGCCAAGATTGGTGTAAAGGTCAAGTAGTCTTATTTGCCAAGGATGTAAATAACTGTGGAGGTTATATGTTCGAATGCGAAATTAATTAACAGAAACAGTTTTACGGCCAGCCTGCATAACATCGCGTCGACTATTGCAGCAGGCTTAACATGACGCTTTCTATTTCTACGAAGAATAGACACAGCTTTTCCTACACTAGAGAAATATAGGTAGAAATCCTTCTACAATCTGTCATTTTGTATTTCGTTTCTAACGATCTTGTCTTAGTCCTTTAAATTAAGCATTACAGCCATACCGTCCTCCTACAAATGGATTGGCGGAACGAATGGTGCAGACAAGTTACGCAAAACGCATGATGTATCATGGGATGTAAAGGTGCCTCCTAACATGTTACTCGGACTGCGTGTGAAGCCATTTCCAAGATTGCAAGTCCCATTCTGAACCGCGGCCAGGTGCCTAGCAAACACATCAATATTTCTGCCCCGCCAAGTTTCGACTTGTTCCGCGAAATTGCCTCGGTCGTGTTTGTTCGGCTGAGCTCGGCCAAAGGCGTATTGTCTTCTCATCGAGGAACGGCAGACGGTTAAGAGACGGAAAAATACGTCCAACCACCTGTTGCGTCTTTAAAACTCACACCCCTGATTATATTTGGCACCGAAATTGCAAATCTTCACAATATCCGTAATATTGTGAAGATTTCTTCAAGCAATTTCGGTGCAAGCAACGGAAACAATAGTGTAACTATGGGCGACGAAATTCTATTAATGCGTCTAGGCGCAGTAGGGTGCGCCATCATAAGAAATCGTGGGTTAAATAAATTCTTTAAGAAAATAGATAGAATTTCAAGAGTTCTTTTCTCTAATTAATGGATAAGTTTCAAGATTTTATAAAACTTTACGATATCCATCGGAAAAATTTAATGTACACAAAGACGATTGGAAACTATATGTCAAACGGTTAGAAGAATAATTTGTTGTGAACAAAATACCAGACGATTATACGTTAAACGTATAATCGTCTGGTATCTTGTTAACAATACGTTAAACGATTACACGGTCATAGAAATTGTTCTACTGATATAAATCGTCGATTCGCGCGTGACGTCGCGTCGCGCTAGTCTGAACGAGCTTTTAAACGTTATGTTGATAACGTTACGTCTAAATGTTATGGGAGCAGAGAGTTACAAATTGCTAGTTAACCTATGCACACCAAATATACCAAAAACGAAAACTGAACAGGTAGCGGAAATAATGTGTATACATTTACTTACAACCGAAACCCAGCGAACTAGCTGACAGGTATCAATTTAGGCATAGAAAGAAGAAGAAAGGCGAAACCGTATCTGAATTCATACGTGGCGATAGTTAAAAAATAAACGAAATCTTGTGACATTGTAAGTTGCCTCGAAGAAAGTTTACGAGATAAATTGGTGTGTGGACTAGCGAGAATATTAGATAACGGCTATTTGCAGAACTTAAACTGGATTTTTCCAAGACGTATAAGCTTATGAAAGCAGTATGGAATAAGCGTAAAAAGACGCCGCCGTCGTCGAAGGCCCTAAGTCGTCAGTAGAAAGCGATGCAGCGACGGTGACGTATCATGCTATGGAGATAAGGCGATTAGCAGTGGGCGTTGCGGAGCGCGGTGGGCAGCCGGCGGAACGTGCGTGAGTGGCAAGTTTTGCGGGAGAGACCCGTGGGCCGCGAGTCGGTGATGGCGATGCCCGGTGGGCGGGCTCAGCTAGCGGAGCGAGCTCGGCCACAGCGACCGCGTCGGGTGTGTGGCGCTAACCACAACGAGTCGTCGTGCAAGTTCGCGCATTACGTATGCAGGGTATGCAATTGTTTAGGTCACTTGCGACGTGTGGTGTGCCCCAATTTCATGGCGCAATATCAGGTGGAGGTGCAAACCGCAGGCAGTGATGAAGAGCCGGACAGTGACGAGGTAATTTTTGATGATGTTTGTCGATTATCTATATCTATACTCCATTTGTTTAGGTAGTTAACTAAATGTAAACAATCTTAACATGTCTTTTATCTAAAAAACTGTCTAAAAATTGAATCTAAAAATGTTTACAATTAGGTATTTACTTAAACCGATGTTAGGTAAGTAACTTAATTTAAATAATATTTGTTGGTCTTTTAAACGATTTATTTTATATAAAAAGACATATCAAGATTGTTTACCTTTAGTTAACTACCTAAACAAATGGAGTATAGTGGCAAAGCTATTTCTTTGTTAAATAACAAAGAAATAAATGGTATGGATATTGCAGTGTCTTAATGATTTTACGATTATTTCCTACAACCGTGTAAATATAATAATGTTATTTTAAGATATTACACTGGTGAGACTGTAAAACCTTTAGGTATAATACAAAAAACACCTCTAGTTCGATATAAGGATTGAAGTAATTGCCTATTATCAAGAAGGGAACTGTTCTTTTAGGGCTCAATCCAACTACCCATTTGAATTATTTTAATGTTTGTAATATGTTGGAAAATAATGATTTCGATGAATTGTCTTTCAGTTCCAAATACTGTAACGTGTTCGCGGAGCGCACGCTGTTGCGGACGATTCCTCACCAGTGTCGAGCGTTCTAACTGCACTATGCCAAAATGAATCTCTTTCTATCATGTTTTGATCAAGAGTGTTTTTGCTCCACTGCTGAGGTGAAGTAATGGACGCTCTTATGATATTACTCAATGCCAGAGCACAGCATTGCACGCCAGCATATGCCGATGTAAAAATGTCAGCATTTACTTTGTGCCTTGATGCTTGTAAAATTAATTGCGAACTAGCAACGGACCGCTGTAATGCAATAAGAAGGTGAAAACTGGAAAAAGAAATAATTCTTTCAACTGTTCAGGAATCGCACTTCAAACAGTTCGTATCCGATATTTTTGTACTGTCATTATTTAATGTACCGCGCCGATGGCTAGTCTCCGTTGAGATTGGCCGCCGTGGCCGAAATTCGGTCTGGAGGACTATATTTAATGTAATTAAACTAAATAGTGTTATTACTTTTGTTCTGTAGATAGTTGTATTTTATTTATAAAAGGATACCAGAATGTGCAACATATTCATATTCGAACACATGCGACATTCCCAATCCGTACTGAACATGCATGAGCTAATACGGCCTATTCCTTCTCTCAGAGAGGAAGCCTATGTCCCTGCAGTGGGAATGTAATAAGGCCGCTTATTTTTACAAATTTCAGCCACTTTGACGTCTATTGTTAAACTAGTTTCTGCCCGAGACTTCATCCGCGTTAAATTTTCCCCGTTTTTGCAATATTTTCATTGCTGCTCCGCTCCTATTGGTCGCAGCGTGATGTTATATAGCCTATAACCTTCCTTGATAAATGGAATAAGCAACACTACGAGAAATTTTGAATACGAACCAGTAGTTCCTGAGATCATAACGTTCAACCAAACAAACAAACAAACTCTTCAGCTTTATAATATTAGTATAGATAGTCCAGATGCGAATAGAGTCCAGGATGCGTAATTAGGTAACAAAAAGAAAATGATTAATAGATCATCTACTACATTGAAACAGGAAAATAGGTAGGTAATTTAAAAAGGTTCTTTATAACCAGCCAGGTGCAATGATCCAGAAGGACACCGTCAGTGCTGCGTATAGCGACTGCAGTAAGTTGCCGTCTATGAAGACATCAGGCTCTGCGACAGGTGACAAATGTCCGCAACGAGAATGATGATCCAACACATCGCAGACCTCAGATTAACCCGACAGCTGGTAGCCTGTCGGGGAAAAGCCGAAATTCCGATTGTATGGTCGTCGTCAGTTGCACGGAAGAGTTGCACACAGAACTTTATCGCTTTGAGCGGATAGCACTTTTTAAAAGTATCACTTGATAAATACACGAAGGCTTACTTATTGAAAATTTAAGCGTAGAGGTTCCGAAAATAAAAAAAAAATTGATCAGATACGTTCGGATCCAACCTGCAGTGTAACCATATACTTTTTTTATTTTTTATATTATTGTTGTATTTTATTTTTTTTATCAAAATTATACGTTAACCCTTCTTTGCATGATGGTGGAAATTTCCATCATAACACTGAATGCCCAAAAATTATGTAAAAGAACAAGTTCACTTTAAGTTGATCGGGTTTGAATACTTACTTTTTTTATGTCAATAGCATAAAAAAAAACATAGCTGTCAAAAATAAGCAAGTGTCACTATCAGTAAAACGAGCTTGACGTTGTGATTCCGCTGTTTGTTGTAGTTCCAATAAACGTATGATTTCGTTTTTAATTTTGTTTTATTATATTTGAGTTTCTGTTGCTAAAAAAGTGAAAATGAGTGGAAGAAAGGTTTGTAACATGTGTTTTAGTTATTTTTAGAGCAATTTCTGAAAAGTTTGCATTTAATTTAAAAAATACCACATGATAGAATTTTACATCACTATGCAGTTACTTATCTTCTAATGTATGGGAAAAAATGTTTCCTCATTGTTTATTATTTGTTATTATTCTAGAAACCCCTAGGTGAGAAAGAAATCAAAGCTTATTTGACTCAGTTGGAAGACGTAGTACTAAGCTAATGATCTAACTTTGCATGATGATGGAATTTTCCAGCATATTGTTTTTTGCAAAATTTATACTATAAATATAGACTAAGATTTTTTTTTGTAATTTTGCATTTTTCCTGTAATTTTGAACATGAATTATATCACCCTGATTTATTTCACCAATAAAGAAAAAATCATGCAAAGAAGGGTTAAGTCGAGTTTTTTTTACCTTTAGTTAGACTATTTAACGTTGGTACAGTGGAGAAATACCGATTTAGATCGTCCAACCCAATTCTGACTGTCGCGACTTAGCGATGCCTAAAGTTCCAAGGAACTTCCAAATATCGGCAGGAAAAGAAGAAGTGATATTACTTAGGACGTGGTGGCGTTTAGCGATGGGTATCGTCTGATTACACGGATTCCTAGCAGCCATAAAGATGGTCCAGTTGTCCTCCGATCGAACCTTTTTAAATTTTCGAAACGCCCAGTCCCTCCGTCGCAAAGCCAACTGAACTCCCCTGTTCATTCAAGGAGCCGGCGGACGCTTTAACTTTATTTTCTTCACTGGAGCATGGGCATCATGTAAGTAGTTAGAGCACAGCATCGTTGAAAAAACAAATCTTTTCATCTACTAAAGCAGCTGCTTCCAGAGTTGACCAGACTATATTGGATGCATCTTGTTGAAGCCTCTTGCTGTTCATACGTGCAAAAGCACACCTATACTGGAACGTGGGTTAAAGTTTAGCGGCTTAAGGACATAGGATAGGAGTATAATGTCGAGCTGGGAAAAGCCAGAAGCAACATGTTCCCTGTGCAAGCTAGGGAAGGATTAGAGATGAGGATAAGGTTAAGCCAAGGATCATCAGCTGCTATTGTGATGAGGGTTGGAGAGGCAATACATGCAAACTGGCTGACTGGATACAGTGCAGGAATTTATGGGACCGAGGGGAGTTTGATCAAGGATGTTGGTGTTAAAATCCCCATAACAATTTGATGGGCATACTCCGACCCCAAATATTCAAGAACCGATTCGAATTCAGTGAAGTAATCAATAATATACAACACTACACTTAAGACTAGTACGGTGGCATCTCTGCACCATCCACCAGCTCACAACATCAACTCATTCTAGTATTGGAAACTACAATTATGACTTATGATAAAAAGCATACAACAAAAAACTAAAACAATACAGAAGAACAGTAACTGTCGTGAGAGTAAAATAGTTACAGTAACAAGATAGTAGTAACAACAAAGAGAATAATTAAATGTACCCCAATAAAAACCCGTAAAAAATGTTTGTATTCAGAAGGCCATGCCAAGAACGTATCCGATGACGAACACAACCAATTTTTGGCCTGCTTGTTTGTCATACATAATCTGTGGACTTTCAAGTTTGGCATTTGATCTTGACTTCTTTATACGACAATAATCTAAAATTTTAAATACGACTAACAGAATCTGTAAGGCTTCGTACACACGGCATTGTCCTACACGTTTTTTTGCAGTATACATCTTAACGTATAAATAGTGACCATACAACGTACATAGATCCATTCACACGTCGATTGTACTGCAAAAAAACGTGTACCGCTTATACGTTTAAACGCATACTCAACGGACTTGTCAAGCAAATCGAATGAACTTTGACGTATTCGGTTCGCAGTGGCATATGATATAGCTTTGTCTCCTTCACGCGACACGATGTCATACGTTTTTTATCGAATAGCAACCGAAGAAGCGTTTAGTACCTGAGCGTCTTTTGGAGGGTGGCACGTATTTTATGTTTGATTTGGTTTGATATTCAAAATGGTTGAGGAATCTTCCATAGATAACGAACTATTAATTTCTTTAGTGGAACAAAATCCCGTTTTATGGGATAAAACTTTGGAACTTTATAAAAATCGCGATCCATCAGTGACGTCTACTCACTGTGACAACTGTGTGGAAACTGCGGCTATTCGTTTTAACACGAATGAAAATTTACCATATGAACACCCAGTTGACTATACGTTAAAAAAACGATTACAAAAAAACGTGCAGGACAATGCCGTGTGAACTAAGCCTTAACCTACCACAAAGTACAAAGTCAACAGCTCGCCGCTGCGCTACCGTCTAAACGCGACTCTGGCAGAATAGTCGACATCGGCTCAATTGCGAAAAGCAATTTAAAAAAAAAACTTTTGAGGGTAAATTATTCACTATAACTTAATTACACAAGAGATTATGGGGAAATAACATACCAAATATTAAAAGGACTATTCTACTATTTGCATAAACAAAGAAATTTCGATGACAAGTTTACATAAAATCAATTGTATTCAAATCAATGTCTAGTAAATAATATAAACATGATACCGTAATTGACCCGTTCTGTTTTGCAGGCTAGCTCCTGTGCCTTGGGCTTTTGGATCTTGGGCTTTTGCAAACTTCGCAAGCAGAGGACTGAGCTCTTCCATTAAAGAAACTTTATGTTTACTTCCGTCAAATGCCTTCAGAACTACAACACCGCCCTGCGTACAACATGACCGCATACCGAAATGTTGACGCGCCTTCCCAAAGTCAGACGAGCCCCACAGCCTTTTCCGCAGCCTTTTGTCAAAAACTCGGAGATGCATGTTCACTTCAAACGTGTCTTAGCTTTCCACACCACTGTTTCGTCATCATAGTTCAAAGATGTCACCAGTACCTATGCACCTGTGATGTTCTATACTGGCTATGCCAAGTCTGTAACAGGCCTTTAACCTCTGGATTCCAGTGTCATACCTATATTACATAAAGAATTAAAAATTTGTTCTAAAATCATCTGTGAATTGTTTTCGGAACTAATCGTTTTATGGTAGTTGTGTAACCTTAGTAAACCAGCAACTTTGCACCAAACGTCATTTTGAGTTTGACAGACACGTCAAAAAACTCCAACCTAATAATAATATCCAACGACTCTGGCAGATAGTCGACATCAGCTCAATTGCCAAAAGCAAAAAAAAAAAACTTTTTTTCCGGAATCCAGGAGGTTAAGGAAGAAGCAGAGAAGTTCTTAAGGGCTAACTAATTGGTCTCAAAATTGAAGGTGCTGTTTTGTCAACTTTGGCAATGAATTGAAATCAGAGTTTTCCTCCAATATCTGGCCTCTAATCTGTGTATCTGATTTGCACACTAATCACTAATTTGAGTCAGGAGCAAGCCAAGCATGCTCAAAATTAGCTCCCTGAACGTCCGGAAATCCTCAGCCACCCATGCCGCTGTGTCCATGCCGCGTGCCGTCCTGCTCCTGCGCACTGGGCTTGAGGGCTTCCATCTTCTGTGTCAAGTTTTCCTCAAGGCACTTCTGTGCAAACAATACCTCAGCAAATTGACAGACAGGTGAAGTGTCTTTTTCGGTGAAGAGTTGGAAGGTGGTTGTAGGCGACGCATCACACATTCATACTTACCTGTAATGTGTACCTACTTAAGCTAATAAACTTATAACTAATCCTAAAACTATAACTTAAAGCTAAATAACCTAAATGTGTCTTAATACTAAATACTTACCTTGAATGTTGCCCATGCCTATATCATGTATTTATGTGTGGAACTATTGATGTTATCAATAAATTGAAATGCCCGCGCGAGCGTCCCGTTCGCGCCTGTGCTCATTCGGTCCGCGATTCGCTTCTACATTCAATCATTCGCGGAAACGGTTGGCGCGCCATCGCGCCCCCTCGCCCCCGCGCAGTCAGACGTTAGATTCCAACACGCGCACACGCACTGCGACACAACGCGAAGGACGCTCGCCCGCCGTTTGTTTACCGATGAAAACCGTTGTTTCCGTTCATCCCCCGGCCTTCCAACACACCAGCGACCTACCTACGAACTCTACACTTTACAGTGGTATAATTTTAATGCTTGGGTCACATAAATGTACCAATGTGCATACCCCTGTAATGGATGTTACACACTCAAGGACTGTGTATTTCTTTCTTTTTAACCGACTTCAAAAAGGAGGAGGTTCTCAACTCGGATGTTTATATTTTATTTTTTTTATTTTTTTATGTATGTTCGGCCATAACTCCGTCATATATACACGGATTTGCAAAATTATTTTTTTGTTCGAAAGGGGATAATTCAGAAATGGTCCCATACAAATTTCATATAGATCTGATGATGAGTTCCAGAGACAGACACCGGAACTGTTTAAAAACTGACAGCAAATCAACCGCGATTTCTGCTATCGCTTAAATATACATTGTTTGTTTGGAATTAGTGCGGGGTGGATACTTACCACAACTAAAAATTTAAAAATAAAAACTTTTTTACAAAAAAACAACCGACTTCCTAAAAAACACTACAAAGTGAAAAATAACTATAATTTCGGAAGTCGGTGGCAAAAAAACCATAAATACAGATCCTAAGACACTGACTTCCGAAATTATAGTTATTTTTCACTTTGTAGTGTTTTTTAGGAAGTCGGTTATTTTTTTGTAAAAAAGTTTTTTTTAAATAAAAATTATAAAACCGAAATACATCTATCGTTTTTTACACTTACCTGCAAATCCAACTAAACGAATCTTTGTTGATTACATTTTGTAAATAATACTAGTAACACCACTAACCATTGACATATGTCAGCTAGAGGTTGCCACCGCTAAGTTTAAAAATACCCTAATTATTACTATAAAAGCATTTGATTTTTAAAATGCATTACGCCAGTAATACATTTTAAAAATCCAATCCAAAACTAAACGCTTCTAAAATGTATATAAATATGTATATTGAATAATATAGCTTATTGTTATATATTTATACAATATAGTTTATAAATTTTATCTCCATCATTTTTCTGTGTTCTAGATATTTTGGTCTATTTATCTCATCCTCTTTGAAGGTTTGGGGAAGAATATCATTATTTGAAGCATGATTGGTCCACATTAGGTCAAGTCGACGAGAATTAGAAAGAAGAATGGAAGGCCCTGCCAACAACAGACCTTAGCTAAAAATAAAATAATCATAGGTAAAGTCTGGGCTATCAAATAAATTTATCTGTATAGTTGAATCAATATGGTAATAATAGTCAGACTTTCCAATTATTTTGGGGTCCGCTCAGAGTCTAACTGGGTGAATCTGAATACCAGTTTTTATGAGAAGCAACTGCTTATCTGACCTCCAAAAAGTCTAACGACTAATCATATCACTGGACTTTTGGTATGAGTGATTGCCCAACTTTCGGGCTTTTGACGATCCCTAACGACTGTCGATTCACGAAAGATAGCCGACACCAACACCTTAATGTAAAGACGCCAGCACATCAAGGTACCCGAAACTGTCAAATTTTCCCAATCAATCTTGAACCTAATACTATAGAGTTAAAGTTGAAACCTATTAAAGAATTTTGACGGATTGTAGTAGCCTCAAATATTGGCGTCTGTACTTTCCAAGGCGCGGAGGAGTCTTGGTACGAAATGACGGTCACCCATCGTGGCACGTTGATCATGCCTTAATTATCCGATTAATCAATTCATTTAGTTTTATTTTATTTAACTTGCATAAAGTGGATCAACTTTTTCTACAACACTCTATCAGCGCTTACTCTGCGCACCCACACGATTGATATTGTTCGCGTGGGTGTTATACCTCCCTGACTCTAATGAAATCCCTTCTGAGGGCTCCTGAATCCGCGTGTGGCTTATTCCGATCGATCGACTCGTTGGGTCTATTTGATAAACGATAAATTTCCTTGAAATATGAAAATGAAATTATACTTAAACTGGTTAGAAATTCAATGCCACTTCGCAAATTGTTGTGGATTAGATGTTGTAGCATAACGTGGGCGACGCCTATTATACCAATTGCAAAAGTGGACTTAAATAGGCTTCTGGCGGTTGATTGACGGACTGCACACATTCGAGAAATAATATATTTACAACATGCTGGGGAACATTTCAGAACTAGTAACGCTCCCCAATGCTGTCATGAGATTATTAAAAATTTCTCCGAAAAATCGAGGAAAATAATTTATAAATTCCTACCCTCTTTTCAGGGCACTGAGACGCGACTACCGAAACATTTTTGGTTCGATTGTTTCCAGCGCATTGCCGACGAGCTTAGCGCGATCAATAAGTGAAACAAGCATAATTTCAGTAGGTAGTGGTACGAACATTGATGAAGCACACAAGGACAATGTTTGAAGGAGGTCCAAAAGTGGCCATAATCGAGATTCATCCGGAACATTAGGGCTAATTACTTTAGCACTGATATTACTACAGACAAATCTTATTAAAATCTCTCCTCAATCTCTTTTGTTAGTTTCTGAAATGTTTATAACTAGGGATTAGGAAAGGACCTCCCACATAAAAATGGTGCTGTTGTATAAGTAGTAACGACGGAAGAAAAAGGGTGTATCGAAGAGAGGGAGAGCGTTTTACATAGAAAGAGTCAGTTACGGTGGCGGTTCATGGACGGTTTGGCGAGGCATAAGCGGCGACGGAATAACCGAACTTTCTTTTGTATCTGGACCTCGTTTACCGTCTTAAAATGGGACACGTTTCATCGAAGAGAATTTGGACCGTTATGCGATACCCTACGCACATTTTAATGGGAGAATAGTTCATTTTATGCAAAACAAGGTCAGAGCTCATGACGCAGGCATTGTAAATTAATATCAGAGCGAAGTCGGTATTACGGTTATGGGCTGGCTTTCAAAAACCCGAAACTAAACTTAAACCGTATCGCAACTGAATCGTAATGGGTGTCCCCATTCCTGCCAGGGTCGCGAGATTTGTTCGAAACAGATACCGTGGCCCAGGTATATTGGCAACTGAAGGAACACGGGTGGGTTTTATTCAATGTCTGACACGCCCTTCCGCTCCATCCTAGAGCGGGAGACGCCATTTGATGAATAGACAACCAAAAAAAAAATGGGTGTCCCCATTACGGGCATTTAAAAATGTTACTAATGTTAGAATAACTTTAATACTAAAGAACTGGATCGAATAAACTACAAGTAGGCAAATATACTCACACTGCACATTACGGGAACATTACAGATGGAACAATAACACTCACTTTAAAAAAGACTAACTCGTTTATTTCTCAATAATTATTATTTATTCACTATCCACAGTACAATAAATTCGTTCAGCACACTTAAGAAGCACTAGAGGGTTATGTCCAAACTAGGCCAGAGTTGGAATCAGACTGCCAGTCCCTAATCCCGCCAATCATCTCCCCATCCATAATATTTTAAACGTTTCTTTTTTAATATTACTTCTGGTCAAACACGTGTTCAAATGTTGCCCAAAAAACAACTTTTAAATCAAATTAAGTACTGCCATTCTTAAAAACCTACCACCCATAATATTTTAAACGTTATTTTCTATTACTTCCGGCCAAGTACGTATTCAAATATTACCACAAAAACAACTTTTAAATCAAATTAAATACTGAAATTCTTAAAAACCTAACATTCGACCATCCTGACCCCGTGCATGTCCTCATGCACGCAGTCACGATGACCCGTCATGGCTGTGAATTGTTACCTAACATTCGGCTAGTACGACAGTCTGACTCCACTCCTTCATTTTATATAATCTCAATAAAATTACAATATCTCAATACAATTAAACAAATCGCAATAAAATCAGAAAGAACAAAAAATAAATAAAAAATAACATGAATTTGAAGAAAATCTTATTTTGCGAGCCTTTTCATTATCCAATATTTAACATTAAATGCATGGTCTGCGAACCCTTCCTTCTCGCAGACAATACATGTCTCTCCTATCATGTGCTATTGTGAACCCTTCCTTCTCACGAATAGCACATTCTAGGTCAATCAGTGATCGTAAACCCTTCTTTCTTACAAATCACATATCATAAAATCATCACTTTCCAACATCACAAACAAATAATCCAACATCACAAACAGATAATCCAACATCACAAACATAAATTAACAGAATTCTATAAACCTATTTCTCTTATTCCTATCTTTTCAAAACTATTTGAGAAATTCAGTCAAAATGAACTAAATGGTTCAATCGAAAAAAAAAAAAAAAGTTATTATGTAATGAGCAAAAGGGATTTCGCGAAAATATGAATAGAAGCATGGCGATCTACGACTTTTTATACTGTATTGATAAAAGTGGACAAAACACCTGTATATGCTATCTTCTACCGATATGGCTCAAGCATTTGACTACGTAAACCATGTCATTTTTTTTTTTTTTTAATTGACGCATATGGTATGAGAGGTAATGTTCTTAATCTAATTAAATCCTATTTAGACAATAGAAATCAAAGGAAAAAAATCACTAGAATTAATATAACCACTATAAATGGAGAGATATCCTTATCAGAAGAACGTTAAACTAATTTTTGTGTACCACAAGGTAGTGTATCGGGACCTCTACTTTTTACAATATACTGTAATGAATTGCCAAAATCAATTCCACATCCTATGACTCTATTTGCAGATGATAGCACGGTGACAATTTCTAGTAATAGCAATCATCATCATCACCTATAATGTTACACAGGCCTCCTCTCAGTGAGTGGGCCATAATCTACCACGCAGGCCCAGTCCGAGCTGGTAGATGTCACATGTCTTCAAATTTATGATTTTAAGACATGCCGGTTTCCTCACGATGTTTTTCTTCACCGTTATAGCAATAAGATGATCCAATATAAACTTGACATTCACAATACCTCAACATCAATAATAGAATGGTTAAATAATAATAATTTTAAAGATTAATTTAGATAAAAATTAAATCATACATTTTAGCCAACGACTGACTATAGAAAATATGGACATAAATATAGATAATAAAATTGTTGAAATCGTAAATACGACTAAATTCCTTGAACAAATAATTGGACAAAATTCTTAATTGGAAATTACAAATCGAGAACCTCTGCACAAAAATTTGTAGTTCTGTGTTTACATTGCACTCTATCTACAGTTGTGAATGTACCTGATATGATACCTTGATTGCTGCTTACCATGGTATAGTTGTGACTCATTACGATACGATATTATACTTTGGGGAAATTCTTCAACCACTTACTTGCATTAATTAATGTAGAACAGTTACTTTTAAATCGAGTGTATTTGGTATTGGAATTAAAATCTATAACAAACTCCCCAAACTGTATTAAGAATATATCATCAACAAATAGGTATGTTTAAATTAAAGCTAAAAGAATTTCTCATATATAAACGTATTATTTAATTAGCGAATTTTTGAATTACCGAATTACTGAATAAAATTGTTTTGACTCCGTTATTGTAAATTAGATGACCGTAATAATTATATCTAACCAGCTTTTGCCAACGGTTTCGCCCGCATATTATACATATGAACCTTCCTCTTGAATCATTATTTAATAAAAAAAACCACATCAAAATCCGTTGCGTAGTTTTAAAGATCTCAGCATACATAGGGACAGGCAGAGGGAAGTAACTTTGGTTTACACTATGTAGATAATTAATATAGAATGAAATTTACTAAAACTTGACATGTTAAACTTATTTTTTTTTAAATTATCTAATGTAAATTCCACGACTGTAACAGTCATCTATATGAATAAATTTAAGATGAGGTCGACTAAAAATTTACACGTTAAACATAACGAATGTAAAATGAGGTTGCCTAAAACAGCCAATACAATGGATAATAACCGGCAACAATTAAGAGAGTATCTGTATTATCTATATGTTTAAAAGGAGAAACTGACTGACTGACTGACTGACTGTTGATATATCAACACACAGCCCAAACCGCTGGTCCTAGAGACGTGAAATTTGGAGGGTGTATTCTTTGTGAGGAGTAGGTATCCACTAAGAAAGGATTTTTTGAAATTCCACCCCTAAGAGGGTGAAATGGGGGGTTGAATTTTCTGTAAAACTTTTTATTCTGTGGGTCGATTGACACAAAAATTGGTACACATACTCTTCAATTATAGTTATGAGATACGTGTATCACAGTTTTTCCAAAATCAACCCCTTACAGAGTCAAATAGGGCTTCGAAGATGTGGATAATAAACTAATTCTCCCTACAGAGTTAGGCACAATTCTGACCATTATAGAAGAGCTAATAGTTAAAATCTACCCAGATATTAGTAATATTCACGACGAGCTCCTGCACGCGACTTTGTCCGCATACAATTTCTTGACTTCTTCTAAACTTACATTCACATTAAAATTTTTAGTAGGGATATTTGCAAGATATAACAGTCTTAACATAATAAGACCCTTCCGTGCCTCGGAATCTCGGCTGTCTTTCGTAGATATTAGACCGTCGTTACGGGTCGTCAGAAGCCCGAAAGTCTGACAACCAGTCTTACCAAGGGGTATCGTATTACCCAGTAACTGGGTTGTGGGGGTCAGGTAGGCAGTCGCTTCAAGTAAAATACTGGTACTCAGCTGCATCCGTTTAGACTGGAAGCCGACCCCAACATAGTTGGGAAAAGGCTAGGCAGATGATGATGAAGTGACACTAACTATTCTTTAATAGATACCTATGCAACTTTATAAATAAAAACTAATTGGGCACATACCTACTATAATACTTTACGCACTAACATCTAAATCTGTACGTTCAGTGAGCAATAGTGCGACTGTAGTTTATACATTAAAGTAAAACATAACGACCAAGCTACAATCATCAATGAAATTCCTTTGAGATCGTTTGAAGGAGTTGAAAATAATTAAAAATCAGTGGACTCGAGTGACAAACAACGATGACGTCATACATTACCCGGTTTAATTTCTTAACACATTGAAGCTTCTCGGGCTCCCAACGCACATATAAAAATTTTGAGTTTGCGCCCAGCACGCGTAGCATGACCACCATAGAAACGAGTTTTGTCGACGGAAGAATAGGCAAAATGGCACGGCGATGTTAAAACTAAAAGAGAGGAGATATTTCTATTCTTCAGGCGACAAAATTCTACGATGAACATGGCGACCAATTTTTCTCTACTTTTGAGTTGGAGATTCGGTTGGGGGTACATTTTTTTACAGGATCATATTAATTATAATCATGAATACAATACTCAAAGATCGTTTAATCACACTGTTTGACTATTCAATGAAAAAGTCCTTAGCGGATCCACCTTAATTACATTAGTTACCACTGTCTTGCTATGGAAAGAATAACTGTCTTTGTCTTCATAGAAACCCGAGTTTACGGGTCGCTCCGTGCTCGGGCCGAAGAGATGTCGAATTGAATAGAAAGAACTTTGTCTATTCTTGGTAGAATAGAGATAGAATTGTTCATGCTACGCCTGCTGTTATGTTGCTGCGTAATTTAAACCCGCTAAAATTATGCAATGACACCAGGTTGTGAGTGAAAATATTGCAACGAAATGTTATCGAGGCAACTATACTGACACGTTGTTCCTGAGAGGATTCTGTGTTTATTCCGAGGATTCCTCTAACGCCATCGAACTACCCCTTGAGTTCAAAAGAGTGCAGTTCCCCTCAAAGTCTGCTTTGACAAGTTCATAAATAAATCTCAAGGCAAAACATTTAATTTAACAGGGGTAGACTTAAAGGAGAACAGTCACTGAAAACAGCGGGATATGATCTTAGAGGGGACTTCTTCTCGCTCGGCCACTTTTACGTGGCCCGCTCGGGAGTGAGCTCATCTAGCAGCGACATCCACGCGGGCGAAGCCGCGGGCAGAAGCTAGTTATTAATAATTTTTAACATAGCCAATTATATAACATTGACTAACAGACAAATATTGTATACTCCATGAGTATGTTTCAGTGATACTATCATGCTAATTATAAGAACTGTATCCGTGTCCGTTCTGTATCTGTGTGTGGACCTGTGACAAAAAATAAATAAATGAATATTAATATGAAGAGCTAAATACTAAGGCATTCAAACGTCGTTTGAAAATGTTTCTTCTGGAAAAAGTATATTATAGTGTTTCCCTTTTTTATTTTTAGGGACTGAATAATTTTATCAATCTCCTGACACTAATAATGAATGTATTTGATTGTGGTATTTTGACATTAAAACATAAAAAGAATGTCTAATTTATAAACTTTGTCTTTGTCCATTTTATGTAATTCTTTTTCATTTTTATTGATGTAAGCTCTTTTAATATTATGGAAATATTTGTACGCCGATACTTATGGCTAAACATGACTGGACTTAAACCTTGTGACATCTGTTGTATGTGTGGTGTAAATAAATAAATATAAATAAAAATCTTGCATGTATACAATGTTTACACAAATAAAGAAATCTTAACTTAAAAACTGTAAGCATTGTCTGCGAACCCATCCTTCTCGCAGACAATACTCGTATCTCCTATCATGTGCTTTCGTGAACCCTTCATTCTCACTAATAGCACAATCAAGGTCAAGCAGTGATCGTGAACCCTTCCTTCTCAAGAATCACATCATCATTCATTGCATTGCATTGCCTGCGAACCCTTCCTTCTCGCAGACAATACACATATATCCTATCATGTGCTATCGTGAACCCTTCATTCTCACTAATAGCACATTCAAGGTCAAACAGTGATCGTGAACCCTTCCTTCTCACGAATCACATCATTCATTGCATTGCCTGCGAACCCTTCCTTCTCGCAGACAATACACATATATCCTATCATGTGCTATCGTGAACCCTTCATTCTCACTAATAGCACATTCAAGGTCAAGCAGTGATCGTGAACCCTTCCTTCTCACGAATCACATCATCATTCATTGCATTGTCCGCGACCCCTTTCTTCTCGCAGACAATACAATGAAAGATCTTATTGTTTCAAAAAGTCGTACAAAAGCCGCTCACTAGTTTTTTTTCATTCAAAGCTTTTTGGCTCTATTAAGATGTCTAGTTCAATAAGTAACTGATTATGAAATTCGAGAACTTGTTTATACTTGGTTAGTATTACATTATATTACATTAAATCTTTGCGTTTTATTTACCTTAAATCACAGAGAATATTGATTCTAGCGGTAACTAGGTACTGAGAATTACACGAGGAAAAAAATAGAAGCCTGTCTGAACCTACAGATCACTTCTAGACCTAAATCACTGTACATTCTTCTGGAGTATGGATGACAGTATTTTATTCTAATAACAATGATTAACATTTTGCGCTAAGGACCCCTGAACTGTCTGCAATGGCGGTTCTAGAAGCCGTAAATGAAAACATCATTTCTATTTCGCGGCTAAAAGCAGAGTAAATGTTTAGTGATAATAAGTGAGGTGCTATTAATGGCGAATAAATTTTAACTATTATACAAATATTATTTGTGATTCGCTATTTATTAAGAAATCTTGCGGCCTTTAAAAATATTCACTAAAATGTAAGAATCCTAGACGATAATATTAATTGAAAGTAAGACTTATAAGCTAACTTCAATAAGTCTCAAATTGTCATTATGGCTGTAAAATTGTATGGCATAATACTTTATTTATTTTCATTTCTTTCCACAAACAAAACAGCAAAGCGATTTGGTTTTAAGATAAATAAAACGTTTTAAGAGCATTGCTTGGTTGCATTCACACGATCATAGAGTTTCATTCGAGTGATTGCAACCACATTGCTATATTACTATGAATAAGTCTAAAAAACGGGGTTCTATCGTTTTAAAAGAGCTGATGTAGAATGGCATTCAGACAATCATCTTACGATATTTACATCACCTAACGCAGATAAAAGTGTGCCCAAATCGCGTTGATTGAACGTGAACAGATCATTTAAACGACATTCCGAAGATCCTTCTTACCACCTTTGGCTTCCTCCGGATACATGTTGGCCATGGCTGCCAATATTGTTTTGATCATGATGCCTGCTATGCACCGTTGGATTGCCAGCCCGACGATCGCTGCACACGGCCGCTGATCACCACTCGTGCTCAGCTCTCCGGGACCGGCACGTTGCGACAGGCTACGCCGCATGTGCACTTCTTCCTCGAGCACACGAATGCGAGCTCTCTCTCGTTCCAGCTTGCACTCCGCATCCGACTTCGGCTGCGGTCATCGCAGGTCTCCTGCCGAGTGTGACTATGCCGGGGCCAGGCTCTGTTCAGGCTCGATCGGCGTCATCCAGGCGTTGATAGTCGACACTGCAATGAGCTACCATCACGTGGCATTTTTCTGCAACTTACACACAAGGGCACCTATGTATTTATTCAAAAATAAAAGCACGAACTCGAGAAAACAATTAATCAAAGCTATAGACGACCAAATATTTAAAGAACGGACTATGCGTTGTAGGCCAAAAAATAAGAATATTATCACCCTACCCAAGGTACGTAAGGGCTATGCAGGTTGTATTAGCAGAGATAACTATTGAATTTTAGCCCTTAACATAAAAATAAAATTCAAACCAGACAAGCACGTGGGTTTATCCCACTTCTGAATTGTTAGAATAACTTTAATACTAAAGAACTGGATCGAATAAACTACAAGTAGGCAAATATACTCACACTGCACATTACGGGAACATTACAGATGGAACAATAACACTCACTTTAAAAAAAACCGGCCAAGTGCGAGTCGGACTCGCGCACCGAGGGTTCCGTACAAACCTGCAGGTCATCATCATCATCATTCGTCATCATCGTTTATGAAATTAAATGTTTTTTTTTTAATTTTTATATTTGAGTTGACTGAATGAAAGGTAAATTGTGGTTTACGATTTATGACGTATTAAAAAAAACTACTTACTAGATCTCGTTCAAACCAATTTTCGTTGGTAGTTTTCATGGTAATGTACATCATATATTTTTTTTAGTTTTATCATTCCCTTATTTTAGAAGTTACGGGGGGGGGGACACACATTTTACCACTTTGGAAGTGTCTCTCGCGCAAACTATTCAGTTTAGAAAAAAATGATATTAGAAACCTCAATTTCATTTTTAAAGACCTATCCATAAATACCCCACACGTAAGGGTTTGATTAAATTTTTTTTTTGTGTTTCAGTTCTATGTATGGGGAACCCCAAATATTATTGTTTTAAAAAAAAATGATATTAGAAACCTCAATATCATTTTTGAAGACCTATCCATAGATACCCCACACGTATGGGTTTGATGAAAAAAAAATTTTTGAGTTTCAATTCTATGTATGGGGAACCCCAAATATTATTGCTTTTTTTCTATTTTTGTGTGAAAATCTTAATGCGGTTCACTGAATACATCCACTTACCAAGTTTCAATAGCACAGCTCTTATAGTTTCGGAGAAAAGTGGCTGTGACATACTCGGACAGACAGACAGACAGACAGACAGACATGGCGAATCTATAAGGGTTCCGTTTTTTGCCATTTGGCAACGGAACCCTAAAAAGACTAACTCGTTTATTTCTCAATAATTATTATTTATTCACTATCCACAGTACAATAAATTCGTTCAGCACACTAAAGAAGCACTTATTTATTTATTTATTTTATAGTTAATTAAAACGGTACAACACCAATTAAATTAATTAACATAGAAACACATAAAAGGTTGACAATTATTACAAAAGTTAAAAAATTACCTATATTAACAACTAATATGGAACAGTGGACTCCCTTGCATACTTTCTCTCACAGAACACCAGACATATACGCATCATTTTATTCCATTCATCAACAAACACATCACATTCAGGGTTGGCAGTCAGGAGGGCGTTTAGCATTTTTAAGGTGCGACAGACTGGGGATTCGGCTCTGGCTACAGTCTTAGCACTAGAGGGTTATGTCCAAACTAGGCCAGAGTTGGAATCAGACTGCCAGTCTCTAATCCCGCCAATCATCTCCCCATCCTTAATATTTTAAACGTTTCTTTTTTAATATTACTTCCGGTCAAACACGTGTTCAAATGTTGCCCAAAAAACAACTTTTAAATCAAATTAAGTACTGCCATTCTTAAAAACCTACCACCCATAATATTTTAAACGTTATTTTCTATTACTTCCGGCCAAGTACGTATTCAAATATTACCACAAAAACAACTTTTAAATCAAATTAAATACTGAAATTCTTAAAAACCTAACACTAAATACAAATAAGTGCCACAAAAGTATTTTCTAATACAAACAGATATCTAGGCCATAATTATACCTACGTTTTGTATATTTTATTGTTACACATAGCACATTACATCGTTTAAAATAATAAAAATTCAGAACAAAGTTTTGTTTTAACTGGCCGAAAGTGTGAAACGAAACGTTTCGTAAACTGACGGCGGGAAGCAAAAACTTTCTGTTTGTGTTCAAATGGTTGAATTATTGTGAGTATTCGTTTTAACAAATTAAGGTACTGATTAGTTATTCATTAATCAAATATTGCAGTCGCACCATATACCGTTATTGTTATTTTGTATCTAATGATAAGCTGGAAAATATTTAACACTCGTTGGTTACACACTTACGTCAAACTTGAATTAATGTACCTACAACAAAACAATAGTTAAATTATACGGCTACTTGCTATATGGTGAAATATTTAATCTCGTTACAAGTGTTGTTGCGTTAGTAATTAGGTACGTAATTTCAGGCCCAATGGAAGGTATCAGACGAAAATCTACGTCAATTGGACAACTGGACCTCCTGATTACTTTTATGGAGGCACACACAAATTTTGCTGCGGGCAAATATCGGTCCAAAGAGGGAAGAGCCCTTGCAACACGCATGTGGGAACAATGTGCGGATATAGTAAATTCAGAAGGAGTCACTAGGACTCCTAAAAATTGGTCGAAGGTAAGTTTGTAAGTAGATATTCTATATACTTTTCTTATTAACAGTAATTTAATAATAATTTTCTATGCATTTTAGTTTTGGAATGATTATAAATTTAGGGTGCGGGCCAAACTAGCCGAACTAAACAGAGGCTCTAGTGGTACTGGGGGTGGGCCTAGCAAGGCACCACAGTTAAGCCCTCTAGAGAAAAGGGTTGTTGCTCTTTTAGGGAGGGATGTCGGCCCACTTACTGGAGTCCATCAAGATCCATCAATTGAAATTCAGGTGATTGGATATTTATTAATCATGACGTGCAAACTTATCTATTCCTAAAATTCAATTAAGTGTCTTAATCATGTTTTTTTTACATACCTACTTATACATAGTATGTTAATGCTGAAGAAATGGGCAAGGACCTGAATGAGACACCGGCAGCAGCTAACTCTTCCATTTTGTGAGTAACCGGACACTAACGTTTCTACATATTGGTATTTTACTAGCCATTTATTAATTATGTATTAATTTGTTCTTTCAGAAAATCTATTATCCATGAGAGTAGTGCTTCATCTGGAAATAGCTCACCAGTCTCACAAGACCTCAGCAGAACATTAAGTATAGAGTCTGAGCAGAGAGACAGTGTACTGAGTCCACATCTAGAAGAATGTAATCGAATAGCTGATCGAGGCACTACTGCATCACAAACAGGTTCTCATTACTTATTAACTTTATTATTCACTTCAATATTAGATTATTATTTATAACATGAATTAATAAAGGGCAAGAATATGGACGAATTTGAGTCACAGTTGTGCATACCTTTTTATTTGTGTATAGATACTGTACACCAAAAAATACATTTAAAGTAAGTACCTATTATATCTACACAAACTACATTTAAAATAAAGTCAAATTTGTTCAAATACTTGAGTGAGTCTGATTATCTATGTGTAAACTACATTGTATTTATAAATTAGGTTCCTAATTACTGTTTTAATTTTCAGACAGACCTAGACGCCGACAGCTGAGACTAACACGCCGCCGTGCAGGGGGTCGCCTTCGCCTTGTACATCAGAGTAAGTTACATTTTGCAGTCAGAACCAAGGGTTAAAGGTTCAGACATGTTTGTGTTTTAATTGAATTATCATCATAAATTACATTTTCTGGTTTTTGATGAAACTGTAACTGATGAGTAATGACTTATTATAGTTAACACGGCAGCTCTTGATGAATCAAGGGCAACCATAGCCCGCATTGAAGAGATACGTGCGCGAACGGCCGAAACAGTGGCTACTGCAGCATTAAATATGTCTAATGCTATGAACAACATCTCTAATTCTACAACCAGTATCTCTAATGCTATGGCCTGCATGGCAGAAAGTCTACGTATCTACTTAGGAAGTTCACATACAGTAAGTGTTTTAGTAATTTTGTTGTTAGAGTAATGAGTAATAATGATTAGTTATATAACCAGTTTAGATGCTTTAGTATATAATTATATTTTTACTCTTCTATACATAACTTGACCCCTGTATTCCCGAAAGGTAAGGCATAGATGCTACACACATTTCACCAGTTGTTTAATTTAAATCCCATGTAACAGGGGGCAGTGCTACTGACATCATCGGGTAAAAATATGATTCTATAGTATGTATGTATTTATTATAATTGTAATAATTAAGGCTTTCTGTTGGACACTTTGGTTCAGTTTTCGGGCTGTGAATCCCATGATATTATAACAATAACCCCCACCCCCCCCCCCCACTGACTGCTGAGACTGAGGTCGTGGGTTCGATTCCCACCCAGGACAAATCTTTGTGTGATTAGCATATAAGAATGTTTATCAGTTGTCTGGTTGCCATAGTATAGGCTCTGCCTAGTTTGGGATCAGATAACGGTGTGTTGGTTGTCCTAAGATATTTATTTTTACTATTTATTAATGCAAATATTATATTTGTTTCAGGCCGATAACTGATTATTCATATGTCAACATGTATACAAAAATTATAATTATTGTGAGACTGATTGCAACCATTCAATAATTAAAAACCAAAACTTTTAAAATAAATAATTTAATATTATGATTCATTAAATATGTTTTATTTAAACCCAAAATAAACTTGAAAATTTAGGCTTGCTATTGCTTCCAAAATGTAGATTCCTATGGACTACAGAGAAGAAAGAGGCAACAAAACATGGCTATCTGATGAAAGTGTAAACAAACCCTGTTCAGGTAAAATTCTTCCCCAATTACTAACTATAAAGAATTATAAATGTAACACAATGATCAGTATTATTTGCCTTGAAGTCCAACGTTTTGCACCAAAGGTAATTACGCCCTTCCTCTAAAAGGTAATTCTGACGCTGCCTAGTTTTCAGAAATTATTCTGCCTGCATTAAGACTTTCTTCACGCTCCTGTTCTATGACATCTAGCTCCTCACTATTCAGCTCCAATCATGATTGTAGCGAAATGTTGTGCAGTTCACAACAAGCATTTTTTATTTTTGCTGCAATCTCTGGCTTATAGTGCAGCTTTCTGTCAACTAAAATGCACCTGCGGAAAGAAAGTATATTATTGAAAATGTTTATGAAAATACATGTATCTTACACATTTAATTATTGCAATTTTATATAATTTTCTTTATTATTATTTAATAATCAAATCAACAGATACAATAAAATTCATAGCGAAATATTGTTAAAGGTCTGTTTGTGCCACGCCCATATTAAATACTAGCTTCCGCCAGCGGCTTCGCCCGCGTGAAAATTCAACGCCCCAATTCACCCTCTTAAGGATGGAATTTCAAAAAACCCTTTCTTAGTGGATACCTACTCTTCACAAAGAATACACCCTCCAAATTTCATGTCTCTAGGACCAACGGTTTAGGCTGTGCGTTCATATATCAGTCAGTCAGTCAGTCAGTCACTCAGGACTTTGAATTTTATATATATAGATATTCTGGAAAAAATGGCACGTTGATGGTTACTGATTCGTCATACCCGCCCTAGGAGAACATAATAGTGACCTTATTGGTGATGGTCTTCAGAAGAGTCGGGTACGTAGTACTGGTAACAGGCGTGCGTGTATGACCAGGTGTATGAACTTAAACTGAGTATGTTCAGTTTATGGATCGTAGCAGGTGACGTCCTGTATTTTCTGCCTACCCCCATGTGAAAAAAGCGTGAGTTTATGTTATGTTGTGTGAATTTTAGATTTGTTGTTGTCTGCAACATCGATTCTTTTTCGTATTGTTGACATTGCGGTACTAAAATACATATGTACTCAAACCGTTGTATATAAACAGCTATCTCCTCTTTATAAATCGTGTGTTTAGATTAATCACTGCAATTAACGATTTCAAAACATTGAATCCCAATTCATGAATACTTCAAGAAGAATCAAAACAATACCGGCGACGCGGATTTATTGACTTTTATATTTGTTTGACAGCTTTTTAGCAATGTTGCGCACTGTTGGACGCAATAGTCCGGCAAGGGAAAGAGACAGCTACTAATCCCTCCCTGCCTGTGCAACCGCGGGTCGCTCGCATGTCATCGGACGCGATTGTGATTGGTTTGCTATAAATTTTTATGTTTTACGCAGACAAATTTTTTGGTACCTGATTCCTTGCTTTCCTATTTATTTATTAGACGTAGACAACTTCAGGTTTGCACCTAAGCCTACAAGGCTTAGCTAGCACATGAGCCCCAAAAGTTAACGGGTGGGCCAATGGTGAAAACAACGATGTCGATTATGAGCTGCGAGCTGTAAGCTACGACACACCGTCGGGTATCTCAAGATCGTGAATAAAGGTGCTCAAAACAGATCATCACTTCGTCATAACCAAATGTCCAGATTGATCTACAAAATTACCCTTTGTCATAGATTTTCGCCACCAAAGCCACAGCCAACGGATGCGTCAACAATCCTGGATCCGCCACGGAGGTTCCGTGGCTGATCCAGGATTATTGTTTGGGAGGCGCTGGACATCACTAAACTACTAAACAAGCACACAACATTATATTTTGCATAACGTAATTTAAGTAATCAGAGGAGTTTTAATATAATTTACTAGATTTTCCAGCAGCTTCGTCCGCGTATTATAAATATAAACCTTCCTCTTGAATCACTCTTGTCTGTTGACGACAACCGCATCAAAATCCGTTGCGAACGAAGGGGTCGACAGCATGACTGTCTTTGGGGGGGGGGGTCATGACCCCTAGGACCCCCCCCCCCCCCCTCGGACCGTGCCTGAATAATTACTGACGTCCACGCGCTTACCCCAAATAATGTAAGGATATTTATGACAATTTGTACCTTAATACACCATACTAATAAATTCTTCTACAACTGCCACCATTCAAATGAAATGCATGCGTTGCGTCGACATAGGTAGTTTGTTGACGATTTATCCCAAATCACCGAATAAAATGGGTGATATTCTATAATTATAGTTAGTTTATGAGTAAGCATTTATTTTTACTTAATAAGCATAAGCCGGTTGAATACCGGCGGCGAATCGAAATAGTTGGTAGCTATCTTGATACACTTCATCTTGGTACACTACTTGTAGTGTTGCATTTTCCCGTCCCTAGTAACTTCAAGAGAGACAGCAGATACAGATGAAATACTGGATAACTGGACTGAAGTTCTTTGTTATCATTTGTGCCGTACCGCAAAGATCTACCGAAGTACCAAGAGCCAAGCTACTTATGTCTGTGATAGTAACGCTAACTAAACCATAAAACAGGCTATCTTACAAGTCGCCATTCCGTAAATTTATTCAACAGTGTTTGTGTACAATACAACCCATAACTCATAAGATCCTGCACTAGAAATTCACACGGATGGATGCTGATCAGGTATGGCCGGCATTTAGTTACAATATCAGACTGATATTTAACTAGTACGGAACTAGTAAGGAAGAAAGCATATTTCACAGTTACGAGCTTGAAACGCTCGCCTTGGTCAAAACGTTGCGTAGATATAATATAAAGACGCTAAGATCGTGACTGATTGCCCGGCGGTTCGCCCCATCAAGAATCCAAGAATTTTCATGAATGTAGCTAGAGTATAGATCCGAAGAAAGAATGAAAGATGTTGACGCGTTAAGTAGAAACCAAATCGATACTATGAATGTCAATCGCCTGGAAGTGTCAATGTGGTTCTATATTTTTCAGTACCAGGGTGACAAATCAAAGGGAATCATTGAAACTTAGGGAGGGTTCAATTGCTGCTGAAAAACCAACAATTATGTGTTCTTAAATGAACAAAGGCATTGTATTGTAATTGTTTCGTAGTGCTAGCATAAGCTCGATGGAGGCTAGTTCCAATGCACCATGATGATATTAAGGATGTATTGTTAAAAAAAAGCGTATGAAATAATCACTCAACCGATAAGCGAACCAAACATACTTGTATTAGAGGATAATCCTGAGTCAGCTAAATGTGCTAAAAGATACCTTGTGATGCGTGTTTATACAATAAAATACCACAGGAACTAAAATGATAAAATAATACTAACTCTTCTAAAATAAAGTTTATAAATGGCTGAATGGATATAACTTTTATGACGTTAAAGATTTCTTTAACTTGTAAATATAAAATAACTTTGTACAAGTAGTAATGAAAATCTTTCTGATGTATGAGTTAATATGTATCAGAATGATTATTATTGTTAATCTGCGGCATTGTAATAGTTTACCTTTAAATCATGTATAAATTATTTGGCATGCAATCACTACAATATTATGTACAGCTAAATATGTGGGCATTATATCAAAATCAGACAGTGACAAATTTATATCATACTTGCTTTTGTCAGCGGCTTCGCCTGCATATTATATATATAAAACTTCCGCCTGAAACACTTTCTATTAATGAAAACCGCTTTACAATCCATTGTAAAGTTTAAACTATAGGATCGAAGTGTACAAGCACTAATTACAACTGTGTCTTATACCTACTATGTTAAAAAGATTTAAGGTGAATGCTCCAACCAGCCCTTAAAATATTATTAACAGCTGTAAGACATATGTAGTTACAGAATTATACTCATGAAAATCATCAATACAACGCTCTAAGTTCATAAAGCTGTAAGAATGGCGTTTTCTCTTTTTTTTTTTTGTTCCTACGCCTTTATGAACTTGGATTGTATTGGTGATTTTGATGATTATAATTCTGTAACTACATACGTCTTACAGCCGCGAATAATATTTTAATCAACATACAACCTAGCACTGGCTTGCAAATTGCAAAAAACGCAAGAAATTTTGAATTTCGCGGGCTGGTTGGAGCATTCCCCTTAAAGCAAATAAAAACTTCTCATGTGGGTTTCCAAAGAAATATGGATTTGATAAAAAAAGATAACTGGGCACCGAGAACAATCCACTTTATTGAAAAATATGTTAATGCATGTCTTCATAGTGCCTATGGAAAAGGTGACCAATACAAGAATGTTGGAAAATTATTCCCTATTCCCAAAACCCACAGAGCTGTGCTCTGCAATGCTCATGGTGCATGTCAATCATTTTGGCTCTTTTGGTAAAACAGTGAAAGGTTATCAATATACGCTAATTATGTCAGATACATTTTCAAACGTCTACATCTAATTCTATGTCTAATTGACTATTAAGTCAATTAGATGTAGAATAGACTTTATTAGTCATACCTACATAAATTCACGCTTTTTTCCACATGAGGGTAGGCAGCAACTATAGAATGCCATCTACTATGACCCTTACATAATCTTTTTGCCTCGTTTAAGTTCATACATTTGGTCATACACTGGTTACCAGTACTACACACCTGACCCTTCTGAAGAATATCACCAATAAGGTCACTATATGTTCTTCTAGGGGGTCTCCTGCAGGAATGTCCAGTCACATCTGCCTTGTAAATACCTTTTATTAGCCGCCCTTCATTCATCCTCTCAGCATGACAAAACTATCTAAGCATACTCTTTAATTTTTGTCACTACATCTTTTAAACTGCACCATTGTCTTAGCACACAGTTAGAAACTATTAGAACATTTGCTAAATATTTTTAGAAACCCGGACAAACTTGTAACTGATCATGGGAAGGCTTTCACCAGTTCATATTTTAAAAAGTTTTTAACTGATAGACAGTTTAGACATATCGTGACTGCGGTTGCATGCTAGAGAGCCAATGGTCAAGTGGAATAGACCAACCAGTCCATATGGAATGTGTTGCGCCCCATAGACCCTAGCCAAGCTACAAATAATTGGGCCAACAGCTTACCTGACATTCTTTTGGATATCAACATTACTGCAAAAGAAAGTACTATCTGTTTTAGGACATTTGGCGATGTCATTACTAAAGAAAGCATTAGTGAGCCAGTAGAAGTTGATAAGCAGTGCCACAAAAAAAAAAAAAATGCTAAACTAGATGAAAATTTCAATGACAGATACAGGATCCAAAGTATCAAGTGACACCAACGTTACATGCCCTTTACCAACCTGGTTGCCGTAGATTCCTTTAAGCCTTATCGATTTTTTTTCCTGAATTTGAAGACTATTTTACCTTAATCAAGTTTTCTCTCATTGCAGGAGCAATCACTGTATCAGGACGGTGAAATGTTACAGTCCACTGCCGGTCTTGATCCCAAGCCATCTGAAGTACCCAATCCCAGACAAGCCAAGTCACCAACCACCGACCGAACGGACGCCTCCGGTAAGGGAAATCAAAAAACAAAATATATTTTTACTTCACATAACCTACATGGGCACTTATGAAAAGTAAGAAGCACGGTTCCAATTTATGGATTCCTAAGGGGAGCAGCCGGCAAGAAACTCCATCTCTTTTAAAAGTAAATACCTATTTAAACCAAATGTGATTATTGCTATGACAACCAATAATAAAGAGTTCTAATAAATTATAATTGTAGGTATAAAATGTCAAATAATAAGTAGATTTCAAAGAAGTATGAAAAAAATGTGCATTGTCATTTGGGAGCAGTTAATAGACATGAACATTGTTAAGCTGTTAAGGAAATATTGCCAAATTTCCTTGTCTTGAATGTAGTCTTCTTTTTTTTTTCTTATGATATGCATCTTTCTTCAACAGACCTGTTGGTCTAGTGGTTAGCGACCCTGACTGCTATGCCGGAGGTCGTGGGTTCGATTCCCACCCAGGACAAATGTTTGTGTGATGAGCACGATCATTTGTTCTGTGTCTGGGTGTAATTTATCTATAATATGTATGTATTTAGAAATATATAAGTATGTTTATCAGTTGTCTAGTACCCATAACACAAGCTCTGCTTAGCTTGGGACTAGATGGCGTTGTGTGATAGTTGTGGAATATTATTATTATTATTTATTATTATTTTTGATAAATACACGTTTGATGTGTGTTTTGAACTTTCCATTGCTCAGTTCAGGAAAGCCTAAATTATGCCCTGTTAGGTCTTGTTCTGTCTTTTGTTCCTACGATGGGAAGATAAAGCTAAGCCTTTGTTTGATTGTGTTAAGTGTGATTAAACAGTTCAGCCAATTTTAATTATGCCCTTCTGTCACACAGCGGCAGCGAAACCCGAAAATAATAATTTATTTATAACAGGCATACCAACAGCACAGTCACTTACAATTCAAACTAAGTAAAATCTAAAATTGGCACTTCAGCAAACATGCAAATAACAGTTATGCATGACATAAGCATGAAATTAGAGACAAAACGTGTATCAAGATACCTGAATCTATAAATATTATGTTATATTTATAACAATTAAGAAATAGATTCATATTGTTCATATTAAATGTTTACTTCTATTAATGTTTTCTCAAAGTGGATATTGAATGCAGTAATTTTAATCAAAATTATTTAGTTTCAGGTCCGAAGCCGCGTGCGCCAAGGCGTGTTGTGCGTCCTCTGCCAGTAGAGGATATTACAATAATCCAAGTTGACGAATACAGATTTATAGCAGAGGACGGGGACTCTTTAACGTACTACTGTTCTGAGAAGGCCCGGTGTAGATGTAAGGCAACTCTTTGTCTAAACGAATTAAATTATGTCGAGTCAATAGACCTAACTCACAACCACCCCCCACCCTCGCCACTCCCAAGGTTTCCAGATGTTTCAAAAGAAATGTTGAAGACAAACAGCGTTGCCCTGCTCGCTTGTACATTGTCGAATCCGAATAACGTTATGCAGTAAAAATTGATTATCCCAATCCTGTTTTTAAGGGAAATACAAGTAACACAACAATAATGCTGGTAATGTATTGCACACTGAAACTTTGCTTATTTAGTTAACCAGTTATGTACACGCTAATATAATCTGACAAGGATAAAGGAACAAAAAGTGCAAAGGTGAAGTCTCTAGCATACCTACCTGCAATAGGAGAGAAGATAAAAAGAGATGTAGTCAATACATATTGTCTACATCTCTTTTTATTTTCTCTAATACACACGTACTGTAGTATTGTTTTTGTTTTCCTTTGTACAACATTACAAGGGAAAATATAAAATCAAAAACAATACCTTAATTCTTTAGTTCAGTCCACCCACTCCAACTATCTAACTCATGAATTGTACCCAGTAACATAGTAGCACTAAACATGAACTTGACGCAATGTTTTGCAACTTTTATTTTCTATGAATATTGGGTTTAATATTTCTGTAACTTCACGGTTGGACTCGAGTTTTTTGAAACAATGTGAAATATTTCTGCCGTAAAAGCTCTACTCACACGAAAGCCGAACAATTACTTGTACTACGAACTTGTTCAGTATTGCGTCGTTGCGCCTGTCTTTAACCTAGAACTGAATCTAATTAAGGTCAAAAAGACAAACTTAATTAATTAACTAGTATTTAACTACATGTCTACCTACATACCACTGCCTACAGAAGATCACTGATTTCCAAGTCACAGGCTTTTACCTACTTAGGAATTCAGGAGTTGTCATAAATTTCCATTGTTAGTATTTTAGAGAATAATAGCCGTTTATAGGCGTATTGATATTATTTTATATTAGATTAAAGTGTGTTTATCAAGTAGTTATGTAATCATTGATTGCATATTCTTCTGTTGCTCTTATATTATTCTTAAATATAAATAAAAATATATGAATTGTTATTAGTGGGATTATAGTTATAAATAAATGAGGACTTATTGGCTCTTAAATTTAATAATAGGGAAGATGCAAATATAATATTTATGAAAATTTTATGATTTAAATGTTAAAAAAGTATAAAAGAAGGGCCACTGCAATGTTTTTATTTTACATAATGTTGATTTTTAACAATAATTACGTATTAAAATTACTTGAAACGAAACGTATTTCAAAACACCAATCAGCGTTTAGTGACGTCACTCCCGTTACGACGACTTGTTGAGGTTATGGTTGTAAAAGTGGATATTATTTTATGGGAATATTAATTGCGTTTTTTAAATAAAAATGATAGTTGGGATTATCAAAGCAGACTCCAGGAATTTATTTACCAAGAGTTAGTGTTGACATGAGATCTTTTTTCAGAAAAAGGTTTCCTCCAGACATTTTAAACTTTTACCAACTATCGACGTCGATCTCAAACTTTAAAATTAAAAATCTACTATAGACAAGTTTTGTAAGTATTAGGTAGGTAACTAATGTGTTTTTACGTACAAGCAGATTAACTAAGCATACTCGCATAACAAGTAGGGTGAAGTACCCAATTATCAGCACTTTAAGAGTTGGTCCTAATTTAAGCCTATTTATTATTGTGAAAAATAGTTCTTTACCCGTTAAGGCAAATTTTATAGTTCTAATATTTAATAAGGAAGACGTTATTAAAAGAAAAACATGGTTGACCTCTGTCCAAGGTTTTTTAGACGAGTAAGAATAAAAAATGGGTCGCTCACCATTTACTGGCACCATCGCCCCAATTAATAGCATAGAGCGAGCTAATTATCAGCACATAACTATCACTGTTAGGAATTGCATTAAAAAAAAATATTTCCATTCTTAAAATCTCTTTTTATTTATATTTTTATAAAATTAGTAGGTAGGTAGACCCTGTAATATAAAACAATCACTTATAATCTAATAATAATTTTTAAAATTGACAAAGTTTAACATTAATAAAGTTATCTTAGGTAGGAATTTAAATAATTTGTTCAGACTTACGAAAATCTCACTAGAAAATGTTTTACTTAAATATAATATGGTAGCCGACCAATACCAACCAATAACTATGTAGGTATCAACAACCATTAAGAAACATAAAATTGCACATAAGAAAGTGTACCAGTAAGTAAATAAAATAAAAGATAAGCTCTTGCCATCACATCTTCTAATCCTCTTGAAGGATCTTCTCTAGTTCTAGTAAAGTGTAAGTCTTCTTTTTCGTATTATTTATTATTTTTTCCAACGGGTCTATTTCGTTATCTCTTTGACCAACTTGCGAGGTTCTGTGTGGTAAATTAAGTTTAATGTCGGAAAGAATTTGGATTTTTTTATTTGGTGGATAGTTACTCTTCTCTTCGGCTTTTCTTTTCTTAATTTTAATTGAGTTTTCATTTTCAGGTGAGGATGGTATATTCGTGTTATGAATCATAACTTCGTGTTTAAATGTCTGGAGGTGATTAATGAAAGTCTCTTGTGATTTATTTTCTTTTGTCTCCTCTTTATTCGGAGCTTCTGTCTCTTGTTTTTTAGTATCTATTGCCTCTTTTGCTTTCTTGTTTATCTTGTTTCTGGTGGTTTCTACTGTAGTTTTATTTAGTTTAGTCTCCTGTATAAGATTAGCTTCAGTCTCTTGTTTTTTAGTTTCTACTGTCCCTTTTGCTTTCTTCTTAATCTTGTTTCTGGTGGTTTCTTTTGTTTTGTTTTTTTCATCTTGTTTAAGTAATATGTTCTTTTTGCGGGTCTCTTGTTCTTCTTCTTTAAGTTTTTTAGCTTTTAATTTGTCATTTTCAGTCTTCTGCCATTCCGCTGAAGTAAGCACGAATGATGATCTCTCTACATTTTTAACACCTTTTCGTTCAGGTGTTTTTTCAACAATCAAAACGTCCTGTAATTTGACAGGTGTTAGTAAATATTGTTGACTATCAAAACATACCAATTGCGCACTACCGAGACAATCTTCAGTATTGTTATAACATTGTTCATTCGCTATAGAATTGGTCATAGCTTGCATATCATCTACAAAATCTTCTGCTAATATTACTGGTAATTGATCAATGTCTTGAAATCCAACTGCTTCGAAAGTTTCTTTGTTTATGGACGTATTAGTTTCTTGATTTTCAAAAAAACAACAAATTTTCTTCAAAATCCTTTCTGTTTCTGTCAGATTTTCAAGCGGCGTTCTTTGCAGAAATGTTACCTTTTCATGCCCTACAATGTTTTCTAAAATTTCGCGTGTCATAATTTTTTCTTTATTTGAATTGTCTTGTAGTTTTAAATTGTCTTCTTTTGGTTCTCCATCTTGTTTACTTCCTTTACCCAGACATTTATTGTAGTTAATGGCACCAGAGTTCCAGGGACATAAGCCAGTAGTCCTGAATCCATTTATAATTGTCGTATCTTTGACACCAACCTCTAAAGCATCCTTGAGAACAGGTACGAAATTGTTCTTTGTGAGAGTCTCCAAAGGATGATCTCTCCTCCATTTCAGGACACTTTCCTTCCATGCAGTTTTGAGAGGTCTAAATGCTGACACGTCAGCTGGTTGTAGAATCCGTGTGGCGTTGGGATAAAGTGCTATCAAAACAATCTGCAATTTGCTGCACAATTCACTTACTTCAAGACTGAGATGTGTTTTGTGTCCATCTACAAATAGTATGACAGGAAATGTTACCTTTCTTTTGTAGAGGTAAGGATGAAACACATTTTTTATATAATCATAGAAAAGTTCAGACTTCATCCAGCCAGTATCGCTTAGACCAATGCCCCACTCATCTGGAACTGATGATGTTATATCTTTGGGAAGCCTCTTGTTGGGAAACACAACTAATGGAGGTGTTACGTCTCCGTTGGCGCAAAATGTAAACAGTACAGTAAGGGCTGTTTTAGCTGTAGCGTGATCCACTTCATACACGTCTCTTTCTCCTCGTAACGAAATAACTTTGCCATTTTTGGGACATAACTGAAAGTTAGATTCGTCCCCATTAAAAACACGAGCTGGGTCCTGTAAAATATCAAAATAGTTGTTTTCCTTAAGGTAAATCTCAATTTTGTGGAACCACCCTTTGATGTCTTTTTCTGACACATTAGCACTGGCTGATGTGACAGCTTCGGCAGTGCGTTCGCTGAGTTCTGGATGACGGCGCATAAAAAGATCATACCATTTTTTTTCCAGGTATGTCATCTTTAAAGGGGTTTTCTCTTCCTGACTTCTTTAAGAAGTTTGCTACGCTTAATTGTAAATCAGATTTTCTTTTTGGAAATCCTTTCCGACAGCAATCTACAACCCACTGTACCAAAACTCCTTCTTCTTCTGTCGACAATATTGGCCTAGGACCTGGTAGATCATTGCACGGCTTTCTTAATCGCGACTGGATAGTTCCTCTTGGCACATTGTAAGTTTTCGAGGCCAGTTTTTTAGACATACCTTTTTTAACTGCATCCAAGGCTTTTAGTAGATTTTCGTTTGTGTACATTTTTCGTTTATTTGGTTTATTTTTATCCTTTGGCTTCATGGTAGGTGGATAAGTGGTTCTGAAAAAGAAAAGAGATGATGAAATTCTAGGAAAACCAATTTACCAGCATACTTCTGATCCAATTATCAGCACCATGCTAAGATTTGGATTTTGATAATTTATACTACTTTTACAAAACAAAATGAATTCTATGCATAAAATAAACACAGTTTACATTAAAAGTTATGAAATTAGTATTTAGGTACTTTTTTCCATTTATCAGCACCCGTGCTGATAATTTGGAATTTACAAAATATTCGATCCGTTTATCAGCACCACGTATTTTACCAATTTATCACCATAACCTCAAATTCTACTCTTCAGATTATCCTCATAAACTATCTCAAATATCAGAGAAATCGTTAGTTTCAATATAAAATATGTAAAAGATCTGATACATCATAAAATGTAAACATGTGAACTTACCTGCAATCACAAGAAACAGGCAAAAACAGAAGAAACTGCAGGACACAAGTGTTTGCTTACACAATTTCCGCCATTTTGTAGTCTCAAAGTATGGTGTTGCCAATAGTAGAATTCCAAAAACATACATTTATTTATTTATTAGGGTGGTAATCCAAATTAGTAAGTGAAAACCTTAGAATTTGACAATTTATTCGGAGTGCTGATAATTTGGTGCAGTGCTAGCGTTTGGGTTATTCACCCTATATTCGCCTTATGACGTATAACACACACGACATACAAGTATGTTCGCCTTATGACTTACGTCAAAGTGTTCTTCACAGCATCGAATAGTGGTCTTTGGAGAATAATTGTCATTTCTTTTTGCAACTTAATATCACTTTTTTCTCAATTTTGGGTCAGAACGTCTAGTCAAAAACAATTTATTTCGAAACTTTGTTGAAGTAGACAGGGACACATTGGCACAAAAGATGAGTCAACACGGCTTTTTTCGGAATATTAGTGGTATTGTTATGATCACCTGATGTTGATGGATAGTCCATTTTAAATTTTTACAAAATATATCTTGAAAGTCGAAAAAATATGCAAAAGTATGAAAGCCGACGAACAAATACGGCCAGTGACAGATAGGAATGACGTCATCGGAACTATAGGTCCGTTTTCGCGGGAAAATTTAAACTGTCAATTTGAAACCGCATTTTCTCCGATAAATTACAATGTTTTAATTTTTTAATATATTTGTGGTCTATTCTACATGGAATTCTTTAAAGTGAAAACAAAAATAAAAATAGTGCATGTTCCCTATTAGCCATGGTTGATGAGCATTATCTGGAATAGATTGATTAGCTAATATATATATATATGAGCGTTTACATAGACGAATATTGTTTATTAATATAGCTATAATACATTTTATACATTCATTAAGATTATAATGATTTTATAGGCTATATTTTATTGAGTCCATACAAACGTTATTATTATTACATTCTTATTGATAAGTAAGTACCGAAAATGTAATAATGGCGATATTACTCGGTCTCTTTGGTAGAAAGAAACATAAATTAAAGTTAAATTCAAAATTATTACACAATTGCACAATGATTTTGATGAATAAATTTTCATGTTGATTTGTGAAAAGTGTTACATCGCCATTCTTCTACAAACTTGACTTATCTTTATAATGTTTAAGTGATTGATAGTTTAATGTTTTATGAATATTATTTATTAATACTTAAGTGTAGGATTTTAATATATTTGGTGGACTTTCAACTATTTGTGTCAAGAACTCTAGACACGTACGAAAAGTTGAATTTTCACAAAATATATTCGTATCAGACTGGCGGAAAACTTAATTAATTATTGAAATGTTCATACAATAGGTTCCTGTGTTAGGCTATATTTTATTGAGTCCAAATATATGTTGTTATTATTACATTCCTATTGTTAAGTAGCTAAAATTTTATCATGGACATATCACTCTGTTCAAATAAATTTCAGTTTGAAAGTAATTTATAGAATAATGGCAATGTAACAACATTGCCATTATTCTACAAATTACTTTATCTTTATAGTGTTTAAAATACAGGGTGGCAAGGACATTGACACAACCTGCTCTCACGGATTTAGTACATAGTTCTGGACCGCTCTGGGTTGATGTGTAGATGCATGTACTGATTCCAGGTTTGAGGTTGAGCGTAGATGTCCCAGCCACCCTATACAAATTATAATATATTGATCTCTCTATATTTTTTGTATCTCATTGGTGTAGTCAGCGAAAATACGAATAATAGCTGAATAGCTTGGCTTGACCATGCAGTAATATTACTAGTCATATAATATATGTTGTGTGTAATCTTTGTGTATTGCAGTGTGTAGTTTTAACTCTAATTGAATATAATCATGGATTGTTAATGTTCTTTGAGCAATGGCATTTAATCAAAACCATCATTCAAATTTCGAACAAACCCATAAATGACAGTTGCCGGCGAGACAAACATGAGAAGGCTCATGGGTGTAAGCAGAACAGACACACTGTTGGTACAGCTTACAATATTGCATGCCAATATTGTAATGCATTCAATAACATTTTGTCTTCAGTCACTATTTATAGACTATAAATTATAACATCGTTTTTAAGATAATGTTAAACTAGCAAAATATCGTCATGTTAATAGTCTGAATTAAACGAATTTGTCATATTTTTAATTTTTATATGTAGTTACCTAAATAACTATAGGTACATTTATAGAACCCTTTTATAAATTCAATAATAATGTATTCCCCTAAATTAAAAACGTATTTTGTGTAATATCAATGTAGATCAGTATTATGAAAAATTAAATAGATGTGTGAAATAATGTTGTCCTTATTTTCCTATCTGGAGTGAATATGTTGACAAGTCAACATGCAGTATGCATAATCAGCCTATTATGTTGCCACTGCTGGGACCTAGTCCTTCTCTCTTCAAGAGGGAGAAATTTTGGTTCTTTGTTCGTTTGGCTCACACAAAACGCTTCAATTATCCTGTTGTACTGTTTTTGGATCTCTTTTTTTGTTAGCAGCTCAAATCTAATAATATATGTATGTAAAAATCATAATTATAACAGAGAACTATTGAGAAATAAGTAAATGAAACAATAAATAAGTAGGTTATTAACACGCTTTTATTAGCTTTACCTGTTTGTTTGTATGTTACTATGTTTGTAACAGACACCTTTGGACTTGTTTTTGACCCACTTCTAACGGTCAGATTTCATTTAAACGTTGTAGACTTATCGAGAACCGATGAGAATACAATAATTTCATAAATCGTGCCATTAGCCGTGCATTAGAATTGCGATTTTACTACAACCGATACAAATGCTAGTACTTTTATCATAAATATATATTTTATATTTTAAGTTAACAGATAATTATGTAGAAAAATCTATATTAATATTATAAAGTTGGAAGGGTTTGTTTGTTTGGTTGATTGCGCTATTCTCAGGAACTACTGCTGCGTATTGAAAAAATCTTTGTGTTTGGTAGCGCATTTATCGAGGAAGGCTAAATAGCCTAAAGGATCAGAGCATCAATGAAAATTTTTGTAAAAACGGAGAAATGTTATTCCTTTTGAGAGTTTCCGTTGCGTGCGCTGTAACGGGAACGCTCAAATCTTTCAGATCGGATTAGGTTGAGATTAGTGTGGCAAAGGACTCGAGTCAATTATGCAAGATTCAGTGTACTAAAAAGGCTCGAAGTCTAGAGTCAAGCACTCGACTCTTAAAGTCTTCGAATAGAAGGTGATAAGTTCAAATTAGTGGTTATGATGTAATTATGCGTACAAAAATCTGACGAGTTATTCATAGACTCGAATTCATTTTAAGACTCGAGTCCTTTTTAAGACTCGAGTCCTTTTTAAGACTCGAGTCCTTTTTAAGACTCCGAGTGGCTGTTAAATAACTCGGGCTCGGCTTGACTCTAGACTCCGAGCCTTTTGAGCACATTCAGTCTTGCATAATTGAGTCGAGTCTTCAAAATTACGACTCGAGGACTCGAGTCCTTTGCAACACTAGTTGAGATGCAAGAGAAAACAACAGTTAGTGTTTTAACTCAGTTATATTATTTTTGCTTCGTTCATTTTTACTTTAATCATACATACATTCATTTTGGTATCATCACTGAGAAAAATATATTACTTAATTAGTCACAGCTGCAGCTGTAGCTCCCTCACCGTCATCATCTGAAACAAAAGAATTAACAAACTATTAGGTACACTCGTCACATGACCACCGTTGGGTACATACGTCGAGTTCTTTAATATATGAGCATGTTTACGAATCAAAAATATAACGGCTATGGTCAGTTTCATAAAACAACATTAGATACAACGAAACTTTCATTCTTTAATTTTCGTGGGCGTATCTCTTGCGGCCTATGGAAATACCTATGCAAAGTCACTGGTCGTTTGTCAGGTGTCGACTACGTGAACATCTAAAACAGCCTTTCCCAAAGTGGGCGATAACGCCCCCTTGTGGGAGCTGCAGGCCTAAAGGGGTAAGAGACCCAGAAAAAAAAATGGGGGCGTTGTGTAGACTCTACGCAATGCCCCCATTTTTTTTTCGCGGCCACAAGGGTGTGTTATCGCCCACTTTGGAAAGGGCTGATCTAAAATAATGTCTTTCGTACGACTGGTAAGATTGTTTATCCTGATGGCCATTGAATCGAATTTGTACAGAACGGAAGTTCCGACCACAATGCGATAAGGGCCCAGAAGTGGATAGCCCAATAAGATTTACATTTAATGAAACTCGCTAAGAAGCCTTGATCTAAACCCCATAGATATATAAATTATGGGGTTTAATGGTTCAAAATTGGGACTCGACGCGAGTTAAATCTGTCAACAATTTAAGGACCCACGTACAGACGGTTACTTAACAAGTTATACATTTCCAGTTTTAACAGACCTAGCATTGTATAGGGTTTCCGTACAATGAGAAGCCAGCTTGTACTGCAAATGTATAGCTATAGATTTGGGAAGGCTTTAGAAGTAGCGCCTGTTGAAACATGACTGCATCATTGCGTGGACATTTGCAAGTTGTTATTTATGTCAATGGTGGATATATCAGATCCTAAAACTGGCAGTACCATTTCTTAACCCTTTATAGGACGGCTCATATAAAGTGGCCAGTAAACTGGACAGTCATTTCAAGGTACCTAGGACCTTGAAGTGGATGGTCACTTCTTCACTCTTCACTGTTTGCCGTCCAGACGACTCGTATAAAGTGACCAGTAAACTGAACAGTGAATATTGAAGAAGTGACCGTCCACTTCAACGTCCTAGGTATCTGGAAATGACTGTCCAGTTTACTGGCCACTTTCAATGAGCCGTCCTATAAAGGGTTAAACCTTGTCTGGCGGTTTCTACCTTATTTTAAATATTAGGTTTTCAGATGAACAAAATGAGAATTTAAGAATGATCAAATAAAAATTAAATACTAATGTGTAAGTAAATGTTATTTTTATTTTTAACACTGACTGAAACGCTTTAAACAAATAGGTAGATATAGTCTACGTTGACCCTAAATTTCCTAAAACTTAATTAATCAAATAATACAGCAAACTACGCAACGTTGTCAGATTGATACAGTCTTGTTACGAACGGAAATATTGCATTATTACTCGTACTTCTGCTCTGGCAACCAAAAATCAATTTAATGTTAAAGGCTTAATTAGTTGAATATTCAAAGCTGTATGGATATTCACGAATCTTGGGTTGCACCAAATATATATTGGTATCTCTAGAGTATTTAGATATTAATGTTCCGAACAGTCAGATATGTTTGACTGCACTACCGGAACATAATAGGTTGGAGAAAAAGTTTCTTCGCATTTTTTAAGAAAATTCAAAACATTTTTTAATAAAGTTTATTTACATTTAACTAAAGTATGTAGGTACCATTTTGTTCGATAACTTTTTGCCATCTTGTAGGTAGGGACATGATCCCATTGCTATAGAAATTTTCGGACTTCTGGTCAAAATACCGCGACAAGTGGTTTTGGCAGTCCTCTCGTGATGTTAACCTGACACTGCCTAAAGAATTCTGAAGAGACCGAAACAGGTGGAAATCTGAAGGTGCAAGGTCAGGACTATACGGCGGATGCATTAACACCTCCCAGCCAAACTCTCTTAATTTTTGTTGGGTGGCTAAAGATGTGTGAGGTCTAGCGTTATCATGATGAAAAATCACACCCCTTCTGTTGATTAATTCCGGCCGCTTTCTCTCAACTTCTTGCTTTAATCTCATCAGTTGTTCGCAGTAGAGTTCAGAATCGATGGTCCTGCCTGGTGTTAACAGCTCATAATGAATAATGCCCTTCCAATCCCACCACACACACAGCATCACCTTGTTGCGAGTTAACCCGGGTTTCGCCACAGTCTGTGAAGCCTGACCGGCCTTTGACCACGACCTTTTTCGCACGTTCTTGTCATACGTGATCCACTTTTCATCACCAGTTATCAGCTTCTTCAAAAATGGTTCGGTTTCATTACGTCGTAATAAAGAATCACAAATGAGTACACGGTTCATTAGGTTTCTTTCAGTGAGCTCGTGAGGTACCCAAATGTCGAGCTTTTTTGTGTACCCAGTTTTTTTCAAATGCGCCAAAACTGTTTTGTGGTCAATTTCCAGTTCTTCAGCTACGTCGTAACTACTGGTATGCCGATCTTGCTCCACTTTTTCAAAAATGGCATCCATCTTATCCGTAATAGGGCGACCAGAGCGACGTGCATCTTTGACATCAAAATTTCCGGATTGAAAACGCTTAAACCAAATTTGTGCTACTCTCACAGACACTACACTAGGTCCATAAACATCGCAAATTTTTTTCGCGGCTTGCGTTGCATTTTTACCTTTTTTGTAGTAAAATTTTAAAATGTATCGAATTTCTTCATTAGATTCACTCATCTTGACGGTATGAAAAACAAATGAAAATCACACATTTTTCTAATTTGAATTTGGAATTATGTTCTTTAAAATTGAAACTTTCAATGATACCAAAACCAGTCAGATACAAATAGTATAGCCAAAGAGATTTTATTACAAGTTCATACATACTATAATGCGAAAAGACTTTTTCCCCAACCTAATATATAGCTGAATTTTAGATACGTCTCACGATCAGACCTCCTCGGGTTAATAGAAGCAAGCGCTACTGAACATGAGGTTTCCTGAGTTCGATATTCGGGTCGGTCTGAGTGTTATTCGAGTTTTCCCACCTGGATTTTTTTGAGAAGCCTTAGAAGATTATAATGCGAAAAGACTTTTTCCCCAACCTAATACTTATGAACTGGTTATATGATAACATTTTACTGATGTCTAAGTTTGTATAGAACTATATGATCATGTTAACGCTTTCAATATTTTGAAATATTGTCATTGCCTATATATTAGTGAATTCGACTGTTCACCAAATAAGAAACAACAATACCTTTTTCTTCCGTTTCCATCGATTCTGGAGTCTCCGTCGTATAGGCCGGGGCCAGTGGTGATACCACCACGCCGTCCCACACGGTTATCTCAGTCGAGATATCCTTGCCACCTTCGAAGGGCTGAAGGCCCAGCACGTATCGGTGACCGCCCCGAGCTACAACCCGGAGCAAACTGTGAAAAAAATAAGTGGATTGTAACAAGCGATCACAAAGTACGTCCAGATTCGCACAGGCAGGATTTATATCGCGCCCTGGATTATCAACTCTCGCTGCTGAGCCGAGAATTGAGAATCCTACGGAGTGCATTTCAGCGTAGAAAAATAATACCTTGTTGGATTTCCAACGCTCGGCGCTAACCAGTACGTTGATAATCAAGTGCCCGTTAAAAACTCACCCGTGGTGACGAGGGCTAAATGCTCACGGAACAGAAAACGGATAGATTGATTAAGCTAAAGACATACAACGAGGACGTATAACAAGACGAACGTCAGTGTTCGAGGCTCACATGCGTCTTGTAATCTGCTGATCTGTACTGTTCAAATCTCACCGTGAAACCATGTGAGGTGAAGTAAGCTGTCGATATTGTCGATCTCTATCATCGGGTGCAATTATAGCGCACTTTAACCCTTATGTTCATTTTGCGTGAGTCTCAGAGGATGCGTCGGAGTAGCCCACGAGTTTCACATTCTTTTACGTTTTTTACAATTTGCAGGTCAGTGTCCAGACTGTATGTTGATTAAAATATTACTGTAGCCAGAATTATAATCATCTTAATCTGAGTATTGAATGAAATGGTATTCCAATGGGATTATAATTATGAGCTGAGAGGGTTTTATTAATGATGTTAAGAGGAAATTTTGTCAATTTCACTGATTTAACAGACGTATTTTATAGTTACAGTACTGTATTTCCATTCGTTTTAATGAACAACATGAAAATCATCAAGACATTTTTATACAATTGTCAAGTATTATGATGTGACTTTAAAGATAGAGCGTGTTCTAAAAGATTTATTTATTGTTTTGCATTTTTGTCAGTTAATTGGTTTGATTCTGAACTGAAGTTTATTTTTCATGTACGAGACTTCTGAGAAAATGAAATCAAAAGCAATTCATTGTCCATGTTCTCTAAATTGTAACTAAGTTAAATATTTTTTTACAACTTTTTAGGGTTCCGTTGCCAAATGACAAAAAACGGAACCCTTATAGATTCGTCATGTCTGTCTGTCTGTCCGAGTATGTCACAGTCACTTTTTTCCGAAGCTATAAGAGCTATGCTGTTGAAACTTGGTAAGTAGATGTATTCTGTGAACCGCATTAAGATTTTCACACAAAAATAGAAAAAAAAAACAATAATATTTGGGGTTCCCCATACATAGAACTGAAACTCAATTTTTTTTTCTTTCATCAAACCCATACGTGTGGGGTATCTATGGATAGTCTTTAAAAATAATATTGAGGTTTCTAATATCATTTTTTTCTAAACTGAATAGTTTGCGCGAGAGACACTTCCAAAGTGGCAAAATGTGTCCCCCGCCCCCCCGTAACTTCTAAAATAAGGGAATGATAAAACTAAAAAAAATATATGATGTACATTACCATGTAAACTTCCACCGAAAATTGGTTTGAACGAGATCTAGTAAGTAGTTTTTTTTAATACGTCATTAATCGTAAACCACAATTTACCTTTCATTGGACGTCAGTGGTCGTCTTACGGCTGAAATGATGATGATGACAGCCTCTTAATGTTTTTTTTTTCTAATACATATTTGTTTGCGTCGCAGATCATATATTGCTCAACATACAGCCTGACGCTGACCGGCATAGTTATTCACTACCATTCGATACACCTCCGTTCCGAATCGAATATCAATCAAAGTTATCGTAGGAGTCCTATAAAAGCACTTCACCAATCCAAGGCCCAAAGATGTTCTCAGTTCAAATCAAATGGAGGACCGTCTAATAAGTCGAAGAGATTTATTAATAGAGAATTATTCATCTAGACGGACTAATAAGTCCAATAGCTGTTTGCTGTTGGGAACAAAGCAAATCAGAGGCGCAATTCTTGTAATTTTAATATATATCAAGAATTAGCCTTCAGGTTATCGAAATGTATCATTTTCGATATGACAGCCTGTCGGATGCTTGAGAATAAATATACTGCAAAAAAAAAACCTAAGAAAGTTTAAATTTCGCAGGTTTCCCGGGCGCATTATTAGCTCGATTTTTACAGAACAGGTCGGCTGGTTATATATGATTGGAGTAATGTAATCATTTCAATTTTTAACCAACTTCAAAGACATTAAGATTCATTAAGATCAGTGCAGACGTAGCAGCAAAATGCTCGAATAGTTGTTTATTGTTAAAAAGCGTGCAACTGATGAAGGAATTCTCAATATTTTACAGCTTTTTGGGATAAATATTGAGTCTGTTTTTTTTTTTGTAACTCACGTTTGTGCGGTGGCAGTGGCCATGTCTTGCTCGGCGAGGTCGAGCGAGGTGTGCGCACGGGCGTGCGTGGACTCGCACGGGTCGAGCAGGCCGGCGCTGCCCGGCAGGAACAGCCCGCTGGCCAGCAGCGACAGCGCGCGTCTGACGGGCATTCACACAAATAAAATACATCTATTTAAAAAAAATCCCCATTTCTTCCTGTGGGTGTCGTAAAAGGCGACTAAGGGACTTACTAGAAAATGGGCAGCAGCGTTCTCTATGCATTTTACCACCATACTGCGATCGCCAACCCGCCTGCCAAGCGTGGCGATTATGGCAAAGCCCCCCAAATTGGGGGAGGCCTAAGTCCAGCTGTGGAAGTCTTACGGCTGAAATGATGATGATGATGATGATTTAAAAAAATAACTGATCCAACAGACGTCCTGTCCAAAGAACATCACCCAAGTAGAACAACTGGGTTGTATAATAGCTCTATATCATATCTATTTGTAAACTCGAGTAAAATTTACAGCCAGGATTAAGTTCTACAAAGGTGGAGAGAACACTTATGCAAACATTGTAGAACCACGGGGAAAAAATTGCAGCCTGATTTCGGTTACGAATGGAATCTATAAGAGTTCTCACGATCACCTTTAGGTAGTAATTAGAACTAAGGGTGTAAGCTGTGCGCAATGAACAATGTTTCATTCGGTCAATAGGTTATAAATGAGACACCATAGTTTTTTTTTTAGTGGTGTTAGGTCTAATTGTGTTATTTAGCCTCCTTAGATGTTGGTCGAGGCTCTTTGGCTATCAAACCATTGGCTGTTATGACTATCGCGGCACAATGATCGCTGAGTCCACATCCCACATGTCGATCACCCCGCGAGCCAAGTCAAGATAATTGATCTGTTTATCTTTCTCGGCTTTCACGAGGTTCCCGTCAAAGTACAAATTAATTTAAAAAGTACAGCTGAATGACATAGTAAATAATTACCGGAAAGCCACATTGATGGGCAGAGCATGTCGCGCCGGGTTGCTCATGATGCAGTGGTGAGCCAGCAGGTCGATCATCCAAGGGTTCAGGGGTCGCAGTCCCGCGTGACGCGCGCACATGTCACGGAGTAGTCGGATCAGTACCTGCGGGTATAACAAACATATCAGCTACTAGCTTCAGCCAGCGACTTCGTCCGGTTTTAATCAAAAGTTATTTATTCAAATTAGGTTGAGGATCAACACAACGCGCCGTCGACAAGGGCCTGGTCCTTACCGGCCGTAAGCCCGCGTCTACGGTGGCTGGGAGTCCGCAATTGACTCCCGACGCCCGGGCGTTACCTCCTACGAAGGCTAGGGGCGTGTGAGCGCAGAGACTACCTCTCCCTCACGCGCTCCGCCTCCTCCTTCGCGAGCATTACTGCTTCGCAGAACGAGGTGACGGCTTCGAATGCCCTCTCGCTCCGTACCATAGCCTGCTCCCCCGACCCACTTCGTCGCATCTAATCACCTGCTCGTGCGAGGTATTCGTATTCGTGACTTTTTTATTTTTGTTCGGCTTCTAAAGGTCCTAGCGTGATGTTAACAGTCTTCTTCGATAAATGGACTATCAAACGCTTAACTATTTCCTGAAATTAGTACGTCCTACCAAACAAACCCTTTCATCATCATCATCATCATTTCAGCCGACAGACGTCCACTGCTGGACATAGGCCTCCCCCAAGCACCGCCACTTCGACCTGTTCTGTGCTTCTCGCATCCATCAAAATCAAAATCAAAATCAAAAGTCATTTATTCAAATTAGGCTGAGGATCAGCACTTTTCGAACGTCAAAATTACAAAAGACAGTCCCCCCAAAACGCCCACCCGTCGCGCACTTCCTAGTGCTTTAGCTGGGAAGAAGAAGTGGCCAACAAACTCCCCAGCAGCACAGCTGTCTGTCCAGTTAGAAGAACTTGATTCTATACAATGGTATATAGTAAAACATTAAGAGACACAAATCAAATTAAATGATTTGCTATATGCCAGCTAGCCAACCCAATATACCAACAAATAAAATGAAAACTATACTCAAGCATAAGCAAAAAAAATATGTATATGGAAACATGGCTGCAAAAATAAAAAACTGGCATAAAGGGCGTGACAGCTTACATATGCAATGCTGAATGTTCACATAGCTGTTACGACCTGAGTTACAACTCGAGGCCACAAATGATAAACTAGGACCATCGACGTAAAATAAATTAAACAGGTAAGTAATATTAATAATAATATCAACATCAAAGTCAGCAAGACGACCAGTCACCACAAGCAGCACCCGTTCACGAGCATAACGCAAAGATCAGCCATTGCCCCCCTCGCCATATTTGAGGGAAGGGGGCAACCCGACCCCCGACGCTACCGCAAGCATTGACATCTAAGGGAGCATGACGAACTTGCTGCCGGTTGCTCAAGCAAGAATTGAATGATTACTTGTCGAGGTCGCTAGCTAACCACATTATGCAATACTAATAAAATAAAATTGGCATAAACAGGAAAAAAATATGGAAACAATTATATTGAACCTATCACTAGGTACGCTAATACTGGAGAAAGAACATAAACATTGTCTTGAGTTAATCACAGCGACCAACTATTCTTATCATTTAAATAATCGTTGATGGAATAGTACGCCTTTTGACAAAGGTTAGATTTTACTTGAGCTTTAAACGCATTAAAAGGTAATTCTAGTAAAGAAGGTGGTAGCTTGTTGTAAAATGTTATACCAAGCCCAACAAATGAGTTATGCACCTTATGAAGCCGGTGAAAGGGAATCATCGTGTTCCTGCGGCCTTTACCAAGTCATTCAACAAAACCTTTAAGCTTTATGAAATTTAGCATTGATTTCAATTCGAAGAGTTGTAGTGAGCCAACCTTAAAAGATCGACATATGTTTTACGGACTTTTTTTTAGAACTTCTTCAGAGGAACAATTACATTTTACATAATTGTTGCGTTACTTTAACCGTTTACGCAGCGCACGGAACAGAAGCTCTCAAATGGAATAATTTGCCCCGTTTTTGCAACATTTTACATTGATGCTCTGCTCCTGTTCGTCGGAGCGTGATGGTGTATAGCCTTTAGCGTTCCTCGATAAATGGGCTACACAACACTTAAAAATAAAACAATTCGAACCAATAGTTCTTGTGATAAACGCGTTCAACCAAACAAACAAACAAAGCAGCTTAATAATATTAGTATAGATATTCTATCCACGGCCATTGACTTTGTACGGAGTGTGGTTATATCAAAAATTAATTGAATATAACTTTAATCTCTTAGCGAAGTGATGAAAAACAGAGACATGCCAATTAAAGATAAAAGGAAAATCTACAACTAGTGTATTCTGCCGTGTGGCGTTACAGAATATTTAAGTCTGAAAATAAAAGTCTATCAGAATAGTATACAAAGAAGCGTAGTAGGAGTGAAGAGACGAGACAAAGTGAGATTAAAAAGAATAACCAAGTTTAAAGGTGCACAAAAAGTATGTAACACACAAAAATGGCGATGGACAAGACATATGTTAAGAGAAGAAAAGAGAAATGGACCAAATTAATAACAGAGTGGTACCCAAGAGATGGGAAATGGAGCAAAAGACGACAAGCGAAACAATGTGAAGACGACATCAAAAGAATAGCTGATCCAGAGTAAATTCAGCGGGCGAGAGACAGAGAGAGATGGAAATCTTTAGAGGAGGCCTTTCTCGAAAGACAAGCGGTTTACAAAGATTGCACCGAACGCCGATAAATAAAAGTTAATTTATTTTAATTATTAAATTGTAGAACCAGCAATAAAGGTCATCATTTCAGCCGTAAGACGTCCACTGCTGGACTTAGGCCTCCCGCAATTTGGGGGGCTTTGCCATAATCGCCACGCTTGGCTTGCAATCTACATCTTTTTAATAAAATAAGCGATACACATAACTTTAATACTAGGAATAAAGACAAGTTAGATCAACCATTTTTCAGATTAGCAAAGGTACATACATCTTTTATACTGTGGGGTACTGTGTTAAATATTGCAAAAGCTAGTCTATCATATAATTAATTTATCTCTCATTGCTTGATTTTCAATTATTTTACCTGTTGTGATACCATATCTTTATATATATAACTAGCTTCTGCCCGCGATTTCATCCGCGTTAAATTTCTTGTTCCCCCGACCCTTCCCGTCCCGTCAAATCGCCTAGCCGTGCGATTTTCCCCGTTTTTGCAACATTTTTCATTACTGCTCCGCTCCTCTTGGTTGTAGCATGATGTTATATAACCTATAGCCTTCCTCGATAAATAGGCTACCCAACACAAAAATCATTTTTCAATTCGGACCAGTAGTTCCTGAGATTAGCGCGTTCAATCAAACAAACAAACTCTTCAGCTTTATAATATTAGTATAGACTAGCTTTTGCCCGCGGCTTCGCCCGCGTGGATGTCGGAAATTAACGCAGGAGGACGTAGGTACTACTGCGGTAAGAATGTATTAATCCTGGTTATATAGGTAATATATACTCTGTGTGCCATTTTCGATCCAGATCCATTCAGCCATTTTTGCGTGATAGAGAAACAATCACCCAATCATAAATATTTTCACATAATTTATAGTATTAATAGTAGTAAGTAGGATTATAATTCATATTACTTCGGATTCATAGTTTATGAGAATACATGTGTGTAAATAAAACTAATAGTATTCAGAGTAAGAAGACTGCGGCATAGGGATTGGTTTAGTTGAATATAAGTTTTCCTGGTTTTTCTTGACGCTCGTATTCTACCTATACAGACACTCAATCATTTACCAGACACCAAATCGATCATAGGAATAATAGGAACAGTACTTTTGCCAGTGGCTTCGCCCGTATAGCTGTCGGAAAATATCACCTGGGAACCTACTACCGGGATAAAGTATCCTATATGGTAAGTATCCAGGATAACCGAAAATCCAAATCCATCCAAAAATCTACACATCTAAGCCATACTTCGCGGTCTCTTACTTGGAATAATATATACTATTAGGTGTATTTTGAGTATAACGAACACACATAATATTCGCATTTACTTTGAAGCCTATGTAATATGAATTACAATCCTACTTATCCTGCACTACCCGACCGCTACCAACCGGGACGGACGTACCTACGGCCTGCAAGCCGCTCCGCCCCCGCTTTTTAAATCTCTGATATCTTCTAAGATATTCATTTAAATTACATGCTGTCAAGGGCCATATTGATTTATATAAAATGCACAATATATTTAAGGTACTTAATTGGATATGGATTAATGCTACATTGCTTAAAATCGCTTCGTAAATATGCCATTATTTCTCGTAAAAGTAAAGGATAAAAAATGGTTATTGTGGGTTATCCCTAAGAGATGGACGTATACTATCGCGGACTTTTTTGTAGACCTGTTTAAGGTGTATAATACTGTAGTACATTATTTTGATCTATTTTGTAGGGTTCAGCCAGCGTTCGCAACGTAAGCGCAAAAAAATGAGTTTATTAGTGACATCACATTAGAAACCTCTAAAATTATCAGCGTTTATTTACTACATTATGCATGTTATACGCATATAAACCTTCCTCAGGAATCACTTTATCTATTAAAAAAACCCGCGTCAAAATCTGTTGAGTAGTTTTAAAGATATAAGCATACATAGGGACAGACAGACTGCAAAGTGACTTTATTATTTTAATATGTAACAAACTTTCATCCCCTATTCCCTATTGTTATTTTATCCCCTTAAGGGTAAAAATTTAACAAACTTTAAATATAATTCATAAATATAAATAAAAGCCAAATAAAAAAGTTTCATCATTCTAGCTTTAAAAATGACAATACTTCCTAACATCATTTCATCCTCCCTTTCAACCCCTTAAAACCCCTTTTCCGCAATAAAAAGTAGCCTATGTCCTTTTTCAGGCTCTTAACTATCTGTGTACCAAATTTCATTTAAATCGGTTCAGTAGTTTTAGCAGGAAAGCGAGACAGACAGACAGAGTTAGTTTTGCATTTATAATATTATATGTGTGGATATTAGTGTGGATGTAATAAAAGCCAAATAAAAAAGTTTCATCATTCTAGCTTTAAAAATGACAATACTTCCTAACATCATTTCATCCTCCCTTTCAACCCCTTAAAACCCCTTTTCCGCAATAAAAAGTAGCCTATGTCCTTTCTCAGGCTCTAAACTATCTGTGTATCAAATTTAATTTAAATCGGTTCAGTAGTTTTAGCAGGAAAGCGAGACAGACAGACAGAGTTACTTTTGCATTTATAATATTAGTGTGGATTAGTGTGGATAGTGTGGATAATTCTAAATACATGTTATAAATAAATTACGCACAGATACAGAACAAATAATTTATCGTGCTCATCACACAAAGATTTGTCCTGGGTGGGAATCGAACCCAGGACCTCAGTCTTAGCAGTCAAGGTCATAGTCGATTTGGTGTAGCGGTATCAACACTGAGTTGAAAGTCGCGCCAAGTGTCCCGAGTTCGATCCCAAGCAACTGAAATTCTTTCACAATGCACGGTTGGCCTAGCGCGCCAGGCGTCCGGCACCAGTCGGGGATCGCGGAAGACATATTGGTTCCCGTGGTCCCCGACGTAGGTGTGGGACGGAACACCGGGGTGGTTTTAGTCAGGCCCTGGCATATGGGCAACTGAAGGAACACGGGTGGGTTTTAGTCAGTAAAAGTCTGACTCGCCCTTCGGCTCCACCCTAGAGTGAGAGAAGTCATTTGATGATTTCCCACCCACAAAAAAAGCAGTCAGGGTCACTAACCACTACACTAACGGGCCAATCATAATTATTAATTATAGCTTCTGCCCGCGACTTCGTCCGCGTTAAATTTCTTGTTCCCTCGACCCTTCCCGTCGCGTCGAATCGCCTACCCGTGCGATTTTCCCCGTTTTTGCAACATTTTTTATTACTTCTCCGCTCCTCTTAGTTATAGCGTGATGTTATATAGCTTATAGCCTTTCTAGATAAATAGGCTACCCAACACAAAAAGATTTTTTTAATTCGGACCAGTAGTTCCTGAGATTACCCCGTTCAATCAAACAAACAAACTCTTCAGCTTTATAATATTAGTATAGATAGCTGTGCCCGCGACTTCGTATACAATCTTTACTTCGTACTTCAAACCAATGACCAAAGTTGACCAAACGAAACCAATAAGATAAGCCAATACTTTTTTTTTCGACCAATTTAGAAAATCGATAAACCAAGCAACCAAAGAACTTTTACGACACACGCAAGAACTTCTAAGACACCTAACAAAACCCAATTTGCCTAGTAAACACGGTGGACGTCATTCTCACGCGGAAAATACACCGCGATTCAGAAAATGACGTCATTTGCACAACGCCATCTATCGGATTTGGATTTCAACTATCAACATTAGTACTATACTGAATTGCGTAACGTAATATTTTACTTCTTGAACTCACTAAATTAATCATATCTTTTGATAGAGTGAACCGATTTCGATGAAACAAAAACTAAGTTAAACCTCAAGTTGCGTATAATGTTTGTATATAAACATTATCAGCATTGAATTCGTAGATTTTACGTGATGTGCGCACAAACAAACAGACAAACCGACAAACAGACAAACCGACAAACAGACAAACAGACAAAAATTTCAAAAATGATGGAAATGGGTTCTGTTACTTATCTTTTCACATGCTGGCTATTTTTTGTTTCAATTTCTTCAATGTACAAAAATTATTTTTCTACAGATTTATTATATGTATAGATTCTACTGTACGTGTGTATGTCACTGAACTCCCCTTAAGCGGCTGGACCAGTTTGAATGAATTTTTTTTGTATGCGTTTGGGTGGCACCCTGGATGGTTTAGATTCACAAATCAGCCCGACAGATGGCGCTGCTATCGAGTTCTAGGAAACAGGACAACGTCTGTACGGTCAGCTAGTAATTATATAAATACTGTATACAACTATTGAAAACATTTTAAAAGAGTTACGGTGGAGTTTCTTGCCCATTCTTCTCCATACAAATCTACCTTTTGGAAGGGTAATATCCTACTAATATTATAAACGCGAAAGTTTGTATGTATGGATGTATAGATGTATGGAATTATGGATGTTTGTTCCTCTTTCACGCAAAAACTACTGACCCGATTTGGATGAAATTTGACACACATAATTTATAACCTGGATTAACACATAAGGTACTTTTTATCCCGGTAGTAAGTTCCCGCGGGATATTTTCCGCCCTCCACGCGGGCGAAGCCGCTGGCAAAACCTAGTTTGAAATAAATGCTTTAACTTTGACTTGAAATAAGATAAAATTTTCTCTGGCTTAATTACCCGTAGGTATGGCAGAATACCTAGTATTTTAAATAAACACGCATTAAAAAAAAAAAAAACAAAAAAAGGTTTATTCTAATTGACAAGTTTTAACTTACATCAGTGGTGATTGGAGCCTCCTTTTAAGCGTATAAAGCCTGCATTAGGAGACTCCGCTCTTCCATACATTATTAGTATTTATAAAATACTTGTTTATTTCTACTTAACCAATTTATAGAAATGTAATAACTTAATACTATGATGCATTAAATGTATTAAACGTCATGCAGAGTGTGCTTGTAAGACTGGGATTGTGTGTGAGTGAGGATGTATGTGAGTTGTGTGAGTGAGGATATATGTGAGTTGTGTGTGTTTTAAAAGTAACTGAAATCTATTCAGTAGTGAATTATCAACAAACTACTTTCTGGAATTGCGTTTATCATGTTACACCTTGTATACGTAAATATAAAATAAAGCGTTTCAATTGCCATTTTACATACATACAAACAAACTCACACCTTCTTCTCCTGAGGTTAGGCAGAAGCTACAGAACGTCACCTACTGCGATCCTTACATACCTCTACGTTGCCTCATTAACGTCCATACGTCTGGTTTAATGTTCATAGCCGTTTTATGTGCAACTTAAATAAATCATAAGTGAACAGACCTTGATGGAGGAGTGATGAGCATTCTCCTCGAACCAGCGGCTGTGGCGGATAGCCGCCAGGTGGCTGCTAATGATCTTGTAGTCGAGGTGCACCTGTTGATTAACATGTTTCTTTATTATTCCATCAACTTTTCTAGTGGAGTAGACTAATGCAGTGATGGCTCAGTGGAAACGACCGCGGTTTACGAGGAGTTTGAACCCAGACAGGCGCATTACTTTGTGTAAATTATCGTGAGGTAACCAGCATGTTCTAGAACCATAAAATCGGTGATATGTGGACAGCTACCAACCCGCACTGGCTGAATTACAGTCAATCTACAATCCACATTATTGGTTGAAATTGTTGGTTGTTGTAACTATTATCAGCCAATTAGCGTTCACAGTTATCGTTATTATTCGCGACTTATCTAAGATAAGCTTGATTTCTTCACAAATTCAGCGAGTAATTGCGTACCACACAAAATTGTAATCGATCGCAATGCTTTTTTTTTTTATGGGAACTCATCAAATGACTTCTCCCGTTTTGGGCGGAGCGGGAGGGCGTGTCAGAGGTTTACTGACTAAAACCCACCCGTGTTCCTTTAGTTGCCCATATGCCAGGGCCACGGTATCTCTTTCGACCAAATCTCGCCACCCTGGCAGGATCGCATTGCTTACAGTATATCAGACTTCTACAACTCAGTAACTGGGTAACTTGACACCCCTTGATAATATTTGTTGTCTGACTATAAAGCTTCCGACTACCTGACGTAACGACCGTCAAAAATCTATACAAATAAACAAAATTGGTGTGTCTGTTTTTAATATTAAGATAACCACTTTTTACTAAGTGTATATGGATGTATACACGGTACATATACCAAAACATATTTTTTTACAATTTTTGTCTGTCTGTCTGTTTGTTCGGGCTAATCTCTGAAATGGCTGGACCGATTTTGACGGAACTTCCACTGGCAGATAGCTGATGTTACAAGGAGTAACTTAAGCTACTTTCATTTTAGAAAAAATAAATAATAGTTTAAAAAAAAACTAAAAACATGCAAAAATTGTGAGACGTATGTCAGCGTAGTTTGTGAAGTATGTCAGCGTAGTTTTCAAAGACAGTTTTTATGAAAAACTTTTTGTTAAATACCAGGCAGACGAAGTCGCGGGTAACAGCTATTACCTATAATATAACCTGAATTAACACATCTTACCGCGGTAAGACGTCCTCCTGCGATAATTTCCGACATCCACGTGGGCGAAGCCGCGGGCAAAAGCTAGTCTACTAATAAATCTACTAATGACAGCTAGAACGGACGGCCTGACGAGTTTTCCGTGGTACATACATGTACAGAGGAGTTTCGATATATAATGGCTGGTCACCCATCCAAGCCCAACGCGGAAACCATAGCTTAACCTCAGTACATAGCTCGCGTACGAAGCATGCACAGTTCGCGAGTAATGTAATAAGTGGAGCGGTGCACATTACCGAGGGCTCCAGCTTCCTCAGGTTGTGATGCAGCGTGGTGACGAGCACGCGCACGGAAGCGGCAGCGTCCTTCACGGTGAACCCGCGCTCGTGGCATTCGCTCGTCACCGACGTGCTCGGGCTCTCGGCCTGAGTCATCTTATTCACCTCTTCACTCACCTGGAAACGAGGTATTCGAAATGTTTAAACGAATGTCATTTTAAAGAAGAGTTAGTAAATATAGTGAACTAAGAATAAATGACCGCCTTGTTGGTCTAGTGCAGGGTTACTCAAAGTGGGGTTCGCGAACCCCTAGGGGTTCGTCATGCGACGGTAGGGGGTTCGCGACGAAATTTACGTAATGGCGGGTGGGTGACTGGTAGGCGCATGCGGAAAACATGAAGGCGCGCGCGCGACTGTCGCTCGCTCGTGGCGTGACACCACAGAACAAAGTTCCGTGCGTGACACGGTGCGCGTGACCTTTTCTGATTCAATTAATAAACATTATTTTATTCTATATACAATCTTATACTTTTATTGTTGGGGTTGGGGGTTCATTGTCATCTGGAAACTTGAATGGGGGTACGTGGAACCAGAAGTTTGAGAAACCCTGGTCTAGTGGTTACAAGCGCTACTGCTGAGCAAGAGGTCCTGGGGTTGATACCCAGATCGTGCCGTTATTGGATATTTCCATTAGGAATATCTCAGTAGCAGCCCCGAATCTGGATTTATACCCAGTAGATGGCAATAGGGTCGCCTCTTGTTACAGGCGATTTTACAACGTAACTAGCGAAATGTGCAATAGTACAAGAAATGAAGAAATCATTTATTTGTCAGAATATTGTACAACTACAGGTACGCCTCTGCCCAATCCTAATGGAATACAGGCCTGTATACTCGGAGGAGTAAGACAGAATTGTATATACCTCAGCCGCATCTTGCCAATCATGTTTAATACCCAATGGAAGGCGAGCCCATTCCCACTTACCAGGCATGAATTGCCAAATATTTATCCAGATTTAGACTACTACACCAACCACATTTTAACTGAAGAAATTATAGGTCAGTAATATCATACCACAGCAGTGGTGGCCCAGTGGTATCAGCCTCGACTTACGAGTTGTAGCTCGTGGGTTCGAACCCAGGCAGGTGCTTTACTTTGTGTGAATAATTTCGTCACCACGGCTCTCAATACGGGAAGGAAAACATCGTGAGGAAACCGGCATGTCCTAAATTCAAAAATTCGAAGACATGAGACATCTACCAACTCGAACTGGGCCCGCATGGTGGATTACGGCCCACTCCCTCTCATCAAGAAGAGGCCTGTGCCGTAGGAATAATATAGGCTGATTAAGATGAATATCATACCTTATTGGACAAGCCCTCGACAGCCTCCTTGGTGGGAAGGGTCTTCATAATGACCACAATGTCAGCCACATTCTTACCAGTAATCATTGTTCCTTTCTTGTAGGAACCCACTTGACGAACCTCTTCCAATTGCTGTCGACAATATTTAAAAAAAATCTTAGTTGATATCATAAATATGTACTAGATTCGGCCCGAGATTTCGTTCGCGTGGAAACCGTAAAACACCACAATAAACTAAAATAAAAAGTAAGATAAAACACTTAACCTAACTGAAAAACCACACTAAAGTCTTGGTCTTCTACTACTTGCCCCAAAGCTTACGGTAGCTTACTATTGTTAAGGTGGCATACAACTTGATGAGCATATTTTCTTGTTTCATACTTTTTAGGGTTCCGTACCTCGAAAGGAAAAACGGAACGCATCTCGGGAACGTGTGGAGGTATCGAGTGGAAATTAAAACCATATACTCAAGTCTAAAGTCTCTTGAAGCTGTGAAAAAGCAAACTTCTAAGTTACCGTGAAAAAGATACGGCTGTTTATGGAGCACAAAACGTATATTTCGACATCCTCAAGGGTATCAAAATGTATAGGGTATTTCTCGTTGACCTATGAAATTTAGCAAGTAATACCGTTTTTTAATTTTGTTAGTTACAAGTATAGGGAAAAATCTGAAAACTAAAACATTTGTAATTAAATCATTAAAAAAATATTTAAGTATGTAATTAAATAACTATTTTTGAATATGTACCTACAAATATGTAAGGAACCCTCGGTGGGCGAGTCCGACTCGCACTTTTATCTATAATATATGTATGTATTTAGAAATAATATATATGTATACAGTTGTCTGGTGGCTATAGTACAGGCTCTGCCTAGTTTGGGATCAGACAATGGTGTGATGGTTGTCCTAAGATAAGATATACTTATCCGGGTTTTTTAGTTTGATTTTTGTTGTCAGTAGCCAGATTTTAGTTTTAGAATTTACTTTTAAAATAAATTATTATGGGTTTAGCTCAGAAGACATAGTTTTGGAATGTGCTAATTAAAGCCCTTTATAATTCGACTGGTAATTCTAGAGATTAGCGCATTCAAAGAAACTCTTCAGCTTTATTATTAGTATATATCAGCTTTATTATTAGTATATATAAAGCCAAGCTTTATTTGTAAACGTTGTGGGGTGATTACTGGTTGACATCACTATATCTTATTGCATTATTTTAATTTGTCTTGTAGGTAGTTATCAAACGGCTTGTATATGTCACCGTCAGATTGTGAAAACCGTCTGATTACAACCTACCTAGCGAGATTATAAAGTGTCGACAGATTGTGAACTGCAAAAGCCATTGACATGTAATGCATTCGTTTTCGTTAGATTACAATATCGCGAAGTAAAATCGTCTAATAGAAAAGATACAAATATAAAATGTTATAAAAAATATAAAAGAAGGGCCACTGCAATGTTTTTATATTACATAATGTTCATTTTTAACAATAATTACGAATTAAAAATTACTTGAAACAAAACGTATTTCAAAACACCAATCAGCGTTTAGTGACGTCACTCCTGTTATGACAACTTATTGAGGTTATGGATGTAAAAGTGAATATTATTTTATGGGAATATTAATTGCATTAATTTTTTAGTAATAGAAGTTGGATTTATAAAAGCAGACTCCAGGAATTGACCAAGAGTTAGTGTTGACATGACATCTTTTTTGAAGTGAAACTTCTAATGCGACTTCCAACAAAGTTGCGTTAACCTTTTGAACGCCACGGTCGTGTATGGCCGACAAACGAAAACGTGCCTAATACGCCACCATCGTCTATAGACGACAAGAAAACGACTTTTTTTTAGTACAAAATAAATATAGTGTTTCTTTTGTACTAAAAAAATGTAATTTTCTTGTCGTCTATAGACGACGGTGGCGTGTTGAGCACGTTTTCATTTGTCGGTCATACACGACCGTGGCGTTCAAAGGGTGGTGAATGCTACAACCAGCCCGCAAAATTCAAATTTTCTTACGTTTTTTTGCTATTTGCAGGCCAGTGCTAGGTTGTATGTTGATTAAAATATTATTCGCGCCTGTAAGACATATGTAGTTACAGAATTATAATCATCAAAATCATCAATACAACGCTCTAAGTTCATAAAGCTGTAGGAATGACTTTTTCTCTTTTTTTTGTTCTTAGGCCTTTATGAACTTGGAGGGATTTTGATGATTATAATTCTGTAAAATGTAAGAAAAAACGTAAGAAATTTTGAATTTCGCTGGCTGGTTTGGAGCATTCACCTTAAACGTTTAACGCTACCATGGAGGGGGTATGAAAGCACATTTGTCAAAGTGTTCGTGCACACGCCAATGATTTGACGGATAGTTTTTTTAATTTTCACATTACAAAGTTTCACTTCTTCCGCGCGGAGGGCCTCCACGCACTATTTTTTCAGAAAAAGTTTTCATCCACCCATTTTAAACTTTATCCAATTTTCGACGTCATTCTCCAATTGTAAATGTAAATACATGTTATAGACAAGTTTGTAAGTATTAGGTAGGTTAGTAACGTGTTTTCACGTACAAGCAGATTTACTAAACATAACAAGTACCTACATTCGCGGACTTAGGTCAAAGTGATCTACAGAGTTCACAAAAAAAAAAGTTCACAAATTATGCAAAAAAATAAATAAAGAAAGCAATGCAAAGAAGAATGAATGCTGCATGATGATGTATTATGGAATACAATAAAGTATTGAGTATTGTAGTGGTGTTTGGAGAAAATTGAAATTTCTTTTCGCAGCTTGAAACCAAGTTTTTCTCAGTTTTGAGTCAGAAGGTCCAGTCAAAAACAAATTATTTTTGAAACTTTGTTGAAGTAGACCCGGACTCATTGGCACAAATCATGAATAAACGCGGCTTTTTTCGGATTATTACTAGTATTGTTATGATCACCTGATGTTGATGGATAGTGCATTTTAAATTTTTACAAAACAATATCTCGAAAGTCGAAAAAATATGCAAAAGTATGAAAGCCCATCAACAAATACGACCAGTGACAGACAGGAATGACGTCATCGGAACTATAGGTCCGTTTTCGCGGGAAAATTTAAACTGTCAATTTAATTTTTTTCCGATAAATTACAATATTTTAATTTTTTAATATATTTGTGGTCTACATGGAATTCTTTAAAGTGAAAACAAAAATAAAAATATTGCATGTTGCCTATTGTGAAATGGCATGTGACGAAACGTATCTCGCCCACTGATTGGTTGGAAACTTTCAGCTTTTATAAATTAAAGAAGGTCTTGCAATCCCGGGCTCTTGCTCTACATGCATTATAGCCAGTCCCACTAATGAGTGAGCCATTTTCTAGTACAGTCTAAGCACAGAACATTTACTTACACATGCTGCAAAATCACCAGGAGCCACAACAAGGTTGTCCAGCACTGTCTGTAGCTTGGTGACAAGACTTAGCACCGCAGACTGCTCAGCATTTGTTGGGCATAACTCCCCATGCCGTTTGAGGAGTGCCTGTGAATTGACATTTTTATTAATATTACATACTTATCTTGATGGTGACAAGGAAGAGCGGCTGAGAGCCAACCCTTGGTGCTAGCAAGTCGAGCCAAAAATTATTACAAATAGGCACATAAAAGGCACTTCCGGCAACATTTACATTAAAATATAACTGATTCTAGTGGCCTCTTCTAAAAAGTAGATTCATATGGAGAACAATGGGCTAGAAACTCCACCGTTACCTTTCTCAGGCTCTAAACTATCTGTGTACCAAATTTCATTTAAATCGATTCAGTAGTTTTAGCAGGAAAGCGAGACAGACTGAGTTACGTTTGCATTTATAATATTAGTGTGGAAGTGTGGATAATTAATTGTAAATTTGACCACATAAGACTTACATAATGTACCTGACTATCATATTACTAATTGACTTCAAATTGACTTCACTTTATATTTTGTTGACATTATTTTGTTTGTATTAATATTTGTAACTTATTTAATAATATGCACGCCGTAAAACAGACTGTAGCTGATCTAATTAATTTATGCACAACATCTTATACCTGTACCTACATTCATAGCAAATAGAGCACTGATTCTGGTTGTTTCAATGTGAGATTGAGAAGATATAACTGTCTCACTGTTAGCACTTTACAGTTTTGGTATAAGGTTACAGTCGGAAACCGATATGGTTTAAAGGTCATGACTTTGAGCAGTGATCTTTGAGCTCTTTCAAGGTGAAGCATAATAGTTTTACAGGTACCTCCCCACACCGTGATACAATATCCCACTACTGACTGGGCTAGAGAAAAATAAACAGTGCGAAGAAGATTCTAATCGGCCACATGTCGAAGTTTTCTAAACGCTCAAATAAGTTTCCTAACACGTCGAGGTGGTTAGCTCGATATGAGGACGCCAACTTAGTCCAGAAGTACACCTAGGTATTTTATATTTGCTTTTTGGGAAATCGAAAAACATGAGCACTGATTTATTGTTGTCGGGAAATTTGCAAGAGTGAGCTTTGAGACTTGTTGATTAGGTTTGGTTTTGGCAAATGTGAACTGCAGGTATGAGGTCTTAGCGATGTTAAGGGTTAGTAAGTTATCTTCCAGCCATTGACTGACTTTACGTAGTCCCAGCTCAGCCGTGTGTCGTACCTCCTCCCAAGTCTCTCCATTAAATATGAGCGCTGTATTGTCGGCATAGCTGAATATTTTACTTTTAGAAAGAGACTGCTGGCACAGATCATTCACATATATCAGGAAGAGACTCGGAGAAAGGCAGCTGCCTTGTGGGACACCACAAGTGACATTGGCTTCCTCACTAACCAGGTCACGTATCTTTACTTTTTGTGTCCGATCACACAGAAAATCAGTCTATCACAACCATGTAACCAAATGCAACCATTGTACGGCCAATTAAAATGTATGAGAGCATTCATGTATGGCATTCAAGTCTTTGAATGCCACACATGGATGCAAGCATCACCCAACTAGCAAAAAGATCGTATATGCAATTACTTTCACAACTATGGATCGAAAAATACTCATATGAAAGATCGTAATATTTCAAAAAGTCCTATAAAAGCAGCTTTTTAGATTTATTGCATTCAACACTTTTTGAATCTATTAACATGTCTAGTAAACATGAACTGGAAAAATTCATATTGCATTTACTCGATAATTGTATAAACTTCATACAATTATCGAGTAAATGCAATATGAATTTTTCCAGATAAAGATATCGCTCGATCACTTTCAAGCAATCATATGTCTTATGACAGCTCTTTGAAAGCAACTGAAATACTAATTCGTCATAAAACTAGCTTTTGTAGCACTATCTATGGATATTTAGTTTTTAGAGCCTTATTGCGGAATAAACACTGTTTATGAAAAGTCTAGGTGGATGATGATTACCTTAAATCACAGAGAATATTGATCCAAGTAGTACCCAGGTACTGAGAACCTGTCTAGACCTACAGATCACTTTTAGACATTACTGTACATTCTTTTGATGTATGAAATTGCAGTACTTTGTTCAAATAACAATGATCCTCATTTGACGCTTAGGAACCCTGAACTTACTGCAATGGCGATCGAGTAGTCGTAAAATGGAGACCTCGTTTCTATTTCTTGGCTAAAAGCAGACACTTATATTCATAGAGCATTTAGCTCAATGAAAATAAGTGAGTTGCTATTAACTCGTCGAATGTCTTAATTAGAGACACAATAGAAAGACAATTGCTTATGTCGCACTGTGTAACATAAGACATTCGAGAAGTTAATGGCCAATTCATTTCGATGACTAAATTATTTCTTAAATATAGCCAAATAAATTAAGTTCTGCACATGAAAGTACAAGCTAATTTCAATAAGTCTCAAACTGTCATTATGGCTGTGTTTGGCATAATATAATAAAATACTTAATTTATTCTCATTTCTTTCCCCAAACACAATAGCAACACACTTTGGTTATATGATAAATAAAACGGTCTATGAGTGCTGTTTAGTTGCATACACACGATTTAAAGAGTGGAGTAATAGCAACCGCATTGCTATATAACTATGAATAAGTCGAATGAATGTGGTTCTATCGACTCTAAAGGAGCTGATGTGAGGAATACATCTATGTTCTTTTGACTATTTAGCTATAATCTTACTATATTTATATCACTTATAGCAGAGAAGTGCTCCCAAATCATGTTGAGAGAACATGCATAATTTATTTGAAATTTAGAAGACCCGTTTCACCATCTATAGCTGAAATAGAAAAGTGCTGACTTTTTTACAATAAGGTTTGCTAGTTGGGCATGAAAATTATTTGTTTCGTGTGACGTAATGCAAAACGCGATCACAGCAATGATAGCAAATTCCATAACTAACAAACATTAATACTCCTCCAGGGTCAGAAAGCTGACCGATGGAACAAGACATAAAAAACGATAAGGATAAATCAAATTTACCTGTGTCAAAGCAGAATCATCAGGGGCAGGCTTGCATCGAGGAAACGCCGGTTCAGCAAGAACCAGGTCGAATGGGGGCCTCAGCATCAAGACGCGAGCCCTGTTGAAAGGAGGCCGGCCCATACCACCGCGTAGGCCCATACTTCGGCCTCCGCGACCCCCACGGACCATCATTCACGTTTATACAAGAAAACCAAAGAATTACTACTTAAGGAAACTCGGGAGTTACACCCAATTTAAAATATTACGTACGCTATGGCAGCGTAATATCGCGTTACAATATTGATGCGTGTTCCTGTGTACTAAATACAATTGTATTTTTTCGAAAACACGGATATGAAGGTAGACGGACAATACAAAAGACACCGGGAGTGGTATTTAACTGATGCTATGTGCCGGTATTGTTTCCAAGACAAGAAAACAGAAACAGAAATTAATTCCGAATGTCAGTCTGTCATCAGTGTCAGAATCAATAACATAGGATGAATGTAGCCAACTAAAAAAAAACTTTCGATCAACGCCTGTCTGTGAATACTCAAAACACCGCAATAAGAAACGCTGACCACATCTAGTTTAAAAAAATAGGATTGTCGTGTAAAAGTGTTTGTACGCACGGTAGGGTTGCCAACTTTACTGTTCAAAACAGTATTATACTGTTTTTCACTAAAGCTTGGCAATCTGTGGCAACACTGCTTTGTTTATCATCAACAGGTAGCAAATCTGTCATTGTGTATTGTTCCCAGTTGTATTTCACTTATTTATTATTAACTATCAGTTATTAATGCTTGTGTACATATAAAAAATGAATAAAACATTAGGGAGTAGTGGTATAAGCTGTGATATACCAAGCTTTCGTAAGATATTTGGCAGAAACTGAAGCGGAACAAATTTTGTCTCTGATTGACAATGCTTACGAAAGAACTGCCGACATGACAGGTATTTAAGGTGAATGCTCCAAACCAGCCCACGAAATTCAAAATTTCTTACGTTTTTTGCAATTTGCAGGCCAGTGCTAGGCTGTATGTTGATTATAAAATATTATTCGCGACTTTAAGACGTATGTAGTTACAGAATTATAATCATCAAAATCACCAATACAACCCTCCAAGTTCATAAAGGACTAAGAACAAAAAAAAAGAGAAAAAGCCATTCCTATAGCTTTATGAACTTAGAGCGTTGTATTGATGATTTTGATGATTATAATTCTGTAACTACATATGTCTTACAGGCGCAAATAATATTTTTATCAACATACAACCTAGCACTGGCCTGCAAATTGCAAAAAACGTAAGAAATTTTGAATTTCGCGGGCTGGTCGGAGCATCCCCCCTAACCAAGAAATGTATCTTTTAGCCAATGCCAGTCAATCCTTTCTAATACTAAGTTTTATCGGTATTATAAGTTTCAAGCCATTTTATTGTTTTATTTACTAATAGATTACACAGCCCGACGTGACTCTTGCTCCTTGAGAGTAGTCATTCCCCGTAGATTTTGGGTCACTGAATTCGAATTCCGCCTCGGAATTGCTCCATCACATCACATTTTTTAGAAATCCAAACCTAAAAGTGCAAAAAACACGATTTTAGCGTGTTTTCACGGTTATGTAACATCGCGACAAATTAAGCTATTGAACAAATTAACTGTCACACAATGCTTTAAAGTTTATGCATTGCTCTTCCAAATGGCGTTGAGTTTGCGCGAATATCTTTTTTTATCATCGAGAAATTTGGTTATGAAAATTTTTATAAACATTCGATATACAATTTTTCATCCAATTCATGTATATAAAAATTAGAAATTTTATAAAGTATTGTGTGAATTTTTTCGATAGCTAAATTTGTCGCGATGCGTTACTTTGGCACTGCACACTGTTAAATTCTCAATGCTCTGTTTAACTCCAAGAGTTGCAAATCCACTGGGCGATTAATTTCCGCAGCGCTTTTATAACGTTCTTGAGAATGTCGAGTTAATGCATAGAGAAGAATTTTACCTGTGATTTTGCATTAGAAGGATCTACCTATATATTTACAGCTTGAAGGTTCACTCATTTCAGCCAAAAAACGTCCATTGCTGGATACAGGCCTCCCTCAAGCTCCGCTGCGACCGGTTTTGTGTTTCCCGCATAAAGGTACTTGAAGGTTCTACGAACCATAAATTATCTGTGGAGTGAATTTAACGCGACAGTTTGACAAGGAACATAGTTGGCGAACAATAATGATTGTCTATGGGGCGTTATCCTGTGAGTAATTTGCCAACTGGAACCAGTGTTGCCAGGTCTCCTTTTTTCACAGATTTACTGGGGCTATATCTACTGTTCTACTGATTTTGCAAGAGAATCTAATTCCTACTGGATTTTATGAGTTTGCTCCTCAATTAAATTTGATTTTGATTTAAAAATTAATAAATTAAGGAGATGTTTCATTTTCGGCCATCAGATGTACATTTATCAAAAAAGAGGAAAAAATACCATAAATTAGGGAAAAATATTCTCTGGTTAATTTGCGCCTGATTTGTTGTGTACAATAAATAATAGATTTTCAATTATTACCATGTTTTATTCAACATGGCGTCTCGTTTGCTTGCAGACTTCATTCGTTCTGAAATCATGTCTCATCAAATCAATGTTAAGTAGAAAATAATTTAAAAATGTGTGTAATCTTGTAGTGTTAAAAATAAATTACTATTATTCTCTTCTAAATATTTTTGAGTAAACATAATTAAGTGTGACCATTTCATCGTTACAAAAATCTTTAGTCTCCATTCTTGAAGTGTGTTTCTAAACGAATTCAAAATAACCACTTGCTAACTCTTAGGACAAACGTCAAACATTTTTATTTTGTACATAAAAACCATTTGATATTATGAAAAAAATGTTACTTTATTCTATTCATGAGTAATTTACCCAGCTTCGCTAAACGGTACACGTTATGGCCGGAGCCCCATATAAAAATGAAACATCTCCTTTGATTATAGATTAATTATCCAAGCCAGTGTGGTTGAATGCAGTGGTTATCTGTAAGTGGTTTTGTGCAATCAAACAAATGATATAAAGTTTACAGGATAAATAAAGAAAATAGTAGCCACTTAATTCAACCACAAAGGACTAGCTCCATATTTTGCACACAACCTAACAGCGCACCTTCTTTGCTTTTCTTGTAGATCATCATCATCAGCCTACATATTGACGTCAATAAAAGAAAACTTTAATGGAAATCATCAAATGACTTCTCCCGCTCTGGGCGGAGTGGGAGGGCGTGTCAGACTTTTACTGACTAAAACCTACCCGTGTTCCTTCAGTTGCCTATGCGCCAGGGTCACGATGTCTCTTTCGAACAATATCACGACCCTGACAGGAAATGAGCCTCTTCAAATGGAGATCATAGAGCCATATGAGGGATAATAAAATGAAATCATGACTGAAATGACATGCACGGATATAGGTATGTATAAATGTGTTTTTTTTCTTTTTTCTATGACAAAACTTAAATCTACTGATTTTTTTTCCATCTCCTGTTTTTTTGGGGACATTTCTACTGATTTTTTCAGATTGAACCTGGCAACACTGACTGGAACTGTCATGAAGAAACAAGAAAAGAAAATAATATTAGGTTGGGGAAAAAGTCTTTTCGCATTATAGTATGTATGAACTTGTAATAAAATCTCTTTGGCTATACTATTTGTATCTGGCTGGTTTTGGTATCATTGAAAGTTTAAATTTTGAAGAACATAATTCCAAATTCAAATTAGGAAAATGTGTGATTTTCATTTGTTTTTCGTACCGTCGAATCTAATGAAGAAATTCGATACATACATTTTAAAATTTTCCTACAAAAAAGGTAAAAATGCAACGCAAGCCGCGAAAAAAATTTGCGATGTGGACCTAGTGTAGTGTCTGTGAGAGTAGCACAAATTTGGTTTAAGCGTTTTCAATCCGGAAATTTTGATGTCAAAGATGCACGTCGCTCTGGTCGCCCTATTACGGATAAAATGGATGCCATTTTTGAAAAAGTGGAGCAAGATCGGCATACCAGTAGTTACGACGTAGCTGAAGAACTGGAAATTGACCACAAAACAATTTTGGCGCATTTGAAAAAAACTGGGTACACAAAAAAGCTCGACATTTGGGTACCTCACGAGCTCACTGAAAGAAACCTAATGAACCGTGTACTCATTTGTGATTCTTTATTACGACGTAATGAAACCGAACCATTTTTGAAGAAGCTGATAACTGGTGATGAAAAGTGGATCACGTATGACAAGAACGTGCGAAAAAGGTCGTGGTCAAAGGCCGGTCAGGCTTCACAGACTGTGGCGAAACCTGGGTTAACTCGCAACAAGGTGATGTTGTGTGTGTGGTGGGATTGGAAGGGCATTATTCATTATGAGCTGTTACCACCAGGCAGGACCATCGATTCTGAACTCTACTGCGAACAACTGATGAGATTAAAGCAAGAAGTTGAGAGAAAGCGGCCGGAATTAATCAACAGAAGGGGTGTGGTTTTTCATCATGATAACGCTAGACCTCACACATCTTTAGCCACCCAACAAAAATTAAGAGAGTTTGGCTGGGAGGTGTTAATGCATCCGCCGTATAGTCCTGATCTTGCACCTTCAGATTTCCACCTGTTTCGGTCTCTTCAGAATTCCTTAGGCAGTGTCAGGTTAACATCACGAGAGGACTGCCAAAACCACTTGTCGCGGTATTTTGACCAGAAGTCCCAAAATTTCTATAGCAATGGGATCATGTCCCTACCTACAAGATGGCAAAAAGTTATCGAACAAAATGGTACCTACATACTTTAGTTAAATGTAAATAAACTTTATTAAAAAATGTTTTGAATTTTCTTAAAAAATGCGAAGAAACTTTTTCCCCAACCTATTAGAATACTAAACTCAGTCTGTAACATACTCAGAGTAAAGTAAAAGTAATTATAGAGACCGTACTGTACTACTGTACCGTGTGGTGCCGGACTGCCGGAGCCGGACGTAAAGAATAACACCACCCCATTTCTTCCCGTGGGTGTCGTAACAGGCGACTAAGGGACTTACTAGAGCAGGGCTGTCCAGACAACGGCCCGGTGGATGTTTTAAAGAGTAAATTAATCAGAAAATAGTTTTACTTCTTCAGTTATAGTCTAGTATCACTTATTTATGTGAAAGTACATATTCAACAATGAACTTTATAGAATCTATTATAAGTATAGATCTTCATTGTTCAGATAAGTCACTTCTTCATGCAATGCGTCTGGCAACAACGAATGTTGACTTTGATATCAATATGATTGTTAAAGATAAATTAACGAAGAACCAATAACCGTATTAAGAAATGGTTACCTTGTATTTTTTTTTACTTGTAAACTGAAAATATTTGTTTCTGCGGCCCTCCGGCTTTTGTAGTAAATTTAATTAGCCCGCGAAGGTATGTAGTTTGGACAGCCCTGTACTAGAGAATGGGCAGCAGCGTTCTCTATGCATTTTACCACCATACTACGATCGCCAACCCGCCTGCCAAGCGTGGCGATTATGGCAAAGCCCCCCAAATTGGGGGAGGCCTAAGTCCAGCAGTGGACGTCTTACGGCTGAAATGATGATGATGATGATGACGCGTGAGTTCTGTGACGTGTGTGATTTGGATGAAATTGGCGGTTACTTGTTGGACACAGACGGACATTTTCTATGTTAGGAATATGGTATTATGAGTGTAGTTAATTTATGAGTTTAAGAAGTTAAGAATATTAGTCGAATCCGACCATCCCGGGGTTTTGCACGTCATCAGTATTATGGCATGCATGCTGAATTAAAAAAAGTGGTATTTAGTAGGAATCCATTCCGGGTAGAATAAGATTATACGAAGGAATGATAGCAGTGCGGTGATGCGGTCTTTACAATGGAGCCCAACGTAGTCGTAGCTTCGTAGTCGTCGACATGAATAGAAAAAGCATTGTGTTAAGTATCGTTGTATAGCTAACTACACAAAATACGAGTCATTGGGATGTGTAAAGTTGTGTTGTTGTTGTACTCATTTTCAAAATCAGTATTTTGGTCAAGGATTGCAAACAATGGTCCTGCGGAATGGTCTTTAGAGGAAGGTATTGAAAATGTAACTGTGGCAAATTTTTGTAGTCCTATTTCAGGTGTATTGATTTGGAAACAAGATTACCTACAAATAAGTTTTATCAAAAATGGTCAGAATTTAACATGAATTTAATCTAATCAGTGTTTTAAGCCATCTAAAGCAGTGAAAGAATCGAAAGAATCCTGGGAAATTTGTCCATATATCTAAATCTATTAAAATAAATAAAATTGAAGAGTCTCTGAAACATTATAATAATGGCTGTATACTAAATGCATTTGAAAGGACTTGTTTAAAAACTCAATCCTAATAATTTTTGTCTGATTGTCTGTTTGCCTTAATTTTTGTCTGATTGTCTGTGTGGCAGATAGCTAATGTTATAAGAAACTGATGGTATAAGCTACTTTATGTTTCAATAGCATGTTGAAATAATATCTGACATGCACATGGGTAGATGAATTATTATTTTATTTTTCTTTGTCCTATCTTATTTATTCAATCGTGTATGTATTGAACATTCAAGCAAAAGGTCACTAAATACTCAAGCATTACTTATAACTAGGTTCAAGCCATTTGATTGGTCATAACTATTTTTGAGCAATGCTTGAGTATTGTGTGACATTCTGTAATATGGGAATTAGTCAATATGGCATAGGATACCTGTCCTTATTTTGACATAAGTCATTGGGATGTGTAAAGTTGTGTTGTGGTGGTACTGATTCAAAAAATTCGAATTTTGGTCAAGGGTTCACCTTAAAACAATGGTCCTGCGTGCTGGTCTTTAGAGGAAGTTATTGGAAATGTAACAGTGGCAAATTATTATAGTCCTTCTGGGGTATTGATTTGAGAACAAGATAACCAAAAAGTTTTATCTAAAATGGTCAGAATTCAATCAAATCAGTGTTATAAGTATGTTTAGGTGTGAAAGAATCATAATCTATTAAAACAAATACAAACTTGATACGACAGAGGGGCTTTCCTTTAAACTGCCTATACTAGGGACCATGTTCAAGCCCTGTACCAAAAATCAATTAAATAGGAGCAGTAGTTTAGTCGCAAATGATTTTTTAAGATTTTGCCCTGTTTGAACACGATGTATCTTTTCTAACAGCTGATTATGCCTATACGCATAGGTCATGCACCTTAAAATGATAAATCTGAAATGCGCTGTTGCCGCTCTGATCCAAGTCACAAGTAAAACCAAATATTTTCGCTAAAAGATGGCAATGCAAACAAGGAAGCAATGAATACACACACTTACACTTTTATTACGAGAGTGACAGTTATACAAAAATTCCCGTGCGTAAAAGAAATAGAAATACGTCACTGTTTTGCTACTGCATCTAAGATCCTTGCGATCGGCCTAAAAAACTTGTTTATTCAGTTCGCCGGCGCGATCCTGCCGCGAATGTGCGTTTCGTAAGACCTCCCGCGCAGATTTTGTTTTGTGATTGGTTTTGTGAAACTCGCGTGCTGACAATTGTGATTTTTAGTTCAGTATTTCTTTTTTTTTATTGTGACAGTGTCCTGTAACGTAACGTAACTTGGGATTATTATTATTCAGTGTTAGTTATTTTTTTGTGAAACGACTCGACCGTTCCACGATCACGATCTCCAGACCTCACTCCCATGGATTTCTTTTTGTGGGGGTACATTAAGGGTGAAGTGTATGCCTCAGAGGTAAATACAATTAATTGTTGAACTAAAAAATAGGATTATTTTAGCATTTCACAAATTAACGTGCTTAGCTACGGACAGTGATGTAATTAGAAAAATAAATACCTAACAATATTCTCCGTCGGTATAAATTGTGCATTAACGTGAATGGAGGACACATCGAGAATTTATAATTTTTGTGTTTTTGTTGTGACTGTTGTGCGCGTATTTCAAAACCTAACATAAACCCAGCGAGCCAGCCGCGCGGCCGGGCTCTTTGATACGAGATAACACGCGGCACGCGCGCGCGTGGCGTTGCCGTTCTTACCTAGGTATCTAAGGTCAGTTAAATTTATTTATAAAGGATGGTTGCGTTTTACTCTGATTTGTAAGCTATTTAGTTTGTTTGAAAATAAAAAAAACTAATTTTTGGTGCTTTTTATTTTTATACCGTATCGAATTAATACTAAACACGTATAGTATACGTAGTGTAATTTAATGCCCCTCTGTCATATCAACTCCGTATAATTGAAGGGTCTCTGAAACATCATAATAATGGCTGTATACTAAATGCTTATGAAAGGACTTGTTTAAAAATCAATTCTTAAAATTTTTGTCTGAATGTCTGTTTGCTCTGGCTAATCTAATTTTTATGAGTCTCTGGCAGATAGCTGATGTTATAAGAAGCTGATGGTATACGCTACTTTATGTTTCAATAGCATGTTGAAATAATATCTGACATGCACGTGAACTCGTTTGGCAGTAGCTAATCAAATATAAAATTCCAATTAAATAGCTATAACAGGAAAACAGTAAAGTGGTACTTAAATACTTTAACTGGATGGATTTTTTTATTTTTTTGTCCTATCTTATTTATTCAATCGTGTGTGTGTTGGAACATTTGAGCAAAAGGTCACTAAATACTCAAGCATTACTTATAACTAGGTTCAAGCCATTTGATTGGTCGTAACTATTTTTGAGCAATGCTTGAGTATTGTGTGACATTCTGTAATATGGGAATTAGTAAATATTCCATAGGATACCTGTCCTTATTTTGACATAAGTCATTGGGATGTGTAAAGTTGTGTTGTGGTGGTTTCGAATTTTTTGAATCAGTACCACCGTGGTACTGATTCAAAAAATTCGAAATTTGGTCAAGGGTTCACCTTAAAACAATGGTCCTGCGTGCTGGTCTTTAGAGGAAGTTATTGGAAATGTAACAGTGGCAAATTTTTATAGTCCTTCTGGGGTATTGATTTGAGAACAAGATAACCAATAAGTTTTATCTAAAATGGTCAGAATTCAATCAAATCAGTGTTATAAGTCATCTTTAGCTGTAAAAGAATCATAATCTATTAAATAAAATAAAATTGAAGGGTCTCTGAAACATCATAATAATGGCTGTATACTAAATGCTTATGTAAGGACTTGTTTAAAAATCAATTCTTAATATTTTTGTCTGAATGTCTGTTTGCTCTGGCTAATCTAATTTTTATGAGTCTGTGGCAGATAGCTGATGTTATAAGAAGCTGATGGTATACGCTACTTTATGTTTCAATAGCATGTTGAAATAATATGTGACATGCACGTGAACTCGTGGGCAGTAGCTAATCAAATATAAAATTCCAATTAAATAGCTATAACAGAAAAATAGTAAAGTGGTACTTAAATACTTTAACTGGATGGATTTTTTTTATTTTTTTTGTCTTATCTTATTTATTCAATCGTGTGTGTGTTGGAACATTTGAGCAAAAGGTCACTAAATACTCAAGCATTACTTAAAACTAGATTTAAGCCATTTGATTGGTCATAACTATTTTTGAGCAATGCTTGAGTATTGTGTGACATTCTGTAATATGGGAATTAGTAAATATTCCATAGGATACCTGTCCTTATTTTGACATAAGTCATTGGGATGTGTAAAGTTGTGTTGTGGTGGTACTAGAGATGGGCCAATGCCCGGGCATTTTTGGCAAATTTGGAAAATTCCTAATAAGTGCCCATACATTTCTGTCCTTGGGCACTTATCGGGGCATATAATTTTTGTTTCAAAATTAATTTACGAAATTGATATTAGCTTTGAAAGGTGACTTCATTTGTTCAGTTTCTTTTTCTTATTCTTCTTCGTAACACTCTTGTCAGAGCGGTCGTGGTCCCCATAAAATTTGTTGACTAGGGGCTGATGTGATTCGCCTCACGATTTCTCGCCATACAATGCCATTTTTGGAATTGTGGGTGCACTTATATAATGGATCGCTAACTGCGGATTTTATTTGGTGAGTCCATCTCATGGGTGACTGTCCACGTGGTCTAGTGCCCTCCACTCTACCCTGCACGACAAGGCGTTCTAAAGAGTCACCGTCATGCCTCGAGACGTGTCCGAAGTATTTTAGTATGCTTGTTAGGACCAGATCAGATAGACGCTTTTTGATATTGAGCTGTTGGCGTATCGAGGTGTTGGTACGAAAGTCGTTCCACTATATCCCAAGCATTTTTCTCCAACACCACATTTCCAGAGCGTCTATCTTTTGCTTCTCAATGTCGCGAACCGTCCACGTCTCAGCCGCGTATAGGAAAATAGGGAAAACCAGTGTTTGAACAAGCCGGACCTTGGTGGGTTTTGTTAGATCTCTGTTCCTCCAGACCTTTTTCAGAGTGTCCATTGATGATTTGGTTATTGCCATACGTCGCATAATTTCGTCAATGCACCCACCTCCGTTCGAGATTAACGCTCCACGATAAATATAGGACTGTACCACGTCGCAGTTCGCAATTTTAGAGACTTCGGGCGAGTTTTTGTTTCCGCGGTCCACGATCATCACTTTTGTTTTTTTGCGGTTAATCTTAGTCCGAATGCGATGCTCACGCTCTCGATTCTACGAAGTAGTTTTTCTAGATGACTTGCGGCAGCGTGGTGTCATCAGCGTAACGCAGATTTGCAATTCTGTAGCCACCGATTGAGACACCGTCTGTCCAGTCCTCCAGAGTAATGCGCATGATGTGTTCGGTGTAAACATTAAAAAGGAGCGTTGATATTATGCAACCTTGACGCACTAGGATGGAAATTGTTCGACAAGATTCTATCGGTTCAAACTGAATCTGTTTCGTATAGTATTCTTAACAGATGCACTAGGTGTTTCGGCGTGCCCAGTAAGGTTTTCCACAACATTGGCCATTTTACTGAATCGAACGCCTTGGAGAAATCCACAAAGCAGATATAGGTCGGCTTGTTGAATTCTCGGGCTTTCTGAACAACCTGACAAACAATAAGTATTTGTTCGTAGGTTCCTTTCTCTTTCACGAATCCAGCTTGTTCCAGCGCAATCTCTTTGGATAAGTAAGTCTTTAGACGTTCGTTAAGAAATGAAGCAGTATTTTGCTAGCGTGTGAGATGAGTGCAATAAGGCGGTAATTGCTACATATCTTAGTGGAGCCCTTTTTATGCAACGGTGTAAAGACTGTGTGGGCTCGTTACATATTTCGAAGAAGATATTAACTCCCTGCTCTCCTAAGGCTTTTATAGTCTCAATGGGAACTGCATCTCTATCTGTAGCTTTGCCGTTCTTCAGGTGCTTAATTGCTGCTCTAACTTCCGACTTCAGTATGTTTGGTTCCAGTTCATTGGGCACGGTTGTAGGGTAACTTTGTGATTGGGGATCGTGGAATAAAGACTGACAGTAATTCTTCCAAGTCTCAGAAATTTGGTCAAGTTCTGTCACGATGACACCATTGTTGTCTTCAATTGCCCAAGCTTTAGATTTCAGTGATTTGGTTAGGGAACGGATCTTCTGGTAGAGGTCTCGCGATTCGCAGCGGCCCGAGTGTACTTCTATTTCCTGACATATTCTCTGATAGTACTTAGGCGTTTTGGTCTTTACGGCATACAGTCTGAATTTGGGTAGACATACCATTTATAGCCCGGATGTCTGCTCCTTTCGCCTTCATATCCCGTCTTTTCTCAACCAAAGCAAAAGTATCATCAGTCATCCAGAGAACCATTAATTTTCACATGGAAAAGTAAATTAATGTTATTATTTTATAATAAAAATGTGATCAATCATTAAAATTTCTTCTTTTATTTCTTTATTAAATACTATTTTACATGAAAAACTAAATTAACGACCCCATATTTTTTTGCTCTGCTATTGGGCATTTATTGGGCAGTTATTTATGCCTAAAATGCCGGGTTTTTTCCTTATTTTCCTGCCGGGCAGAAACACATTGCCCATCTCTAAGTGGTACTGATGATTCAAAAAATTCGAATTTTGGTCAAGGGCTCACCTTAAAACAATGGTCCTGCGTGCTGGTCTTTAGAGGAAGTTATTGTAAATGTAACAGTGGCAAATTTTTATAGTCCTTCAGGTGTATTGATTTGAGAACACGATAACCAATAAGTTTTATCTAAAATGGTCAGAATTCAATCAAATCAGTGTTTTAAGGCATCTAAAGCAGTGAAAGAATCCTGGGAAATTTGTCCATATATCTAAATCTGTCTCAATCTCATTTAACACTTGCCAGTTTAAACTTAAGCTCATATCGGATGACGTAACCAAAACATCTGGGGATGACTGTTGTAGTACATATACGCGTGTGATCGCCACGCGTATTTCCAATCTGTACAAGGCTAGAACGCAACGGTGTGAAACTAGTCGCGTATAGATTGGAAATCACTTTTTAATCAAGGTCTTCCAATCTATACAAGAGTAGTACGCAAATACTCGTGTATACGTTGTAGTGGCCAAAGTAACTAAATTGTTCCATAATATACAGTACTACTCCGCATGCAAACTAAACCTGTAGGTATAGACGAGCGGCCGACGAGTGTCAGAAACGACATGGTTTGGGGAGTTTAGGTTAGGTTAGGTTAAAACTGCGACCTCCTTCGAACGAGCCGAGCGAGCGAAGCGAGCGGTGCCGCGGCAGCGGCCGGCGAGTGCCAGAAACGACATGGTTTGGGGAGGTTAGGTTAAGGTAAAACTGTGACCTCCTATGGAAACGCCTTGATTCTGTTGACGAGCCCTGTCAGCGAAGTGTCCTGTCGAGCGTTGCTACTTCCCCTTCATTTTATTCGTCAACCCCACAGAATATTAACAAACATATTTCTAAAAAAATGGGGGGGGGGGGGGGGTTCGAAACTTTTCCTTCACAGGAGAGGCTCTACACCTCCCCCCTCCTCCCGTAACACCCAAAATCGAAAGCCCGGCAAGCAGAAGTCCTAGGTACCAAATTCCTACCAAATTCCTATGGTGGCATTCTGGCCTTGTATAAATTGGAATGATGCACGTGCGCGTCTACGTTACCAACTATATACAAGTAGTACGCAAAATTCGTGTATACATTGTAATCACAAGTTTAAAAAATGCATTACAAAATATACGCGAGCAGATTTCTATGGTTGCGTTTTGGCCTTGTACAGAATGGAAATACGCGATCGCCACTGTTTAACGAAATAAGGTTACTACCAATAAGTACGTCAAAGATTTGGTTACCTCTCCTATCCACTTAATTAGACCAATTGGGATTATATATTATTAAACTATGAAAATAGTTGTTCCCAGTCTGACTGGTTAGTATTTATAGAAGGTGGACAGTAAATCGATATCAATCAAATCAGCCTATCGCAGTCCACTGCTGGACATAGGCCTCTCCCATGCTGCGCCACAACACCCTATCCTCCGCCTTCCGCATCCAGTCTGTCCCAGCCACCTTTTTGAGGTCGTCGGTCCATCTAGCTGGGGGGCGTCCCACACTACGCTTGCCAATACGCGGTCTCCACTCCAGGACTCGTCTGCTCCATCGGCCATCGGTCCTTCGACAAACATGGCCAGCCCACTGCCACTTCAGCCTGCTGACCCTGCAAGCTATGTCGGTAACTCCAGTTCTTTTCCGGATAACATCGTTTCTGATCTTATCTTTTCTTATCTTCTGATCTTATCGATATAATATTTTCAATTTGATTACAATTATAAACTTTAACGTGTATACGTTCTATACCTGAGTTAGTAAGTTGTAAATCATCGCCAAGCTGAGATTTAATTGACTCATGGGGAAGTATTGCTACACCTCCATAAGAATCGTCTCTGTCTTTGTGAAATATATTGTAATCTTTAACTTTAAAATACATTTCTGATTGTAACCAGGTTTCGCTTAATACGGCAATTTGAATCTTGTCTTCTATTAACAAATTCTCAAACTCAATTAACTTTGGTCTAATGCTTTGTGCGTTCCATTGAATAATTATATTAACATTCGTTTCATATTTATCTGGTATTTGAGAAATAATTCAGAATTAGTTTAAGGATAGGCCAATCCGCTACATTGTCAACTACTACTAAAATTACCCACTCAATGCAAGTTTTCAGTACTCCTTTGCAAATCATTTGTATAGTGCTTCCTTTCATTAATATTATCTCTTGTAACCTCTTTAACAGTTCCTTGAACTTGATATCTCTGTGTTTTTCTCCTGTTTCACTGCAGTTTTTTGTTTCAGCTTCATTATAGTCTTTTATTTTCCTTTTTCTCCACTCCGTAAACTCCAGATCAGACGAGTTCTCCTTTTTCTTCTGTTTCTGTTTAGAGTCCGACTTTTGTTTTTGTTTATGAACCTGCGCCTTACTTGTCACTTCAGCATAAGCCAGACTACTGCTGGCTTGAATAGGAGCTGTGTCCACGACTTGAGAAGATGAAAACTTTATATCAGTATCCTTGTTTTCTATGTTCACTTCCTTGTGCATTGGTTCGTCTTTAGGGACATAGATCGTAAGGGCCTTTCTGTAGGTGCAATTAAACTCAGACATGAGTTCCCTCAATCTTATTTCCTTTAATAAGATTGGTTTTTTTTTTTTGACAGGGATTGCAGTTAACGCAACTCTTGTTAGTGGTTTCACAATTTTCATGGTTTTTACCGCATTTGGGACACACAACTTTAGCACTAGGGCACCCCTCTTAAGTACATGACCGTATTTCCAGCAGCGCGAACATTGCGACACCGGAAATACATATGGTTCTATCTTAATCCTCAAACCATGTGTATAAACATATGGTGGCAAGAATGACCCTTCAAAACAAAGACGAACCGCTTCACTAGGTGACCACCCGTCAGCCTCAAAGTTCTTACGATTTAAGCAATTTAAAGATAGGTAATAGCTTGGCAGGTTCGGGGTAAAATATACTCTCCGAAACGTTTTCCTCTGACATTTCCAAGTCAACATCTCGGATTACACCGTAAGACAAATTCCTTTCCATTGCTCTCTGAATATGCCATCCCTTATCAATAAATAATTTAATTTCTCCAAATACTCTGCGCTTATTTCGCTAATCAATTCTATACGAACTCGATACGGGTTGATAAATTTCACCCTGCTAATATCTTTAATATTCTGCACCCTAATTGCGAAACGCACAATTTATCAGAATCTGAATGGGATTGAAGATTATTTCTAAACCATTGCGTCATTTGCTCGAATAAATTGGCGGCTCAGCAACGTAAATAACGCAATGAATGTTGTTTAACTATGAATATTAAACCAATTCCTACCGATAAAAAGTTCCGCAATTACCCCTCTGGTCTTTAAATAACTTAGCAAGACTAAATTGTTTCGGCAGTTTATCTTTGCTCGATATATATCTTTCTATCTTTTCAAACCTCTTTTTTAATATTTTGTCTTTCCGCTTAACTTCCGTCCATGAAACATCACTGCTTTCTCTCATTCTTTTATTGGTCGTGTTTTCACTGTCTTCAATGTTTAACTCTTCATTTAAAGTAGAAATCTCATTCATATAGTCATTAATAATTTCATTATCCGTCTCATAATTATCGCTCATTCTACTCGTAAACAACTCGCACCTGCGACAGGCGGCAGGTAGCTGGCCGACCGGCCACGTGCCGTACCTTTCTAAGTACGAATGTACTAAACAGTATGCGCTCTGCTCAGTCAACGAATGCCCTACAACGAGACATGATGAAGGCGTCCATGTACTGTACAGATTTCAGGGATGAATATTCCCATACTAATTTTATCTGTGACAGGATAGCCCCCTCTGCGCCTGTCTTTGAGACTTGTAACAATCTGTCAACTATCTCCATTCTAAGATCACTTCTTCCTGAATCCTGATATTACTCTTTGAAACACAGTGGCTAAACCCGTGATGTTTCCCCACGCAGTTCCGGTGATCATATCTGCCATGCTTTGGGATGCTAGTGCAGCTTGCCACCTTTTGGTAAACGCGGGGGCGTTTTGAGGTATCACGGGTTTGGCTAAAGTCATGAAGGAGGAAAGTGTTATCGCCAAGATTATCTGGTGTGTTTCTTCTATGGTTTTTCCATCTGCGGTTCTAGGATTGGGGACACCCTCTCTTTCTCCATTCATGTACTGGGTTCTAAAAGGGGCAATAAATGAAAGCATAAAAGATAAAAGCATATCTTCTGAATATTTGGTGATACCTTCAATGACCTCTCCTCCTGCAATGTGGCATTCTTTCCAATTTCTTACGTAGTAATAGGTCTTTAGCTGCCCAACTGTCAGCCTCTCGGGCTGGGCGGGGATGGTGAAAACCATAGTGGTGAAGATAATCAACTACAGCTGTCTGAAACAATGGGGATGGTGCTACAGATGCGCTGTCGGCTCGGTTCGATTGATGGTTTTGTTGTAAGCAGTTAGCGTGCAATTTATGAATGTTTGATAATAATCAGTGCAAGACGATTACTATGATAGTATTTTTTTTTAAATTACTTGGAAACTCCGAAAGGAAAGACTATATTTTTATATACCTACCTAATAGTACGAAATTTGTTTATTTTTATTAATAGGTAGGTATTTTGCTTTTCCACCCAGTAAAATACCTGGATTATTAAATAAGTAAGTGGCTAGGGTGAAAAAAGTGACACACGAGTGACCTACCTACGCTCGTAGTAGTAGCGGGTTGTTTTCTAGTCTGGCGTGCCTGATCTTTTGATTTGAAACGATTCTTTGTTTCCAAATTTGTCGCCTTATATTTTGCAGTGCAATACTCCGCATAGAGTTTTTTGTACTGAGCCGATTCCTTTGTTTGGTTTTATTAAGATTTACTGCCGAAACTGACACCCGCTCTAATCATGCACTTGAGTGCGGGGAACAATGTTTTTTACAAAATGTATTAGATGAGGAAAGGCTGGAGCTTCACTTCCAAACTGTTTTTTGGCAACCTCGACCCAGAACAGTTCCACGAGTAGGTCAAATTCTACATCCGTGTTCTGGAGCAATCGCCATTCATCATCTAAGGCTTGCAGGTGTCTTTCTTCTACCAAATTTGGAAATGTGCCCGCAAGTGGTGCAATTGTCGTATATTTACCAGACTTCACCACAGATGGATCAAGAATTTCTAATTGCTCAAAGACTTTATTTGAGAAGGAAAATCTTTGGTACACTTGGGATATCCCTTCTACATAGAAATCCAAAATTCTTCGTTAGAAGCTCAATACATGCTCTGCATTACTAATATTTTGCAGCCCCAAAGCAACTTTGGCTCTAGATAATTTCTAGGATTTTTGAAATCTATGTTTGAAATGGGTCTTGAATTCAAATAATTGCTGTTTATAAAATATGACAAGATTCTAGATTTTTTCTAAGGCAATGAATTTGGGTTGACTCAGATTGCATCAGTTTATTCATGTTATTGAAAACAGGTAATATAAAGTTTAAAAACTCTGGATACAGTTTAACAAATGGATTGTTAAGGTTTTCCAAAATATTGTGTGTACTTTGCAGTCTTTATTCAGCAATTACATCAATAAAGTATAACTTCAATGCATTATATTGCTCTAAAACCCTTGAAATCGCAGCATGCAATGACAACCAGCGGGTTTGTGCTGGATGTAATCATTTATGAGGCGTTCTACCTCTATAAAAGTTTGAAATTCTCTGAATTTCCCAATTGGTTTTGGACTTCCTTGGATATAATTAAAAACATCTCGTACTAAATAAATCTTCCACATTTGTAGGCAGTTTTTTACAAGCATAAGATGCACAGAGTGCAAATGTATGACATATGCATTTCAGGAAAAATAGTGAGGTATGTCCTATTTTAATAAAGTTTTTAATTAATTCCGGTTTCCCATCATTACATTGGCCCCATCAGCAGCAAAACTAACTAAATAAATTATTTTACCAAGGGATGCCACCACTATCCAAGCTGGTAGTAATCCATTTGTGTAACTCAACTGCCGTTGCATTTATCTCTATAAATACGAGTATAAGGTCAAAAAATGAATCGGTTACCCTATTATTTACCATGATTCGTACAACTAGATATAAATGTTTAATTTAGCCCCTGTCAGTAGATTCCTCTACTATAAGTGAGAATTTCTGTCCCATCTTTGCTTTACACAGCTCTTCTTTTTCTGTTTTGTCCGTAACATTTTTAATTTTTGATGTGGCCTTTGTTCTACCCAAATAAATGTTTTGTCCAATTTTTGAATCGGGGCAGCAGGCTTTTACAACTTGACTTAAGTGATCTATTGTTCGAATAGCAATATTATGTTCTACTTGAAATGAAACAAGTCTCAGTTCTGCTGCCTTAGTTGAAGAGGCAGAAGAAGTTGATGGCATTGACTGTATTATTGACTTTTGGCCTACAATTCTTTTCATTTTGTTTAGGTGCTTTGCTGTAGACCCATGCCTTATAAGATCCAATTTCCCTCCACCATTGATATTAATGTCAGTACAGCCAGTTTTAAAAATGCAAAGTTATCCCCTTGTTACTTTTTAATACCCAAATTTTTGAATTGTTCTAATTCAAGCCAGTCGTATTTAATCTTTTTTACACGCTTTATATTAGCTTCACTTGTATGTTAGTATGTTTGTTTGTAACCGACTCCTTATTTGCTATATTTAGCTTTCTTGTTAGTACTCATCACGCAGACTGCAGACCAAGCATTTAACCAAAATCAAAAATCATTAATAATACACCACACACAACTGGAATAAAAGTGAAAAGTTTGTTAAAATTTCAGGCAAAGTATATATATTGTGTGTAAAACATAAAGATAACATTATTGTGTTATATATTTTATATATCATGTAGGGTGTGCACAGTTTACTGATTTAAGGTCGGATAAAAATAAAAAAAGTAATGAAAAAATAGTTGAAATGTGTTCTATTACTGATACAGAACCACCAAATAAAATTTGCGCACAGGTTAAAAATAATTCCTGTATAGTCGTATAATATATTAATAATAAATTATCTTATCTTATCTTATATTATCGACTCTTAAGAATTTTCATATTTAATATTTACATCTTGTATACGCCAATATATTAAATATTCTTGTTTTTTTTACACATACCTATACCTACTTATTTACAGTTGTTTACACCTATTTACATGCCAGAATTGCAACTTATGAACAGGAGTTGGGAAAACTTTTTTTGACGTCAATCGTCTCCTACGTTCATTCAACGTATATCCCGCTTTCGAAAATATCCTCTCAAAAGGAACTGACGTGTTTTAATGGGTCTTCTGTACGGTTTAAAAGCGGCTCATGAAGGTATTTGTCTAGTTCCACGATTCCTGCTGCCGTTGGTTTGTCTGGTGTTTGTCTAACCATTTCTTGGTCAAACTCAAACCAAATTGAGTGATTAGGGCCCGGTTCCGGTTGCACTGGGTCTACCGCTGGCGTTGTTGTTATCCTTGAGGAACTTCGTCCAATTTTAAGTTTTAAGTCTCTCAAAGCCCTATCGAATAATCTCGAGTCCTGGAATCCCTTATTCTTAAAACGTGGATCCAGAATATTAGATTTCGCGTTTAATACATTCGATTCGATGTGACCGAATCTATGATTCAGATCTTTGTGTAAGTGTTCGATTAGATTTTTTATTTCTGGTAAAACATTATTACCATCCGAGTTTTGCTCATAATATGGCCCAGCATTATTCTGCACAATGGAATGACCTTAGCCAATGACACATTTTTTTCGCCGCTCACTTCGACTGTTTCGTCATAAAAAAGTCTTAACATAGGGAGAACAGATTGGATTATTAGCCAGTCGTAATCAGTGAGTGCGAGGTCAGGTCTGGTGAGGGCTATCGTGGATATTATTGCATCTTTCGTTGAGGTAAATCGATGCAGCATGTCGTAGGTAGAGTTCCACCTGGTGGCGACATCTTGTTTCAGTTTTAGGGTTGGAACATTTAGTCTTTTCTGCATTGTCAGCAGTTTTTAGTTCGCTTGGGAACTGCGCTTAAAAAACTCCACGATGCTTTTGACTTTATTTACAATTGGGGCTATATTCTGTAACGCCGACTGGACGCAAAGGTTCAGAGTGTGGGCAAAGCATGGAATTTTGCTCCATTCCCGCATGATATTTTTCAAAAATTCTGTGTGATTTTCGCTGGTGTGCCTTTCGTTGCACTCCACACATCCCAGTGAATGTAATTTTTAACCGACTTCAAAAAAAGGAGGAGGTTATATGTTCGACTGTATGTATTTTTTTTTTTTTTTTTTTATGTATGTTCACCGATTTCTCCGCCAATTGTCAACCGATTTTGAAAATTCTTTTTTTATTCGTAAGGGTATACTCCTGAGGTGGTCCCATATTAATTTTGTGAAGATTTGATGTATACTTTGGGAGATAAACGAAGGAACTCCTCAAAAACAAACAGTACACGTAATGTGATTTGGATATTGTACTAAAGATCAAAAATAATTGCTGGTTCTATCTATCCATCCGTGGTGAACTAATTATAGTCTTCGAAGATACCGCATGGAACTCCTCATCGGTGAACAGTACATATAGGAACTTACAGTGAAAGGTTAGAAGGTTAGGGGATAATTCTTTGAATATTATAGGCACGTTTAGACCGTTACTTGTATTCTTATATTCCGTTGAGCTGATGATGGAAGGTACAACTCCTTATCGATCAGGAGTTAGAAGATATCTTGTCCTAGATAGACATACTCGTTGACATCGAGAATTGATTCCTCAGCAGACACTAGAGTGGGCTCTTACCCACTCTACTGTCTGCTTAATAAAAAAAAAAGCAGCCTTAATCATTTTGGCCTGGCCATTTATTATATTTTTATACATTTTTATATATTTTTATTTTTTTTAGTATGCGGTTCTCTATTCGGATGTTTATATTTTTTTTTTTTTTTTATGTACGTTCGGCCATAACTCCGTCATATAAAGACGGATTTACAAAATTCTTTTTTTGTTTGAAAGAAGTTTATTCCGAAATGGTCCCATATAAATTTCATATAGATCTGATGATTAGATCCAGAGATAGACACTGGAACTCTTTAAAAAATGACAGCAAATCAACCGCGATTTCTGCTATCGCTTAAATATGCATTGTTTGTTTGGAATTAGTGCGGGGTGGATACCACAACTAAAAATTTAAAAATAAAAATTATTTTTACAAAAAAAAAACAACCGACTTCCTTAAAAACACTACAAATTGAAAAATAACTTTAATTTCGGAAGTCGGTGGCAAAAAAACCATAAATACAGATCCTAAGACACCGACTTCCGAAATTAAAGTTATTTTTCAATTTGTAGTGTTTTTAAGGAAGTCGGTTGTTTTTTTTTTTGTAAAAATAGTTTTTGTTATCTCTGATATAGAGAGAACGTAATGAGCCGTAACAGCTAAGTGACCTTCATTGTTGTCCGATGTCCAGCCGTCAGTCGCGAGGCAGACTGTGTTGGCATTTTTACACGCTTTATATTAGCTTCACTTGTATGTTTGTATGTTTGTTTGTAACCGACTCCTTATAGCGCGATTTTGACCCACTTTAAACGACCAGATTTCATTCAAACTTTGCACACTTGTCAAGGACCGATGACAATGCAATAATTATCTATATATATCAATATAAATTTGTGCCATTATCCTTGCCAGGGTTACCAGGACAGCAAAAAAACTGTCTTCGAAAACTACGCTGACATACGTCACAAACTAATTTGTGCCATTATCCTTGCCAGGGTTACCAGGACAGCAAAAAAAACTGTCTTCGAAAACTACGCTGACATACGTCACAAACTACGCTGACATACGTCTCAAAATTTGAAACACCCTAAAAAATAGCAAATAAATAATAGTTAAAAAAAAAAAACTAAAAAACACGTTTCCATTGAAAACCAAACTAAAAAGTACAAAATAATGGAAAAAAGCGTGGGGTGCTTTTTAAGGTATTTTTTTATTGATATCAGGCACCCCACGCTTTTTTTGTTTTCAATGGAAGCGTGTTTTTTAGTTTTTCAAACTATTATTTTCTATATTGTGCCTCACCTTCTCTTCTTGTTTTCTGCACATTTTGGGAATTAATGATTGCGACAGTGATTTTCTTGTTGGCAGTTTGTACCCTGGATTTAGCATATTTACAAACGTTTTAAATTCTTCGTCCTCCACCATACTGAAGTGATAATAACCATTCGCAATCAAGCGCACAAGTTGCTCATCCAAAAGTTCAGCACGCCGAGGTGGCATAGATTTAGTGCTGTGCGCATAATCTCTGATAGATGGCTGATGAGGAGGTAACCCAACGGAGGATGGGCCCTGGGGCAGGAGCGTTGGACGTGACAGATTCTGTCGCAGTTGACGTTGGCGCAAGTGTCTCCTGCGGGGCTTCAGGTGTCTGCTGCGTTGGCTGCCTGTCAGTAACAAGTGGTACTGTGGGGTGTTTACTTTTTAAATGTCGACCCAGGTTGCCACAATTTCCAGCCGGTACGGTGAGAATGTTTATTTATTTATTTAGGTTGGCCAACAATTGTTTACACAATACATTATATATAATTTCGATAACAGAACATTCTTAAGTGCAACAATTAATTATAGGCTAACACAGCATGCACCATTTATGGTTTTACACATTATTACAAAAACAATAAGGATATTTACAATTAAAATCATGCAACATTTTTTGGTAAATCATGCGTAACAATAATACAATAACAAATAATTTAATAATAAATAATTGAACGAATAACACAATGATAAAATTAACAAATTGAAATAATTTAAGTCACATTATTAAATTCAAATGCATAGGATTAAAGTAAATTGATATAAAATTGAATATTAAAATTAAAATAATCATTCGGCAGCGAGGTTATTGGTTGAGAGTAAAGTGTTCAACCACATTTTTATAATATTTTCCGATGCTGTCATGGTGTACGTCAGTGCGGTCACTGCAGCTGTTCAGGTTTTTACAGAGACGTGAAATCGGTGAGTTTGCACCCAGAACCGTTCTGCGCAATGGTGGGTACAGTGGAGTTATGGGTTTTCGCGGATAGCGGGCTGGGGCACGGAACTTTAGGAGACTTAGTAGGTTTGGACAGTCTATTTTATTTCTAAGTAATTTATAGATAAATAAGGCATCAGTAACTTCTCTTCGAGTACTTAACGATTGCATTTTAAAATATTTGAGACGAGAATGATATGAGAGTAGCTGTTTACTTTTACCCCTAGAAAATGCGAGGTGCCACAGAAATCGTTTCTGAACTCTTTCTAAGAGTAATTTATGTGTGGCGTAATGTGGTCTCCATACAACACTGCAATACTCCAATACGCTTCGTTAGCACAATAGATAAGATAAGATAAGATTTATTTTCTCGCCACAATATAAAATACATTTAACACAGTATACATAACTACTACATTTCAATAATTACATTGTGGGAGAGTGGTGCCTAAGCTAGACGTAAGGCCTGTATTTCAGGACACCAGCAATATAGGCATTTTGCTTTTTTGGGTGCCACTTCCTCAAAGTTGTTCCAAACTGCACTCCGTTTTCGTGAACCTAACATATTTTTGTTAATATTTATAACACTAACTGTACAAATTTATTTACACTTAAACTAAAGTACCTACAATTAGATCAATAAAAAAAGTTTATTACACTAAAATAATTTACACTGAATGTCGATGCAACGAAAACAAAACAATACCTATCCTATCACTTACTCCCGATCCCGTACGATAACGCACGGACGCGGACGCAAGTCAGGCTTGAACTAAATAAATATTGCATTTAATTTTGTAAATCGCAAATCATATTTTACCTTTTTTTTAGGGTTCCGCACCTCAAAAGGAAAAAGCGGAACCCTTATAGGATCACTTTGTTGTCCGTCCGTCCGTCCGTCCGTCTGTCAAGACTCTTTTTCTCAGGAACGCGTGGAGTAATCAAGCTGAAATTTATATCTAATACTCAAGTTTACTGTCCCTAGGAGCTGTGAAAAAATCAAACTTCTAAGCTAACGCAATCAAACGATATAGCCGTTTATGCCGCAAATTTCAGAAAATTTTCGAAACTCGCAAGGGAATCAAAACCTAAAGGGTACTTCCAGTCAATCTAGAACTTTGAAATTTGGTACGAAGCAACGTCTTATAGCACAGATAAAGGAAAAATTGCGAAAACCGTAAATTTTTAGTTACATCATATAATAAAAATATTTTTTAAAATTTTAAACCTACAGGTTTGTACGGAACCCTCGGTGCGCGAGTCCGACTCGCACTTGGCCGGTTTTTTCTATCTTGATTCTAATAGCAATAACTTTATGGCCGAAATTAGTTTGCATTGTTTACTAAAACTTTATGCACTTATAAGCAAAGTGCTTTACAAAAGGAAACCAGTACAATACTTGCAATGTTCATGAACCGCTTTACGACTTTAAGCCCTACGCACCAGTAATAGAGTTATTTATGTATCTGTTTGTACTGGCGTATATCAGTTTATAATGGTCAAACACTTATTCTCGGTATTGAGAAAGTGCGTCAGAACATTCTACGTAGGGAGGTGTGAAAGAGATGTCTGGACTTTCCGAAGAGACACCGTGTCGCCAGCCGCTCATGCTTGTGTGCGATACAGATACAAAAGGACGACGATTGAACGAGTTGTAAAAGCTACACTGATACATTCGGATTTGAACTGATATAAAGAGTGAGTGATCAGAACGGATTGATACATACCTTTTTTATGTATCATTCCAGAGTTACCCATCTCTAGTAGCTCGGGTATGCCAACAATTATTATGTTATTTCCCTTATTCGCGGTTCTTGGATTTCAGTTACAATCTTTTCATACATAGACGTCTTAGCTGTTGTATCAGCGGTACGATTCGCTGTAGTTTTACGTTCTTGTAACTCCGTCTTCAATTATTTTATTTTGTCTTCATTCGCATTATTCGAGTCCTTTAAAAAGCAATTTCTGACCTCATTTCAGCTTGCTGTAGTACTAGATGTTCATTTGTAGTTTTAATTTCAGTTATTTGTTCCGTAATGCTCAATATTTCTTGAAATATTTTATCAGTAGTTTCTTTTTGGGTGGTAGTAAACTCCCTCAGTATTGCCATAATTTCATTCTGCGATTTGCAGTTTTCAGCGGGAAGCTCAGGAGAATTCGGCTGTTTTCTTTTATTGCTACTTTGCGATATGTGGTGTTGGCCAGCATCATATGTTTTTGGTAAGTCCGGCAGTGAACCGCCTTTCCCATCGATACTACTGCCAGCTGCAATAGGTGATCGCATCAGATTCATATTCATCTGGGGACAGTTATAATTGTCGTCCAAATAGGCAGTGCAGTATTTAACTTACAGTTGTTTTGTTAAGTTAGCGGTATGAATCACTACTCCAGTTTATGGCCGCCTCAGTAGTTTGGAAGAAAAAGAATCCACGATTCCAAACTAATTCCCCGCCTCTGTCGCTGCTCACAGAGCAACATTGACATAGGTCCGGGGGTCTAAAAAGGCCACTTTGGCAGAATCATAATAGGAAAATATTATGAATCATATTAGGTATAAACCGTAAAATGGTCACAAACCGACAATTCTTATTATGCTCTGCGTGCAATTCATTACACACAATTCATCTGTTTGACAGTTTTGTATGGAGATTCGTAAAATGGTTTACTTATTATGAATTGGTTTATTGAAGTTTAATGTCAAATAGCAGAATCATAAGATGTTAGTTATGAGCATCATCTTAAAAATCATATTTGCGTTTTGTGAAAAAATATCGTAATAATGGCTAATTTAGGTCTTAAGAAATTTTTCTTGAGCACACTAATGACATGTAGTCCATTTTAAGTCACCGACAAATTGTGGCTCTTCGAAAAATTGACATAGCCTTTGAAATGTGGAACCTCCAGGTTTTTTGGGTTATATAGGCTAAGTACGTGGAACATTCAAAAAGTTTTGCGAAAATAAAAAGAAGTGTTCTATAGGTAAATATTTTTTTTTATTAAATCTTTTCAAAATACTCTCCACTAGCCTCTATGCAAAGTTTCATGCGTCTGAACCAGTTTTCGAAACACTTTTTCCGCCGCAGACATCGTTTACAGTCTGCTCGAACGCTGACAGAGCATCATCCGGCGACGAAAATTGTATCCCTTTGAGCTGATTTTTAATTTTTGGGAATAAAAAGAAGTCACAGGTGCTAGTTCAAGGCTGTAAGGAGGGTGACCTAGAAGTTTGACCGGCGTGCTGTTCGAGAAGTCCCTCGTTTTGAGCGCGGTGTGCGTTGGCGCGTTGTCGTGGTGGAGCAGTAGCCCGCGGAGCCCTGTGTTTGGTCGCTTGTTTAAAAATTACGGTCTTTATTTTTTTCATGCTGCAACATTTACACCAAATATGATTCTGATATGAAATGCAACGAGTATGATTCTGCTAATATATACATACATACATAGAATCACGCCTTTTTCCCATGGGGGTAGGCAGAAACCACGGACCGCCACCAGCTACGATCTCTACACACTTCTTTTGCCTCGTTTAGGTTCATACAATTGGTCATACACACACACCGGTTGCGAGTACTACGCACCTGACCTTTCTGAAGAACATCACCAATAAGGTCCCTATATGTCCTCCTAGGGCGTCCCCTCCCGGTGTTTCCACTCACATCTGCCTTGTAAATACCTTTTGTGAACCGACCTTCATTCATCCTCTTAACATGAACATGACCAACTGGCGGTGATGCTCGCCACACACCACGTCATTTGTTTCCACGGGGCGAAAAGCGAGCAGCGGAATGTCGCTTAGCAACGCTGAATGTGCAGGGAGGTATAAAAGATAAGATGGATGAGGTGTGTGACATGGTAAAGGATAAAAGGATTGATGTGCTATGTGTGAATGAGACGAAAAGAAAGGGAGTGGACACGACTAAACACGGATCTCTGACCGCTATCTGGTCTGGTGTTCAAGAGACACAAAGGGCCTGTCAGGGTGTGGGAGTTGTCCTCTCCAAGCGAATGATGAAATGTGTGAAAGATTATGTTTGTGTGAGTCCCAGGATTTTATGGATGAGAGCGAAGGTGGGCCTCAACCCTATCTTTATGCTAATATGTGTTGCCATCTTACGAAAATTAGAGGAATTGCTAAGGGATTGCTGGGAATTCAAAATATGAATCGGTTTTAGAGGAAAATGTGGCAGCAAGACATTGGTGCCGATTCTGTTGTACAAAATTCTCTAAACTAAACTAAAAATCACTAAAATTTGGTTTATTTCTGTCAAACGACGATTTCCTATTCTGAAATAGACTAAAGTGACACAATTTAACTATATTTTAGTTTGACAGCACTAAGATTGCACTGAGTTATTAGTTTAGTGAAAATGACAATTTTGCTATTCTGAGTTTGCCGGTTTTCACTAAAAATTTCGGCTATAATAATTTATTTTGACTAAACCTGACTATTTTTAATCGCGATTAAAAAGGTGTGGAATAAAACTAGTGGTCATGAACAAAAATTCACACCAACGCCTCGCCTTCACGTGCAAAAACAGTGCTGTATTTTTTCTTTTTTCTTTTGCTTATATCGCGAAAATGGCGTGTCCTTTCGCAAAAATAATGAAATTTTTGACCCCCTTTATGAAACCCCGGAACATTTAAATCTCAACACGTGGGTAATTTTTTTTTTTTTTTTGTTTCAAACAAAAAGTGAAAAATTCCATATAAAACACGTCCAGGCTGCCCCCTTGCGCGCGCCTTCGTCTCTAAAAAATTAATTGCGTAGCGCACACAAGTACCACGTTGCGAAACCAAAAGAAAAAAAAAACCACGTTGATTGTCAAATTCGTTTTTAGTCGTATCAAAATAATTTTTAAATTTAGAGATTTTGTCTTGCAGAATAGCGTTAAAATTCTCATACCCAAAAGTAAGGAATTTTAGAGATAGTTTAGTTAGTTTAGTTCGGTGTACACCAGAATCGGCACCATTACCTGCCCATTTTGGGGGCAACCACGGCTAAGTATTGATCGAATTGGCTGGTTGCAACGCTTGAGAAATCCGCAACTAAGAAAGAAGCCCTTACCTTTTGTAATGTTGATACTAAATATATTACAGAATGTCTTTATAAACAACGTTCACAGCTTTTTGTCATTAGACAATACAAACATGTTTTCTTAGAGGTTACTCTTGAAAGAGCGACATACATACATTGGCCATGTGAAAAACACTCAACGCTCAAATTTAAGCCTGCCACGTTGAAAGTTTGATCCTGCGATTTGTTAATGGTCATTGCAAAAGATATCTTTACCGGAAATTGTAGGCGTTTAAATTGAAACGGTAAATCCGATGGTATCAGAGGATTTTTTCGGAATCAATACATCTTCTCCGGTACCACATCCGGTGAGTATTGTGCACTCTATTATGAAAGTTTTTAGTGATTTTACCAGCAAACGTGTGCTATTGCAAAGTTTAGGTGGATTAAGGTTTCTTAATAAAATAACAGGACAACCTACTTTCAACACAATTTTATGAGGACGGAGTCCAGACGGGTTCAAAGAATTAAGAAATTTCGTAGGAAAATGAACAGCTTCTTCTAAATCGAGAACAGTATCAACCGAGTAATATATTTGCGTCAGCGCATCAATCTTTGATAGAATCAAGTTATTTACCTTATCTACTTGTTCGTTAGTTGGTGAAGTCTTACAACTTATGGTATCAATGTCGGGATAGACATTGTTGACCAACTCTTGGATGTTGTCTATCAAAACGCAAAGGTTTTCTAGGTTAATCCTCCATCACTTTGTGTTAACTCTCCATTGCCAACTTTCAGCACCATCTCTCCGTGAAAAAGCCTGTTCTCACGTGAAGACAACGAAAGTCTCATGTTAGTTTTAAGCTCTAATTTATTGACGTGTGGCCAAAGGTTCTGGATCTTTTTAGGGAAGCATTTATTTCGTCAGCACGTGTTCCTCGAGTTACAACTGGTAGGATTTGACGAAAGTCTCCTGAGAACAGAATTGTACATCCACCCATAGAATTTTTGCTGCGCAAATCGCGCATTGTCCTACCCAGTGCTTCTATAGACGTCTTGTTTGACATGTTGGCAAAAAAGTATTTGGCAATTTAATTTGCGCGAATTTATTATTTTAAGTAATCAAGTACCTGGCTAAAAACATATAGGTAGGTAAGAATTATTGAGTACCTATACAGGGTGAGTTATTTTGTAATCTTTATTGCAGCTGTTATACTGACTGTTAAAGATATGAAGATGAGATGAAGATTTGTTCTTAGTAATTTATCTAGTTTTTGAAACGCATCAAAACTACATTTATGGTTTTTTGAAAATGTTTTTCTGCCAGAAAACGGAAAACATAATTTTTATTTACGAAAATCCCTTTCATCCATGTTCGTGGCTGAACTTTTGTAACCAGCTACGAACAAGCAATTTTCTTTCCGTTTGATAACTGGCTACGAAAATAGAATAATTTTTTTCTCTTTTCCTAATTGGTTTTCGTAACCAACTACCTAAATGGAATTATTTTTCTCTGATCGTAACTGGTTACCAATACAAAATTGCATTAACTTTTCGTACCTTAAAACCCTGTTATATAAAACATAATGACAAAGAAAGATATTTTTATTGAAATCGTCAGTTGAAATACAAAAAAAAAAAAACTAATTAATAATAAAAATAATAATTATATTTCATTACATATAAGTAATAAGAGTACTTTATCGTTTTTGCTGGAAAGTAATATGGAGAAATCCTATACTAAACCTTATATGGAGAAATTATTTTCAGAATGTGCCCAACAGTTATAATATTATTTTCTAGGTCTTCGATGGCCGAATTGATTTCGGTATCAATTTCTAAATAACTTAGGTATTTGTTAGTTTTTATTACGAACACGTATCTCTTTAACTAGAACATCCAGAACTTGAGCCAGAGAACGGTTTTTACGCTCTATATACTCGGACCTATTAAGCCTAGCATGCCATCATTCCAGATGGTTTATAGTTCATATTTCTTCGTTATAATAACACCGTCTCTTAATAAAAAAAATTGAAATACTAAACCAAAAATTATTAAAGTAAACATTAAATTGTTCTGTTTTCTGGCATTTTTCTAATCTTTGTATTATAATTGTGACCCGACAAAATCTTGTTCAATGACAATCGAGCTAAGCCAGCACGTCTAGCAACGTACCGAACTCGAGATTTTAGTCCCATCGCCTTGGCCTTCTTAAAGAGACTGTTACAGTAATGATAAAAACAGCCTTCTGTAGTGGATTTTGGAAGAACTTTTTCAATTGCATTCATGGCAGCTATTTCATAGACAAGCGTTATTTATTTGGGATTCCATGTAATCGTCTTTTGATCAGTTCAAATAATATCTCGTATGTTTTTTCTTTAATTAAAAATAGGTATTATAGGTTGTTTATTTATTTAGGTATAAACAAAAACAGAAGCCGGCGTGGGTTCTGGCAGAACCTCCTTAGCACTTTGGCTTCCAATTTATTTTTCGGTTCAGCGATGTTCATCCTGTGAACACTCAAACGATTTTCTCTCTTGGTGGAGCGAAACCATCTTGATACGCCTAACGTACTGAAAGATCTCTATAGTTCAGGTCGTACACGGTTTGCCAGTAAAGTAGCAAGCGCAGTGTTTATGCTCGGATAAAACATTTCTGAATCCTTTATCAGTTCTGCCACTGTCATTCACAACATTCAATGCCATATTTTTTTCTACCCATAAGTGGTACCACAGTTCAGCCTCGCGACGAAATGGTATCGTGGTCACGTATGTTTCGAGGGGGTGAAGCAGACGCGAGCGGATAAGTGGCACGCGGGGCCCCGCTCTCTGCCGCACTCGGCCAGCAAGCTATAGTCCGACCGCTGTAAGCGTGACCCTCTCTCGTGAACCAAAATATTTCTGCAGAGGATCGCGCATACGGCAATCGGACTGTCGTGGCAAGTTGTAGATTTACGTGATACTAGTTGCGCAGTTTATAGAAATATATTTATTTTCACAAAGTATGTAATGAGTACATAATATGGTGCAGTAAATAAATGTAAAATAATATTTTAATTAGGCGCATACACTAGTGTTTTTATTATTATATTTATTTACATACGAATACTGGCCTACTTATGAGTTCCTATAATAATTCCAGTTCGTTTGTTGTTTGAATGGGTACTCGTATTAAAGATGAATCCAAAATGGTTTTTCCAAAAATCGGTTCTTTACACAGGATATTTTTTTATCACTACCCAAATTTTCATAGGGTGCTCTATCCATGAATATGAACAACTTTTACTATGGGACCAACTCTGAAATCACGGAAAAAATCTGCTGTTTTTAACAAAAGTTCAATACATACTCGACCAAAATGTATGAATTAGCAGATTTCATTCATGGGTAGAACAACCTATGAAAATTTGGGTATTGATAAAAAATTGCCCTGTAGAAATAAAAACAACTAATTAAAACAACTTTTATCCTACTAATATTATAAACGCGAAAGTTTGTATGTATGGATGTTTGTTCCTCTTTCACGCAAAAACTACTGACCTGATTTAGATGAAATTTGGCACACAGATATTGTATAACCTGGAATAACACATAGGGTACTTTTTATGTATATATATGTTCCCGCGGGATAATTTCCGACCTCCACGCGGGCGAAGCCGCTGGCAAAAGCTAGTATATCTATACAAATAAATAAAATTGGAGTGTCTGTTTTTAATATTAAGATAACCACTTTTTACTAAGTGTATATGGATGTATACACAGTACATATACCAAAACAATTTTTTTTACAATTTTTGTCTGTCTGTCTGTTTGTTCCGGCTAATCTCTGAAATGGCTGGACCGATTTTGACGGGACTTTCACTGGCAGTTAGCTGATGTAACAAGGAGTAACTTAGGCTACTTTTATTTTAGAAAGATTCTTTTATTTTAGAAAAAAATAACTATCTTCGAAAACTACGCTGACATACGTTTCAAAATTCGAAAATCCCTGGCTGAATCCTACGAATTAGATCAAAATAATGTACTACAGTATTATACACCTTAAAAGGGCCTACAAGTATGTCCGCAATAGTATATGTGTATCTCTTAGGGACAACCCACAATAACCATTTTATATCTTTTACTTTTTACGAGAAATAAGGGCTTATTAACGAAGCGATTTTAAGCAATACAGCATCAATCCTTATCCAATTAAGTACCTTAAATACATTGTACATTTAATATAGATCAATATGGCCCTTTACAGCATGTAATTTAAATGAATATCTTAGAAAATATTAAAAAGCGGGCGCAGAGCAGCTGGGGGGTTGTACGTCCGTCCCGTCCATCCGTTGGCAGCGGCCGGGTAGTACAGGATAAGTAGGATTGTAATTCATATTACTTTGGCTTCATAGTAATTGCGAATATCATGTGTGTTCATTATACTCAAAATAAACCTAATAGTATTATTTCAAGTAAGAAACCGCGAAATGGCTTAGATGTTTAGATTTTGGATGTTTGTTTCTCAATGATGCAAAGACGGCCAAACGGATTTAGATCGAATTTGGCACAAAGATATATCATGGATACGTAAGAGATAGGATACCTACTTTATCCCGGTAGTAGGTTCCCGGGTGATATTTTCCGACAGCTATACGGGCCAAGCCACTGGCAAAAGTACTATTCCTATAATTATGTTCGGTGTCTGGTAAATGATTGAGTGTCTGTATAGGTAAAATAGGAGAAAAACCAGGAAGACTTATAATCAACTAAACCAAGCCCTATGTCGCAGTCTTCTTACTCTGAATACTATTACTCTTATTTTAAAAACACCAACACACATGATGTTCTCATAAACTATGAATCCTAAGTAATATGAATTATAATCCTACTACTACTAATATTATAAATGTGGAAAAAATGTAGGATTGGGTGTTTGTTTCTCAATCACGCAAAAATGGCTGAATGGATCTGGATCGAAAATAGCACACAGAGTCTATATTACCTATATAACCTGGAATAACACATTTTTATCGCGGTAGTACGTCCTCTTGCGTTAATTTCCGACATCCACGCGGGCGAAGCCGCGGGCAAAAGCTAGTAATAAAATAAAATCATTCATAATGCTAGCGGGGTTCTATAAGGGGGCCACTATCGGCTCTAAATTCTTTTTCAGAGCCTCTCAAAGGCATACCACGGTTTCGGCAGGAATCTACCAACTCTGGAAGAATGTGTTTGTGGTACAAGTTGACAAGTTTTGGCACCATTTTATTTTTCCAAAAGACGTAACTTTTTTGGATGTATACAATTTCCATTTTTTCATCTTCTCCTCCCCATATCCCGAAAATGCAATATCGCCGCATGCGTCGGCCGCCGCCGCTCGCTTTCATGATTTGTGTTACGATACATCGTAGGTAGATAGGTATTTTGCGCCCATGCTATATAAAGTCGGATAACAAAAAAAAAAAAGTTTTGAAAAAAAAATAAATGCCAATGTGTTCTATTACTTATACTGAACCACCAAAAAAATTTGCGCACTGGTAAAAAAAAAATCCTGTATGTAGGTATTCCATGTACCCTACACGGAAGTTTTAGACCATAATATCTATCTCTATTACAAAACGAAAGTAGTGTGCTTATACAATAAATACGAGTTACTACGTCAGTGTCAAATGTCAAAATTGGTGTTTTTTGTAAACAAATAAATATTCAAATTCATAAATTTCAGCTTCTTGAGCCTCAGTCTTGCATATTTTTTTTATTTTATTGCGTTTATTCACCATTTTTGTGACTAAAGTATCAGTTTACACTTCAATGTTTGCTTGAGTAGTCGGCGACAACGGGCGTAATAAAGTTGTACACGGGTGCTCTCTAAGCCGCGCTGCGGCCGACTGACAAGGTGCGGGAGCGGAGAGATGTGCAATATCATTGCACGTTTTTTATAAATATTGCTTTTTTTAATTCTATTTGCTCTGTTACATTAAAATAAACCCATAATCCCCTAATGTCTTTAATGGTGCACGTATAGACGAAAAATTATTGAAATTGCTTTAATTACAATCGAATAAAACCGTTTTTTTCTAATAAAAACGCTAATTTTGAGGAAACTTTGCGATTTTTTTGTATCGAGCCAAATTATGTCAATCGTGTATTGGCCCTCATAATTCACTAAAAAATATCTTCAATTTTAATAATCATGAAAAAAAAGAACGCAAATTTGTAGTTTTAGAGGACAAAAATTGATTTTGCGTGCATCCGAAATGCGTCAAAACATCTTCTTTGAGACCCATTTCGTCTTAAGTTATAAAACTCGCGAAAGGCCTCTGTTTTTTTCAAAAATTCTTCGAATGTATTTGCAACATGTTTTATGGGTGTAATGAGATCAAAGAATATCCGTATATAATGGTCGTAAGTTGTTCTCCGAGAAAAGCTCTTCCAATGATATAATTAGCGAATAATCTACGATCGTTTCCAAAACTGGGTAGGAGTCTCTGTGTGGTATTGTAAAATCAACTTCTAGAGCGTCAGCGATCACTTGTGCTTCAGCTATGGAACTGCCGCTGTGATCGTCCACATTTTCACGATGTTTTTTTAATATGTCGATGATTCTTTTAATGTGATTCGCACACTAGAACAAGTCAATACTTTTTGACTGTAACACATTTACGATCGGTTGAAGCAGTGCGGAATATTTTGCAATAAGACAAACAGAGACAATAAATTCTAAATTTTTAACAGCGCAGTATAGCTGAAAAGCCGCTTTTCTTATAGCATTGTTGCTTTCTATCGAAAATGTCAAAAGAGCCGTAACTGACCGCTGCGCGCGTGCGGTCAATAGTGCGCGCGCTTTTTGTTTTGATCGCATTTTTTTGTGTCGACTGTCGACTGTGAACCTTCTAACGGTTATTAAGTATTGTAGTACCTAAATCATTTAATTTTTTAGGTTTGTTTAGGTACCTTACAGGTCAGAGCCACCCACCGTGGTTTCGCCTATGTTCGTAGCTGGTAACGAAAGTTCAGTTACGAACGTGGATGAAAGGCGAAAATCGTATCTACTTTTTGTAACGAACAAGAAGTTGTATAGACAGGTTTTCTCCAATTTTGAAACGAAAAAAAAAAATCATTATTTATGAATGGCTCGAGAGTCGAGATGGATTTCTAAGAACAATTCTTTCTATCTCGAACAGTTATCATAAGTGCCATAGAGATTAGTCTTGGGCATAGTAGTTCGCCATCGAGATCGCTTAGTTTAGTTCGCGTTTCTTAATGAACTAGTTCCCTCTTCTAGATCATCAGCTCCTAGCTCGAATCAAAGGAAGGCAGATCGTTCGCTCGTTTTCATATTGCTCCTGCTGCATGCGACAAGGTTATAGAATGTTTGACTTTTACCTACAATTTTGGACTATAAAAACAGCAAAATTGATAATTTAAAAAATGATCATTATTGTAAACCAGCAGAAATCTAGTAAAAGGTAAAACAAAAAAAGACCAACATGCATTAAGTTAAAGCTTCTGCCCGCGACTTCGTCCGCGTCAAATTTTTGCTCCCGTGGCCTTTCCCGTCGCATCGAGTTGCCTGCCAGTTTTCGTCCATTTTTCGTTGCTGCTCCACTCCTTTTGATCGTAGCGTGATGTTATATCCTATTAGCCAGCCTATAGCCTTCTTCAATAAATAGGCTACCCAACACAAACATATTTTTTCAATTCGGACCCGTAGTTCCTGAGATGACTGCGTTGAACCGAACAAACAAAATCTTCAGCTTTATAATATTAGTAAAGTGATTACAATAACCTTTTTATAGTTTTCGGCTTTTTAACATTTTTTGTAAGTTTTGATAGTTCAGATACATATTACTCGAAACAGGCGTGTGTGTATGACCAGATGTATGAACCTAAACGAGGCAAAAGGAGTATGTAAGGGTCGTAACAGGTGGAGTTCCGTAGTTCCTGCCTACCCCCATGGGAGGAAGGCGTGGGTTTATGTATGTATGTAAGTTTTGAATATATAATACAGAATAAAAAATTCAACATTCTACTATTAAGTACAGGTTAGTTCCACATTGCACAAAAAGTATTACATACCTCTATTATAAAAATTATCACTTACACTTATTTTGTAACCTAATAATAGAACTTGACAAACAAAATGACTTCTTTGAGAGAAATCGTATGTTACCGCATATTTTTTTGTACTTTACGTTACATTACTATAGTCAGTCTTCTAATTGTCAAGCTCTTTATATTATTATTAATTTTTTTTAATAGGAAAGATGTTACTATTTAAAAATATCAGTTTCGAAATTTTATTCGATGACAATATAATAATAGTGTTCTACGTTCATTAAGGATTTGACCCGGCGCCGAAAAAACGCGTTTGCAGGGCACTGATGTTCTACGACGCAAAATCTCTTCAACACATATGCGTAAACATGAATATTTGACGACGTTCGTGCCACCATAGAAGTGAATCTTCCTTTCGATTTAAATACTCTTCGTCGAGGTATTTATCCAGTTCACGAATTCCAGCAGCAAGTTGGTTATCCGGCTTAGTTATTTTTCTAATTGTCTCATCGTATTCATCCCATATGCTCTTATTTTTACTCGTGGATACAGATGCTGATGAGTCGCTAGAACTAGGAACAGCTTCTGGAGTATTTCGATTCTCCTTTTGATGTAATTGTACTCTGCCGATTTTATTTCTGAGGGCTTGTACTGCAATTTCACAGGCTCTTTGATTTTTTCATCCAAGTCAGGGTTCAGAATTGTACACTCGGCTTATAGAATATTATTCTCTATGTCTTAAAAACGATCTGCCATGCTTTTCTTTAAAACCGATTGCACAGCAAATATTTTTATATTTTCAGAGACATGCTTTTGAAAAAAATCTTTTAAGTAAATTACAAAATACTATAGACAAGTGACGTTTTTTTTCGGAACTTATTTCTACGGTTAACCAAATTATGTTATGTTATGTCACACAAGGAAAACATAAAACCGATTTATGTTTTCCTTGTGTGCTACGATTGAAAAACTCGACAGTATTTTTAACTCTCCCTAAAACGTCACATATCTCTTTTGTAGCTTCTTGTACCTACAACAAGATTTAGAGAGTGAGCAAAACATGAGATGGACCGCCATTCAGCAAGTCTGACAGCTAAATGTTTGTTGCATTATCGCTAACGATAGCAGCAACTTTGTGCGATATGTTCCACTGTGCCATAACATCGTTCAAAAAAAAAAACAAAAAACGCATAAGTTTTGGCTAGTATGTCTCTCATTATAATTAATACAACCAAGTAATGCTGAGTTAAGTTTGATGTTTTCATTTATAAAATAGGCTACAATAGCTGTATAACTGTCGTTATTTCTCGTCGTCCAACCATCTGCACCCCTAGCCAAGTTGATAATCTGCAATCGTTAACGCTAGTCGCTCAACGTTAAGTCACGTGGTTAGAACAAACGAATAGAAAATTCGTAGCCAAAATCACATCGTTCAAAATGATAGAATGATTTTTTATCGTTTCTACAATGTTCAACGCTAAATCCTTTGTTATAATGTGACGTTTTTCTAAAGACTTTGTAGAACGAGCGGCCGACTCAGGCGCGTCAACATGGCTACCAACTTATCGTTTTCTACAATTACTGACACCGAGGCGTTACCGATTGGAGAACGGAATTGACACGAAACGGTTGTAACTTGGCTAGGGGAGCAGTACTGATAGGCAACGCCGGTGCTGCTTGTTCCTTTTTTTAACTTAATAACATAATTGTGGACATTTCACATTAAATTTTCTGATAAGGTTTTCGTGATGGTAGTTTGTAGTTGTAGCCTGAGCATTGAGAAACTAATTCAATAAGTGTACGAAATTTTGTGTCGTCTACGATTCTGAGAGCGTGATGCCCTTTAGCTACCATTTCGACAAGTTGTTTGTCAATCTGCTCAACTTTTCGCACTGGTGGTGGTCTCCGAATGAATTTGGTAATTGATTGTTGGGAGTCTACTCTATTTATTGATACTGAAATTATATTTACTCTGATTCAGGCGTACTTTTACTTTGATGAACTAAGTTTATATTAGGTAATATCGGTGTTTGTCTTTCAACAGTTAATGGTATTTTTTTTTTTTTGTGGATGGGAACATCAAATGACTTCTCCCGCTCTGGGCGGAGCGGGAGGGCGAGTCAGACTTTTACTGCCTAAAACCCACCCGTGTTCCTTCAGTTGCCCATGTGCCAGGATCACGGTATCTCTTTCGAACAATCTCGCGACCCTGGCAGGAGTTAATGGGATCAAAGCATGTTTGGTTTTCATATGTCGGGTTAAATTGTCATTTGACCCTCCCGCAATACTTTTAAACCATGAGCAATAGTTGCATTTCGCTTTTTTTTAATCAATGTCTTCTGTAAAATAAGTCTGCAGGGAGCTATGCTTGCTTTTTGATGACATCGTAAAAATTACTTAAAACAAAACACATTAACAGTATATTACAGGAATTAATTAATAATTTAATCGCTATTTTACACTAGCTTCTGCCCGCGACTTCGTTCGCATCAAATTTTTGCTCCTCTGACCCTTCCCGTCGTATCGATTTGCCTGCCAGTTTTCGTCCATTTTTCGTTGCTGCTCCTTTTGGTCGTAGCGTGATATTATATCCTATAAGCTAGTCTATAGCCTTCCTCAATAAATAGGCTACACAATACAAAAATATTTTTTCAATTCAAATAAGTAGTTCCTGAGATGACTGCATTGAACCAAACAAACAAACTCTTCAGCTTTTTAACATTACTATAGAATAGTATAGATTACAAACATGAGTTACCTGATAACAACAAGCACACAACAGCAACAAACAGTTAACATCTAGTTTTGCCGAACAAGACTCTTCTTACGTTTATGTTGCCACTAAATGAAAATGACCGTAGAGTATATTCCACTGACTGTAGACCACTTACCGAGTGCGGTCCCGTGTGTGACGACATGAGTTCGGTTGATGCCATCCTCGCTCATTTGGTCACGAACTAAAGTACTACGGATCGGGGAATGAGGGATCTAGTTCGCGTAGTTCATCTGTGGGAGCGCTCTTACGACCTAGTTCGTTCGTGAACTATACAAGACTAATAGTGATCCATTAAAAACCCAACCTGTATAAATCCAGGCCATGCATAATCCAAAAAAATTAAGCAATAAGAATAATCGATATATTACGTACTGAATAATTATGATAACGCAATTTATTAGTCTTAGGAATAATGTAAACAGAACCCTTTCCTTCCGTTCGTGGCCATTTTTGGCGGGAAAGCACACAATCGCTTACAGACACGTCTTACTTCTCTCCGCGGAGAAACGGAGAACTGATGAGTGTGCGAGGTGTGGAGGCATACCGGGCAGGTAGGTACATAGACATCTTTTATAATAAAATATAATAAAACATTTATTTCAGAATTTCTTCCATAAGTGTTAGTAACAGTGAAAACTTATGAACTAATGTTAGTAACATTTATTCTAAGCTGTGAGGCTCACCGATCCTGGGGATTGTCTACTTGACTGCGTGCAGTCGTATCCACCGCCCCAAGATCGGAGAGTCCCACCTATCAGCCAACGCTCTAAGAATACTGTTGGGGCTGTCGCGAACACGGTGAAGTAGAGATGCGCATCTCTTGCGCATGATGGCCGAAAAATTATCGATTAACAACACCCGGAACGTGTTGTTATACTGTGTGCGCGGCCATTGTATGCCCTCTGCGTAAAGTTGACCCACAGGGAGCACGTGTAAAAGGATTGGCAGTAGGCTTTGAACAGCGTCACCTTAACCTGAGTCGTACAACGTGCAAACCTGTGGGCCAACATCCCACATCGAACAGCCAACGACCTGCGCTCCCGCTCGACATCTAAGTTGTCACTCAAATCGTCTGAGACCCAGTGACCCAGATATTTGAAATTTGCAACTCTTGTAAGAGGTTTGCCACTAAGCATTAATGGTGGAGTTGTGCTATAGCATTTTCTCCCTGCTTTAAATACCATGAATTCACTCTTTGTTGCGTTATATTTGAGCCCATGGGTCTCAGCATACGATTCACACACCTTAATCAGTTTTCTTATTGCCCTGATCGATGGGCTCAGCAGAACCATATCGTCTGCGTAACTTATATTATTAATGGATACACCATCAATATGACAGCCGAATCCGGTTCTGCTAAGCTCATCAATCAGACTATTCATGTACAGGTTAAACGGCGCAGGCGAGGACAGCCCCCCCTGCCTAACCCCACACTCAAGCCTGTACTCGGCCGAAAAGGAGTTTGCCCATCTGACACGGTTCTGTTGATTAGCGTACCAATATATAACTAGATTTATTATTTCCTGGGGCACATCCGTCTTATGCTGCAGTTTACCCCATAGCACATTATATGATACAAGGTCAAAAGCTTATGACAAATCTAGGTAACATGCAAATACTGGTGTCTTTCTTGCTGTATAGTAGTGCACAGTCTGCTTAAGGCTAAGGATAGCACTCTCTATGGATAATCCGGGCCGAAACCCGAATTGAGCATCGTTTATTTTTAGATGTTTATCAAGCTGGCCTACAAGCAGACTGTCCAGGACCTTAGCAATTGTCGTCGCTAGTAAACTAGAAACAATTCATTATAGATTTCATTCAATTTTAGATTCTATATAAGGTATATTAGATACATTGTTTAATACGGCTGATAGATTTTCAATAGCATTGCCTAATCGAGCTTCATTGGTTTTGATTATTCTAAGTGTTTCATTATAATTCTTTAATGCTGTATTAGTCATCAAAATATTATCTCTCAGGAGATGTGAAAGTTTCTTATCGTTATTTTCTAAGTGTAGAATAGCGGAAATTTACTTGATTGAGTCGTCTTCATCCATTGTGCCAATTACTTGTTTAAAAATAGAAACGATACCAGCAAGCCACGCAGATCTCTTATCTCTATCGGGAATAAGGTGAAATATAGCACTATAATCTTTTAAAATATTATCAAGGTGAGTTGTTAAAGGTTGTATAAAGTTATGGCATTTTGAGACACTTAATTCGTTCTTTTGGCAAAGAAGTCTAGCAGTTCCTTAGGCGATCCTAATGTTTTCTATATGAGGTTGTATATATCCAATATCAATCGGAATGAATATATGGAGATGATTATTAGAAGTTTTCAAGGTTCCCACAGGGTCAAAATAGATTCCAGTGCTTTCTTTAATCGGCTCTATTACGTCGGCTGAAATAACTGAAATACACGCTGAGGCGATCCTGAAATAATATTCTACGTTATAAAACCAATCAATATAACTAAATATAAAACTAATCATTCGTTTCAGCAAGTTTAACTTCATCATAGTGATGTTTTACATGTCGACGGTTTATCGATAAGGTGTGTTATTTCCATTTATTCTAATTACTTTATAGGGACCTTTCCATATTGGTGATAAAGCTTTACGGAGTCTTAAATGATTTTTAACGTATACCAAAATTGTTCTATTGGTAGAGTCGGCCAGAGCTGGTTATATACTTCGTTCGATGCCATTCCACTCAAAAGCAGTTGGAGAAGCGAATCGAATGCGCATGTTCGTTTCAAGTTTAGCCAACATTTTCCATAATTTCGGGCAGACAGAACAGGCCATTTTTAAAGTTTCGAAACCTTTTCCTTTTTATAAGAAATCTCATTCCGGGCATGTATCCGAAGGTTGCCTTCTTTTTTCTGCGGGGGTTCTTCAGACTCAGTTAAAGTATTTGTAATTTTTTCGGCTTTTCCCCGCCAATCTTCCTGCTAATTCCAAGCACTGCATTCAATGAATTTGGTTGAGAGGATGTTTTGATGGTTTTCCAACAATAGTTCATATAGACCGTCTTTAACATTCATAATGTCGCTCATAAAGTTTGATACGTCTTCTTTAGATCTTTCGGCAGATTTAGGTTAGGTTAGGATATCTCAAATGATGAAGGACGAATTTATCTACTCGCATTGGCAATTTACTACTGAATGCACTATGTTTTAAATCGGCAAACTCGGACTCGACTGACGAAGATGTTGCTATCTTTTCACCCTTTCCAAAATGAGGCCGCATATCGTGCATCCATAGTGGCAAAATCGGAAGCAGCTGTTTTTTAATTCGCCAAGCAAAATTGGGATTGAAGCACGCATTTATGGTATTCCCTCCTTTTGAGATCAAAAGAAGGGAAAGAAGATTCTTATCAAAAGGAGGAAAAGAATTGCATTGGAATATCTCATATTCGCCCACATGTGCCAGTCTGTATCTGTTACATCATTCTCTTCATCGCTATTTTCGCTGACCTCAACATTATTAGAATCTCCCGTAATATTTTCAATCTCCTCCAAAGTGACTCTGATCGTGACTTTGATCGTGTTGTTAAGAGCTTGTATCCGTATTTCTGCTGGCACCGCTTCTTCCTCGGTCGTGAAGCCTATTGATTGAAAGAATTGCATTGGAATATCTCATATTCACCCACATGTGCCAGTCTGTATCTGTTACATCATTCTCTTCATCGCTATTTTCGCTGACCTCAACATTATTAGAATCTCCCGTAATATTTTCAATCTCCTCCAAAGTGACTCTTTGATCGTGACTTTGATCGTGTTGTTAAGAGCTTGTATCCGTAATTCTGCTGGCACCGCTTCTTCCTCGGTCGTGAAGCCTATTGATTCACTCAACGCGACAACGAGAACTGATTCAATAAACCCCATCACCGCTTCAAAATCATTCATTTGATATGCTTATTTATTACACTGAATGAAAAACCTGCGCGATGCGATAATGACCCTTCATGTGGCATTTCCACCGGGAAACCATTGCAACAAAATGACTTACATCCAGCCTCATATAAGAAGCTGGGATTGCCACAGAACCTCGTGCAATACAGCATTTTTGCAGATATTCATTCAAATCGTTGCATTTTCCAAAGATTTCAGCAACGGCATTCACCAAAGCCCGCCCAAAATCACAGAGGACAATAGGTGGCCGAGGCACACCTGTAGTTAAAATATAACTATATAAACCGGCAGCTAGGTCTAAAGTCGTGAAATATTTACTTTGACGTAATTAGTCTAAGATTTCATTGATTTGAGGAATTGGGTAATTTTCACTTTCCTTTAGTCGATTACTATTCTCCACCTCTTTTGCCCTGTGGAGTCATCTTTTTGAGGCACTATCCAGATAGGAGATGACCATGGGGAATTAGAGGGTTTAATAATTTGCTGATTTAACATTTTGGTTATTTGTGACTTAACCCACGCAGTTTCTGCCTTGCCTTCTAATTGACTTAATACATATTTAAAGACGACGTCTTCCTGTTAAACCATTTAACGGTGACAGGGATAAGCTAACAGCTTTCCTAAGGAACTGCGATAGCGCAATATCCTTGGCGTCTCCTTAATAAATTTTAACACAACACTTAGTGGAATTTCCTCATCAGCCTTCAATTCTTTAACGTCTCTTTTAGATTCAGATTTCGACATATTTGTGCGACGTTATGATACCGATATGGACTTATAAAACGTTATCTAGTTCTGAGAATTACGTTGACTCTGCTCGGATGTGAAAGTCATGTACAACTGATAAGGACGACTGAGATCGAAGCGTAAGCCTCTTAACAAAGTTACCTTGAGTCTAATTATAGATGCTTTAAAACTAATCTTATTTTAAGTTAACACAGACGATTATGACACTATATACGCGAACTTTACACACAACTCACACGAATTTCACTGAAAATTCACTGAATAGAGTAATTTGGACTTACAGGAACAGCTTGTAGGAATTTTTCATACTGGATTACGTCTACCTTAGAGGTATGGATAAGAAGCCGAAGGTTGCCGTCGGATACAATATGAATTGGGTGCAGCAAGTGTTACCCAACTGCTTAGTACCACTTATGGCGCAGTGGACCCGGAGCGGCGATATGCAGCTTTGGACCAGGTCGAATAGTATCGACCTTCGATATGATGAGTTCGAGTTGAGGTGCTTGTTAGGCGACACAATCACTAGGCACTTTTAGGATCACAGACACATTAACTTTTATTTCCGGCGACGTATTTACCGTTTTATTTTAGGACACTGGGGATGCCTTATCCCACCGCTGCCACAAAATTTTACTTCCTAGAATTTATGACATTATATTTTGGGAAAATCCGGTAAACGTCCCAACTAATTGAGTGCCAAACCCGAACTGACTAGAAGCCCGTTACAAATCAAGTTCTAGAAATGCCGGTGCTGACTTGGCGTTAGTGTCAGCATTTACTAGTACAAAATAGGGATGTAACAGAACGAATCTACTACCAATGATCATGGCCTGGGATTTAGTTGGGTTAATTTAGAAACGAAATTACTTAACCCAAACATTGATGCGAGCCAGGTTTTTTTTTTTTTTTTTTGGATGGGAAATCATCAAATGACTTCTCCCGCTCTGGGCGGAGTGGGAGGGCGTGTCAGACTTTTACTGACTAAAACCCACCCGTGTTCCTTCAGTTGCCCATGTGCCAGAGTCACGGTATCTCTTTCGAACAATCTCGTGACCCTGGCAGGCATCGGTCCTAGCAGACCCCTACATTGCTGCTGACATCTCTTTGAGGCGCGCGTGGAACACTACGCGCCGTCGACCCGAGCCTGATCCTTACCGGGCGGCGAGCTACCCATTGCTCGCCACCCGCAAGCTCGCGCCTACGGTGGCCGGGAGTCCGCTATCGACTCCCGACGCCCGGGGCGTCTCCTCCTGCGGCGGCTAGGGACGTGAGGGTGCAGAGACTGCCACTCCCTCACGCGCCCCGCCTCCTCCTTCGCGAGCATTACTGCTTCGCAGAAGGAGGTGACGGCTTCCCATGCCCTCTCGCTCCGTACCATGGCTCGCACCAGGGCCGGACGCGAGAGGTCGCCGCCGCCGATCGCCTCCACGAGGACACGGCGGTGCTCCGCCCATGCAGGGCACACCTCCACTGTATGCTCCACCGTGTCCTCCAGACGATCCTCACAATGGAAACACCCGGACGTTTCCTCCCGCTTTATCCTGAACAGGAACCCACCGAAGCACCCATGCCCGGTGAGAACCTGCGTCAGGCGGAAGGTGAGGACGCCGTGGCGCCTCTCAATCCACTCCTCAAAGAGGGGACTTACCGCCGCAATTGTGGCGTGCCCAATGCGAGCCAGGTCACGATTCATTGCAGCAAATGCAGAGCCCGCGTCAGCTACAGTAAAATGGCGGTAAAGCTGCAAGTCATCTGCGTAGAGATGGAAACTAGAGGAAATAACCGTGGTAACAAGGTTTATGAAAATTGAAAAAGAAGAGGAGAGAGAACGCTACCCTGAGGAACACCCTGAGTGATGCAACACCAGTCAGAGAAGGACTCCTCCAGGCGAACACACTGGGAGCGTCCTAGGACATAAGAACTGAACCAGGCTAAGGAAGGAGAAGGAGAATAGAGTGGAGGATACCTAGTAAAATGTCGAAATCCAGAGTTGAAGGCGCTACTAAAATCAAGCAATACGTGAACAGTCAGAGACTTATTCTCCATTGCCCAGCGGATGTCGTCAGTTACCTTAAGAAGTGCGGTTACAGTACTGTGACCCGAGCGAAAACCGGATTGGAAAGGAGAAATTAATGAGTTTGATGCCAAGAAAAATTATACTTGTCTATGAACTATGTGCTCAAGAACTTTGAGAGAAATGGAAGAATACAAATAGGTCTAAAGTGGGTTAATAAAGTAGGGTTATTAGTTTTAGGTAAAGGTATTATATGAGCCTGTTTCCAAACTGACGGAAAGGAGTAAGAGGAAAATAAATGGTTAAAGATGTGAGTGAGAACAGAAAGTCAATTAACTTTTTACAAATTTGACATTAGGAATGAAATGTACGTCAATTGTACATATAATATATAATCACTATTTAAAATCAAATAAATGTCTGTGTGTGTAATGTAAAAAAAAAACTCGATTAAATAATTAATAGTATGATTTAGTCAATTTCATAATATTTGACCTTAAAGAATACATTGGGCAATCACCATTTCTGGACTCCTATTTAATCTAGGCTTCAAATCATCATAGCACATCCATATACCATCACCCCTTTATGAATGCGCTTTATAGTGGCCAATTGCATAATAATAATAATTTAAGCTTGTAGGTACATATTCAAGGATTTCTATAATATAATAAGTATTATTACCATTGAGTGTTATTTCTAACGGAATATTGTCAATACAGATAAATACCGATTGAGTATATTCAAAAAGTATGATGTTGTGGGGTACGTATTCAAACGTTCGCATGCCTTTACAGCCATTTCGATTACATATGACCAAATTGCTGTCGCCCCATAACACATGGATACAGCTGCCTCAAATGATTTGCGAATACGTGACTTTGGAAAGTTACTGTTGAATATGTGTGTTCCGTATACATTTCTTGTAAGTTTGATATACATTAACATCATTATCATAGCTTGTAATAGCTTGTAACAGTGTACGGCTGGAAATATGTAAGTTTCTAATTGGACGCGACTGACTGGACTTTATCATCAGAAACCCTCATCCATACATTAACAGGCGTATTTTTTTTATATTTTCGTTAGGAAAAACGTAGTAACATAAATAAGGTTTTTAAGCTACCTATGAAGCTAAAGTAAATAAGCAGTAGCTACTCTTATAAGCTACGAATCTATTAGTCACATTAACGTAGTTTGTGTCATTATTCTGAATAAAAATAATTTATCTTTTAGTTAGAAGGTTTGAGATTTCAGTTTTTCGAGGGTAGGTTAGATTTTTTAGCAATTTATTTTACCCAAGCGCAGTTTCAAATCTGATTGAAACTGTCTGAAGTTAATACAGTGCTAGTGAATTTTTTAAATATTATTCGAAATGCAGCGAGGAAAAAGAGTTTAGTATCATTAGAAGAACGAAAAAAGTATTTACGAAATACAAAAAAAAAAAAAAAAACATGAAAGTGATTTGCCGCCCTCCGTTGATGAAATTTATTCAACAATCAGTAAATAATTACAAGATAACATGTCAGTAAAGGCATTGTATTTATCGCTAAAGAGAAATTATCGTGCCTTTTCTCTTTGTCTGAATCTGATTAAAACGAATCAAAAAGTTGTTGTCCTTTGATAATTATGAACACAAAACAAATGAATCGTAAGCTCAAACTGAATGTGACATTGAATTCGAAGAAATTGAGGATCATAACTCAGAAAGTACCGAGTTTCCATTTTACTTAGACATATACAAATAGGAAAAAATACGACCAATAGCAAAACCCATACTTAGAAATAAGCGATCGTTTTCATATCAAAACAAGTATCTGTTGGCTTAACGCCAATGGGACCATTAACCCCGTGAAGAGGTTTGGTCAAAAACTAAGATACCATGTAGTTAGACTTTTAAAACTCATTCGGTAAAATATGAAGAGCAAATAACTTGCTACGACGTATTTACTCAATGCAACGCGAAATTGAATATTGTGATTATGTGGCCCACGGATAAAATTGCTGTTTGTCAAGGTGACATTGTGAATTAGATTTGTGCTGAAATTTTTCAGCACAAATTTAAAAAAAGATAAAATTGTCTGCTTTAAAACGAAAAGAAATGTTTGAAGATTTGAAACAGGAATCTTCAATTGTTGTTCGTAATAAGCTTGCTAATGCTACGATTAATGCCAGAGATTTCGAACCTAGTCATTTGCGACAACTGGCTGTTCAAAGCAAATAAAGTACGAATATAATAAAATTCAATATTATCTTCATGGCCATTTGGATGATGGCAAATATACGTCCATATACTGATATAATTCGACAAATATCGCTGTAACCATTTTATATTTATTATTGGTCATCAACTCAGGAAATACACTACAAATACTATCAGAATTCTTCCGATAGACTCATTATGGCTTTTGACGCTACTGGTAGTTTGTTCAAATAAAATTATTATGATAAGTCACATTTTTTTGTATAATGCTACGATGTATGATAATAACAATGAACAAAGCGTTCCTTTTACCCCGATTTTATCTGATAGTCATGTCATGGATACTATTGTATTACGAAATGGATAAAAACTTGGATTAAAGACAAAAAAATCTCAATGAAGTAATACTGGATGATTCGGCAGATTTGATAGGAGCAGTAGTAAAAGTGTTCACTAATTGCTTTTCTAAAAAAACGTATATAAATCAATTAATAAATTGGAGAAACGGGCTCAAACTCCAAATGAAACATCTAATCGTCTTGATGTAAGCCACTTTGTTAAAATAATATGCAACTTAAACCTATTAAAAATATTGACGTAAGAGTAAATTCGATTTATTGTCAATGCTATCTACACATTATGTCCCTTGAAGATTAAGATACTGTAAAGGAAGTCATTGCAGACATTGTAACTATAATGCTGAACAAAAGTGATTGTGATGGATCAAGGTGTGCAAAATCAATACTAAAACTTTAAAAAAATGTAATCAAACAAACAGGAGATCAAAATGTGGAATGAACATAAAACAGAAGAAATTGAAGACTTAAACGCATTGAAAGATAAAACCAATGATTCAATCTTTGCGAGAGTTACAAAAGGATTTCATAAATCATCTGAAAAAAAAAAGACTAATGTACTGGAAATGGTACACATCTCTAATAGAAACAGAACAATTAATTGTCACGTTATCTGAGATCGAAGATATGAACTATCATGAGAATTTATGTTTTATGCCATCTCTTTTATCGACATTAACAAGATTAGCTAGCCAACTGCCGCTTTGGTCTAACATTATGGTATGTACCAGTGTATAGTTCCAAAAATAAAAGGCCTTCATCATCTAATGTTGACAGTAATTCGAAACATCAAAAGATATCTTTGCAACATAAAAATTAAGAGTAACCGTTTGACAGTTGATGGATTTATTTTAAAACACACACAATTAGTACACGGTAAAATAAAAACAGCAGTAGTGAAAGAAAAACTACCAAAATAATTAAAAACAAACCGCGAGAAAGTCTTGCTGGGTAAGCGAAATTCAATAAAAGAACGAATCTACTTTTGTTGAAAAACCGTCACTAATCGAAAATTGGAAAGGCTTAGGAAGAAAAAGAAAACAACCATTTAAGGCATTACAATAGACGTACATTAGAAATAAGAGATAAAAATAATAATTTAACGGAATATTTAAAGAACGAGGAAGAGTTAAATGAAATTGAAAAAAAAATACATGAAAAATCGGAAAGAAACAGAAACCGATGACAAGCAGAAAGCATTTAAAAATATACCAATACTACTTAATGGCATTCTTTCACAGTCTTCTTCAATTAATACTAATATAACAAACACATGCGCATTTGATTCCGCTTGTTACTTGATTGCAAAAGCTTGCTGTGATGGATTTACGCTTAATATCAAAGTGCTTATAGTAAAAATTTGATTTGTCTATTCATAAAAAGTATGTTTGATGAAAGTAATTCTATCGACGACGTTTACAAATTTCGTGCTCAAGTTGTAAAGAATTATTTTAGAACAAACTTATTAGGAAAAACAGTACAAGTGAGCCTTGTTTGACATTTCTTTCAATTGAAAGATATTTCGCGAATAAATGAGGCAGCTTAATCCAATGTGGCGACTAGGGTTGCCAGATTTTTTTTCAGCCTATGAGGGACTAGCGGTTAAATGGGCAAAAAAATACGGGATATTAGTTTTTTACCCGGGACAAATAAAAACAAAATTATTTTTCTAAAATATATTCAGTCATTTATTAGTCATTTTTTAAAAATATTTTTGCGAGGATCGAGTCCTTTTTAAAATATTTTTATTCGGTTTAACATATCTGTAAAAATCAATGCAATTATAATCGTAATTAAAAACGGTCTTCTTCGGTTTTTTATTAACTTAGGCGTAAATTTATTTCTTACATCAGTCCACTTAAGTACCATCGGTGAAAAAACCCTTTCCAGGAAACAGTTTGTGCTAGGAATGCTAAAAACGAAGCATAAAATTCGGAAAATGTTAGGGACTTCGGTATTCTAAAACTCTTCGAAGATTTTCTTCCACTTTTCAATCGGATCCATACTCTTGCCATTAGAAGTTGTGCTAACAATATCTAGGCATTTTTTACTGCGCTTTTTCCTTTAAAAATAATATTCTAACTCCATCTGCCACAATAAAATAGTATGCGTCATTTGTTGGTCATTGCGTGGAGTGCTAAGCGAAAATAACCAGTAATTTGCAGAAAGCACCAGCAAACGATGTTGACTTAATTTTTTTGTGCTATCTCGAAAACAGATAAGAGAAAAATACCACTGAAAGGTAAACGGCGCGAAAAAGTGGGTAATGAATTAATCGATCAACGGAAGGATGCAGTCACTTTTCAGCAAGAGGAAGCCAAACGAATGAAAAAGTTCGGAGGGAAAAATCGCAACAGCAGCTACATAAGTTGTACTTGGGCTAGAAACTGCAAATCCACCATTGAATTTGCTCCATGAATCAAAATTTAGAAAATATGCGGGTTTAATACACATGATTAGTTTAAAGAGTTTTTCATTGTATGCGTTGGTTGCCAGAACCGCAGCAAATCTATACTCCGCGATGCCAAGGGAATCCTAATGCCATTCTATACACATGATTAGTTTAAAGAGTTTTTCATTGTATGCGTTGGTTGCCAGAACCGCAGCAAATCTATACTCCGCGATGCCAAGGGAATCCTAATGCCATTCTAACGTTGACGCGACTGGTGGTATAGTAAAACGGATGAAGCATCACGATCCGCACGTGTTTCTGTACCAATGCATGCTAGTTACTAAAGAAGCCAGTGTACATGTATTTCAAATGGTGTCCGCTGGTCAAAAATCCTTTATCATCGGACATTGTCTCAAATTTATTTTAAATACAGGTGTGCCTCGACCACCTATCGTCGTCTGTGATTTTGGGCGGGCTTTGGTGAATGCCGTTGCTGAAATCTTTGGAAAATGCAACGATTTGAATGAATATCTGCAAAAATGCTGTATTGCACGAGGTTCTGTGGCAATACCAGCTTCTTATATGAGATTGGATGTAATTCATTTTGTTGCAATGGTTTCCCGGTGGAAATGCCACATGAAGGGTAATTATCGCATCGCGCAGGTTTTTCATTCAGTGTAATAAATAAGCATATCAAATGAATGATTTTGAAGCGGAGATGGGGTTTATTGAATCAGTTCTCGCTGTCGCGTTGAGTGAATCAATAGGCTTCACGACCGAGGAAGAAGCGGTGCCAGCAGAAATACGGATACAAGCTCTTAACAACACGATCAAAGTCACGATCAAAGAGTCACTTTAGAGGATATTGAAAATATTACGGGAGATTCTAATAATGTTGAGGTCAGCGAAAATAGCGATGAAGAGAATGATGTAACAGATACTGACTGGCACATGTGGGCGAATACGAGATATTCCAATGCAGTAGATATCGAAAGAATCTTCTTCCGATATCTTCTTTTCCTCCTTTTGATAAGAATACCATAAATGCGTGCTTCAATCCCAATTTTGCTCGGCGAATAAAAAAACAGCTGCTTCCGATTTTGCCACTATGGATGCACGGTATGCGGCCTCATTTTGGCAAAGGTGAAAAGATAGCAACATCTTCGTCAGTCGAGTCCGAGTTTGTTGATTTAAAACATAGTGCATTCAGTAGTAAATTGCCAATGCGAGTTGATAAATCCGTCCTTCATCATTTGAGCTACCTCGATGGGAAAGTAAAATTAGCCTTCAATGAAAAAGACCTGCCGAGCTACCAACCAATTGCGAGGACTGACCTAAAAGATACAGATAGTGTTTTTGCAAATACAACTGGATCAAGTCTCCAGGTTGCTGAAGAACCTGAGTTTCATTATGTGACTTGTGAATTTGAAAGGTCAGACAACAACCAACACAGATATTGAAAGCTTCAATGATCACAATAGCAATACAACAGCTGACAAAAATGCCGAAACTTTTGTTTCTGGACTCGACTGCGTGGCGGATAAAATGGAACTAACTCAAAGTAGTCATGAGGGTGACCTTCGGCGCGATATTTTCGAGGGCGTTCCAAGCCCTCGTGAGCAGCCTAAATCTACCGAAAGATCTAAAGAAGACATGTCAAACTTTATGAGCGACAATATGAATGTTAAAGACGGTCTATATGAACTATTGTTGGAAAACCATCAAAACATCCTCTCAACGAAACTCATTGAATGCAGTGCTTGGAATTAGCAGGAAGATTGGCGGGGAAAAGCCGAAAAAATAACAAATACTTTAACTGAGTTTGAAGAATCCCCGCAAAAAAAAGACGGAAACCTTCGTATTTGGATACATGCCCGGAATGGGATTTCTTAAAAAATGCAAAGGTTTCGAAACTTCAAAAATGGCCTGTTCTGTCTGCTCGAAATTATGGAAAATGTTGGCTAAACTTGAAACGAACATGCGCATTCGATTTGCTTCTCCAACTGCTTTTGAGTAGAATGGCATCGAACGAAGTATATAACCAGGCTCTGGCCGACTCTACCAATAGAACAATCTCATTGCCTCGAAAAATACTCACAGGTAAACAAAAAATTTTGGCAGTCGATTGCCGAGAACGAACCGAAATATTATTGAAGACAGGGAACAATATTCCTGTAGCGCACTCGCACTTCACTTCCGATTTCGGGCGCAACTGAGACACTGACGTGAGAGTGACCTCCACCTATGTTTTTTTATGAAAAGGGCGGAGCGTCGCACGCGTCGCATAACTCAAAAGGTAGCATTACAGCATGCCATTGGGTGACAGTCCACGTGGACTGTGCTAGATTGGTTTACGATATTTAGTCTCATAGAAAATGGGGATGGAATGATCTAGTCGACTCGTGCACTGAGTAGGTATGTTCTGTACCGTTTGATACGTAAACATTATTTTCAGGATGTTTCATAATTCTAATGCATTATTTATTTTTCTTAGTACCTATTATCTTAATGGTAAGAAATTTATAATCACGCCTGGAGGTATATTATGTCGGATACATTGAGTGGACAACCTTTGTAAGACGACTAAAATGTCTCGGTGTATAATTTCAAAGTGATTGCTAAAATTACTTAGAATTTTGGTCTCTCATTAATATGTGCCGCATGTGTCAGCAACGAATGATGAGCCACCGAAAGTTGTTTCACAGCAACTTCGAAGCGTTGAGCGTCAAGCCTTAAGGTTTCTGGCCGTCATGGCGCATGCGTCATATTATCGACCTCCTAGCAGGTCGCGGCTCACCAAGTAGCGGCAGCATTCCAGCACAGTTCTCCAAAAGTGTGATAAGGTGATAACTGAACGGTGGTCTTATTGATAAAAAATTAATAATCCTCTCAGAGCTTCTTCTAACAAGTAAGTGTTATCATTGTTGTTGGAAGTTTGAGTGTCTTTACAAATGTGTGTGTGAGTACGCATTATGAGTGTATTTTGGTGGTAGCATACTAAGTTCAAACCGTAAAATTGTCGCTATTTTTGTGTTCAACTCTATTTATTGGGATTCCAAAGACGATTAGTTTGTATGGTCTCGTGTAGTGTATTGGAATTGTAATTCGTAATACCTAAAAACGTTTTTGTTACCAACCTTTGTTCGGACAACAGCTGATCTCCGCTAAATTCTCCGCTGATAATCGGACGACTTTTTACTAATGTTTTTATATAATTGATATCGGTTACATTGCATGCAGTATGAGCATTTGGAGATGTAGTCAGTGTTATGTGCAAGAGGGACGCCAATGTCCGCACATTGCAATACGCCTGTGCAGTTTTACCGGACATTGAACTTTGCAGTGATTGGCTCTCGATTGTTGAAGATGTGGATGGACAATGAGAGATGAATTTAGAATTTACTCATTATCGGAACACATAGTCTAAACCGCCTGGTAAAGAAGCTTGCAATTATGCCCAAGATTTCCATAAACAACGAATGTTAGCACTGGGGAAGTATTTTTGAAACTTCACTGAAACGGGATAAATAAGGCACGGGAATGCAATTTTGTATGAAAGTATGTTATTTTTGCTAATTATATATTTTTTTCTGTTTTCAGATACGCACGCGTCTCCAAGAACTGGTGAAGATGGTGGTTAAGTTCGATTTGGAGTCAGCTGATGCCATTGTGAGTACTTATATTACTTAAGTATATTTTAGTTATAAAATAGCTCTGCTGGTACGGCAAGTTCTGGTGTTTTACTATAGAGTTCAATTCAATTTAACATCTTTATGGTTCATCATAGATACATAAGTGCATTACACAGGTCTAAAATAATTAGGTTGACATCAACTACGTCCCGGCCTTAGGACATACAATCGTTACTTACAAATTTAATTTTACAAATTCAAGATTTCACATAAAAAATAAAAAACGCGCATTGTCCTCTGGAACAATAAAGAAGTATTTAGGGCTTGCTTCACAACGTACGGTTAAGTTTCAACGATTAATTTAATACAGACTTCGTTATATTAGTAATATATTAGAATGATAGACGATAGATAGCTTACAATTAATTGTACGTAGAGCGTTCATTAATATATCTACCTTAGGGTAAAGAGTACCGCTGAACAAGTCGAGACATGTTTGGAGGAAGCAGTTTAAATGGGGAAGAGAATCTATAGAAGACGACCCTCACACTGGGCGGCCCGTGGCGGCAACGACTCCAGAAATGTGTAAGAAACTCGAAGAATTTATTTTGACAAATAGACGAGTGACTGTTCCCGGATAGCTGACGAAATGGACATCTCGGCAGGCATCGTTTGGAATATAATTCATAAACATTTGCAAAACTCTAAAGTCAGTGCAAGGTGGGTCCCGCGGTTTCTGACACCACTTCAAAAAGACGCCCGACGCGAATGTTCCCAACTGAATGTAGACCTGATTGGCGAGGACCCAGCACGTTTTTTTCAACGATAGGTGACAGGGGATGAAACGTGGGTTTACCATAGAGATCCCGAGTCTAAAATGGAGTCCATGCAATGGAAGCACAGGTCGTCACCTACCCCTAAAAAGTGTAAAGTCGAGAAATCTGCAGGTAAAGTCATGGCTACTGTGTTTTGGGATGAGGAAGGACTTTTACTGTTGGAGTTCATGCCACGTAATACTACAATAACGGGAGAAGCCTATGCTAACACTATGAGAGCACTACGCGAGTCCATCAAGGCGAAAGGGCGCGGCAAGCTAAAAAAAAACCTTCTGCTCCTTCATGACAATGCTCCGGCTGTCATCCGAGACTGCGGGTTCCAACAGCTCAACCAGCCACCCTACAGCCCTGACCTAGCCCCATCGGATTATTTCTTATTCCGAAACTTGAAAAAATTCAGAAAGATGAAGAGGTCAAGGCAGCTGTGGCGAGTTGGTTTGACGAGCAACCAAAGGATTTTTTTTGTAAGGGTTTAAACTCATTGCAAGAGAAGTGGACCAAGTGTGTTGAAATGAACGGAGATTATATTGAAAAATAAAAATAAATTCATTTCATTATACTGCCTTTTTCATGCCAAGGTATATAAATTATTGAACGCTCTACGTATGTTTGTTCATAAATGCAGATCCATTTATCTGTTATTCAAATTTCCATTTTTTTCTTTTACAGCAATTGCTGACCGAGATAATACGTATCGCGCACACCATATTTGATGACTGGGGTTAGTATTTTATTCTACCTTTCATATTTATCTTGGTCTTACAAAATGACTTATATATGTATGTAATTATTTTATAAGTAACTGTTACATCACACACTACTACAGTCTCTCTTTCCCCATTTAAATCTATCGCAGTTAGCGCTAAGACCGCGCATTGTGTCACCCTTTGTAAATGTTCTACATTTATATCTGTAATTCGCATGGTGTACATAATAAAGACTATTTTATTCTAATCTAATATTCTTTTATATATGTCTGGCTATAGAGGAATATACGGCTGAGCCCACCCCTGAAAGCGAACAAGAAGTGTTAGAGGAAAGGATTGAAAACAACTTTGACAACAACATATGGGATTTATACATGGAAAAACTGGCGGTTCTTCTGGCTACGACGCCGCCCAACCTACCGGAACTGGTAAAGAAACTACGTCAGCTTCAGGAAGTCACCAAACAGCAGTGTGAACGGTATCAGGAACTATGTGATAAAAGTGAACGATTGTTGAACGGCAAAAAAACGTGTCGTAAAGGCTAAAAAGAAATGTAATGCTTATAGAGACCCAAATACCTATTTTAGACGCGATGATAGATGTGATTTCCTTATCACATCTGACATCGCGTCTAATACAAGGAAAGTGTGTGTGTGCGTGTCTTAGTGTTTTGGAGGACAGATGACCTCATTTCTCCTCCAAGACACTAACATTCTTTCACTCTCTAGCTCCAGGCGGACTCAATATCCACGGGGGCCCTTATCTTATTTATTTTGTTAATAATTATTTATCGGATTTCTGAGTTGCCGTCACTTTCAAAAATATTCGTTGATTTCGACGCAGCTCTTTTCAGAAATACAAAGACCATCTGAAAAATTAACTACGCGCATTCAACAAGAATAGCAATCATTAGTTTTAAAATAACAAATGGGTACGCTCATATGTTTATAAAGTAGAAAGGATTTAAGTTAGCCAGGGTTAGTCCCGGATTAGGATTAGGGAGGACTTTAATTGATTTTCAGTCATTTTATCCACTTTTAATACTTTTGCATTTTACTAGGTATCTCACTATAGTGTCTATAATCGAATGGCATGGCCTCAAGGCCTTGGGTCTCATCACGGGTCTCATATTGCTTGAATCAATTAGCGAATCAATATGTATCCATGTAGAAGTAAACTGTCAATGTATATCTATATTTACAGGACTTTTAGATCACAGTGGTTTAGTGTGGTAAACAAATTCACTGAATAATTAATCTGATTGACTTAATTTTTAATAAATTTTATCAATGACTTTCCAAAACAAATTTTAATCACTTAGGATTTACATCATTTTTCGATAAGCTCTAATATATTGTAGTTATAGTATACGTAGATATTAAGTGTGATAAAGTATTGCATGAAACCTTAGATTCTAAGCACACGAATCATCGTGGTCTGTTTGTAAATAATAGCTTTCCTTCTTTTTTGCTTACATTTTCCTTCTGAAAACAAGAAAACAGTCAGTCTTTGAACGTGTATCACAAAAGCTCTTTACTGTAGTGTTAGGCTAAGCACCTGTCCCTTAAAAGGGACTTACCAGGGTCTATGACTGACGTCCTTCGAAAAGGACAAACTCTCTTCCATAATTAATTAATAATTGATTAAAATACTTGTACGAAATAACATTATAATAGGTTCTTCTCATGCAGAATACATTGTATTAGTGTTATCATTACCTAACGATGTAAAAAATTGAATTGCAAAATTCATCATTCGTTTTATGATGGGAATTAGTCAATTCTCACCATAAATCAGAAATAAACAACTGAATAATGTAATTTTTATTCATAAACTCAGACCATTTTACCAACTATGGGTTAACAAAGTCACATGAAAAATAATGTAAAATAATTTTATTTATTATTATCAAAAGTCAAAATATTAAAAAATAGATAATTTAAGCTAGAGATTTCTCGATTCGCACAATAAATCTAAAATATGTATTCTTTTTTCACAAACTCAGACCATTTTACCAACTGTGGGTGCACAAAGTCACATTCAAAATGATTTTATTTATTTATTTGCATTGCGTGTAATAATATATAATAATCTAAAATAGTTTTAGCCATACAACCTTACTTGTTATGTTACGGACTAATTGTAATGATTAATTTAAATAAACTGATATGATGAATGCCTTATTTTAATTGAAACCTCGTCCGAGCAACCTCGTCAGTTATCCTAGGCGTTTTTTTTATGGGAAATCATCAAATGACTTCTCCCGCTCTGGGCGGAGAGGGAGGGCGTGTCAGACTTTTACTGACTAAAACCCACTCGTGTTCCTTCAGTTGCCCATGTGCCAGGGTCACGGTATCTCTTTCGAAGAATCTCGCGACCCCGGCAGAGTAGTGGATGTCTTACGGCTGAAATGATGATGCTGTTTGCCTTCCCCCTCTTTTTATTATACAAATTCCGTGACGTATCATCGGTCCTAACAGACCCCTTCAGTGCTGCTGACATCTCTTTGAGGTGCGCGTGGAACACTACGCGCCGTCGACCTGAGCCTGGTCCTTACCGGGCGGCGAGCTACACATTGCTCACCGCCCGTAAGCTCGCGCCTACGGTGGCCGGGAGCGCCCGGGGCGTCTCCTCCTACGGTGGTGAGGGACGTGAGGGTGCAGAGACTGCCACTCCCTCACGCGCCCTGCCTCCTCCTTCGCGAGCATTATTGCTTCGCAGAAGGAGGTGACGGCTTCCCATGCTCTCTCGCTCCGTACCATGGCTCGCACCAGGGCCGGACGCGAGAGGTCGGCGCCGCCAATCGCCTCCGCGAGGACACGGCGGTGCTCCGCCCAGACAGGGCACACCTCCACAGTATGCTCCACCGTGTCCTCCAGACGATCCACGCAATGGAAACACCCGGGCGTTTCCTTCCGCTTTATCCTGAACAGGAACCCACCGAAGCACCCATGCTCGGTGAGAACCTGCGTCAGGCGGAAGGTGAGGACGCCGTGGCGCCTCTCTATCCACTCAAAGAAGGGACTTACCGCCGCAATTGTGGCGTGTCCTGCGTTGGGTTGCGACAATCGGACCTGCCATGTCGCCATGAGATCCTGCCGGAGCTCTGTTCGCCGTGCCGCGATTTGTTGCGGCAGCGGAGTTTCGCCCCGGCGTTTCGCCTCCTCGCGCCACTCCCACATGTGCGCGAGGATCTTTGCCTCCAGCTCCCATGGCAGCACTCCGGCAAGGAAGCTCGCCGCCTCGCAGGAGACCGTGTGGTATCCCCGGACTAGCCGGATGGCTATGACCCTTTGGGCCGCACTCAACCGGCGCGCTGGGCGCAGCCTCAATGAGGGCGCCCACACCGGTGCCCCGTAAAGGGCCATAGACCGCACGACCCCCGTGTAGAGCCTCCGGCAGGAGGCGTTTGGACCCCCCAGATTGGGCAGGAGCCGCTTTAACGCAGCCCCAATCCGCTCCAGTCTAGGAGCCAAACGTCGGAGAATCAGGAAGTCTTGGAGCACTAGGAGTGTGTATGTGCTGATTGGCTTCGTCCACTTTTTCGTTAGTTCAAGTCTAATAGTATATTAATAGTAATGAACAATTTGAACTCTAAACTTTTTCAAGCTAAGACATTTTTTTACATCTGTGTTTTCTCGTCTGTGTAACAACCAGGCATTGTTTACGCATATGTCAAGCGTTTGGGAGAAAATCGCTATGTACTATCTTTTGGTTTTGAAAGCAGATCTGTACAACGCAATCAACACTTCCGCCAAGTCTACACCGCCCATGTGAGCGCTATATTCCTTTACTATTCGAGGACAGTTCACTTCAATCTTAGCTTTACTATCTTTGCAGTATCTTTGAATTTTTTTTCATCGGATAATCGTCAACAAATTGACTTGCTAGTGTGACCACCTTGTTATCAAGCCATTTTACAACAGATATTTTATTGTTATTGCAGACGACCTGTTTATTTGTACCTCTTACTTTCTTGGACAATTGCTTGTCAGTCAACATTATATTTTGACATAAATAAATATCTTAAATAAATATCTTAGGACAACCAACACACCGTTATCTGATCCCAAGCTAGGCAGAGCCTGTACTATGGCAACCAGACAACTGATAAACATACTTATATATTTCTAAATACATACATATTATAGATAAATTACACCCAGACACAGAACAAATGATCGTGCTCATCACACAAAGATTTGTCCTGGGCGGGAATCGAACCCACGACCTCAGTCTTAGCAGTCAGAGCCACTAACCACTAGACTAACAGGCCAGTCAAAACAACATCCTCGCGAGCGATTTGCTTTTATTGTTCCAAGGCTGAAAATACCGTACTCTTCCCGTAAATGGTGTATTAAGTCTAAAGAGGTAAATAAATAATAGTTTAAAAAAACTAAAAAACACGCTTCCATTGAAAACCAAACTAAAAAGTACAAAATAATGGAAAAAAAGCGTGGGGTGCTTTTTAAGGTATTTTTTATTGATATCAGGCACCCCACGCTTTTTTTCCATTATTTTGTACTTTTTAGTTTGGTTTTCAATGGAAGCGTGTTTTTTAATTTTTTTTAACTATTATTTATTTTCTATTTTTTAGGGTGTTTCGAATTTTGAGACGTATGTCAGCGTAGTTTGAGACGTATGTCAGCGTAGTTTTCGAAGACAGTTTTTTTTGCTGTACTGGTAACCCTGGCAAGGATAATGGCGCAAATTAGTTTGTGACGTATGTCACCGTAGTTTTCGAAGACAGTTTTTTTGCTGTCCTGGTAACCCTGGCAAGGATAATGGCACAAATTTATGAAATTATTGCATTGTTATCGGTCCTTGACAGGTGTGCAAAGTTTGAATGAAATCTGGTCGTTTAAAGTGGGTCAAAATCGCGCTATAAGGAGTCGGTTACAAACAAACATACAAATATACAAACATACAAGTGAAGCTAATATAAAGCGTGTAAAAAGTTATCAAAGAATAAATACTGTTGCCGGCTTCGCTTCTATTGTCTTACAGAGCGCCAGAACAACTTTGGCCTCAAGACCTAAACTATTTTTATATTCCGTGAAAGTGTTATTCCGAAAGGTGTCATCCCCAGCGTAAGGAATAAATCGTATATTAGCCCAAATATGCCTTACAAATATTTTAAACCCTATTTTTTTTGGTTTTTTTCGGTAAGTATTGACGTCTACTGCCTGCCCTAGTACCTTTATAGGGTACCATCATTTCGCCAATACTGCACTTACCTTCTTCTTGAAGTTTTAAGCAATTACGTCTTATCATTTCTAAAAGTGGTTGAATTTTAAAATAACGATTGTCATTCATGTCCATGTTGTCCACAAAATGAAGATATTTTCTCATTTTTTTTCGTATATTTTGACTGGCATGATATCTGCAACGGCGGGATATAAGATATCCCGCCGTTGCAGATATCATGCCAGTTCGCGACTCCAGTAATCCTTGTATGCTGGCATTTGTACCACGGCCATCATAAGAGTAATGGCTAAAAAGTTCCGTATGAATGAAGAACCTTTCATCATCATTAGAGACATTTGCGCATTTGGTTGCATTTTTTTGTACGGAATATAAGTTTGTATGATCTGTAATTAACTAAATAATATCTTTTGAAAAAAAAAAAGTATTCTAAAGGGGATATTATACGTGAATCAATAGGAACATCAAATATAGTTGGTTCGATATGCGCTGTGTATCTAAATTTACCAGTTTTCCATTTGAATAACAAACGGTTTTCTCACACACTTTTTTATTTTCTTAGCAACAATTTTAGGTGTTGTTTTACCTCACCTCTTGGAACGTGTCGCTGGGGGTATATTTGAAGAAACTTGTGGGGATAAGACTGATGAAACTTGCGGTGATAAAATTGACGCAACTGACTGGAGAACTGGAAGTTGATGTGATGTTTTGTCTGGAGGGAACATGTTATTCAAGACTGGTGTCAATGGAACAGTTTCTTCATCTGATAAGACAGGTGTGGGAGACTCATTGCCAGAACTATCAAGATCCGAGTCATTCAGTGAAGAAGGGTATGATCTGGGTTCGGAGCTCCAATAAGAGTTTTCACGTTCTTTCGTCTTATCTTTAATTATAACTTCATCGTCAGTACTAGTACTGCTACTATCTGATGGAATATTCTTGAGGAACTAGTGCCATAATTTTGCGCATTCTTTGCCATATTAGCTTACAATGCAGCGAGCAAAAAAAAAAAAAAATGTGAAACTACACCCATAGCATGACAAAACACCAATATTTAAAATGTTCATATAAATACATGTTTAATTTATCGTTTGTAAAGCCGCAATGTTGAACATGCTCAACATACATATTACAAAGTATTTTACTGATTACGTTGCAACGTGGAGAATGTTCAACGTATCACTTTATGAACTCTTTGATTGTAACTTAGTCAATACCATCAAGTTATTTGCAATCGTAATACTCAAATGGCTTTCTTAAAATATTTAAAATGCCAGTGTCCACTATCAGGAAAACTCTTAAAAACGTTTAAAAAAAATACCTGCAATCCACGGAGTCGCTGCGACCACGGAATAAAGAAAACTTGTTCTGTGGCTGCGACCATGGCGCCATTTTGCACAACACTGATGTAAACTTCGTTCGGTGAAATGTCAAACCTTTTTTTTACAATAACATTTAGTTAATCGTTGCAGCCATTAAATAAAATCTTATAAAAAGTAACGAATTTTTTATTAATATTTTTTCAAAGTGGACGTTCAGCCAGCTTGTCGTTGCGAGCTAAAGGGATATTTATCATCATTTCAGCTATTATCGCCACGCTTGGCAGGCGGGTTGCGATCGCAGTATGGTGGTCAAATGCAAAGAGAACGCTGCTACCCTTTCTCTTGTAAGTTTCTTAATCACCTGTTACGACACCCACGGGAAGGAAAAAATAAATGTTAGCTTGTACTAAAGAATATTATAAAGCAAAATGACACATTTCATCAATTTGCCATTTCATACAACTGTCAAAAATGACAGCTGTGATTAAGGTACGAAAATAATTGTTGCTAAATTTGTTTAGCAATTAGGTTACTAACACCGAAACGACCGAAAAATTATGCCGGCGAGCAACAGAAGAATTATAATCAGAAACCATAACCGAAAACAGGACATGTGTTTTTACACATATTAGACATGTTTTTAATCATGTTATACGTCTACGGTCTATAGTAATTAAACATGGTTTTTAATGCGAGACCATTGCAAGCATGTTAAGGAATTTTGTTGGATTACGAAATCAGAATGTTCTAATTAAAACTCTTATAAGTCATTATGGATGGTGTAATTTGGTTTTTAAACGACGGCAACGTGTTTGTAACGAACCATTCAATGAACGAGACCCTTTTTTTGGTGGGAACTCGTCAAATGTCGTCTCCCGCTCCGGGTGGAGCGGCAGGGCGTGTCAGACTTTTACTGAGTAAAACCCACCCGTGTTTCTTCAGTTGCCTGTGCCAGGGCCACGTTAAGGATATTACATTGCTCGATTTATGGATCGGGGTTTATGGATTCGACCTCTGTACTAATATTTTTACTTTTGGTGCCATCTACCAAAACAAAACACAAACGAACTGAAGATTAAACAAGACACAGATGTGTAGGTTTTTGTCTATTTCTTATCTTTTATTCGCTCTCTGAGAGTTCTTATATATATTGTAATCCTCTAGGATTAAACATTATTATTTATTTTGTGTGATGATGACCAGGTAAGTGCTTATCGATTCTCAGTAACAGAGTTAGTCAGGATCACCTAACTTTTAACATTTCGGTTACAGAATATAACAAAACAGCTTTTCCTTACAACAATGCATAAGGTACACAATCAAAATGTATGAAACAGTTGTTTTTATTTTCTTTTAATATTGGTCCCATACATGACATAGTAAACGTTGCTCATATTTATGAGTAGGTACGGTCAGCATCGAATAGGAAGTGACACTCAGGATTTTCAAATAAATAGACGCAACCATAAAGTCAATACCATCAGTACAAACCAAGTTTCCTTATTTTTGTAAACAATATAATCGCTCAAAAGGTCGAGTCGTTTAAAATGTCATATACAAATAGATAGGTTCAGTCAAATAGCCATAAATATGCTTACAGTCATCCCGCCAAGCATTCTAAGTACCTGTTTTATTTCAAGAAATGAACGTCGACAAAGCTAAAGACTACCGAGAAGTAATCACACATTCATAGTGCTTGAAAAAATAGGTGCAAGCTATTGTCGACCTTTTTGACTCTCATAAAAATGACTCTCATAAAAAATCGCTACTTTAAACATAAATAGGATAATGGAGCAGATAAATAACTAAAATCTAGCAATAAAAATAGTGGAAAAGTAATCCGATTTATTTAACCAGTAGGTTCTACAGTATGCAGCAACTTTTTTTTAAATGTGGCAAAGGTGAAATGAAGTTCAAACTGCTCTTTAAAAGCGTTCCTGCGATTCGCGGATTGGAAATGTCACCTCTAGAAAATTAATCATTCATCTCGTTAAAATAAGTGTGTTTTATAAAATTGTTTATATGATATCGCACTTTTACACATGAATTTCGTTTATAAGAATTACAGTCATGTTTTTTGATAACCGTTTCTAATCCGTCGATAACTGTTTCATTACAACACAATTTAGGAAATCAATGTTTAATTTTCTGTATTACTGGAAAGAATAATAGTGAAAAATATTGAGAATGTTTCATTTACTTGTAGGACTGTCGGGCACTACTCCAAACGCATATACCGAGACTTCATCAAATGTGCTGACACGAACCACAAGTCTTAATAAAATCCATAAATAGTTATTAACAAGGGGGTATAGTTTAGTAACACAGTATTTAGAAAAATGTACATGGATATCGAAGACCGCATTATTTCACGTACAGACGGTGCAGTAGCCGCAAATTTGGCCAAAAATTAATAAAAATGTATCTGAAGCTATTGTTGATCAGCAGTTTAGCTGCGGCCCTCGACAATCGGGGTTTATGGAATTTGCTGGAGAATATAATGGATATAACACATGAAACGTTCGTTCCTGTGGACGCACGATTGAACATCAAACAATTGGCGCGAAAATATGGATATCAGCTTGAAGAACACACGGTGAGAACAGAGGACGGATACATATTGAATTTTCATAGAATACCAAACCGTCAAAAAATTACAAGGCCGGTCGTGTTTTTAATGCATGGCATCTTAGAAAGTTCAGACTCTTGGGTGTTAATGGGACCCGACAAAGCGCTCGGGTATGTGCTTGCGGACCAAGGATTCGATGTTTGGATGGGCAACGCAAGAGGTAACAAACACGCTCAAATGCACACGACTCTGAACGCCAGTACGACAGAATACTGGAATTTTACGTGGGAAGAGATTGCGCTGTACGACCTGCCCGCCATGATCGACTATATCCTGGAACTGACGAAAAACGATCGTGTATTCTACATTGGACATTCACAAGGCACTACAGTCGGCTACGTGCTGTGCTCTATGAAGCCTGAATACAATTACAAAATCAAAATTATGTTTTCGCTAGCGCCGGAGGCCTGGATGGGCTATGTTAAAAGTCCGATAGTCCGAATGTTTTCACCCGCTCACGATATACTGAGATATATACTGAAGGACTTTAACGCGTATTCAGCAGGAGTTGATTTCTTCAATAAAATTTCAGCATTTATATGTAGTGTCATGGCAGGAAAATGTGATAATGTTTTGTTCTCAATAACGGGACATGAAACCAAAATAAATGAGACTTTTTTATCTGTTATATTAGGACACGCGCCCACTGGCTCGTCTACGTTGCAGTTCATTCATTACGGACAGTTAGTCCAGTCACATCGGTTCTGTCGGTACGACTATGGCGAAGAAGAGAATCAGGACCGTTATGGAAATATAACGCCACCTGATTATGATCTAAGGTATGTCACAGTACCAGTGGTGTTATTTTATAGTTCTAAAGACTGGTTGTCGGACACCAAGGATGTAGAAATACTAAAGAGTAATCTTCCAAACGTGAATGAGTCAATATTCCTAAACGACTTTACGCATCTAGATTATATTTACGCCTCAGAAGCTGTTGATGTTGTTTATGGTAGAATTGTCAATAAAATCAATGATTTTGAAGAACATTACCACCATTTGGATTATAAAGGACTTAATTTGGCACCTGTGTCTAGGCAACGTAGTCCTGGCAGTAATTTAGAAAGGATATCGGATACATGGAGTTAATGTTTGTGATCGGGATTGGATTTTAATAAACTATTTACTTTCGTGAGGTTATTGTTATTTTAACATTATAATTAATCAAAGTTATGTCATTTAATTCCAGTAGGTCATTAAAAGGCAGAAAATATAAATTGATTCTAGTTGCCCCTTCCAACAGTAATTTTCTTCTTCCATCGTCTGGAGAAGAATGGGCAAATAAGTTCATACTTAATAATTTTCTTAACTTTATCACAATTTATTTGGAGTCGGCACATTTTGTATTTTTCTTACACACGTCTGTCTCTATAAGTCGACTTTTGCGTATTTACCCCAAAAATCTCCATAGTTACTATATTAAACTGTTTTACAATATTATTATATATTAATAATATGTAAACACGATATAGGTACCTAGAATAAAATTGCTTTACTATTTAAGCAGTAAGCATTAAAAATTAAACAACGACCGAAACATTACGTTTTAAGGCTCGTGCAGACTAGCGCGACGCGATGGTCGCGCGCGAATCGGCGATTTATATCCGTAGAACAATTTCATGAAAACGTGCTCGACCGTTCACACAGAGGCGAGTAGTCTGTAGTCTGCACGAGTCTTTATAAATACATAGTGCTCACATATTTACAAATCCAACAATAGACATTTATTTCTTAACATGTTAACAATATGTATGGGAGTTTGGATAAGGTATTATTATAGGTTATAGAATTAATGTCAAACAAATAATAAAAAAGGTAATTAAATGAATAACTGTTTGATTTTGTCTAGATACTAGATTGTACTATAGAGCAGGACCAATATTTTCCCAAGAATTCTTATCTTGAAAATTACAAAAATTTTACACGCTTTCAGCTTCACTTGTATGTTTGTTTGTAACCGACTCCTTATAGCGCGATTTTGACCCACTTTAAACGACCAGATTTCATTCAAACTTTGCACACCTGTCAAGGACCGATGACAATGCAATAAATTCATTGTGCCATTATCCTTGCCAGGGTTATCAGGACAGCAAAAAAACTGTCTCCGAAAACTACGCTGACATACGTCACAAACTAATTTGTGCCATTATCCTTGCCAGGGTTACCAGGACAGCAAAAAAAAAACTGTCTCTTCGAAAACTACGCTGACATACGTCACAAACTACGCTGACATACGTCACAAACTACGTTGACATACGTCTCAAACTACGCTGACATACGTCTCAAAATTCGAAAAACCTTAAAAAATAGAAAATAAATAATAGTTTAAAAAAACTAAAAAACACGCTTCCATGAAAACCAAACTAAAAAAGAATAATGGAATAAAAGCGTGGGGTGCCTGATATCAATAAAAAAATACCTTAAAAAGCACCCCACGCTTTTTTCCATTATTTTGTACTTTTTAGTTTGGTTTTCAATGGAAGCGTATTTTTTAGTTTTTTTTTACTGCGTGTTTCCAAATTGTAGTTTTATACAACACGTTTTAAATCTTTTGGTAACTTTTAATTTTACTATAAAAAAGGTATTTTATTGATAAAACACAGGACCCCATAAAATATTTACGTTATTGAGATAATGTAAGAAGTGTTTCAAATGACATCTATCACTTATTTGATTAAAAACATGTAACTGTTTCATAAGCATTATATTTTTATAAATGAATTGGGGACTGTAGGAAGGCAACATAAGTAGTATATAATTGGGCATTCTGGACCACTTTTCGCTCGGCTTCGCCATCGCTCGGTGGTCCAGAATGCCCAATCGTGAACGGCCGACTCGATAAGTAGTTAGTAATGCAAAATAGTGGTAGTGGTACGGTTTATAAAGATGTCACGTGTTATTCTATTGATATGTGTTTAGTGTTTTTCTAGCTAAACAGTGGTACGAATGTATATGACTGTGTATACACACATATAATAATATCGTATTTAATTATGTCTGTATGAGATGTGTGTGAAATGAAGTGTGGGTATGCATACAAGGGAATTAAAAAATAATAAAAAACAATCATTGAAATAAAACCATATTTATTTACTTATCATAAAAAACCGGTTTGTCGAGGAACAAAACATCTGCAGAACGTACAAAGTCCTGCAGTTTTTTCCACTGAGGAGAGTCAATGTCCGCCTGGAGCTTGATTCGTACCAGTGCTCTTTTCCAAAGCTCCATCGAGTCGGTGTTGCGCGCGTCGTCAGCTCGGTACACCTTGCAATCTATGTAATATTCGCCCTCGGTGCGAGCTGTGCGTCGCTCGCACCCGTTAGCCACTCGGTTCACAAACAACGACAACAGGCTGGCTTGACTCGATGATCCCTCTCCGACTTCCGCGCTGGTCTCGCGGGCCGGGTTGATACCGAATATATCGCTGATACTCGTAGCCTTTTTACTGTAAAAAGAAAACAACTTGAGTTAAATTTAATTATTTAAATATTACGACAAAAACCAATTACACTATTTAATTTTTAAACAACATAGCTACTTAATATGTAACCTGGTTAATTTACTAATTACAAGCCTAATTATATTTGATACTGAACTGGGTGATCAAGAATTGATATTTAATAAGGCTTTTCAATAGACTCGATGAGTATAAAAATTAAAGAATTATTATTCGTTGAGAAATACTTTTTGATGCTCTATTCTTGTATGTACTAACAGTAACGACCACAATCACTACACTCATGAGACTTGATGAGACAAACATAGTGAAACATGTAAAACAATATTGTAATTTACTTGATGAAACATGTAGGAAAACAATATGTAATTTACCTGGGACGGTTCGATTTTGATTTGCGTTTTCCATTTTCTGTAGGTTTACGACCAGTTTTCGTTTTTCGTTCATTGGTTGACGGTGTTTGATAGAATGAACCCTCAGAATCGGACCTGAAACAAAAAAGTGATACATACGTTTAAATAAAATAAATTAAAAAGTAAGCGGTGGTTCTGAAGTTTAGAGTCAGAAGAGTTTCGAATATTTTATACTTACATTTTTTCCTGGACTTGTAGAGGACTTACTCAACTTCAAGACGATAGCAGCGCCAGCAGACACGATGATCTTCAACTGGTGTTGGTGATAGCGGTTGTCGACACTGACTTTACTGACTGAGTACAACAATTTACCGATTGCGGATCACGAGTGCACGACTGAAGTCCGGAGTCGCAAGTTACTATTACTTAGTTCACTTGGAACAATTGCAATGATCATAATGAAAAACGTAGTGACTTATAAGGCTGGAAATGTCTAACATGAAAAGATACTTAAAATCTTTGGGTTCTAGCGTGTGATGGAACTTTTTTATTTGGTCGTATTTTAAACCTTGAAAAAGTTAATACTAAGGTAAACTAAAGTACAACCAATTCCTGATGCATCGAAAACACTTAGGGTTTACACACCATTTCGTTACAATTTTCATACAACGGTAGTTATATAAGCAGTATAATGACAGCCCTGTGTAAAATAACTGACTATAAATTAGGCAATACATCGGAAACGCTGAAAGTTGATATGTAGCAATAGTCTTATTACGAACGCTTGACGTTGTGGAATTTTCTGAAATTGTAAAGACGTTTTACGTATTTCGGTAAATAAATGTCACTACTAAATACGTAATATTACAAGTGTAATATTGAAATTGTGAATATTAAACAGGTAATTATTATTTTAATAAATCATTTATAATAATCTATTTTGATACTTTATAGTTATTTTATTTATAATTTAAATAACAATATTTTTATTCTTTTTCAGCTACACATGCATTACAATTTACAAAATTGTACCAAGACGATGAGATTGAAGATTTATTCTTAAGGAAAATATTTAGTAGCACATAATTTTTATCTGGTAATTTCTACAAGTGCGTAAGATCAAATAACTAACAGGTAAATATATTAAGTATTGTAAGTTAACTAAGTTTTTGCTGAATTATTAATCTAAGTACCTATCTAATAAATCTTTGCATCTTATTTCCAGAATAAGGATGTATGCAATATGATCAAAACAACAAATGAGGAACGGGAGCTACAACTGATCGAGATTTTATTATAGTGGTTCTAACGCATTTTCGAAGCTGTAAATCTGCATGAAAGGTATATAATTATATATACATATATATTTATATATATATATATATTTAAGGACAACATATTGTTATACACGATTTAATATTAATTTGATACTTGGGTCTAAACGCTGAAATAACTATTACTTAATCCTTGTATATCAATACTAATTCGTGTATTCAATCACAATGACTTACTGCTCAGTATGTCATGTATCTGTAGATAATCGTAAGTGGTCTGGTCATTTACGTAGTAATACACATAAAAACAATAGCGTAGCTCACTTTAGTAGTAATATAAAAATAATCAATTCCTCGTTCAAAGGACGTATTGTAAGTTATAGGATTATTGCAACTGAGGAGTTAGTCCATACATTTCCAGAGAGTTTTCTAATAAAAATTCGAGAACAAGTCAAGGATTTGATAGACCACTCACTAAAAATGCACACATCTGTTAAAGTTAACTTTGAACTATTTTTGGTATTTCTTTTGTTTAAAAACGATCATCAAGAAATGAAATCATTTGCTACAAAAAACTTTATTATTCATTTAAATTACGATTTCGACACAATTTTTAAATCAACAATTTTACTACTTCTCAAAAAAATAGAAGAGTTTCAGGAAAGAGATAGCGGTTGGACATTTTTGAATAACTCCTATTTTGAAATAAATATTAATAAATATCAGCCGCTCAGTGGATCCAAATATATTCCTTTACCAAATTTTATAAAAAATAAAAAAGCTTGCTTGAATATTAAGAACAACGACAAGTACTGCTTTCTATGGTGTGTTGTGGCAGCCTTGTATCCTGCAACCCAACATACCGACAGAGTTACATCATATCCTCGTTTTCAGGATGTTTTAAATATTATTGATCTGTCATTTCCCATCACATTCACGGACATAGCCAATTTTGAAAAAAATAATCCCAATATAAATATTTATGTATATGGATTGAAAAATAATAAAACCATTATAGGACCATTATATAAAACAATTAATAAAAAATCTAGGAGCATTCACTTATTGTATTTAGAAAATGATACAAATTCCCATTACTGTCTTATAAAGAATTTGCCCCGTTTAGTTCGAACTCAAATTTCTAAACATCATGGTAAATTATATTATTGCGAATCTTGTTTATTGTTTTTTTCTACTCTTAGTCAACTTGAAACACACCTGTGTGGAGGGGTTGTCACAATTTTGCCTGATAGGGGATCTGTGCTAGAGTTTAAGAACTTTCAAAGAAAACAAGACATTCCATTCGTAATTTATGCCGATTTTGAAACACTGTTAATGCCAATTTCCAGCGATGAATTTGATACTGCTAATACAACATACACCCAGCGACACGTGCCAGCCGCTTTTGCTTATAACATAGTATCTTCTTTCAATGATAATGATAATAAAAGGTATAGAAGTTATCGCGGTGAGGATTGTGTTACCAAGTTTATAGAGTTTCTTACTCAGGATGCAATTGAAATATATAAAATACTAACTAAAAACAACCCTATGATATTTACTGATAAAGATGATGAGGATTTTAGAAAAACAATTAAGTGTCATATATGTGAAAACATGCTGTGGTCTGACAGAGTTAGAGATCACTGTCACATCACAGGTAAGTACCGCGGCGCAGCTCATCGACATTGTAACCTCCAACATAAAGTACCAAAATTCATACCAATATTTTTTCATAACTTGTCAGGGTATGATTGTCATTTATTTGTGAAAAAATTAGGTGAAATACCTGGTCAAATAAAAATTATACCTAAGACCAAAGAAAAATATATATCATTTTCAAAGTTTATACCCGTTGCAGATAATGAATATGTACAATTAAGATTTTTAGATTCTTATAATTTTTTAGGCACCAGTTTAGACAAACTAGCTAAAACAATGCAGATAGAAGATTTTGTTAGTCTTCGATCTCATTTTTCTGATAATAAACATTTTAGTTTGCTGACACGAAAAGGTGTTTATCCGTACGATTATATGACAAATTGGAAATGTTACGAGCAACAGGCGCTACCGCTAAAGTGTTACTTTCACAATTCCTTGACAAACGAAGACGTCAGCAATGACGATTATAATCATGCTAACACTGTCTGGAATTGTTTTAATATCAATAATTTAGGAGAATACACTGATCTGTACTTAAAAACAGATGTACTCTTACTAACAGATATATTTCAAAATTTTAGAAAAACTTGTAAACAATATTATAAACTTGACCCTGCATTTTATATAACAACTCCTAGTCTATCTTTCGATGCAATGCTACTTAAAACAGGCGTTCAATTAGAACTGTTGACAGATTTAGCGATAATTAAAATGATTCAGGGTGGTATTAGAGGAGGTTTGTGTATGTGCTCGCACCGGTACGCAAAAGCCAATCATAAATATATGATAGAATATAATGCTGTAAAGCCGGATTGTTTCATAGCCTATCTAGACTGTAATAATTTATATGGTTATAGTATGTGTCAGTATTTGCCATATTCTAGTTTTCGGTTTCTTAATGAAAACGAATTAATTAATTTACGCGTTCAAAATATTGAAGATAATGCTGACTGGGGATATATATTAGAAGTTGATCTTTTATATCCTGATCACTTACACAATTACCATAATGACTTGCCTTTTTGTCCTGAAAAATGCATTCCTCCAGGTGGTAAAACAAAAAAACTTATCGCAAATTTATATAATAAGTACAATTATGTCATACACTATGTTCATTTAAAAAAGTGTCTGGAGCATGGTTTAATATTACGAAAGATTCACAGAGTTATTACTTTCAAACAAAGACCCTATTTAAAAGAATACATAGAATTAAACACTCGATTACGTCAGAAAGCAAAAAGTACATTCGAGCAAGACTTTTTTAAATTATTAAACAACAGTGTTTTTGGTAAAACGTTGGAAAATACTGAAAAGAGAGTCACCGTACATTTAGTTAATCAATGGTGTGATAAAACAAATAAAACCAACAAATCAATATCCGCTGAGAGGCTTATAGCTAATCCCTATTTTCATAGTGCAACAATATTGACTGAAAATTTAGTTGCTATACAAATGAAACCAGATAAAATCATCTTAGATAAACCTATTTACATAGGATTCACAGTTTTAGATCTTTCTAAGTCCCATATGTATAATTTTCATTATAATGTTATTAAACCTTTTTATCATGATCGAGTACGCTTATGTTATACAGATACCGATTCTTTTGTGTATGAAATATATACTAACGATTTTTATAATGATCTGAAGTACCATTTCTTGCAATACTTCGATAGCAGTAACTATGAAAATGAAAACGAATATGCAATACCTCTAATCAATAAAAAAATTCCAGGCCTTTTTAAAGATGAAATGGGTGGTAAATATATCTCTGATTTTGTTGGGTTGAGGTCAAAGCTCTATTCTTTAAAAACTTCAAATACAGTTATCAAAAAAGCTAAGGGAATTAAATCATATGTGCTCCGAGATTTAGATATCACAGACTACGAAAGCATTTTATTGAATGGTGGAGTTATTAGAAGAAAAAATATAATGTTTAAATCATTGAAACACGAAATTTTTACACAAAATGTTAATAAAATTACCTTATCTAATAACGATGACAAACGAATTATTTTGAAAGACAAAATAGCAACGAAAGCATGGGGTCATTCATGTATATTAGGTAACCAATAATGAAACACGTCATTTATCTTGGAATTATTACTAAGTATAAGTATTGATAAAATAAAAGAGTTGTCCTGTATTATAACATTATAATAATAATAATAAATATCTTAGGACAACCAACACAACGTTATCTGATCCCAAACTAGGCAGAGCCTGTACTATGGCAACTAGACAACTGATAAACATACTTATATATTTCTAAATACATACATATTATAGATAATTTTACACCCAGACACAGAACAAATGATTGTGCTGATCACACAAAGATTTGTCCTGGGTGGGAATCGAACCCACAACCTCAGTCTTTGCAGTCAGGGTCACTAACCACTAGACTAACAGGCCAGTCAAAAACATTCTTAGTTAAGTAAATAAATGTACTAGTGTTAATTAGCATTATATTATTTAGCTTTAGTTTTCGGAAATTCATAAAGATTCTTATTATTGTACTAAATGTGTCTTTAATATCAATTTACTTGTTTATTTGTTTAACAGATAAAAAACCTTTGATCATTTTAAAAATGTGAAAACAAATGTGAAAAATTGAATTTCTTCACGTGTGTCTGCTAGTTTATAAATAAATATAAATTTAAGTGTATATACTTAGTATATTTTTAATAAGTTATTGATTGCAGAAAAATAAATAAAATGTGTGACCATGTACTTGTTTTATTTATCAGAAACTTGTTCAAAAACATCATCCTCCTTTTTAAAGTTGGTTAAATAGATAATGAAACCTCGACTCGTTGAAGTTTCTTCATCCAGAATGTAATATGATCACAACATCCGTTTCGACGTTCGTCATTATATTATTAATTAAAACAAACTCGAAGCAGTTTATTTATGTATTGTCGTTTTATTTCTAACTAGCTTCTGCCTGCGACTTCGTCCGCGTGTTAATCAACCCAGAGAATAAAAAGTTTCACAGAAATTCCAACCCCCATTTAACCCTCTTAACCACCAACAAAAACCAAAAAGCCCTTTCTTAGTGGATACCTACTCTTCACAAAGAACACACCCTCCAAATTTCACGTGTCTATGACCAGCGGCTTAGGCTGTGCGTTGATATATCAGTCAGTCAGTCAGTCAGTCACTCACTCAGGACTTTGAATTTTATATATATAGATCATAATATTTAATTAATTATTGCTAATCATATTATTATGAGCGAATTAGGCTCATATCAATAATTCGTAGGTAACATCGCAGGGCGATGCTAGTTTAAAATAGTGAAATGTGATATATTGTATGTTAATAACCTTTACACTATAATTGCAAGTTTGCTATTTGTGGAGGTTCGAGTTTATACATGCTGCAACAAAGCTATACCTTATGGGTATATAGATAAGATTTACTTTCAATAATAATTATAAATGCAAGCGTGTTATTTTGTTGAGGTTCAAGTCTATACATGCTTCCACAAAGCTTCACCTTTATTGGTATGTGGATAAGATTTACTTTCAACAATATATGTTATGATCATAATGCTACGTTTACAATATAATCAAAACCATCGGAGTACATATTTAGGTTACTTATTTAGAAAATTTTACTCACACCGAATACTTGTATACAATATTATAGTTTTTTGGTCTATCAGTGTACGTCATAAACATGTCATTGGTAAGTAAAATATGTATACAGGGTTATTTGTAAAACACCGGCAACCTCTCAGGACTATGTTACTAACATCATAATCAACAACTTTTGTTCTATGACTTTTAAAAATTCATCATATTTTAGTTCATCAGATTTTCATACAAAAATAAAAATATTTAAATTGAACGCTCTAAATGTTACGAACTCGATGTGAAGCAAAAGAAAGCGATAGTATATTAGCGAGGGAAGCGAGGTTAGGGCGGCGGGGGCGCTGAAATTTGACCTATTTACGGGCGGCCGATTTTTGTATGAAAATCTGATGAACTAAAATATGATGAATTTTTAAAAGTCATAGAACAAAAGTTGGTGATTATCATGTTAGTAGCATAGTCCTGAGAGGTTGCCGGTGTTTTACAAATAACCCTGTATATTTAAATATTAAAGCTAATTTAAAATCTCTCGCATATTGTTTCACTGATTAAGACGTTAATCATTTTGTTTCAGATTTGCGACTCAGAAGTTCAGTTCAGCCAGTACGCTCAGGATCCTTACGAAGGACTTTCTGAGATGATTTGCAACGAACCCCCTCACTGCAGTCAAATAACAAAAGAAAAGAAGTCCCGGCGAAAACGTCGGGAAAAGCCTTCCCATAAGAAACAACCAACAAAATCTTTCGTGATGAGTAAACTGCATCGACGCGGGATAAAACTGATAAAAATATCAGTGGTTGATCTTTGCAATAACAACACAAGTGACAGTGATAGTGAGAGTGAGAACGTGATAATAAATGCACAATACATTGTTAAAGATGCTATGGATAGTGTTATGGACGATACGGAATCGTTAGTTAAAAAAATTTCAAAAACTTTGATAGACAGTGATTTTTAATTTTATATTTTTTGGTTTTACTAATTGTTATAAGTATTTTTTAAATTAAATTTATGCTGAATCTTTATGGTTAATGTAATTCCAGTTATTTTTGATAAACTCTTTTAATTTAAATATTTGTATTGTGGAAAAATGTAATTAGACAGGTTAACTAATGAAATAAAACACATTTATCATTTAAGATTAAATTATTGTTTTATTTAATAAACTTAAAATACATTTTCATTACAAATCCATTTTTCTCCCACAGTTTCCTTCACAGAACTTGTTATAAAACACAGAGAATCATTTTTTATTTATAACCATCAATAACCTTTATTTACGTTTGTTACATATTAATTACCATTACCACTCTAAATATTTTTTTAAACATAATACATTTTTAAGTGCACATTGCTTTAAATGATTATTACAATTTAAATTCGAATCTATATTACAGTATTTTTTATGCAAAATAGATAAATTAGGACATAGACTCTCATCAAGTTCTGTTACTTTACAATTTTCACATAGCTCCTTTATCCACTGCACCTTCTCCAAGCCTTTGACAATAATTTCTTTATTTTGTAAGTATGGAACGATTATGCGATGGAATTCCCTATAGTCGATATTTCCTTCATTCCAATAAATGCCTCTGTTTCTTTCTAACCATTTGACTTGTTTCTGTTCATTGCTTGTTAAGTATCTGAACAAGTATGGAGGCTTAACTAAGAAGGTTTGGGTGTAATCACGAGTAGCCAAAGCTAATTCTTTTACTATAAAAGTGTTGAAGAAGACCTTAAAGCCTTGAACGTCTACTATTATAGTTTCAGGATTCATGATATTTTCCTCACGGTATTGCTTAACGGTTTATACTCAATTATGCAGTCGTTTAATATAAGGCAGTATGCCGAAGTTTGATCAGGTATAACCGAATCAGTTTCGATTTCCACTCTTACATCCACAACAGGGCCTGCTTTCAAGTTATCTGCTTGCCTGGAGCAGTCAATAACGAAGAGCGGAGCCAAGTCCTTAAATTGTTTTTCGCTTAACAAAGGCTCCGCGCGGCGTCCGTAATATGACTGCTGAAATCTAGTGTATTGCTCGTATAATAAAGCAATTCTGTTATCAGCAAAATTCACATTAAGATTTTCATATGGGAAGTAGTTTGAATTGAGGTATACTTTAACATCACGAATATGACAGTGATCGAACAGAGACATATCAGAGTTTGCATTGTTTTTTCTGTTTGTCTGTAAACCGATAATGACATATCTCGGTTTCTCTATTTGCGATGAAGTTTTAATCGACCAAGTATGTTTCGTTGTTTTAGGTAAAGTGGGATATTCGTACAGATCCCAATTTCTAAAAATAATCTGGAGCGGTCGGTCTTTCTCTAGCAGTTTTAACAAACTTATTTTCTCTTTATCTGACACTTTAACATGCGGTACACGCCAAACAATTTTATTTATCTGAACATCATCTACGACTTCACCGGTATTCAGTTTTACAGCGTTGAGGTTAGTATTGCTTCGTAACAATATCAATTCGTGTCTACTATTTATCACTACTTTCTTAAAATCTTCTGCAAATCCGAGAATGTTACAAAGTGGTATGGAAGCAGAAAAACTACCTCCATTAATATTTTTTATGCCATCGATATTCCAACCCCAGGCATAAGATATCTTCGATTCACTCTCATTCATAGACACTAATGATTTTATCGTAGTCGTCACACCAGCGTTTTTTATTTTATCAATTTCCACTCCATTTAATTCGTATCTTATATCTTGAAACAAGTAAAGTAGAAAATTATTTGTTAAAGAAACACTACTCGCTTTATCTTTTGAATCTTTTTTGCTAACGATTATAGTTCCTTCCAAATACAAAGTGCTTGCTGACGGTAGTATATACAGATCCTGTTGATTAATAGGTATACGGATTTCATCGTTCCTATTGAAGCTTGTTACGTAGGGTTTGTAAGAATGAAATTCAATGCCCTCAACAGTGTTGTCGTAAGTTGGAGCAGATAAAACATCTAAGATATTCATTTTAGCAAACCAATTGCTTTAAGAAATTCCTTATTGTCTCTTGTTAATTTTATTTTTTTCTTAGACCGAGGTCTTATTTGCTTGATCACTTTAGTTGAACTGACGTTCTCAATTTGATGATGCACATATTTATTGTAGTCAATCATTTTTTCTTCTTAGGTGTAAATATAGCTGCACTTCTTCACCACGTAAGTTTATTAATCGATTGTTTATATCTAATAGCCTGATATGTATACAGCTTATGTTGTTTTGGTTGATTGGAAAGTATATGGCGTTTTTCGGAATTTCTATAATTCTATATCCAGGTGGCACATTGAGTGCGAATTCGTGTACAATGTGACTGGGTTTTCCGTTTATGTACGAACCACTTACAATGTCACATTCTATCCTGATCACAGTCGTAGGCAAAATGTTGACTGGTAACTCAGATACATGCCATTTATTGGCTTTTAAAATCTGTTTATTAAACCCTAATAATCTCCTAAAAGTTCCTTCTTTAGTAAAATTGATATCTTTGGTACAGTATATCAAAGTTTTTAGAGTATTGTTATTACACTGTACTTTTATTGAACAATCTTTTATTTCCGATTTTAAATAATCGTTGATATCTTGTAATTCATAAGTGCCTTCAGGTATTTCAAGAACTTCGTTAGAGCCGTAATATAACTTATTATTCGTTTCGTCAATGTTTGGAATTGAATTAAATGTTGAGAAATGCAATAAGGCACACTCATAAGATCCATAAAGTTGTAATGTATTAGGATAATATGTACATAAATCGGACGAGTTTGCAGTTATCGACAAGGTGAGTGACATGATGAAAATGATTGAAATAAAAGAAATACATATTATTTATACGTATTTATTCCAAAATTTCCGTAGATATTCTAAACATAAGTGTCCACAGTTTACTGTATTAAATTGTTGAAATCTAGTATAGTTATAAAAAACATTACAATTTTTAAAATACTGCATTAATTCCATCGGAGGTTTCAAATCCCCAAAGCTATCAAAGTATTCACAATAATTGTTTATTTTAGCGTAAGCTACCCAATGCGTTCCTTCATTTCGTGAATCGTCTAAGTTGACGATAGCACATTCAATGCGTTTTGGTGTTCTTGGTAATCGATCCTTCATATAGACTCCTCGAAAGTATGGAATGTCACGTGCATGCTCACTGATATCGATATTAGTTAAAGGACGATTAGGCAGCTTTTTATTTAGTTTTTTGAACATTTTATAAACAGCCCTTTACCGTTTTTATGAGGCTTGATATACAACCCTTTGCCCAACGCTAAAGCTTCCATGGTCTTATTGTGTCGTTCTGATTCTCGCAAGCTTTTTTGAGCTGCATTGTATTCGTTTACGGTTTTTGCAATACCAGCTGCACCGCCTGCTAAACTTCCTAAAGCCGATAATCCTGCGAAAATTGGAATTAAAGGTAAGACTCCTCCTGTCTTTGGTATGGGTATAACTCGTGGTATGCGAATCTTCTGAATGTCTGGAAATATCTTTTTCGCAGCTGAATAAGCAATGTTGATTAATGTTTTACTATTTTTAGGTTTTAATTTCTTCATTTTTGACTTAATTTTTGACACAAAAGCATTAAATGTTTTAATGCCGGCACCCGACTTTAGTTTGGCTTTCATTACTTTACTCACTATCCATGAGCTAAGTTTTTCACCTTTCCCTGCATCTCTTGATTTTAGTCTTTGTTTAGCCATGTTTAAAAGTTGTAAATCCGCTTTGTGACGATTAGATAAATCTGTGTGATTTGCATAAGCAATGTCGTGATGCATACAAGCTTCGTCTAGTTTATTCACACCTCGATCGCCTCGCAACAATCGCTTCTCAAGTTTTGTTCCCGGTCCGCAATAGTTATAACCAGGCAAATGAAGTTCGAATGGCAGATTATTAATCACACTATTAACTAGTCCACCGCCTTGCATAGTGAAAAGTGTAATGAATGAAAAAATCCTTACAAACACGGTTATATATTCATAATCCTAATCCATAATTGCATCTTTATCAATCCAACTGTTTTCTTCGTTGCTTAAGCCAAGCCATTTCACGTAAACTTTATTTCCTTTCCTTCTAATAACCTTTTCTATCAAATAGACACCTGGATAGCTAGTTTTTTGAAGTTCTTGTTCGTAGAAACATCCTCTAATGGTTTGCTTTCGATGATCTTCTAAATGATATGTTACTGGTATGGTTTTATTAATCTTTTTTACAGTAAATATTTCAGTTGACCAATTAGGCGTGTAACCTTTATCAAAAATATGTTTGTATTTACTGATCCGAACATTTTCACCTACTTTGAACTTAGGTTGACATCGGCGTGATGTAAGTTTCTGAATTTTTTGAATATTTTCTCTTATCTTTGACTCGTTTAACTTATTTACCTCGAATGGTTTAAATTTGATTGTACGATGTTTTGTATTATTATAGGTTTTTAGAATAACTTCTAATGGTAAACCTAACCATTTGTAATTCCCAATGAGACTAAAGTACTTATACAATTTATTTTTAATCGTTTTAATAACCCGTTCTACAATCGAAGCTTTCTTGGTAGAATAGGAAGAGTAGTGATTAATATTGTAGCTCTTCATAAGCTTTTGGAATGTTACGTTATAGAATTCTGTTCCAGAATCTGTTTGTAAATGAACAGGTTTTCGATTACTCGTAGTTAGTATTCGCTCAAATGCACGAGTAACATCAAGTTTACATTTGGATTTTAGTGGTTCTGTCCAGGTATACTTTGAGAAACAATCAATTACCACTAAAATATAATTATATCCTTTATTAAACTTTTTGAGATTTTGCATATCTATCAGATCAGCTTGCCATAAGTCATCAATGCCTTTTAAAATAACTGAACGTCTAACAAAGTTTCTTCGTGCTGCTTTGTGAAGTTCATTAACAATTTGTTGCTTCGCCATCACGGAGTTTTTTCAAGTAATTTTTGGACTTCTGCTTTGTTATAAAACTTATCTTCCAACTGAACTAAAACTTCAGGTATCTTCGTTTTTAAAGTGGTTTGGACTGTTATTTGTACATCTTTTATGATTTGAGCACGCAACAATCCAATCATTCTATTCTGTTCCTTTATTATCTGATCGTGCAATCGATCGACGTAATCCTTGTTTACAGCATCATCTATGTCTAAAGGAGATTTAATTCCTCTTAATCTAGATTTTTTCAAATCAAAATCACCCCTTTCAGATTTTAGCAATGCATTTTCATTGAATTCTAATAATTCAGAGAAACGCATTCTCTTATGAATATGGTGTCCAAATTTATCTACATTCATATTTTAAGGTGTATTATATTTAAAGGTTGATAATAAAATGAACGGTGAAAAATTTATACCAATTATTTATTACTTAATAATTTTACTTTCACTCAGTTCTTCAATAATAGATATAATTTCGTTGTCTAATCCAGTGTTACCAGCGTCTCGAGATGCAATTAATAATTTTAACCTATCCACAAGTTCATTAGGATCATCCCAATATACAAAATCTTTATTTTTTTTCCACATTTTTGTCAAGGGTAGCCCTTTTCCCTTTGCTTGACTGTTTTGAATAGGATTCGGCAGTTTGAAAAGAGGTTTTATAACTTGCAAATATTTTTGTCCCTTATTACTTTTTATTGGTTTGTTTGAATCAAAGTCTCGACGATGTGCGTTTGTGGCAATCAACATCATTTTATAATTCTGCATATCAGACTCTGTAACTGTGCTTAAATCTACGTCCTTTTTCAATAATAATTGTTTCAGTCCTGGAGTACTTCGATATTTCCGTCCACTAACGGTGATGTAATCATCGCTGATCGTTATGACAGCAGAACCTAACATCAATTGTCCTCGCTCCGCTCGAACACCAAATGGAATATCTGTTAGTGCTTCTGTAGATACTGACCAGGATGATGTATTACGCTCTTGATTATTGTCTCCTAATGATTGATACGACTCATCACTGTCGGTATCACATTCACTTTCTTCTACATTACTATCTTCTTCGTTATTAGAACTGTCTTTCTGTAAAGTATTGTTTTTAAACGGAACTTCTGTTTCTTCAACTTCTTTAGATCGCAAGAGGTCAGTTTGCTTATTGGTGTCAGCTAAAAAATTAAGAGACTCTGTTACAGGTCTAAAAACTGATTCCAATGCTTGCTTATTTTCAGTTTCCAAATCTCGCATCTTTCTGACTTTTTTCTTTACAGCTTCTGCAGCATCAACAATTTGCCTTTTCAGTGATTTTTCCATTATTACGATTTTGCGGACTATAATAGTTAACGATGAAGAGTTGACCAAGGAATAATGATATCATGTAAGTACCATATCTTAAATATTACATTTCTAATCAAAGACTACGAAAGTGTCAAATTTATTTCTATAGCATCCGTTATTTTTGTTGCAATCTTTATTAATTACAACATAATTAAAGGGCTCACTCCATATTTTAGAACACATTTCACGAAATTCAAGCCATGTCATATCAGTGTTAACATGTTCTTCATAAACATGCCTCAAGTTAATGTCATCTTGTTTGAATAATATAATTAAGTTAGCATTATCTCTTACTAACTGTTTAGGGATTTTGCTATATGTTTGATTGAGATAAAAACAGTCGATGTGTTTGTGCCTTCCCATTGCAAAATAATCACGCATGTTAGTTTGATTCTCGCAAGCAACGTCATCAAATATAATCACAGAGTTGGGTTTAGCGTCCTGAACGCTTATAACTTCCTCATTCCCTTGATATTTCTGGAATGAGATAATTGGTACCCGTTGTAAAACTCTTTCTAAAAAAATGTACTTTGGTTGGTGTAGGGTTTTTGAATAGATATAAACATTTTGAAACCGTAAACCATTTTCATGTATAAGAAGTCCAATAAGTAAATTTGTTTTTCCACAGTTCGATGGTCCGCAAATGATGCATCGTACTGAATTAGGTAACAATTCTCCATGGCGAGATCTAGTTTTACAAAAATCATCGCAAATAGTGCTTACATGCAGCGATTGTGGTTGTTTTACAAATTTCATGATTACTGTTGTCAACAAACTGATTAACAATGAGTGCATGTGTTTATTACGACATTATTTATAAACTGAAACAGTCACAGATTTCGCGTTTTTTAATCCGAAATGAGAAAACCTCGAACGCTCATCGGTCGATTATTGAGCGTTCTATACCACTGTTTACTTCGCCGAACGATAGGTGGATTTAGAATGCTTTAAATATTCGAACGAATGAACAAATGAACGAGTCGATTACCGATTATTGGGCGTTCTAGACCACTTTCGGCAGCGAGGCGTACACTCGCCGAGCGATTTGCCGAAAGTGGTCTAGAATGCCCAATAATATACTACTAACATAATCAGCTTATAATGTTCCCACTGCTGGGACACCGGCTTCCTCCCTGTGAGAGAGAGAGTGGGCTATAAGCCACCACGCGGGCCCGGTGCGGGTTGGTAGATGTCACATGTCTCCCGAATTTTTAGTTCTAAGACATGCCTGTTTCCTCACGATGTTTTCTTTCAACGTTTTGCAGTGGTGATGAAATAATTTTCACAAAATAAAGCGCCTGTCTGGGTTCGAACCTGCCACCTACAACTCGTAAATCGCGGCAGTTATCACTGGGCGACTGCTTAAGAGTGCGTCCCTTCTCAGAAGCAGTGCAGAGCCGGAGCAGCAGTTGGCCAGTATCAAAATATTATTATAGATTACTAGCTGTACCCTGCCGCGCTTCGCTGTGGCACATTCGAGTGTTTTCCTCGCTTCCGGCAGATGGTGCGGTCAATGGTACACAGCTGATCGTTAAAAAAAAACAGTTTTTTCGCGGTCGCGGATATGGGACTGATGCACAAAATAGATAAAAACAATCGGATGCGGATTATATATCATGCTAAAATTTCAGCTCGATCGGTGCAGAACTTTTTGAGTTTTTGAAGCGTACACAAACCAACATAACATTTTTATATATATATATTATTAGATCGCGCTACAATATTACAGATTCAATCTTGATTTATTCAATCCGTGTTTTATTACCTGTTATCATGGATTTATATAGAATTAAAGCTGCAGTATCCCTTGTTTTGGCACTAACTTTGAAGAAAAGGATTTGGAACAGGCGCTGGTATACTAATTTAAAGGATATCGTTTTTTTTTGTTCGACGTTTATGCTCACTCATAAAGGCACAGTCTATTCGAAACACACACTGATTTGTTCCTTGACATCTCTAGATTGCAGTGGTATTAATATTTATAGTTCATCTAACGGGAATACCGTATCGTGTGGTGCCGGACGGTACCGTGTGGTGCCGGACGTAAAGAATAGCACTACCCCATTTCTTCCCGTGGGTGTCGTAAAAGGCGACTAAGGGACTTCCTAGAGAATGGGCAGCAGCGTTCTCTATGCATTTTACCACCATACTGCGATCGCCAACCCGCCTGCCAAGCGTGGCGATTATAGCAAAGCCCGGGGAAATTGGGGGAGGCCTAAAACCAGCCGTGGACGTCTTACGGCTGAAATGATGTTGATGAACGAATGATGCGAAATTCCCAACTATGTTGGGGTCGGCTCCCAGTCTAACCAGATACAGCTGAATACCAGTATTTTACATTGAACGACTGCCTATCTGTCCTCCACAACTCAGTTACTGGGTAATATTATACCCCTTGGTAAGACTGGTTGTCTGACTTTCGGGCTTCTGACGACCCGTAACGACTGTCAAAAATCCATAATTGACAGCCGGTACCATCGGCTTAAGGTTCTGAGGCACGGAGGGGTTTGGTATATAAATATGGTCACCCATCCACGAACCAACCGCGGCAAGCATCGCTTAACACAACCCCTGTGTAATTTCATTATGTACTATAAAAACACTAAAAAAGCCATTACATTAGTGGGTAGGTTGGCATCATATGTATGATAATTCAGTCAAATTAATTTATTGAGTAAAATAGTTTATCATCATCATCATCATCATTTCAGCCGAAAGATGTCCACTGCTGGACATAGGCCTCCCCCAAGCACCACCACTTCGACCGGGTTTGTGCTTCCCGCATCCAGCGGATTCCTGCGGCCTTCACAAGGTCATCGGTCCACCTTGTTGGAGGCCTTCCAACTCTACGTCTTCCGAGAAGAATTGCTAAACTGAAGTGGCAGGGGGCATTTCTCGTAGAACAGATTGCCGATGAGGCCGAAAAGTTCTGGAGTGGCGACCGCGTACCGGAAGGCGTAAATAGTGTATGTGTAGAGTAAATAGGCCATGGAGGCCAATCTCAACGGAGATTAGCCATAGTCGCAGTAGATATTGTAGTGCTCAAGTGTGTGCGCAGACACAGGGGCACTCACTCTTCCCTCACTCTTATAGTCTAATGGGACGGTAATCCGACACGACTGGAGAGAGATCAGGCGTGGGTCCAACGGCTTAACGTTCATTCCGAGGCACGGGGGTATTACACTACCAACTTACAAACTCCTGGCTGTTACTAAAAAAATTCCAATAATAATTTTCCCGACCTGGGAAACGAACCCACGACCCCACGTTCAGCAGTCGCGTTTGCGACCATAAGACCAACAACGGCACCAATGACGCATATAGCGTTACCAATTCATATTTATATTGTGCTTGTCCTCTTTATCGTAACGAGGTATGCGCACAGCTCGAGGCTGATCTCGTTGATATTCCGTTGCGTCGTCAAACTCCACTTACAAATCATTTTAAGGTCCACGTTCGACTTCGTTCGTTTCGTAATTTTTTTTAGGGTGTATTTGTCGTTTGTGGCGAACGCAGTAGGATCACTGGTTGAATTTTGTTCGTAGTGAATAAAATACATACGTGTATGAATCCGAACGAGGAAAAAGGAGTACGTAAGGATCGCAGTTTCTGCCTACCCCCATGGAAAAACGCGTGAGGGTCGTGGGGTCTTTGGGACCGGTACTGCGGTCCGGGATTTCAACTATAAATACAAGAATGGTTTTTAGTCGTATTTTGGGGTCATAAATAGTCATCATCAGTCATATTACATTTGGCCCTGGGGGCACATTCTCAATACTTAACCTGCTTTACCCTTTCAACGCAATCCGTTCGGCGGTTTAAGCTGTGTGTTGATAGATGAGTCAGTCAGTAACGGTTGCCTTTTATATGTACAGATATATTGTATAATTAGTTTGTAGCCGCAACTTCGTCCGCGTTAAAGTTTTTGCTCCCCCAACCCTCCCCGTCTCATCGAATCGCCTGCCCGCCTGTCTCCGTATTCGTGACTTTTTTTTGCTCGGCTCCTAAAGGTCTAGCGTGATGTTATATAATCTTTAGCCTTCCTCTTTAAATGGGCTATCCAGAAGAGTTTGTTTGGTTGAAAGTGCTCATCTCTGGAATGCTTTTTTTTCAACATAAGCAATTTCAATTATCTTTTTCTTAAGTAGTATTCCTAATTGAATATGTAAATATACCATTACTAATTTAAAAAAAAACTTGTTAATATTCCACTGACAAAATTATACTTTTTTTTTGTAAATTTTAATACAAATATTAATGAAAAAATACCTCTTGAACTTCAAACGTCAATATCACAAAAGTAACTGGGTGTGGATTGTATACTTTACGCTTAATTACGTCTAGTTGTGTCATGTGTTTCAATTCCTGGAACCCAGATCCTTCATGGTGCTACAATGTTTTTCCAATTGGAGAACTATGCATAGAATTGGGAATCGAGATTAGTTGATGACCGTGTTACGAGTCAGGAGCAGGGAGTCAGTACAGAAATAGTAAGGTGGACGTACTCTCCCGGACGAACACTACCTCAAAGCGAACACTAACTAACAAAATTAAAGGAGATGGCTAAATAACTGCCCCCAGCAAGTATAGGAATCTCACATTAACTCATAATATTTAAATATTTATTCATGAATTTAGTTTTTAATAATTTCCTAGAACTTTCGTGAGCGGTTTAATATAAAAAGTATCTTAATTGCTTTTTAAGCTTTTTGATTGACATGACAAGGTCATGGGGAAATAATATAGTACTGCAAGGTAGGGAGGGGTCGAATCATTTTTCCAGAATGTCAAATAGACATATCATACATTCAAATACATGACATATCATAAGGCAAGCTGTTGCTATCAGGTATCAAAACGATATATTTTCTGAAACTAAGAAGTGGAAATCAGAGTTTTTGGCGCGAATCAATGGCGTCGCAGTCTTGTTTAGTTGCTTGTTATTGTGTTTTCAGCGCTCTCAACACGAAGAAGGGATTAACAATGTACACACATAACAGTATATCGTTATAAGGTAAGTAGGGGGTGATTCATCTGCCTAGCCTTTTCCCAACCATGTTGGTGTCGGCTTCCAGCCTAATCGGTTGAATCTGAGTACCAGTATTTTACATGGAGCGACTGCCTATCTGACTTCCACAACCCAGTTACTGAGTAATACGATACCCCTTGGTAAGACTGGTTGTCAGACTTTCGGGCTTCTGACGACTCTTAACGACTGTCTAAGGTCTACGAAAGACAGCCGGCACTAACAGCTAAACGTGCTTTCCGAATCACGGAAGGGTCTTGGTATGTAAAGATGTTCACCCATCCACGGACCACCCGCGGCAAGCGTACCTTAACCTGAACGATCAACCCGTGCGGCTATTACTTAGCCATAAGATTGTGATTGCTAGACATAAACCGGCTGGCGTTGTTAATATGATATTTCCGTTCATCCCGCGCCCCCCACAGCTTCCGTCGCACTGCCTGGCAATTCATGAAGTACCTCGTTGTTTTGCAGAGGTATTCATAAATTAATTTCATTCTCGGGGAGCTTGAGGGAATTTCTTTTCCCTTCGATATCCGCGGATACGGATATCCGGCACATCACTAGTACTCAATTACATAAAGTGTGTGATTAAAGTGCAGGTTTTCTTATGTTGTTTCCTTTCACCGAAATTCAGTGAGGGACAGACTTACAAAGTAGGTGTAATAAGAACAAAGTAACGGATGACGAGGTAATCACTAACTTCTCCATGTTGAATTTGAGCCACTCACCGCTTGTTCTTAAAACATATCCTACCTACGATAAAATATCAGGCTAATATTACCTTGATTCGAAAGTATTGAGCCACGCTGAGTAGATGTGGTATCCATTTCCCTATTTAATTTTTCCAACTGTGTTAAGTCCCAGAACGATAGCGGCCTGACTGCAGTTGAGCTTACTTGCTATTTTACGCGTGTTTAAATATGGGTTAGCGTCGACAAATACACATAATCTAGCAAGATCCAATTCAGGGAATCTACCTGACCTCTGCTTGTCCTGAACACTGTAGTTTCTGGAACGAAATTTAATAAACCACCTCTCGCATGTTGCTGCACTGGCGGCAACACCACTGAATACAGTCACTATGTTTCGACGTGCTTCAGCCGCGCTAAGACCCAAAGGAAACTCATATAATAGATCATACTGTATCTCAATCGAAACTTAAGTCATTTTTCTATTACTTTAATTGTAAACCGCTCTCAGATTAACTGTACTAGTACGCCGAAGTGTGCCCTTTATATACATTTCCTTAAATTTTTCTTGAACTTTCAAGAAAAATTGAAACGTTTCGTGAAAATGGCTCAATACTTTTGAAACTGTATTACTTTTTCCTAGTGGCACATCCACTGAAATGTGACTTGTTGAGCTTCCCCGTGAAAAGCAACGTGACCAGCTAACGCAACTATATTTCAGTACGCAATAGTTTGGAAGTTTCCGAAAAGAGAGACCTTAATAGTGTTTTCATTTACGTAAACAACTTTGAGCAATTTCAGTTTTTTCGTTAACATTTCGTCATCAGTCATAATATTGTTTGCGTCAGAGATATTGAAAGTTTTCCTTGGACAAAATTCGTTGGCTAATTTTCTTGTTGTTTTTTCATCTTTAAAGATTATTTCCTTACCTTAAAATAGATACACATAACTGAATAAAGAATACCAAAGGCATAATCCATTCGTAACTTTCCCACTGTTGGGATAGATGCCTCCCCCTGTGAGAGAAAGAGTGGGCTGTAATCCCAGTGATCGTAAATAGATGTCACATGTCTTTGATTTTATGGACTATGACATACCGGTTTCCTGACGATGTTTTCCTTTACCGTTTTACATGTAGTGGTGATGAAATAAATTACACATAGTAAAGCAACTCCCTGGGTTCGAACACACAACCTAAAACTCATAAGTGAAATACTTTATGAAGAAATATTTTTGAGCCCTACCTCTACCATAAAAATGAAACATAACCATGTTTTAGAAAGCAGCCGTAGGGTTTCAAACCCTTTAGGGTTAGGTCACGCAATACTCAAAGATAGGCGAACTGTAATATTACATTCACGCACACGCGTACGAGGGATGCTTTAATGAAAAGCTGTCACGTTTGGATTAAGGGAAACATTATGCTGTTGTAACTGTAACAACTGAGTAAAATACCATGTTTACTCAGTACATAATCGTCGTGAAATATTTCTAATAGTTTTGTTGACACTTCCCGTGTCTTAAGGGGTGGTTTTAACCTTAGACCGAAAGACGTCTACTGCTGGGCATAGCCCTCCTCCAATTTGAGGGGTCTACCATAATCGCCACGCTTGGCAGGCAGGTAGGCGATCGCAGTATGGTGGTAAAATGCATAGAGAACGCTACTGCTCCAGTAAGACAACATTGTCATACATTGCCTTCGATTTTATCGAGAAACGTTTCGACTCCAAATTTTAATTTTTGTTAAGTTATATACACATTTATATGATCATCATCATCTGCCTAGCCTTTTTCCCGACTATGTTGGGTTCGGCTTCTAGTCTAACCGGATGCAGCTTAGTAGGTACAAGTATTTTACATGGAGCGACTGCCTATCTGACCTCCACAACCCAGTTACTGGGTAATATGATACCCCTTTGCTAAGACTGTTTGTCAGACTTTCGGGCTTCTGACGACCCGTAACAAGTGTCTAAGATCTACGTAAGACAGCCGGGACCAACAGCTTAACGTGCTCTCCGAGGCACGGAAAGGTCTTGGTATGTAAATATGGTCTCTATATATTCACGTATATATAGAGCATATATTAAAATAATACTTCATACCAATGATTTGATTTTGACTGGCCTGTCAGTCTAGTGATTAGTGACCTTGACTGCTAAGACTGAGGTCGTGGGTTCGATTCCCACCCTGAACAAATCTTTGTGTGATGAGCACGATTATTTGTTCAGTATCTGGGTGTAATTTATCTATAATATGTATATATTTAGAAATATATAAGTATATTTACCAGTTGTCTGATTGCCATAGTACAGGCCCTGCCTAGTTTAGGATCACTCCTCGAAATCGCCAGAATTTGTGTATGTTTCGATTTCTATTGAAATATGCTACTATAGGCCTTTTGTTTTTGGACGGGAAATCATCAAATGACGTCTCCCGGTCTTGGGCAGAGTGGGAGGACGTGTCAGACTTTTACTGACTAAAACCCACCCGAGTTCCTTCAGTTGCCCATGTCCCAGGATCACGGTGTCTCTTTCGAACAATCTCGCGACCCTGGCAGGCATCGGTCCTGGCAGACCCCATCAGATCTGCTGACATCTCTTTGAGGCGCGCGTGAAACACTACGCGCCAATAAATCATTTATTCATAAAAGCAATACCTAGATGAGTATCAGATTGAATCTATAATATCAGGCTACTATAATTATACCTACCTTATTTTACCTACGTCGACTTTTCGTCCCTCTAGCGTTTCTATTTTTATGACTACTTGTTATAAAAATATCGATGTCTTAGTCGCCTTGACGACAGCGTCATGACAAGCTCGTTTTGTTTCGCTGTGAAAGGAAGTGCTGATTTCCTTTGTATTTATCACCAGCCTTTTATTTATAGCTTGTTCTGCGACGTTGAACTCTCTTTACTTAAGGAAAACGGAATAATGATATGAGAAATAATGATTGTAAGTAGACAGCAATAGCAGTGCCTCACACTAGTGATAAGAAGAACAACAAAAACAAACAATGAAAACAATTATGAACGTTTAATACTCTTTAAAATTATTGACCTATTATATCATAATTAAATCTGAAACAAAATCCCTCAACCAATTTAAATAATATCAGAATTTCATACGGACTTGGTATTATGGCGTGTGCTAGCTGACATATGGCGAATAATGCATGTTTTGTTTTATTATATTAATAACTTATACAATATTGTATAGAATCAAGTTCTTCTAACTTAACAGACAGCAGTGCTGCTGGGGAGTTTGTTCCGCCACTTCTTCTTCCCAGCCAAAGCACTAGGAAGTGTCGAAGGGCGGGCGTTTTGGGGGGACTGTCTTATGTGACTTTGACGTTCAAAAAGTGCTGACTCTCAGCCTAGTTTGAATAAATGACTTTTGATTTTGATTTTGATTAAAACTGTTCAGCTACCTGGCTGCTACCAAGGCATAAAGTAAAGTAAAGAAAAGTACAAAAGGAAAGTAAGTAAGGAAAGTATTTGTTATGGTCATAACTCTTGCTTGCAGTGTTGGTGCTTAAGACAATATTGACTCCTTAGCGCGCAAGATACCGGCCGCGACGGCGCAGTGCACCCCTGCCCTATGTTTCGTTGTTTGTAACCTGTACCAAATTATTTATGTCTTAACCAATAAATTTCAATGTCTTTGTTCGCGGGTCGTAGGAACAAGAATTAAGATGATGTTTTCTACCGAAATAAATGATTTTATTTTTGTAAGTAGATTTGTACAAACAGTTTAACACGTCAATAATATTTTAAAACTGGATGAAGTGGGCGTTTTCTATCTGAATTAACAACTGAGTAGAAACGTCAAAACAAACTCCGAGGTTACAATCCCTTGTAAAGTCCAGACATAATATTGGTCAGATGCAATTTTAAAGAAAAAACTTAAGTGAAAGTTTTGTTTTTGTTTATATTCATCAATGTTTATATTATATCTTGCCGTTTGCCTTGACAAGATATTGACTATGGAAATGCTCAGTGCAGCTAAAAGAAATCCCAGCCGTTACTGATGTTACGGATACCGTGCCGACAGTTCCAGACTTCTAGCGTCATTAAAAAACTTCTTCAGAAATTGAATCAGCCTATAATGTTTGATGAAAGAGACTTGTTGCGCCGACATCACTAATCTCTTTTATCGTTACTTTACCTTTAAGGGCGACCACTGAAAGACATCTTGTTATTATTCCACTGAAAGTTTAACGAAACTACAGCGTGGAATCAACAGCGCTCACCTCATTTTTTTATGCCTGAGTTTTTCCTTCGTTACAAATTAGTATTGGAATCAATGGGGGCTTTTTATGCGATTTGAATAAAGTATACTAACTCTGTTCAGTCATCTTCATCATTACAGCCGTAAAACATCTACTGTTGGACATAGGCCTCCGCCGAATTTGGAGGGGTTTGCCGTAATAGCCACGCTTCACAGGCAGGATTGCGATCGCAGTATGTTGGTAAAATGCATGGAGAGTGGTGTTACCCATTCTCTGGTAAGTCCCTTTGTCGCCTTTTACGACACCCACAGGAAGAAATGGGATGGTGCTTAACATTCAGTTAACACTGTCCAGTCAATTTAATGAAATCATCTGATTCCTGATAGGGAATATTGACATTTGATTCCTGATAGGGAATATTGACATTTGATTCCTGATAGGGAATATTGACATCTGATTCCTGATAGGGAATATTGACATCTGATTCCTGATAGGGAATATTGCTGAAAAATAACGTCTTCATGCCACCGATGTAGATGAGCTGCAACCAGGATAATGTAAAGGAAATTAAAACAAAATGGTTTCCGACATCAATATTTTATATTAAGTTATAAAATACATGAACCTTATTCCTACAGATTAGAAAAAGTCATACACATACAGATCGCTAACATTACCTTTTGCTTTCTGATCAAGTAATTTTCAATAAATACAAACCGGCCATGTTATCAAGGTCACAATAGCAATAACAAAAGAAGTTGGTACTTAATAACAAATAAAATACGAACGTCCAAATATAACACCAGATTTGGAGATTTCATTGTTCATACAACATAAGAAAACTTACATATAGGTACCTACCACATACCAACCAAAATAATAAGTATTAGTTTATATATTCAGTTCAACCGTAAGACGTCCACTGCTGGACTTAGGCCTCCCCCAATTTGGGGGGCTTTGCCATAATCGTCATGCTTGGCAGGCGGGTTGGCGATCGCAGTATGATGGTAAAATGCATAGAGAACGCTGCTGCCCATTCTCTAGTAAGTCCTTTAGTCGCCTTTTACGACACCCAAGGGAAGAAATGGGGTGGTGTTATTCTTACGTCCGGCACCACACGATACATATTATCTTTTAGTTATTTATTATCATCATCATCATTTCAGCCGTAAGACGTCCACTGCTGGACTTAGGCCTCTCCCAATTTGGGGGGCTTTGCCATAATCGCCACGCTTGGCAGGCGGGTTGGCAATCGCAGTATGGTGGTAAAATTAATAGAGAACGCTGCTACCCATTCTCTAGTAAGTCCCTTAGTCGCCTTTTACGACACCCACGGGAAGAAATGGGGTGGTGTTATTCTTTACGTGCGGCACAACACGGTACTGTCCTATTTATTATAGTTTATAAATATTATTAAGTTTATATTATTACCTATTAGTATTATACAGAGTAACTAATTACACATATTATTTCGGAAAACAGAATAAAAAACTCCGGACAAAATCGGACTCGAACACAAAGAGTTTCCGTACCACCGTACAATATTGAACACTACATTTTTTTGAAGACCTTTTGTTTCAATTTATTTGATGTTATACAAATCAATTTATTTATTTCAGAGAAATCTCCATAAAAGTAAGTAATACATAAAAATCATAAAAAAGTTAGCGTGTTAGTAACATAAATTGGACGTAAAAATTGTATTAGTATTGTTAGTCCCTATACCTAGTTCTAATGCCAATGGTTGTCCTTATCCAATGTTTCTGGAAAGGACAGTCAAAACGGGCAGCAATCACATTTAGGATGCTATTACACGTGCTCTAAATACAAGAAGTTCACTTTTTCTAGAGTTATATTTAAATCGCACAAGCCTCACACTGTGAAACCAAATTCCTTAATCCTCTGATTGTGGAGCTTAGCAATACCATGTCATCAGCATAACTAATATTGTTAACACACTTGTCATCAATGTAACAGCCGACGTGAGTGGTACTGAGCCTCTCAATCAGCTGATTTATATACAGATTAAACAAAAGTAGCGAACTTAACCCCCCTTGTCTCACTCCACATTCCAATTTATAGTCATCCGATAAAGTACCGGCCCATCGGTACACCGTACCATCTCACCTGATTTCTCTGATTTGAGTACCAGTACTTGAGAAGAGAGATTGCACCGGTACACCCGCGATTCCAAGCTTTTCCCATAGCACGTCGTGCTACGAGATCAAAAGCTTTTGACAAGTCATGGAAACACGCGTATAGCGGCGTCTCTGTGAAGTATTCGACAGTATGTTTCACGAAAAATATGGCGCTTTCTATCGACAGTCCAACTCTAAAACCGAATTGCGAATCCTGCAGGTCGACGTGCCTAATGAGAATACCAATTAACAAACCGTTAAGTACCCTAGCTGTTATTATGGCAAGTGAGATGGGTTGATAGTTAGCATTATCTGACGCATCAGCCGTCTTGTTTTTAACAATGGGCACCACAATTGTACGTAACAATGGCTCAGGTAAATAATAGTGGCACAAAAACAAGTTAAACATCATACTAAACACTCTTGATAAGTGAATCCCAGCATGCTTAAAGTATTCTATGCTGAGACCGTCGTGAAAAGGCGATTGTACTCGTTGCATGTGCTTAATAGAAGTAGAAACGCTTTTAGCTAAGTAATAGACACTCCGCCCAACAACTACTGCTGCGTCAGAAACAACACGCGACGACGGGTTCAACGTCGACTGCACCGTAAAATATTCCTTGAACAAGTTGGCAATCCTTTTTCTGATCATTCAATCTGCTGGTGTTTTTCCAGAAAGATTTAAAATTTATGGTCGAGACATTGGATGCAAGTAAGTCCATCTTTAATTTTTCTTGTCTCTCCTGACACCATTTTAATTTAGCCTTGAATGCTTTCCGTGATTATAACATATTATTAATACCATTTTTTGGTTTTCCCGCCAAAAACCACATCCTAAAACTAAAACATGTTATAGCGGCAATAGACATACAGGCATACATACTCACTGAAAATGTCAACTGTCTACCTATTACTGTTATGAGATACAACCCGCTGGCAGACAGACGGACGGATCGCGGATGCTTAATAATAGGGTTCTGTGGATACAGAACCCTAAAAACACCTTTTTTATGGGGAAGTTGAATTAAAATCACAAAGTTTTAAAGCAAAGATGATTAGTTTGATAGTTTTGCTGCCGGACGGTTTATGAGGTAGGAAATGAAATGTCATCACATTCGAACTGTCAAGGAGATTCAGAACCACTCTTCAAATATTAACACAAAGGTTCTTTGTTCCGGAAGAAATCACTTGAATGACAGACGCGGAACTATTAACGGTTAAGCCTACAAGCGTTTTATAACCCGGTACGCAAGGGACCTCGGGGTTCCGAGGGGAACTAATAGGTTAATAAATATCTTGGTGTCGTGATATCATCACATGCCTAGCCGGTTCCCAACTATGTTGGGGTCGGCTTCCAGTCTGAATGGATGCAGCTGAGAACCAGTATGTTACATGGAGCGACGGCCTATCTGACCTCCACAACCCAGTTATTGGGTAATACGAAAGACATCCGGAACGTTGGTTCCTGATGTCTATGGCTTAACGTGCTTTCCGAGGCACGAAAGGGTCTTAGTATGTAAAGATGGTTACCCATCCACGGACCAACCGCGGCAAGCGTAGCTTAACCTGGATGTCTTGATATGTCACCCCTTAATTACCCAGGTACATCTACACGACGGTTCGCTAGTACATCACAAATTCATAATTCATTCATTTGTAAATCAGTTCAATAATTACGGTACCTATACAGACTTAATGTTATGGATTACCTACCTAAATAAATGTTTTTCTAACCTTCACCGTGAAATGACTAGAATGGATAAGAAGTTTTTTTGAAGAGATTGAGCAGTGTCGACAATTATGAGCAGAATAAATAGTAAAATGGAGATTGAATGACAAACAGTCCAATAAAACAAGACTGCACGATGTAATGTTTCATCTTATAAGTACATATCTTAATCTTTGTATTATTTACTGATAATTTCCAGTACTAAATTATATAGTTCACCAGACCGTATTTCGGCCACGGCGGCCAATCTCAACAGAGACTAGCCATCGGTGCGGGAGATATAATAGTGCAAAAATGTGTGCGCAGACACAGGGGCACTCGCTGTTCCCTCACTCTCATAGTCCGATGGGACGGCAATCTGACACAACCGGAGAGAGATCAGGCGTAGGACCAATGGCTTAACGTGCTTTCCGAGGCACGGGGGTATCACACCGCCAACTTCCAAACTCCGGGCTGTTACCAAGAAACTCTTAATAAAAAAACCCAGTAACACTTTGCCAGACCTGGGAATCAAACCCAGGACCCCACGCTCGGCAGCCGCGCTTACGACCACGAGACCAACGGGGCAGTCAGGTACTAAATTACAATTGTCTCGGAACACATTAAATCTTAATAAACCTATTCCTATTATTTCTAAAAATGGTATATCCATATCAATTTAACATATGGTAGCAAATTGATTTCTATAAAAAATGGACTAGAAAAGTAAGAACTAACAGGACATATATTGGAAATCCACAAATACATGCATTTAGTCATTTACATAACTATATTATGAACACCAATACAATTGACACACCACCATGTATAGAGTTAGTATTGAGGATATTAGGAGAACGGCTGGTTGGACTGGGGAGTCAACAATTTTCGCTAAATTTTATAATAGACCTATAATAGATAATAGAAGCTTCTCTCAAGCAATTTTTTGTACTAAAAACGATTAAGTACATAATTATGTGTAATTATTTTTTTATGTTGATTGTTTTGGTTTATTTGATAAGATTACTAAACTTTTGAAATTGTTTTATTTTTTCTGAAAAATAACTAATAGTATGTTATTTTTTCAATAAATGTTTATTGATTTTACAACTGGTCTTTGAACATCTACACTTGTATTCCTATCATCATCGAGGACTAGACAACAACGAGTATAATTGAATAGTCAAACGAACTTACCTGTAAGTGAAGTTCGACGGTAAATTATACGAAGTTGTTGTCTCGTCCGAAGATGATGAGTCCCCCCCGACCCAGATATTCCATGCTATCGTTTCATAAGCATGGACCCTATGTTGTAAAACCAATAAAGTTGCTATAAACTTAATGAAGATAGTTCCACAGAGGCGGCAGCACATGTACGGATGCGTTCTGATTTGCTTATTCCTTCAAAATTATGTGACGCCAGCGACTGACAGGCCGGAACTACTTCGCCCGCGTTAAATTTCTTGTTCCCCCGACCCTTCCCGTCGCGTCGAATCGCCGACCCGAGCGGTTTTTACCGTTTTTGCAACATTTTTCATTACTGCTCCGCTCCTCTTAATTGTAGCATGATGTTATATAGCCTATAGCTTTTCTCGATAAATAGACTACCTAACACAAAAACAATTTTTCAATTCGGACCAGTAGTTCCTGAGATTACCGCGTTCAATCAAACAAACAAACTCTTCAGCTTTATAATATTAGTATAGATTATTATGTCTATTTTGATTTATTAAAATGTATCTTATCTATATGCGTAATTCGGTGCCGTATCTACTGAACCTCCACTATTTCCGACATAAGTCGGGGATAGTGGAGGTTCAGTAGAGACTTTGTTTTATTATTATAACAAAGTAAGAAAGTTTACATTGTAAGTCGATTTTTTAAGCTCACTTTTGTAGGTACCTTAACTAAATAGTAATTTTTCTCGAAATCTAACACGAGCACAAAAGTGCTCACAATGGTACCCAAAATTGGTAAAAATATTTAAATGAGATACGTAATTAACACGTTAACTGCCATGTCGGACTATGTGTCCGACACTTTTTAATCAATAATCGACATAAAGTCAAATAACACTCAGTACATTTTTGACTTTTTCTGATTTTACCCATGACAGTTGACGTGTTAATCAAATTAATGCCATCTCTCTTATCCTATTATTATCCATACGACGTAATAATAGCCACGCTCCTTACTACATATTAATATACTCACTAGTTCGCAATCACATATGTAGCCTTGCGAATTACGAGGAATAAATTAGGCGCCTTGATTATAGAATTGCGTGTGTTCCCCTTTAAAAAATGTTTAATTAAAACTATTCCTTATTATAAGTATCGTCACGAAACATGAACATTAGATAAGATACTAATACATATCTACCATTATAATACAGTAAATAAGATTCCCTAATCGCTATCACACCATCAAGAAGAATAGTGTGTCCGCTGGCCGGTGTTCAGTCAAACATGTGCTACCTGAAACAAACAAAACAACAATTATTTCATGGAACGTAAAAGTAGATAATAGGTATTGAGAGCAGTGGTGACCTAGTGGTAGGTAGGTTCGAACCCAAGCAGGCGCTTCACTTAATGTAAAAATAGTTTCATCACTGCTGCTCTCAAAACGGTGAAGGAAAACTTCGTGAGGAAACCGGCATGTCTTAGAGCCACAAATTCGAGGACATGTGGAATTTACCAACCCGCACTAGGCCTGCTCCCTCTCACCGAGAGAAGGCCTGTGTCCCCGCAGTGGGAATGTTATAGACTGATGATGAGGAAAAGTAGATACTTAGATGCGTTTCAAACCCGAGTCACATAACTGAGTCATTTACCGACACTGCATTTTTTTTTCCATAAAATTGAAGCAACAATTGATTGGAAATATCTAAGCAACGCGTACAATCGTTGCACAATACAACTTAGTTGCTTTGTTTTTTTGTGGGTGGGAAATCATCAATTGACGTGTCCTGCTCTGGGCGGAGCGGAACAGGATATAACTATATATTTTGGGAATATTTCAAGCGTCTACTTGTTGGCGTTAGCAATATCGAAAAAACGAGTATAAAATCACGTTTGTTGTATGGGAGTCCCCTTTTTTATGGATGGGAAATCATCAAATGACGTCTCTCACTCTGGGTGGAGCAGAAGGGCGTGTCAGACTTTTACTGACTACAACCCACCCGTGTTCCTTCAGTTGCCCATATGCCAGGGCCGCGTTATCTCTTTCGAACAAATTTCGCGGCCCTGGCATGCTTTAAAAGTCTGGTGTATCTATAAACAGTACGTGCCTGCTATAAAATCGCATTCAATTCTAGCATGTCAATTTTCTATCGCTCAAAGTTTGAAAAACTTCAGAAGACGGCGAGTCAAATGAAATATTTGACAGCGCAAATAAATGCTTAAATCAGTTATTACACTGTGTGAAAATGGAGTAACTTTTGCATGCAATAACCGCCATACCATTGCAGAATTTAAGTAGAAGTCGCAAGCAATTATTAATCGCAAAATTTGCATTGAATTATTGTATGCAATTTTATGAAAGGTTAAACATTATTTCCGTCATTGCTGAACCCATCGTGAATAAGTCCATAAGTCTGCAGTCTTCATTCCATGGGCCTACACCAGTTTCAATTAAATAATAGAATATATACTTAATTAAATTCGTAAATACCTAGTGTAATGAATATACTTACAGTGTCAGTATTTAGTTCATTGCCATTGGATCCAAATGGAATACATTAAAAAAATCCCTATAATTTTGTATTCGTTGAGCCCTGCTCCCATACCTTTTTCGAACCATAATTGTACCTTGGGAAACCCAAACATACTGGAATCGCATTATTCTGGCAGCAATGCGCACCTTTTGTAGCAAAATATATGTACGCATCTTCAGCTTTTCTCTTATATAAAATATTCTTGGCGCTGCGCATACTCCCAGCAACGCAGTTGTGATGCCCCTCCACCTTCGCCAGGTTTTAATTAACAGCTCGGCATGTGATTTCGACAACAAGGTTACTTGAATCAACCTATGTAGTGAAGGCTCCCCGGTTGGTGACACTGGTCTTGATAAATTACCGATTCGTTCAGCGTGTTCAATAACTATAACATTTGATAAACCTAAAAAGACTGTTAAATTAATGACAATTTGTAGAACGACCTCTCCGATTACTTCTGGTATGTTTCCGATTAACACTTGATTCCTAAAATCTGTTTGTTGTCTCTGCATAGTGATTTGTTTTAATTCTTCAGCGCAGGAGTGGTTGGTACGATAGATAGATGAAAGGTCCTCTTCTAGTTCCACGACACTACACAACACTGCAGATTTCTCTCACAACTCGCGAATCGAATCACAACAGTGTAATATTTCTGGTTCCGGTAAACACGTCCGCGGTTGGAGGCTGACTAAAATGGAACTGGAGGTGCATCTGAATCCCACGCCGAAAACTGAACTGATCGATAGACTCGCGCAAGCGCCAGTCCAAATATGATAGGCCCACTTGACAACAATTTCTATGTTAAAATACATACAAATACATTGTTTCGTCTCATCATCCATTTGCCACGAACCCCGATTAAATCTTACCCCATTTCCACGAAAACAGTCATTCTAGCCGGCTATATGTGGCAAGGTACAGTCAGCAAGAAAAAGATATAACGTATTTGTTCAAAATTAAATTCGCCATAATAAAATGTAAATCTAAGGACGTCGGACAGATTCTGTTATTTTAAGTTTAAGTAAATATACAACGTATATAAGTTACTTTAAAAGCCCGAATATTGATTAATCTTAAGTTTTACCAGTAAATCTTTTACTTTTTTTTTTAAGGATTTACCAACACGAATCGATAAATGTAAAAAGATATAAAAACCGGCCAAGTGCGTTTGTTGCATGGGAATCCCCGTTAAATATTTGTTTTATTTTAATTTAATTATTTATTTTTAAACTGAATATATAAATACATATTTTGTGAATATTTCAAGCGTTTACTTGTTGGCGTTATGAATATCGAGCAAAAATGAGCAGAAAAATCACGTTTGTTGTATGGGAGTCCCCCTTTTTTTGTGGATGGGAAATCATCAAAGTCATCAAATGACGTCTCCCACTCTGGGTGGAGCAGAAGGGCGTGTCAGACTTTTACTGACTAAACCACCCGCGTTCCTTCAGTTGCCCATATGCCAGGGCAACGGTACCTCTTTCGAACTAATCTCGCGACCCTGGCAGGCATCGGTCCTAGCAGACCCCTTCAGTTCGCTGACATCTCTTTGAGGAGCACATGGAACACTACACGGCCGTTGACACGGACCTGGTCCTTACCGGGCCGAGAGCTCCCCATTGCTCGCCACCCGCCAGCCCGTGCCTACGGTAGCCGGGAGTCCGCAATCGACTCCCGACGCCCAGGGCGTCTCCTCCTGCGGCGGCTAGGGGCGTGAGGGCGCATAGCTTGCCTCTACCTCACGCGCCCCGCCTCCTCCTTCGTGAGCATTACTGCTTCGCAAAAGGAGGTGACGGCTTCCCATGCCCTCTCGCTCCGTACCATGGCTGCTTCCCATGCCCTCTCGCTCCGTACCATGGCTTGCACCAGGGCCGGACGCGAGAGGTCGCCGCCGCCTATCACCTCCAAGAGGACACGGTGGTGCTCCGCCCAGGCAGGGCACACCTCCACCGTATGCTCCACCATGTCCTCCAGACGATCCATAAAGTGGTAACACCCGGGCGATTCCTCCCGCTTTATCCTGAACAGGAACCCCCCGAAGCACCCATGCCCGGTGAGGACCAGTGTTAGGCGGAAAGTAAGGGTGCCGTGGCGCCTTTGAGGAGTGGATAGAGCCACTCCTCAAAGAGGGGACTTACCGCCGCAATTGTGGCGTGCCCAATGGGAGTCCCCTTAATGATTTATTTTATTCTGTTTTAGTGATTGTTGTTATAGCGGCAACAGTAATATATCATCTGTGAAAATTTCAACTGTCTAACTATCAACCTCACACCGAGAGGAGGCCTGTTTCCCAGCAATGGGAACATTATAGGCTGTTGATGGTGAACTATCACGGTACATGAGATACAGCTTGGTGACAGACAGATTGACGGACGGACTGCAGAGTCTTAGTCATAGGGTCCTGTTTAACCCTTTGAGTACGGAACCTCAAAAAGGAACGATTTTATCGGGCTTTTACTATTGGATAGTAGTATTTGCTAGGTTTTACCAGTGACGGTTGGTAAATGTTGGTTCTCGGAATAAAACAATGAGCACTTCTCAATATAACAAAAAAACAATGTAACAGAAAAAATCTAATAATTTTAAAAACTTATTTAACATATCGGTGATGATGATGAATAATGACTTTGAATGATTCATCATTTCAGCCGTAAGACGTCCACTGCTGGACTTAGGTCTCCCCCAAATTGGGGGGCCTTGCCATAATCGTCACGTTTGGCAGGCGGGTTGGCGATCGCAGTATGGTGGTAAAATGCATAGAGAACGCTGCTGCCCATTCTTTAGTAAGTCCCTTAGTCGCCTTTTACGACACCCACGGGAATAAATGGGGTGGTGTTATTCTTTACGTCCGGCACCACACGGTAAACAACGGTAATGATTCAGTTGTGAAAAAATCTGTAATTTACAGAATTTTACTCGATAACATAAAATATGCTCCATGTTAGACTAGTGGCCGACAGCTGACCGGTTATATGTTGATGCACGGTCCGCGCACGAGTACCTAGTGAAAAGACCGCCCCACCAAGCTGCTCCTTAAAACGAAGTAGAAGAAGGAAGAAAGTAAGACGAAGAGGTATTTTTTGTTTATTTATTTATTTTATTATTTATTATAATCGTTGAAGTTCCATTGCATAAAAAAATAAATCAGACGCAGTTGTAAGAAGTTGGCAAGAGAAAAAAAGGCTGCCTGCCCAGGCAGCCTTTTTTTCCTAGGGTGCTGCGGCGCGTGCAGCGCTGCAGCACCCTAGGCCACGCGTCTGCACCAGGGCGCCGCAGCCGTCAAGTTCACGTCACAAAGTGACAGACAATTTTAATTGGCAGTCCTTTTTTAATTTGGAAATATTTTAATCAGTGTAAATAGTTACTTACGTGTATTTGTGTGATTAGTGTTTATTATTTTAGGTAACTCTGTATAAATAAACATATGCAAAATGTCGGCTTTAGCAACGCTGGTAGTGCCAGTCAACCTGCCACATCGCTCGATGTCCAGGTGAGATGTCTCCATTGCTCCCAGCCACGGTACTTTAAAGGCAAACGGGGTTTGCCTTTAAAGTATATACACTGATACACTTTGACAAGGTTTACAAACTCATACTTATAGTGTACCTTTGTGCCCCCAGCCACATACACAACATCAACAACTTCAGATCAAAGTTTGTGGAAAACGTTGGCGAAATTCAAAAATGTTTCTACCCTGGTAATAAAGAGAGTTCCCCGAGGCGCAAGACGATCTGTTGCACTGAGTTTGGCACGACATCTCCGTCTTGTGATTCTGGAGAACTCAGAAAGTGCCTGCCTAATTTTCGATACCAAATTCCCTCCATTTAGTAACACATTTCAAAAAGGCTTATGTTCACATGTGGAATCCAAACTAAGTAAAGGTGACATCAGAGGCGTGGCCAGGCTACTCTTAATCAGCGATGTGGTGGCGCCTTACTCTCTAGAAATACTATCAGCTCTAGAGAGTAAACACCCTTCGCCTGCGGATTGTCTCACCTTCCCCGATCCCCCCGAACCTGACCTAATTTCAACTTTCTTTAGCATTTCCACCAGTTGAATGCAGCCGTGAGCTGCGAAGTGGTTCTGCCGGTGGCCTCGACGGCCTGACTCCACAATATTTAAAGAATCTTTTGTGTTCAGGTGCCGGGAAAGCTGGTGAGTCGCTTTTGGAGGAGCTTGCGGCCCTGATCAACCTCATGCTTAACGGCGGTGTTAACGAGGCTATCGTCGACGTTTTGTACGGCGCCAACCTATGTGCCCCGTGCAATAAGGACGCCGCATCGCCGTTGGCTGTACGTACAGGCGTACGGCAGCCTAACTGTGTTGTCAGATATACAGCCAAAAACTTACAGCAAATTTCCGGACCCTGCAGCTAGGCTTTGTCTCGAAAGGGGGCTGTGAAGCTGCCGTACACACCCTTTCCACATTTGCAAACTGTAACAAATGTGAGGTCATCCTCAAGATTGACGTTAATATATATATGTAATTTCTTTATTTAGACAACAAAGATCCATAGTGTTAATGTGATAATAACTTAAAGCTAGTGTTAGTAGTACATTATTATTATTATTATTACTGAACTTTCAAAGTTCAAGCATTTTGCAAAGAAGATGACCAAGAAAAATACGAATTTCTCACCTGGCCATCCTCCTCACAAGATGCCTCAATATGGGAGAATAAAAACTCTCTGATACTGTTTTCAGAATGTGTGTTAATGTGTGTGAATCTGTGTTAAGAACGCCTTTAATTCTGTTAACAACGACACTTTGTTGGCTGAAGTCAAAAAAGAACTACCCAAAATTCATGGTTTTATGTGGCAATGTTACAGGTACCCTTTCAAATTATTGTACAAGGACAATGTTTTGGATTTTGATGTTAGGAGATGAGGCACCATTTTGAAAGACCTACAACTGCTGAAACAGCAATTTAAGTCTTTTGGCGTGGACCTTAACCCATCAAAGTGTGATCTTTCTGACATTACCGACAGACAACTGACATTGGATAAAGGATGGGTGTCAATAACACATATTATGTGTTACGTACAAGCGCACTGGACCAACACTTTTGTATTAATATGTTATTGTTAACAACATGTTAAATCATATATGTAAAGAATAAAGTGTTGCGAGATTGCGCTGATCTATAAATAAAAGTAAAAACTACAAAAATTATGAATTTTTGAAGAAATTTCCCAAAATATCCTATTTCATACTAAAAAAAAAACAAAAATTTTTTTGAAAGGTAATATATATTATGCAAAATGCACAGAGTCGGTAGTCTAGCATTGAAATAATGTAGCAATAGGGCTCCGTGGAATTATTTTATTTTTCGTGATTTATAGGGGAAATTACTTAGGTTATCGACACCTATCCTTTAATGCATTAGCCACAAATCAAAATTCTAGAAAAAAATCACTGCATCTCCTAGGTTCCCCAATTTTAGAAGACAGCTTTTCTCAATTCATTAACGACAAAATTAAAAATCACAACGACTTTTCGGACAGGGTTTCCAAAATAAATTTACATTCGGCTTTCGCTCTGTTCATACTGTTGTTTTCGCCAAAATTATATGTATTTTCTTCGCTCTTCCCATGGAAGCAGCCACAACTCTTGGACAAAATTGACCAAATTATTCGCAGCACACTAACATCCATTTTAAATGTGGCATTATATGACCTAACGTGGCTTCAAGCCAATCTACCCATCCGCTTTGGTGGTGTCGTTGTCCGTAAAATGACTAGTATTAGCTTACTGGTGTTCCTGTTCTCTGTACATACCACTGAAAAGTTGAACGGGAAAATTTTAGCTCTTTTCCTGGTTGACTCAGAGTTGCAGTGCTTAACCGATGCAGTGAATGCCTGGAAAATGACTTGCCCGGATACAGATCGATCCGCGAACCCATCTTACCAGTGACAGTAGGATGAGCTGCTCTGCAGGTTGGTATTGAATAATCTTATAAATACGTCCACCAGTATTGCGGTTGTAGTTAGTAGTTGTAGTAGTTAGATACTGCTGAGCGTGCCCGCCTTTCGGCTGTGGGCGAGTGGGAGTCGGGCCTCTGGCTTCAGGTGCTACCGTCACCCAACATACGCACTATGCTGAGTGACACAACCTTTTGGCTTGCTACTTGCCTGCGTTTGGGCGCTCTTTGCATCGCTGCCAACCGATGAAGGTGTCGACTAGCTCAGACACCATGCCCTATCCTGCAGTAGGAGCGCAGCCGGATAGCACGGCACGCCAGCATCAATGACATCATCCGTCGTGCTCTTGTTATCGCCGGGGTGCTAGCTGTTCTAGAACCCAATGGCTTGGCACGCGACGATGGAAAGAGACCAGATGGAATGACCTAATGCCTTGGAAGTTAGGTCGGCCTTTGGTGTGGAATGCAACATGTGTCGACTCGCTTGCGCCATCCCATCTTCTTAGCACGGCGGGCTGTGCTGGAGCGGCTGCTGCAGTGCAGAAAACCTCAAACGGCGCAAGTATTAAAACGTAGCAGACTGCCACGAGTACGACACCATACGCCAAACACGTTCTGACATGTTTATTTCAACATTTACTTGTGTCGTGTCTTTGAGACAAATCCTAAGATTTACTAAGTTCGAAATAAACGATGATCATAGAACGGTTCGACCTTTTACCATTAAGAGTTGGTAAATCTTAGGTTTTACTGGAAAATCATATTTACCGTAGTCGTTCTTTTACAGTATAATGCACGTTCCGTGTGGAGTCGGACGTAAAGAATATCACCATCCTATTTCTTCCCGTAGGTGACATAAAGGCGACTAACTTACTAGAGAATAAGCAGCAGCGCTCTCTATGCATTTTAACATTCTGCGATCGCCAACACGCCTGCCAAGCGTGGCGATTATGGCAAACCGCTTCAGATTGGAGGAGGCTTATGTCCAGCAGTGGAAGTATTTCGGCTGAAATGATGATGATGATGATGAAATATACAAGGTTGAAATAGAATAACTGGCTGTACTGTACCCACGTGTTGGGTATCGATATTTTTTTATTTTTTTTAACCTAAAAAGTACTAGAGGCATGGACTGTACTTCAGTCTCTGAAACCAGATACCAGGTCGACAGTCGATACATCGCGGCGCGGAAGTGTATGTACAAAAACGCCACTATGTCTGTCCGACTCCAGGACCAGACTTCGAAAACTTTCATTCTGTAGTGTGATGGCAGACGTTTTCTCTCCGGAACTGACACCGCGGCACTGGAGGATGTCTTCAAGGTTTAATGTTTCAATTACAGGCAACTGTCTTTCATGGATAACTCATTTGCCTAGCCGTGTAACAATTAATAATGTTAGTCTTTGAGTTTCCGTTTTAACCGGATTCAGATGAATACCAGTATTTTACATGAAATTACTACTTATCTGACCTCCACAACCCAGTTACTGGGTAGTACGAAACCGCTTGGTAAGACTGGTTGTCAGACTTCGGGAGTTGGACTGACGGGCTTATGACTATCCGTAACGACTGATGAAGGTCAGTAGATCGTTGGTATTTGATTGTCCTCCTAGCAGGGAGGACAACCAAATACCAATGATTTGACATGATTTCCGCGACACAGACATTTAGATTTTTAATGGATGGTTACCCATTCACGGACCCAATCCGGCCACCGTAGCTTAAACTGCGATCGAATCATGCGGCTGTCAATATTTACCCACTTGCCCCTCCCCACAAACCCCGCGATTCATTTATGCTCTCTTCTAAGTCGCGTTCTTCATTGAGAGAAAGAAAGAAAGAATACCGTTTATTTTAGTTTATTGCTGAAGGTCGTGACCCTGACGGGCCTTCCATCCTGGCTTTATGAATGATGTTCTTCCATTTCGTTTGGTTCTCGGCTTCTCTCATGGCCGTCGTAACAGCGAGTCCAGTGATGGCGGTTACTTGGTCAGACCAGTGGTTAGGTGGCCGGCCGCGAGGTCTTTTCCCATCGACCTTGCCCATCACCACCAACTTTTCAAGGTTATCCGGTTCCCGACGGACAATATGACAAAGGTAACTGAGAATCCTCTCCACCATCCATCCGTCCATCTCTGCTACATGAAAATAATTCTTCCAATGGTTTGGGTGGCTACTCTAACCGTGGGGAAACTACTCGCTCTTCAGAACAACAAATATCCTGCCTAGGGAAGATGTGTACGAAACATGGACGCTGATAGTTGGCCTGGTCCAAAAGTAGTGTCACGGTGCCGGTCACCGCACTTTGGACCGAGGTTTCTTTGTAGGATAAGATTCAGAAGGAGTTTTTTTTGGAAAAGAACATAAGTCATCGACATAACCTGCAAAGCTGAAATAGCAATGGGCCGGTCATGGTTTCCAAAGGGCCGAAAGCTGGAGCAGATGAGTCCTAGAGTGGAGCGTATTGAAGAACGCTCCCAGACACAACAACCGAGGACCGTGTAGATAATCCGATGTTGATACGCAAATGAGTAACCTTGGATTATGCAAGTTTAACCACTTGCATGATAAAACAATTAAAGTTATTATAAAACGTAAAATGGTTACATTGAATATGGATTTGAATTATTTACAAGCGTTATGTCTATACAACATATGGATTGAAGAAAAACTTAAAGAAACTAAAACCTCTTTTGGGGGTTCCCTTGATTTTGATGAAATAATTTACGTTAGCGGAAATGGGAAATATCGAAGGCTGAATAAGTTAGTACGGGGAGAATATTCTCTAACTCCTTAATATTAAAATAATAATCCTACTAATATTATAAACACGAAAGTTTGTATGTATGGATGTATGGATGTCTGGATGTGTGGATGTTTGTTCTTCTTTCACGAAAAAACTACTGATCCGATTTAGATGAAATTTCGCACATAGATATTTTATAACCTGGAATAACACATAGGGTACTTTTTATCTCGGTAGTATGTTCCCGCGGGATAATTTCCGACCTCCACGCGGGCGAAGCCGCTGGCAAAAGCTAGTATTAAAATAATAATATAATATAACATCACGCCTTGTTTTTCCGAAGAGTTGGGCGAAACTGTACCTTTATATATACCTACCCTACATTTCGCCAGTTATGTATGTCCCATGTGATATGGGACGGGTCTACTGCCATTAACCGGGCAGAAAGCCAAACGCCGTGCTGCTACTAGAAATTCCAGAAAGAAAAAGCTAATATGTCTTTTCCTGACTTGGGAATCGAACCCAAGACCTTATGCTCAACAATAGCGCTTGCGACCCCTAAAACAACGAGGCAGTCAAGTAATATTAATATTATACAAGAAATATTAGAAACTAGCTGACCCGACAAACGTTGTCCTGTCTCTTTGATGATATTTGAGCACGCATTCTGTCAGTTCTATGTCAAATGTCATAAAGTTACATTAAAAAAGTTTACATTGTCCTATTATATGGTTGTTAAGTATTTTTAAATAAGTGTTCTTAAATTTTCTAATTTCCCGCGCACTTTTTTAATTTTTTTTCTTTCATACGAACCTTCTCCTAACAATTACAAACACAACAACAAAAAAAAAAGTGAAATCGGTCCAGCCGTTCACGCGTGATGTCGTGACCAAGGGAAATAGGGATTCATTTTTATATATATAGATTATTTAAAAGTAACAGAAGATAGATTTGTTTGTGGACTGTACGTGAGCCGGGCCTCCCTCTCCGTACCTTATTTACCAACAATAACTATCGTACCTTCGCACTCTACCTATCACTGAATTTCCTCCTGTTATGCCCGAGGGCGGCTTATGGACATACTATGAAGGCAAACGGCAGACTTTTGGTGCGTTAAAACTGCGAGTCAAAAAGAATACATTCATAATAGTAGGTTTATTTATTATTGTTTTTCCGTCGTCGTCTAAATCATAAGGCGCAAAGAAAGATCATTTTGATCTTAGTAGACTTGTTTTTTACCATATTGCACTGGATGCGACTACACACTGTGGGTGGTCGCGTCCAGGGCTTGCCATAAAACTGGCACTCCTTTGCGATCCCACTTTTTGATTTTCTTTGTATGTACTAACAATAGATTTATAAGGTTTTTTGTGTTACTAACAACAATATGGACAGTGTCTGAAATAAACGTCTTAAATTAAAATTAAATATTAGGCGGTTCATATAAAGGCACGTCACTATTGCGGCGGTAAGTCCCCTCTTTGAGGAGTGGATAGAGAGGCGCCACGGCGTCCTCACCTTCCGCAGGTCCTCACCGGGCATTGCTGCTTCAGGAGATTCCTATTCAGGATAAGGCGGGAGGAAACGCCCAAGTGTTTCCATTGCGTAGATCGCCTGGAAGACACGGTGGAGCATACGGAGGAGGTGTGCCCTGCCTGGGCGGAGCACCACTGTGTCCTCGTGGAGACGATCGGCGGCGGCGATCTCTTGCGTCCGGCCCCTTTACAAGCCATGGTACGGAGCGAGAGGGCATGGGAAGTTGTCACCTCCTTCTGTGAAACAGTAAGCTCGCAAAGGAGACGGTGGAGCGCGTGTGGGAGAAGCAGCCGCTGCGCCCTCATGCCCCTAGCCGCCGTAGGAGGAAACCCCCGCGCGTCGGGAGTCAATCGCGGACTCCTGGCCGGCGAGCTTGCGGGCGGCGAGAAATGGGTAGCTCGCCGCCCGGTAAGAACCAGGCCCGTGTCGACGGTGCGTAGTGTTCCTCGCGCGCCTCAAAGAGATGTCAGCATAACTGAAGGGGTCCTCTAGGCCCGATGCCTACCAGGGTCGCGAGATTAGTTCGAAAGAGCTACCGTGATCCTGGTGGGTTTTAGTCAGTAAAAGTCTGACACGCCTTCCCGCTCCGCCCAGAGCGGGAAACGTCATTTGATGATTTCCCACCCACAAAAAGAGGTTGACCATGTAATGAAAAAATGAAAAACGAATTAAATTAAATTCTGATAAAAACAAAACTACTAACTTATACACTTATGTACTGCTAATAATTTCAATGTTAAATTTAATCGAATTTAGAATCTATTTATTTCTGACATTTAAAACTAATATTTATTAAACATTTTGTTTGCCATGTAGTTCTAAATGAATTCATTTGGTTTTATTTTTTATTAACTGTGATAGTATTAAATAAACAATAATATTTATGATTAGTTGCTGCCCGTGGCTTCGCCCACGTGGATATTGGAAATTATCCCACGGGAACGTGCTCCCGGAACAAAAAGTAGCCTATGTTACTTCTTATAACACCAACTAGGTACTACATGCCAAACGGACCGATTTCAAAATCTGTCCATATAAGAGTGCATACAATGAATGTCGTATTACCTTTTCATCATCAGCCTATAGCAGTCCACTGCTGGACATAGGCCTCTCCAATTGCACGCCATTCTGCTCAATTCTCGGCAACTCTCATCCAGCTGCTACCAACCACCCTGCGAAGATCTTCGCTCCACCTACCTTACGTTGCCGATTCGCGGTCTCCACTCAAGAACACGTCTACCCCAATGGTTAAAGGTTCTACGGCTAATGTGGCCGGCACATTGCCACTTCAGCTTGCTAATCCTATGAGCTATGTCGACTACTTTATTTCTCCTTTGTATTACCTTTTAGCTGAATTTAATTTATTCTTTAATGCACGTAATACAATGAATACAAAATCAATATTAAGTGGAGTCATCATCATCATTCATCATTTCAGCCGAAAGACGTCCACTGCTGGACATAGGCCTCCCCCAAGCTCCGCCACTTCGACCGGTTTTGTGCTTCCCGCATCCAGCGGGTTCCTGCGGCCTTCACAAGGTCATCGGTCCACCTTGTTGGAGGCCTTCCAACTCTACGTCTTCCGGTACGCGGTCGCCACTCCAGAACCTTTCGGCCCCATCGGCCATCTGTTCTGCGAGCAATGTGCCCTGCCCACTGCCACTTCAGTTTAGCAATTCTTCGGGCTATGTCGGTTACCTTGGTTCTCCTACGGATCTCTTCATTTCTGATTCGATCACGTAGGGAAACTCCTTAAGTGGAGTAATTTATGACAATACAGAAAGAGAATAAAATTCAGTTCTTCAACAGTGTGTCAGCAAGACATGATCGAATTAAACTATGTATTGTGCAGCATGGGATGCTCTTGGGGAAATTCTCTTCATTCAAGCACCTTGTGATGTACGACATTTTCTGTTTTGTTATCAGGCGCAAGAACAAATAAAGCGGATGGTTTGCCTACACGTGAACATGCCACGTACAAATGAAATGAAAAAAACACACATGCATTTTCTAGATTGAGACCACAAACAGTCAAGGATTAACCCTGTGATTTGTTAATTGTCATTGCGTAGGCAAGAGAATCGAGAATTGAATTCGTTTAAATTCAAAGGGCATATCCTTTGGATCATCGGAATCCTCGGAATGAGCACTACCTCATCCTTAAATTTTCCTTTGAGTACCGTCGCGTAAATCACATTTCTCATCAGTTTTCTTATCACATGGTTTAGATTTCGAAGCATGGTGACTACCACGGATGACTACCGAGCCAATCTTTAGTTGTAAATTATGCGGTGGAAACCAGGCGCACCCGTTAGTTCAAAATTCTGTTGGATAATTAATTAGTAGTTTCGTCTTCGTTTGTTACACAGTCAATGGATTTGAATGAATACAGAGTACCAACGATTTGATTCTGAATTATAAAGTTCTAGCCGTCAAAATTGCACGCTCACTCAATCATTTGTTATTTTTGTGGTTAGCAATGATGTCCGGGAATACTTTTGAGCTCGTCTTTCGATAAGACGGAATTGCCAAGGAATTGACAGGAACACGACCATTACCGATAGTCAGCAATTGCTTGGAGAAATTTTCAGCAGATGGAACGTTCAACAATGCAACTCCCATGTTTACAGCCAGTTGAAGTTTCTTCACATAGCACCACGGATTTGATGGTTTGAGGCAAGCGTTTATTTCGTCGCCAGCAGTCAATCTTGGAATGACTGGCAATGTTTAGAGGAAATCGCCAGATAGTAAAATCATTGCGCAACCAAAGTATCTCGAGTCATTGCGCCGATCTTTTAATGTTAGGTCAAGTGCCTTCAATGCACGTTTGGGCACCATTGTGCATTCGTCCCAGATGATGCGTTTTGATACTACGAAAACTTTTGCCATTGCAGAGTGTTTCGCAATGTTACCCGTCGGTTGTTCAGTACTCAAGCTCGGGATTTCTCGAGCTGAAAAGAATGTGATGTAAAATATCTTCTGACATGTTAACTTAGTATTTGTTCCACAGGTCACTTGGATTCGATGGGAAGCATGAAGAAATGATGATAGCAAATAATGTTCATATCTGACTTTGAGATGCAGAAATAATTGCTTCAGCGATTGTCGTGTCCCAATGAGTATCGTTTTCAAGAAAATTAAGTTCATGACATGCTGCACGAAATGTTGAGCACACTATGCCATTAACAGTTCATAGTGATTGGAATGATGTTGGCACACGAACATTTACCAGCAATAACCGTAAATAGAAACATTCATCAATCTTCGGATGAACTGTGTAAATACGACCAAGAGCATCAGTGGAACGCATGTCCGGATGGCCAGAAACTGCATCGCCTTGCTCCCAACGTTCAATGTACCGTTGCCTAATTGCATTACGACTTCGTTGAGAAAGATTAGATCATCTAGGTTGCGGCAGTGTTACACAAAACAGACAAATCTACCAGTAATACTGTAAAAAGAAAACACAGATTTCAACATAAAAAAGAAAGAATGGGTGCCTAGGTAATTTCCCCTATGAAAAATAAAATAATTCCACAGAGCCCTATGGCTACATTATTTAAATACTAGACTACCGGCTCTGTGCGTTTTGCGTAATATATCTTACCTTTCATAAATATTTTTGATTTTATTTATAGTTTGAAATAATATATCTTCGGAAATTTCTTCAAAAATTCATAACTTTTGTAGTTTTTAATATTTTTTTTATAGATCAGCGCAATCTCCCAACACTTTATCCTTTACATATATGATTTAACATATAGTTAACAATAACATATTGATACAAAAGTATTGGTCCAGTGCGCTCGTACGTAACACATATGTCTACGTAAGTGACAAGTTCCGATCGTCATTCGTCACGAGTCATTTTCTGCCCGCATAATCACGGCAAAACTTGTCGCACGCTTAAATAATAATCAATAACTCGCTACTAAGCGCTAAGATTTTTATTTCATAGTAGTTTATATTACATTTTGTTCTGTTTTGAAAATAAACTGCGTAAAATGAGTGGTTTTTGTTTGAAAAGAACAAAACAGGCATGCACGACTTTGTATTAAACTTGACTATTTTTTGTTACAAACATAATAAAATATTTGTTGACTTCATTTGGCTTGTATCTTAAATACAACTAACTACTAGTTTATAGACTGCACTTTTTAACCTTTTAAATTGTTTTCGGAAATATAAACTTTTTAAGTTGTTTACACAACATAAATTTCTGAACGCAAGCATAATAAATTATTTGACAATCAATAAATATGTCAATATAGTAAATTTTGTGGTTTATTGTATTGACAGGATAAACATCAAATGGTTGACAGGTACGAAACTCATTAACAATTTTACATTTTTTTTAATTTCCTACTGTTTTCAACATTTATTCTGCTATTCGAGGCGCAGACTAATCTAAACAATTGAAAATCATGAAAATCGGTCCACCAGTTTTTGAGTTATAAGTGTTGTAACAAACCCGATTTTGTTTTATATATGTATTATATATGATGCACTCTAATTGTAAGGAATCAATAAAAGCTTTTATTATTATTAATAGAATGTATCGCTGAAAATGTCTGGCGTCTATGAAGCCCCTTATGGATGGCAAGCTATACGTATAAAATGTGTGTGGGCCGGACTTTCACTCATATCGCTGTTTCGTGAGACACTCGGCCGCGGTTGTACTGTGCGGGAGACGAAACGGATTAAAAAATTCAATTGAATCATGGAACTTGCCCAAGCACCTCTCTGTCTGTTTGATGACCACCTCCATCGACGCCATGTCAGCTGCGGGCACAGCTATTTCTCAATAATAATCATCATCCTGTATGAAAATAAAGACTAGTTTGCCTGAAAGAAAGAAATTATGGGAAAGAACTTTAAAACACTAAGTGCCAAGAGTAATTAATAAAACAGATGTCAAAACAAAATTAAAATTCTGTAGTCAAATTAGGCTGCGAATCAGCACTTTACGAACCTGAAGAAACAGCTGAAAAGTTTGTTTATTGTTTGTTTAGTCCAACGCGCTAAACTCAGGAACTCCTGTTTCGAATTGAAAAATCCTTTTAGTGCTGAGTAGCCCATTTATCGAGGAAGGCTATACGTATATAACATCACGCTATAAGCAATAGGAGCGGAGCATCAGTGAAAAATGTTGCTAAAACGGGCAAGAGTTATCCCTTTTGAGAACTGCCGTTGCGTGCGCTGCGTAAACGGTTAAAGTAACGCATCATGAGAGAATATGTGAGAATATCTAATTATTGTATCTCAAATCGGCTTAATAAAATATTGTTAACTGAGAACGACGAATACTGTCCCACCGTAATACAGTTAACAAACTAGTACGGGGGTCAGAGTGAATCGGTTTCGTAATAACCTGAACTTATTATTGTGCCCTGAGTTACTGATTGGTTATTTAGTCTTTTGGATTCATAGAATGTAAGTACTTGTGTAATTCTTTAACTTTGTAAGGTTGTTATTCTTTTGGCAAAATAAAGGTTTTATTTTATTTTTTTATTTTATCAATCGTGTATGACGGAATTGTTCATCTTAAGAAGTTCTAAAAAAAAGCCCGCTATAGCAGATGATCTATCTTTTAGGGTAAAAGCAACATCCCATTTCTGCCCTTGGGTGTCGTAGAAAGCGATTAAGGATAGTACTAGAGAATGGGCAGCAGTGTTCACTATGCATTTGCCACAATGTTGCGATAACCAACCCGCCTGCCAAGCGTGGCGATTATGGCAATCCCCCCCCCTTCTTTGGTGGAGACGTATGTTCTGCAGTAGACGTCTTTCGGCTGAAATAATGATGATGATGACGTTTAGTGTTATATAACATTACGGTAGGACCCTTAAGAGCCTAGCAAAAAGAAAATAAATCACGAATACCAAAACCTCGCATGGGCAGGCGATTCGATGCGACGGAGAGGGTCGAGGGAGCAAGACATTTAACGCGGACAAAGTCGTGGGCAGAAGCTAGTATTACATAAGGCAGTAGGTTTACGTTTAGACAAAATCCAAAATTAAGTAAATCGTGATCATCGTAATCGTGTTCATATCAAAATGAAGGAGTTTATTTCGTGATAACATGGATCGTTAGTAGTTTTAAGAATACTTTTCTTTATATCAATTATCTAATTAAAAAGCGAAAACTTGTAAAACAAAAATGAAAATGGTTACAAATAATAATAAAAAATCAACTACTAATAATGTATATTCATATTCCACGTAGAAGTCTATAGATCGTGTCTAATCAAATCACAAGTTATTTATTCAAACTAGGCTGAGAGTCAGCACTTTTTGAACGTCAAAGTTACATAAGATAGTCCCCCGTAACGCCCGCCCTTCACCTTAAGAAGTGGCGCAACAAACTCCCCAGCAGAATGTGTGTCAATAATTTAAAGTCCCATGTTATAACTAGATAGCTTTTACCTTTTTACAATCCGTATCTAAAATGCCCTGAGAGCTTTAATAAAGGACTAAAACTCCTCAGTAAACAACTAATTAATTAATAATAATAACAATATGATATTCTAATTAAACTAGGTAAAACTGTTCACAATCAATATGGCGTGGAAAAATTAAATCGCATCGCTGTCGACTGGTAATGTTAGATACTGGTGGCATTAGCTCGATGTACGGTAGTGCAGTAAGCACTTCCGACGTTTGGCTCCCAGACTGGAGCGGGTTGAGACTACCTTAAAGCGGCTCCTGCCCAATCTGGGGGTCCAAACGCCTCCTGCCGGAGGCTCTACACGGGGGTCGTGCGGTCCATGGCTCTTTACGGGGCACCGGTGTGGGCGCCCTCACTGAGGCTGCGCTCAACGCGCCGGTTGAGTGCGTCTCAGAGGGTCATGGCCATCCGGCTAGTCCGGGGATACCGCACGGTCTCCTGCGAGGTGGCGAGCCTCCTTGCCGGAGTGCCGCCATGGGATGTAGAGGCAAAGGTCCTCGCGCATATGTGGGAATGGCGCGAGGAGGCGACACGCCGGGGCGAAACTCCGCTGCTGCGACAATTCACGGCCCGGGGGACAGAGCTCCGGTGTGATCTCATGGCGACATGGCGGGTACGATTGTTGCAACCCAGCGCTGGGCACGCCACAATTGCGGCGGTAAGTCCCCTCTTTGAGGCGCGAGCTTGCGGGCGGCGAGGAATGGGTAGCTCGCCGTCCGGTATGGACCTGACTCGGGTCGACGGCGCGTAGTGTTCCACGCGCGCCTCAAAGAGATGTCAGCAGTACCGAAGGGGTCTGCTAGGACCGATGCCTGCCAAGGTCGCGAGGTCTGTTCGAAAAAGTTACCGTGGCCGTGGCATATGAGCAACTGAAGGTACACGGGTGGGTTTTCAGTCAGTAAAAGTCTAACACGCCCTTCCGCTCCACTCAAGAGCGGGAGACGTTATTTGATGATCTCCCATCCAAGAAAAAATAAAAAGCCCATGGGTTACGGGAAGTGTCAACCAGATTTTTTTAAAGAAGCCATTAGCACTAAGACCCCACAGCCCGAGGGTTTCAACCTTAAACGGGTCGAAAATATAATTACCAGTAAGGTTATTATACTAAAGCTGCGTGAGGTTTTTCGCAGCCGCAGTATCAGCGCCAGCACAGCACGCCGAGCCAGGAAGATGGGATGGCGCAACTGTATCGACACACGTTACCTCCCACACTAAAGACCTGCCCACCTTCCACTGAAATAAATATTGACATCCGGTCTCTTGGCATCGTCGAAGGTGACAAAAGCTTATCGGACGATGCTGTTAACATTTGCGTGACGCGCTGGCCAACCCGCACTTGATTCGAAACAGCCCGTTGCGTCTGAGAATGTTATCAACTTCGCCGCAGTCACATATACTTCTTTAATTATTAATTACTAGCTTTTGCCAGCAGCTTCGCCCGCGTGGAGTTCGAAATTATCCCGCGGGAACGTACTACCGGGATAAAAAGTACCCTATGTGTTAATCCAGGTTATCAACTAACTCTGTGCCAAATTTCATCTATAGCCGATCAGTAGTTTAGGCGTGAAAGAGTAGCAGACATCCATCCATATATCCATGCCTTCAAACTTACGCATTTATAATATTATAGTAGAATTTACAACAGTACTAAGTATATACTAAAATATTGTTCGAGGCCCATCTAAAATCAACTTTTCTACCCACTGATAGGATTTTACAAATGGAAAATAATTTTTCATCGCATCCATTTCTTAACATTTTTGCTGGTTAGGAACTAGATTAGTCTTATCTGCAATTTGTTGTATCTTGTAAGTATGTTTTAAACATTAGTCTGCATATAAACAATAAGCCCATAACTGTAACTTCGTCTTGGAGATCTGCGTCCGATGTTGTGTTACAAATACTAGACTATTACTTTATATTTTCATAACCACTACTCTCAATACTACTTATAATGACTTTGGGATTATTTTCGCATGCTCTAGCATTTTCGCTAAAATTAGCAATGAAGACAGTTTCTTGAAACAACACCGTAATTGCGTAACACACTGTCAATCAGAATCTGAATCATTTTGAACCTATTTGTCATGCATTCCTTCATATGATCGAACAAATTGTCCGCTTAGCAACGTAAACAACGCCATGAATGTTGTGGAACTGTCAAAATGAAAGCGATTCCTATGGATAGTGTGACGCAATTACCCCTCTGATCTCTATGTGAACGAACGCAAGTTAGCTTTGAAGCTGGGGCAGCATGAGCAAGCCACAATTGCGGCGGTAAGTCTCCTCTTTAAGAAGTGGATAGAGAGGCGCCACGGCGTCCTCACCATCCGCCTTACACAGGTCCTCACCGGGCATGGGTGCTTCGGGAGGTTCCTGTTCCAAATAAGGTAGGAGGAAACGCCCGGGTTTTTCCATTACGTGGAATGTCTGGAGGACACGGTGGAGCACCCGTGGAGGTGTGCTCTGCCTGGGCGTAGCACCGCCGTGTCCTCGTCGGCGTGCCGGAGGCGATCAGTGGCGGTGGCCTCTCGTGTCCGGCCCTGGTACAGGCCATGGTACAGAGCGAGAGGGCATGGGAAGCCGTAACCTCCTTCTGCGAAGCAGTAATGCTCGCGAAGGCGAAGGCGGGGCGCGTGAGGGAGAAGCAAGCTATGCGACCTCACGCCCGTAGCCGCCGTAGGAGATGACGCCCCGGGCATCGGGAGTTCATTGCAGACTCCCGGCTACCGTAGGCACAAGCAAGCGGGTGGCGATCAATGGGTTGCTCGCCACCCGGTAAGGACCAGGGTCGGGTCGACGGCGCGTTGTGGTCCACGCGCGCCTCTAAGAGATGTCAGCAGTACTTAAGGGGTCTGCTAGGACCGATGCCTACCAGGGTCGCGAGATTTGTTCGAAAGAGATACCATGGCACTGGCATATAGGCAACTAAAGGAACACGGGTGGGTTTTAGTCAGTAAAAGTCTGACACGCCCTCCCGCTCCGCTCAGAGCGGGAAACGTCATTTGATGATTTCCTACCCACAAATTTAAAAAAAAGCTGGGGCAGCTACAAACATACATAGGTGCATACGACTTAAAAAGGATGTTCTGTATTCAGTCTGTTTATAAAACAAATATTATATTACTAAGGCAATACCAATTACTTAGTGGAAAAATATTAACAATGTAATTTTTTTTTATTAATATTGCCGTAGTATTTAGGTACAAATTTTTAACTTTGATCTATGTGTCCACAATCGCATATAATTACTGTGTAGATGTACTTGTAGAACTTTCTTTTTTTCGTCTCTTTTTTTGCCACTTGCTACTTAATCTAGCCTTAGCAATGCCGTGAAACTCTTTAATTGGCTTAAGAGATAATTGTCATCATCTCACCATCAATGTGCAAAAGATGCTAGTAACTTTGACGCAACTGTACTGGGCTGTTCATTGATAGTGAGGTGAATTCATCATAACGCATGGAATTTAATAATAAGCTGTTGAGTTTCCAAATAAATAAATAAATACCTTTTGAAATCGTTGACGCAATTATAAGATATTGTTAGCTGTTCTTTTGTGTTTTATTTTCGTATTTCTTTCCCTCAGTATAACTTTCTGGTTATTGACGAATGACGTAGGAGCACGAAAATACATCAATTACAAAAGGTCAACCCCTGGGTAGGTAGCGACGTTTTATCCTACTTTAGTCTTAGCAAGAACTCTTATAATAAACTTATGTTTCTAAGAATATTTACGTTCGTTAGAAAAGATGTTTTTTTCGACTCAAGGGTTCAGATTTCGAGAGAAATCTTAAAATAAGATAGCCTCCATCATCTACGTAGCCTTTCTCCAAAGATGTTGGGGTCGGCTTCCATTCTAACAGGATGCAACTGAATACTAGTACTTTACATGGAGCATTGCCTGTCGGACCTCCTCAACTCAAGTGGGGGTAATACTATTCCCCTCGGGAAGACTAGTTGTCAGACTTCTGGCCTTCTGATGACCCGTTATGACTGTCAAAGGTCTACAAATAAAAGCCGGGATCAACAGTTTATCGTGCTTTCCGAGGCACGGAGGAGTCCTGATATCTTAAGATAGTCACGCATCCACAGAACAACCGCGGCAAGCGTCCTTTACGTGACCGATTGACCCATGCGGCAGTTCTTACTTAACCACAAGTTAGGATACTAATATACAACTACACATACAAATAACGTTTACTTGGAAGTCAAAATGTATTGCTTAAGTGAAGAAGATGTAATTAGAGACTTAGGGTCGTCTTGACGGGTAGCTGGCCGGTAAGGACCAAGCTCATAGAGATGTCAGCACGTATTGAAGGGGTCCGCAAGGGCCGATGGCTACCAGGGTTGTGGATCTGTTCCAAAGAGCTACTGTGGTCCTGGCACTGGCTACAAAAGGAACACGAGTGGGTTTTAGACAGTAAAAGTCTGACTTGCCCTCCCGTTCCGCCCAGAGCGGGAGACATCATTTGATGATTTACCACGCAGAAAACAAAAAGGGTCATTTCGACCGCAAGCTACATTTTGTCCCAACCTTGAGAAGATACCTGGATAAGATAGAATTTGCGACTTTCACTATTAGTGTTTTACAAATTCCTTCGTAATGTTGACTTATTCGTTTTTCTTCTACGACACTAGGTCCGAGCAGTCGAAACGGACACCATAACTTTAGGTGGAAGCGCATTCAGAATATATTTTTAAACCATCTTGCCTACTTTGCGACAATGCCTAAAAAGTTTTAAAGTACGCAAAACGTCTTTAATAATTGGGCATGCCCTTTCTTGAAAAATGTAGAAATAATAATGATTTAATATGTCTGTCAAAATTCTTCACAGTAGAATGCCCTCAATTGTTAAGTACCTATCTAACTTTAATTTTAAACCATCCTATAAATATCGGCAAACGCCCTATCAAACATTACACATACGAGTACCATTTCGAAAAAACTGTTTGGGAGTCTAACTCCTCAATGCCAATAGTTTGCAGATTTCTTGATAATTGTGATAATAAAAATTTTTTTTTGCGTATTAAAGCCAACAAAATCAATAATCATTATACAAACTAGATATGTAATGCAAGATTACCCTAATAATTAACAACATAACAGTGAAAGATTATGTGTCATTTCCGAACCGATTTCGAAGAATTGATCACACGGTTAGACCAGGACCCATTATCCCAATACGGCAATTTCGCGGGTAAGAGCGAGTTGCTAATATATTTATTTATTAAAATTCGCCAGCAAGTTTTACATTAAACAATTACATAGATTAGATATCAGCAATAAAACACACTAAATGCACATCTAATTATAGGCAACCACAGCTTGCACATTGAAACTGCGGCAGGAAGCGTGAAGTCAATATTTAAAAAATAATAAAAATAGAAGTGGATACTATGTTGTTCTTTTTATTGCATTTATACTTAGTTAGGAAGGATGGGAGAGGTGGTGGTTTATTGCAGTTTTGTATGTAAGCATCAATCAGCTGTTATATTATGATTTTCAAAAACAAAGTCAATTAATACGTCTTCACATACGACATCTTGATTTTTTTTTCAGAGTGCAAGTTTCCCTTTTTGGTGCTTGAGACTGCGCATGGGAGATACGCGTACCCCAACGTTATAATTACAATATAGGTACCAACATTAGCTAAGCGATGTGTTACTGTGTAAAAATGTAAATGTGTTTGTCTTCTCTCCTCGCCGCAAAGGCTAAAAGGATTTGGATGTTTCTTATACAGTTTCCTTAGGTAGGTACTCGTAATAACACATGGAGTTCGTTTTATCCCGATTTTTAGGTAGGTCCCGAGGAAGCGCTATCTAACCAAATTCCACGCTGACGATGCCGCAGTCCGGCCCGCCCGCCGCCCGCTATTGATGAATAAAATTTTGGTTTTAATTATTCAAAAGGAACTTTATCATATTTTCAAAACATTAACATGTAATTATTATTTTTTTAGTTCAGTTAAATGAAATACTAAACAAAGAATATTCTTCATCTAAAATGTTAAAAATTGCAAAGATGAATTGTTCTATTCCAAAAACAACTTTATGCGTTGTTGTATGAAGGGTTCCCGTATTGAAAGACACGACCCCAGCAGCACAACGGCCTGCGTAAGAACGGCGAAGCGAAACACGCGCTTGCCCCCTACATATTTAGCTACCTGTGCATTATAGCTTTCAACCAAATTACTCGTAACATTATGAATTAAACTGCGCGATTGATAGGAAAGTTTTTTATTTAAATTTTCTATTGCTCGTATTAGTCCGCTGGCAACAAGCTGCGTCATTAGACCAATGGATTCGGTGCGACGTTTTTCGGGAGCACAAAAATAATCTTTACAATTTTCGTGATTGCCAAATACGTGTTGAGGACCATTCAGGATATCTTTGCCTTAGTTATCAATTTTTGCATTGATCGGTAAATTTTGAGCACCCCAATGTTTAATCGCGCAAGTAACTCCGGTGAGCAAACGCAGATACCTGTCTTTTAGAATTTTACGCAGTTCTGGTGGAAATTTAGTGTCCTGAGACAACTTTACGTTAAAGCGTTGCACTAGTTCCGTAAAAGATGGTTTTTACATTTGATTTTTTCTACAATCAAATCTCCGTATGGTTGAGAGTCTAAAATTTTTTTGTATGCTGTACTAGAATCGCCATCAGCAACAAACTGATGATAAATAACAAAATAGTCGATTCCATCCCGGTAGATGTTCCTGAATAATTCCTGAAGCATAGATGCTTTGGGAGCTCGCCTTTATTAGCAGCTCGTGCACAGACTGTGCAATATTTGTTTTTGACGCCTAGGTATAACAGCTTTCCAAATTAAAGTCCAATTATTGCAGCTGCTCCTGAGGACGCAAAATATTTTTTTCCAAATGAACGTTTGCTCCAACAGCCATAAACAGCAACTGGAATCATTGGAACTCTGTTTTTGTCAATACTTCCAAAGATATTGGATAATCTGCTAATCAATGCGCTGCTGCTATTTCCCACGAATCACAGATTTGATCATGAAGCTTAGAATAGAAAATGGGTGAAATACCGGGTAGGGCTATGGAACCGATCATGGTTTGCAAATGAGAATGGTTTGCTAATGAGAATAACCACTTCCAGATGATATAATGCCTGAAACGATTTGATGATTTATATTCATTTCAGTCTCTTTTTTCGCAACCAGGTATACATCGAAATCCAGTGCATACATTCTGCATTTAAATGTAAGTTTTGAGTCCAGACCCTTTCGTAATTCAGATGTAATCATTAAACATTTCAGATTGCACCCAAACTGCGGACCATGATCAGTTATATCTTCCAGTTGCTTCAAAAAATAGTCTACGTCTACCAATTCTGAATGCAGACAAATTTATCCACTCGCCGACTGATCGCTGAAACATTTCTTTCTCCTATTTATGTCCCCATTCACTTGTATCACTCGCTCAAGCATTCGTCCACTTACTCGCCTTCCGATTCACTCACTGTTTCAAACTAAACGTAAATAGGTACTAACTTCTGTATTACAATTTTTATCAAAATTTTGGATTTCGCCAAATGCAGCCCTGAAACAAATAAATAGATACAATTATATTCCCGTTACTGACAAAAAATATAAGTAGGTATGTAGTACAATTAAATAGTTAACAATTAATAAAAAAAAAACCGACAGAATGGGAACGCTCTTCGTTAGTCAAATACTGTATTTTGGAAAAATGTAGGTAGGTTCTCACACTCCTCACCTTTTTAGTTTTTTTACTCTAATGCACGCGTTTATGGCTGGCAAAAAAGCCCTGGTATTTTTTGCTTTTGGCCGTACTCATATTTTTTGTAAAAAAATCCAATGTTACTTCACTATTACAGAAACAATAATTATTTTTATAAGGTAGATACTTGTTTACGATTACGAACACACAACACGCATGCACCTAATAAAGAAACCTGTGCGGTCAGGAGACCCGTCAAGAACGAAGTTCCTTCTCACGTATGGCTTAAAACCCAAAAACAAAATTCTATCAGCCGACATATTGGATTTTCATTTTAACCTCACTATCGGTTTTAGCACCCTCGAAAACTATGAAAACGACACCCAAGGCGAACATTTTTAAAATTTTCGCAGCCGCTGTCTTGCATTTTCATTTTGACCAAATTCACACTTTCACAGGTTCAGAGTGTAAAGAAGAAAGTCGCATGGTGGGGGCAATGAAGTATGAACTATGCTATTAGTATGAATGCTTTTTCGCGTGACGATTTCTACTAGTCAACTCCTACCGCAAGCCGCAGAACTTCGTTCCAATAAACGTTAAAATCTTTAAACATGCGTTTCAACTTCGGTGTGGCCTATGGCTATCTTCAGGCTGCATCACCAGATCCTGGAAACCATCTAGGTCTGTAGTACTTTTCAAGACAAATCTAATGAGCCTAAACACGACGAGAAAAGAAGAAGAAAAAAGAAGAAGATATGACTGAAGATAAAACCAAATAGTAAATAATCTAATAATAATTAATCAAACATTCATAAAATCGAATAATAATAAAGACAATTACATAATAATAAACAAAATTACCAATAAAATCATTAAATAATTCAAACTAAAATACTATTGTAATATAATTTAATTAAATCGCAATAGGATAAGCTAAAATACACTTCGAAAACAATTTTTCTAAATATACCTTAAAAATATTATATAGTCATAATATGGTTAACTTAATTAGGATATGAATAAAAGAATCGGATGACAATAATGAACAACTAACACTATCGCAATCAAAAACCCTGGGCTGATATTGCAGGATACATAGCAGAAATGACGAACAAAATATAAAAGAATTGGAAATCGCGACATTAAACTTTCGCCGAAAGTCTGCTTCACTGACTCGAACCATGATAAATCTCCAAAATGTATTTCATAATTAGTTAACACAAAAGAATATTCAGCGCATAATATCAGTTTTTTATTATCCGTCGTGCATTTTCGCTACCCTTACGCGACGTCCTGCGTGAGCGATCTAGACGCGAACGCGAAGCGGCGCGGCGCGGCGCGAAAACAACAAACAGTCGAAACCTATTGAAGTGTCCTACGTGCCCAAACGCACATGCGTGCGGTGCGGAGCGGCGTGAAACGAAGCGAACGCGATCAGTTGGCTTGATATTTTCGCGCGAACTGGATGCGGTGCCGTCGTATTTTTTTTTTTGGTTATAATTTCGGATTTATAGAAATTTTAATTAGTGCTATCCAAGAACGTCCTATATTATAGGATAAAAGGAATATAAAATATTACAACCGGTTATTATTATACCGCGAATGGGAGGATTGGGCCAAATTAACTGGGACTTTCTAAGTATACAACATTAGTCCCACTTCTTCGCCGTTCATACTTCTTGAGTATTTGATATTTAAGATATGAATTTTCCAATAAATTTGTTTCCGTCCGTCCATGACAAATCCACAGTGCCCACTGAACGGCGGCGTCAGTGGCGGCTGTTTGAGACGATTCGCATGCACGTAGGACATAGCCGCCGCGTCGCACCGCATCGCGTTGAGTTCGCGTGTCACCACTTCATAATCGCGTTCGCTTTGATCCGCCTACGTAGGACGTAGCGTTAGATGTGATTGTTCTAGAATACAGTAGGACCTACCTAAAGATAAGTTAATACAGACTGCAACAAGAATCTTTTGGCGATTGAATTACATTGAGAAAAAAATATTTTATCTATATAACGTAAACTCGAATTAGAAACTTCAACAAGTTTCTATTGACTATGAACACAATACCGAAATTTAAAATAGAAGAATCATATTAAAAAACACTTTTTCTCTTACAAAATAATGTTTATTTTTTACCAATGCGATATATCGCATCATGGGCAAATCTTAGTAATTCATATCAGCAAGGGATTTCCATGTGTGGGCAAGGTTTGTATTCAAGTACCGATTTAAATTCATTGAAGTAACGCAATGCAAGGGGGGCATTAGACGATACCAAGTACAGTTTTAGCTTCTTTGATAGAGGAAAAGCAACTTTGCGGTATCATTGGCAGAAGAAGCTAGAATTTTAAACGTGAAAGTGGGCTACACCACTCCCCCTACTACTGATACGGTCATTCGAAGAACAACGAAACCGGTGAGCGAATTAGCGGCTGAAGGCAGGGTAGGTTTGAGCTAAGTCTCGCATGGATAGCGTAAACGTTGTTGTCCGTAAACGTATCGTACAGTTCGTTGCAGAGACTAGGAATACTCTGAGCATTGAAGTGGCATACATTAAATAGTTCGAATTTTGGCTGAATCTTTGGCTTTTACGCCAAGGATTATCACTAAAAGTGTCGGTAAGAGATATATATCTGTCATCGCTGGAAGAGCCACTCGATTCGTTGGCATAATGAAATGTTTCGTTATCTGATATCGTAAATAGTAACCAAAAATAAATATCTTACTAGGTTTTGCCCGCGTAGTAAGTTCTTGTGGGATAGGGCGAAAACTATCCCACAAGAACTTACTACTGCGATAAAAGTATCCTATGGCCCGAGGAATAAAATTCCATACCAGCTTCCTCCCCCTATTTCACCCCTTTGTAGGGAGAATTTCCTAAAATCGTTTTTAGCTGACGTCTCCTTCTCATAATCTACTTCTGTGCCAAATTAATCGTCAGCCTTAACTCAAAATTCGAAGAACCTAGCTTCGAAACTGACGAATTGTCATACAATCTTCTACCCTATATTTCACCCGTTTACGGCAGGAGTTTTCTTAAATGACATCTCCTAATCATAATCTACCTCTGTGCCAAGTTTCATCTTTATAGGTCTAGTAGTTTTGAGATTTCGTGATTAATCAGTGAGTGAATGAATGTATGAATGAGTGAACTTTCGCTTTTATATTTAAAGATAACGCTAAGGAACACTACACCAATGAATTGCACGACGTTTGCAGCTCTGCACCACCCGCCAGCGCACTGCATCAACTAAATATGAACATTGGATAAAAGTATACTCTGGTTAATGAAATCAAATCTAAAGCTGAAGAGTTTGTTTAGTTGAACGTACTGATCTCAGAAACTACGTATAGTGGATGGCCTATTTACCGAGGAAAGCTATTACATTATATATACATCACGCTAGGACCATTAGGAGACGAACAAAAAGAAAAAAGAGTCACGAATATAAAGACCTCGCACAGGCAGTCGATTCGATGCGGCGGGGTGGGTCGAGGGACTAAGAAATTTTACGCGGGCGAAGTCGCAGGTAGAAGCTATTTATTGATATTTTAGTACTTAGCGATTAAATTTTTTTCTTCTAATAAAATAAAGTAAGTTCACCTCTACTTATCCCTGTGGAGAATATAGGTCATTATGTTCTGCTAAAGGAGAAGACGATTCTGGAGACGCATAACTGAAATCTATCACAGTTATCTTACCTATGATTGCAACCTTATGGCTACTACAATAAAGATCACAGTGATTCAACATCAGAGATAAAATTATTATTATAAAAAGACACAGCACTGTAGATATCTATACCTATATACCTTGCTAGAATGTCTGGTTTCTATGGGAACGGGAGGAGATTGGAAGAATCGTAAGTGGATGCAAAGGGATGTTATTTTAGTTTTTCGTCTCTGCCTTTACCCTTAATAACTTTTCCAGGTATTCACTGTGAGTGCTTCAACTGGATACTCTATGATTTTATATTTTATTTTATAAGAAAGGTCTGCTGTTTTGGCGTAAAAACGCTGAGCGTAGTCAGAATTATTGAACGATTTACCACCAGGTACGTCCGATATTTATAACTGAAAAAATCATGTAAGACTTGAATTATGCAAACTATCCATGCCAATATTATAAAATCGAAAGTAAGTCTGTTTTTCTGTTACTCTTTACGACTTCACGGCTTTGGAGGAATTGATCAACCAGTTAGAACACGACCTGTGTAAGGACATAAGTTACTTTTATCCCGGTACGCTCCCGTGGGATAAATTCAGACATTTACGCGGGCGATATCGCGGGTAAGAGCTAGTTGCTAACACATTTATTTATTTAAGCATCGCCAGCAAATGTTATATTAAACAATTACGTAGATTCGATTTCAGCAACAAAACACACTAAATGCACATTCAATTATAAGCAACCACGACTTGCACATTGAAATTAAAAATGAGTAAACATACATCAAGACCGCTAAGATAAAATAAAATAATAATTAATCAAACATTCATTAAATCAAATAATAATAAAGACAATTACATAATAATAAACTAAAACACGAATACAATCATTAAATAATTTTAACTAAAATACTAATATAATTTAATAAAATCACAATAGGATAAGCCTAAAATACAATTTGAAAACAATTTTTCTAAATATACCTTCAAAAAATCAATTAATTATAATGTGGCTAACTTATTTAGGATATAAAGAAAACAATCAGATGACAATAATTATTAACTGAAGGCTCGTGCAGTCTAGCGCGAAGCGACGCTCGCGCGCGATTCTGCGATTTATATCCATAGAACAATTTCTATGAAAACGCGCTTCACACAGGGGCAACCTGTCGCGCCGCGACACGGTCTCTATCGCAACAAAAACCCTGGGCTGATTATTGCAGGATAAATTGCAGAAATGAGGAATAAAATGTATAAATAATTGGAAATCGCGAGATTAAACTTTCGCCGAAAGTCTGCCTCACTGACTCGAACCATGATAAATCTCCAAAAAGTATTTTATAATTAGTTAAAACAAAAGAATGGTCAGTGCATATGTTAGTTTTTTTTTTTAATCCCTGCGTACTTTTGCCCCACCTCTAAGATGAGATTGTTCTATAATACAGTAATGATAAGTTAATACAAACTTCTATGATAATCTTTTGGGGATTGAATTACATTGAAAAAAATATTTTATCTACAAAATGTAAATTCGAATTAGAAACTTCAACGAGTTTATATTGACATATCTTTACTAATATTATAAAGTTTGTATGTATGGATGTTTGTTACTCTTTCACGCAAAAACTACTGAACGGATTTGGATGAAATTTGGCACACCGATAGTATATAACCTGCATCACTGTTGTTTCTCTTTTTATTCGGTAGGTTCCTGCGTGATAATTTCCGACCTCCACGCAGGCGCAAAAGCTAGTACTTTATAAACACAATACTGAAATGGAAAAATAGAAGAATCATTTAAAAACACATTTTCTCTAACAAAATAATTTTACTTTTCTTTTACCAATACGAAACAGGGCAAATCTCAGTTATTAATATCAGGAAGGAGTACCATCAAGATGTGGGCAAGTCCGAACCCAAAGATTCAAGTACCGATTTGAATTCAGTTTCAATGCAAGGGGGGCAATAGACGACACCAAGGAAAGTTTTAGCTTCTTTAACGCAAACCTTGAGGAAAAGCAACTTTGCGATATCATTGGGAGAACAAGCCGAAAATTTAAATGGGGAAACTGTGCTACACCACCTCCTACCGATACGGTCATTCGAATAAGATCGAAACCAGGGAGCGAATAATCGGTTGAAGGCAGGTTAGGTTTGATCTTAGTCTCTCTAATCAGCAGTGCTATTCTGTAAAAATCTCACCGTGATAACTTGGGTGAAGTGAGCTTAAAGTGAGGTGTCATTAGTGTTAATTCCTAACATTACAAGAACTGACAGCTCACTTTTAGGTCACTTCACCTAAGATCTCACGGTGAGATTTTAACAGAATAGATCGGCTGGATAGCGTGAACTTTGTTGTCAGTAAACGTCTCGTACAGTTCGTTGTAGTGACTTGGAATACATACTTTGATTAAATAGTAGGCCAGAATTTTGGCTGAAATTTTGGCGTAAAAGAACACCTAAGGTTTTATGAGAAATAAAACTGTTATCGCTGGAAGAGTCACTAGATTCGTTGGCAGAATTAAATGATTCGTTATCTGATGTCATAAATACATAGCACCCAAAAGTATATCGCACACCTAGATGAAGGGTGGCACAACTCAAAATAATACAAAATCGAGTTATTGAGATTATCGGAATCAGCGTCGAAAACTACACTGACTCCAAAGACACCTGTGTACAAACTCCATTCATAAAAAACTGGATGGCTCTGTAAGTCAGTCTTTTTGATTAGCCCACGGTCACCCCTCACCAACAACAGTAACGCATCACCAGTTACGACATGTCAGCCGCAGGGGAAGTTGCTGTCAATACGCACAAAGAGTAAATTATTTCCACTTAGTTTTGTATTCGTGGCTAACCGCAGTAATCAAGCGAGAATTATTTTGAGTTGATTTTGTATTCGTGATTGTATCGGTCTTGTTTCTTGGGTGTTCTTCAAATTATTTCCACTTACCCCAGTAATCTGGAATCAATTTCAGTTGATAAAAATATTAAACAATGATTTAGTCACGATTACTAATATAACACGAAAAATAATAATAAAAAAGTTATACGTGTATTTGAAGGTAAGTAATTGAGCAAATTAATATCTTAGTAAAATAATATACAGCATCATACACCAATAATTTAAATCGGTCAAATAGAAAACGAGTAAAACGTTTTTCGCACTTCCTGAAAAAAGAGGTATTTTGAGTTGTGCTACTCTTTATCTAGGTGTGCGATATATATTACTCGTTTTTGCCCGCGGCTTCACCCGCGTTGGCGTCGAAAACTATTCGACAAGAACTTACTACCGCGATAAAAGTATCCGAGAATTTTTCAGGAATATTCCGTACCAACTTCGACCCCCTATTTTACCCCTTTGTAGGGGAAATATCCTAAAATCCTTTCTTAGCGGACGTCTCCTACTCAAAATCTACCTATGTGCCAAATCAATCATTCATCATCATTCATCAGTTTTAACACAAAAATGAAAGAACGTACCTTTGAAATTGACGAACTTTCATACAAACTTCCACCCCATATTTCCCCCCGTTTACGGCGGGAGTTTTCTAAAATACTTTCTAAGCTGTCGTGTACTTATCATAATCTACTTCTGTGCCAAGTTTCATCTTTGTAGGTCTAGTAGTTTTTGAGATTTCGTTTGTTATCAGTGAGTGAATGAATGTATGAGAATGAGTTTATTTCGCATTTATATTTAACGATAACGCTAAGGAATAAAGGAACATTACACCAACGTTTGCAGCCCTGCACCACCCGCCAGCGCACATCATCTAAATCTGAACACTAGATAAACTACTTAAAAGCGCACAGCACATAAAACAATATAACTGATATGCGGAACAAAATAGAGAAAAGAGAAATATCAAGATATAAACAGGAAACGGATATTTTAGTAACTAACTAAAATATGAATAAATCGTGAACGTATCCGATTAAGAACACGGACCAACTTAGCACATAAGCTGATCTGAGTCCGGAGCAAGCCAAGCACGATGAAAATAAGCTCCCTGAATGTCCGGAACTCCTCAGCCACCTTTGCCAACATATCCTTGGTAGGTCCAGTGCACCGAATTTGAGCTTCCAGTGCTTCCATCTTATGTGTGAAGGTCTCTTCAAGGCTCTTTTGTGCAGACAATATCTCGATGAGTGTTAAAGTGTAGTGTAGTATGACTATTCGGATCATAAGCTAGCAGGTGGTGTAATTTTAATATTTGAGGCAAATGAATGTGTCATAAATGTGAGTACCCATGTAATGGAGGTTATATATGTACTTCTAATTGATCAATATTTTGGCAAATAACTGTGAATTTCGAATTTAAATATACATTCAAAATCGGAGACCTGTCTCTTTTTTTACACCTACCCATGATTTTTAAATTTTGATCTTTTATTTAGAAAATTCGTTTCCAAGGAATGAGAGTAGATAAAGTATAAAGGGGTGTATGTAACTGTACATAACTAGGTATTAAAATGCTTGTAACACAAACTCATGTACTATCAAGCACACTCTCATGTGTAAAAGCCCTCATTATGCAACAGTTTCATAAACTACTATTGTGGGATTGTATTGAAAATATGGCGGTGTTAAATGTACAATTTTGCTACACGCCATACTAAACTTGTATATTGGCATACTATCAGACACAGACCATCAGAGCAAATGGATGAGGATGTTGAAACAAGAAAACGAATGACACTGATGTTATTTTTATTTTTAAATAATTAATTACATGTTTTCATTGTATTGAGATATCCAGGACTGTGCACGTTTGATTCTAATTATTACATGACATTAAGAATACATGTTACAAAACAGACATTCAATAGCAGTAGGAAATATTAGTAATATAATATTAATGAAATAGTTGAAATTTAGTTGCTTATAAGTAGTTAAGTCCTAACGGCCGTCCCGTGTTGAGAAGGCTCTTAACCTAAAGCCCGGTCTACAGTAAGGTCAATTTGACTGATCGGTAATAAATTCTGTTTAGAGTAAAAATTGGCACAAGGTCTAGGTACAATAGTTCCAAATTTGTGGGATTGGAAAAAGTATGTCCTAGTAGTTGTTCCGTACTGTAGACTGGGTTAAAGCAGTCAAATACCAATATTTTTACAAAATTTTGATGATTATAACATGATCACATCTATAAATTAATAATTTTTTATTAATACAAGAGATATGTTACTTATAAGCCATAAAGTTTTTTCTGTTCTACACATCAAAAGACTCAATACAATGTGGGACATATCTAACATTGTACTTACTATTTAAGCCCTTTAAATGTGAGAGTTGGTCATTAACCACTACTTTTACAATCTAAAACTGTGTTTTAATCTTACATTTAACTTCTAAAGAGCCCCAAGACGAATAAAATCGACGTTTACATATACCAAAACAAAGTCCTTCAAATATGATTATCCTACTAGACCTGAGCGTAAAAATTGATATTTAAGAAGGGGATAGAACATACAAAAAATTTGGTATTTGAGAATTATGCAAATAGTTTTGTGCTTTATGAAGCCACGAAGATTAAGATTTTCAAAAATCTACCTATAACATCGGCACTCAAAGCCCTGTATTAAAATACCACTTATAATATAAACACTTAAATCATACTGCTAAAGTGAAATGGTATTTTTCTTGAACATTCTTAATCGTAGTTTGAAAACAAGAGACCTTTTAATGGCAGTTCTTTTCCGTTCTACCCATCGTGATAAAATAATCAATTGAATGAACTTGAAATAATGTACTGACATGCAAACTTTGTATTTTAAATTTAATCATTTGTCATAAAACACGATATATACGATATCGACGTATACATGGTCTATGGCTGCCAGTGGAAATAAAATGAGTAAAATAAAAAAAGTAAAATTACATGATTATTATATTTAGTTTTGTTTCTATCAGAAGAAAATCAAAAAAGGATATAACTATTATTAGAAATTATTAGTTATATTCCCTTAAAACGATTTTTAAAGTTTTCTTTAATTTAAACCATTTTTATCATTCATTCTTTACGCAAAATCGTTCACTACCTCAACACTATTAGTTTTAGTATGGTACCATTATTTTTCTTTGAACAGTCAAGTTACTGAATAGGATTATGAGCAAGCTACAGGCGCGTGTATTAGGTGCAATTAATGAGCAGTCAAATAAGAGTTACTCGTAGGTACCTTAGCGTGTTGGGTACGCGACCGAAGTCAGCATAAAGCTATTTTAAACCCATAACCAAGATTACTATTGTGCAGAAAGTTATTCTAATATACCCTTTAACAAGTTCGCTTAGTCCATTGTCTATCATACTTGTTTATCAAAACGACAATAGTTTCATATATACTTAAAAAATAAATCATCTTCAGTCTCAACAGGGGTTACCCTATAATCTTTCAGGATCTTATCTTCTAAATATTTGAGCCACATCCAAGATCGATGATATAAAACTAGTGTGATACAAATCAGTGTAAGTAAATTATGAAATTATAATAGTTAGTTTTTCAAACATATTATAAGATGGGAACGAGTAGTTATTAAGGTGCAACTAGATTGCTGTCGATCGGTAACATCAATCATTCGGTCTATACTGTGAATATCACGACCGATTTACGTTCACTGTTTTTTATTCGATGTTAGTGTGAATAGACCAAACCAAGCAGTCTCTTACAAAATAATTATAGATTTGAGGCGACCAAAATAACTGCACCCCTAACCAAGTTGATAATTTGCAATCGTTAACGCTAGTCGCTCAACGTTAAGTCACGCGGTTAGAACAAACGAATAGAAAATTCGTAGCCAAATTCACATAATTCAAAATGATAGAATGATTTGGTGCGAATGCGCTAAGTATCATAATTTAATTATAATTTTCAGATTTTGTTTAGAAGTAATGTGTCGTTCATTTTATAATTTATTATTATTATTATTCATCAGACCGACATAATGTATGCCAACCAATATTTATAGTTGCATCGGTCGTCTATTTTTGTCACAGTTCGCTACAGTCCGACCGTAATAAGAGCGTTTTTGACACTTGTCAGTTTCATATAAACGAATCGAGCTTTGCAAATTAATTGACTCGTTACTTTGAAATTATTTGATTGATCTTTATTATTTCTCAGAACTGTCGCTCTGACAGGTGTCAGGAACGCATTCACTCAGCGGCCGGACGATAGTTCATGATACTCAGAATGAACGGAGAACTTTTATTTTTTGTTGACAACCCCATAAAATGAGGAGAAATTCTTAACCTAGCATTTTCTTTAATAGATTTATTGTCACTCGAAATTTTGCTGAAGACTACTAGTGACAAATACTTTATTTTAAAACAAGAAAAGCAATTAGTATCTAAGTTAAATTAAAAAGTAGGATCACTTTATGGCTTAAATATAATTGAAACTAAAATTTATTAAATCATCGTGTTATAACTAAACTAAATAAAACTAAATAAAAACTAGTGACTGTCAAACCCTTATTTAACCTGTCCCGCTGTTTTCCTTTTACTGAAATGGTTTTGATGGTTTGGCTGAAAATACCAGTGTTACTGATCTCTTGGTGGTCACATTATCATGTCTTCCTTTCTTTGCCGGGACGTTGTCCATATCAGTCTCAGCCTCAGTAGGCACAATAACCTTACTAGGCGTGTTAGCATTACCAGGCGTAGCTAACTCATGATCATGATCAACGTTAATAGTCTTGGTAGATTTAATGGACCTGGTAAACCTCGTACTCGTAAGCTGAACACGCTTGGTAATCATAGCACCCTTAGCAAACGGACAAGCAGTGCAATTTGTAGGCCTCTCAGTAGGCATTTTTTCATTATTACGGGAAAAATACATACTAGCTTTAGAAGGTATTATAGGCCTCCTAGTGGGCTGTGTAGACGTACTGAATGTATTAACCATAACAGGGTTAGGTGTACTAGTATTGAAAATCCTAAAGGGCTTCGCCACTCCCATAGGGGGGGCCCGGGGCTTGGGGCAAGGGGTTTTACTAAGCATAGTAATCCTCTCTCTAGCCGCTACAGGTTTAGGCGACAAAAGAGGCTGGTGCTTAGTCGTAGCCCAAGTTTGTGTCCCCACAGTGTGACTTGTGGACTTAGTTTTGGTAGTGACCTGTGAATCTGGCGCGACCCCAAACATTGCCCCAACCTCGTTTAGGTAGGTCTCCACGAGCCTGGAGTGCGTTGAGTCGTCTTCACGGTTTTCAGTCGTAGGGTCGGCCATGATTACTGCAACAGAAAAAATACACACATTACGATCTGTCTATTTAGATTAAGGTATTATAAGTGGGTGCTACCGATATCTGTATATTAGCTAGTACCTACGTAGTAAGCAAAAACTGATTTCTACTAATTATTAAATTCGTTTGCACGTCATATTATAAAACAATATGATCTATCGGCCTAACTTCCGCATGATCACCTTTAAGGGGAATGCTCCAACCAGCCCGCGAAATTCAAAATTACTTACGTTTTTTGCAATTTGCAGGCCAGTGCTAGGTTGTATGTTGATTAAAATAATAATAATAATTATTATTAATAATTATTCGCGACTGTAAGACGTATGTAGTTACAGAATTATAATCATCAAAATCACCAATACAACCCTCCAAGTTCATAAAGGCGTAAGAACAAAAAAAAAACAGAAAAAGTCATTCCCACAGCTTTATGAACTTAGAGCGTTGTATTGATGATTTTGATGATTATAATTCTGTAACTACATATGCCTTACAGTCGCGAATAATATATTAATCAACATACAACCTAGCACTGGCCTGCAAATTGCAAAAAACGTAAGAAAATTTGAATTTCGCGGGCTGGTTGGAGCATTCACCTTAAGGCGTAGCACGGCTCACGACTCGATCGCCCGATGCATGCGTTTTGTCCAATAGGATGCACGAATCTCACACTCACGTGCTGCGCTAACTTGTTTGTGACATCTCTATGAAGATTATTATTGTTGACAATAAGTAATTTCAGACTCATATCATGTTTGGTTTAGTAAAAGTATTATTGGTATCGCTATACAGGCTGGCACGGACATCGGCGCACAAACTGTTACCATTATTCAGTTCATAAATTAATTGGTATCTAATTCCCACAAAAATATAGTTATTTGGAATAAGAAATGTCCAACAACAATTTTTATTTATTTTATCCACTTTATTATTTTCCTATGTCTGACACAAAATGTCTCAGAAATATGATCTAACCTGAGCATGCTTAAGTTCTGCCGCCAGAACCTAATTGGTAAACTCACTTACAAAAATATATCATTGAATGATAGACTACTTTCTTGACCGGCTTTTTAGGGTTCCATTGCCAAATGGCAAAAAACGGAACCCATATAGATTCGTCATGTCTGTCTGTCTGTCCGAGTATGTCACAGCCACTTTTTTCCGAAACTATAAGAGCTATGCTGTTGAAACTTGGTAAGAAGATGTATTCTGTGAACCGCATTAAGATTTTCACACAAAAATAGAAAAAAAACAATAATATTTGGGGTTCCCCATACATAGAACTGAAACTCAACATTTTTTTTTTCATTAAACCCATACGTGTGAGGTATCTATGGATAGGTCTTCAAAAATGATATTGAGGTTTCTAATATTATTTTTTTCTAAACTGAATAGTTTGCGCGAGAGACACTTCCAAAGTGGTAAAATGTGTGTCACCCCCCCCGTAACTTCTAAAATAAGGGAATGATAAAACTAAAAAAAATATATGATGTACATTACCAAAACTTGTAAACTTCCACCGAAAATTGGTTTGAACGAGATCTAGTAAGTATTTTTTTTTAATACGTCATAAATCGTAAACCACAATTTACCTTTCATTCAGTTAACGCAAATATAATAATTAAAAAAAAAAAACATTTAATTTCATAAACATAAACCTTATGCATAAACCGTGAATACCTGCAAGTTTGTACGGAACCCTCGGTGCGCGAGTCCGACTCGCACTTGGCCAGTTTTTTTTTTGTGCGTTGGAAATCATCAAATGAAGACGTCATTCCGCTCTGGGCGGAGCGGGAGGGCGTGTCAAACGTTTACTGACTAAAACCTAACCGTGTTCCTTCAGTTGCCTGTGCCAGGGCCACGGTAACTCTTGCGAACTGATCCGAAACCCTGTCAGGCATCGGCTGACATCTCTTTGAGCCTCAATTGCAAGACTTTCCCCGACTTACAGCGAATAATTGAATTGTGTTAGCATTAGTAAATGCTTACACAATACAGATACTTGTGAAACAAATACTGCTCCGCAACAAAACTGCAGGCTGAGCGTGGATGTATAGTTGTAGGTACACTTTATTATTATTTAAAGACTGTGTAATGTTCATGTATAACCATATAATGTAATGTCCTAGTCTTAGCATTATATTAGAAACTGTATTCAGTCAGTAAAGTTGCAAAGTGCAATTTTGAATTCATTTAGAATGTAACATCACGGGCATTAGCGGTTGACCACTTATTAACCTAATTGCTTAAGGCATAAGGGTGAAAAATGATCCGTCGTTATTGTCCGCGTTTACACCTACAATATATATTATAGCAGTGAAAATGCCAATGTGATACTTACAATCACATGAACTCTTCTTGTCTTCTTCCAACTCCATCCTAAATTCTCTCCTCAGGTCCTGAAAGTAATCAAGTTACCTTTGAAATTACAAAATGTCGCTTGAAACTGCATAATATTGCAGTGCGGCAATGCATGGAGATCAGTGGTGGCCCAGTGGTAATTACGAGTTGTAGGTCGTGGGTTCGTATCCAGGCCGGTGATTTACATTGTGTAAATTATTTCATCTCGACTGCTCTCAAAACGGTGAAGGTAGTTTTGCTAAATTGTCTCTGACTTTATTGTTCCCAGCAGTGGGAACAATAAAGACTAGTTATGAATGCATAACAAAGAATGCATTGATTTATTTGTAAAGACAGCGCCTCGCAATTAAAATTGGGGACAATTTAGCAACGAAGACATTAGAAACAGCAAGCAGAAAATAACATATTGTATGAACAAATTGGTTTTTAAAAAAAATATTATTAATTATTTCGTGAAAAAGACCTAATATGTCCATTTAATTTTATGTAGCTATTTAATTTCCTGTTTATCAGTAAAAGAATATAATTAAACATAATTACTAACCTGTTGTTACAATCCAAATGTTATCGCCCCTTAAGTTTATAACAACCGCATGAAAATTGTGTTGATCCCGATTTAGTTATTTTTCTGAAAAACAAAAATAATTCTTATTATCACAAAAGAATACACTGCACTTAAAATGGCGTCGTAGGCGGCGGCCATTTTGTTTTGGTAACGTAACGTCACACGAAAGCGGCGTTGCGTTAGCGAATTAAGCTAACAAAGATCGACCGCTTTATTGTATATATATAATAGTGATTCGTGGTACAAATCCACTGTTTACCTCCACAAAATCGGTATCACTGTCACGTAGATTTACACAATGCATCAACAAGATCAAAATACAGACTTGTCTGACTGCAAAATCGGACGACTCACAGAATTTGCGGCCGGGCACTGCCGGAGAAGCGCTGGGGAGCCGGAGATATGGCACAGGCGCATGTGCGAACCGCCTTTTAGTGAAGCGACACCACTATCGAAACCTAAAAACTTTTCCGAAATCGTGAAAAATTCACTGCAATGAGTTTGTAGCTAAGTGCAATTATTGATAGCCCGAAAGTCGGACCATCAGTCTTACTAAGAAAGGTATTGTGTTCCCTAGTAGGTAACTGGTATGAGAAAGTAAGTTAGGCTGTAGCTTCTTGTAAACAACTGGTATTCAGCTGCACCCGGTCATATTTGGGTAGCATTTAGGGAGTTAGATTGTAGCAAAAACTCATCATTTCTTTTTACGAATAAATAAGTTTTTGTCACAATTATTTCACAAAATAATATTAGTATAGTTCTATTATCGTACCTTTATCGGCTTTTTTTAAGACTTAACAGCAACATGCATGCTAAAGTGGTAACGATAATTCAGCATCTATATTAGACACAGGATTTGTGGCTAAGTTACAACAGCCGCATGGGTCAATCGTTCAGGTTAAGCTACGCTTGCCGCGGTTAGTCCGTGAATGGGTGACCATCTTTACATACCAAGACCCTTCCGTGCCTCGGAAAGCACGTTAAGCTGTTGGTCCCGGCTGTCTTTCGTAGATCTAAGACAGTCACGGGTCGTCAGAAGCCAGAAAGTCTGACAACTAGTTTTACCAAGGGGTATCGTATTACCCAGTAACTGGGTTGTGGAGGTCAGATAGGCAGTCGCTCCATGGAAAATACTGGTACTCAGCTGCATCCGGTTAGACTGGAAGCGGACCCCAACATTGTTGGGAAAAGGGTAGGCAGATGATGATATGACATAGGATGTTAGAAGCTGGTAGCACTAACATTGTAAGATACCTAAGTTTCGGAACCGATGTTTCATTTCAGCGTAGCATGTCGCAAGTTTGCAACACTAGTAACTACTCGCTTAATAAGGTTTTTTGTGTTACTAACAACAATATGGACAGTGTCTGAAATAAACGTCTTAAATTGAATTAAATTAATTGATTTTCTGCTTTCAACATGGAGAGAGATAGTTCTTTAATAAAAACCGGCAAAGTGCGAGTCGACTCGAGTGGACATGAGCAGAAAAATAGATATCATAAAAATAGATCTATATCGTACACTGTCAGTAGGAATCGCTTTCATTTTGACAGTTCCGCAACATTCATGGCATTGTTAACGTTGCTAAGTAAACAATTTTTTCTAACATATGAACGAATGGATGGCAAATAAGCTTCAAAATGATTCTGATCAATAGTGTGTTTCGCAATTAGGGTGCATATTTACTTTTTTACACGCTTTATATTAGCTTCACTTGTATGTTTGTATGTTTGTATATTTGTATGTTTGTATATTTGTATGTTTGTATATTTGTATGTTTGTTTGTAACCGACTCCTTATAGTGCGATTTTGACCCACTTTAAACGACCAGATTTCATTCAAACTTTGCACACCTGTCAAGGACTGATGACAATGCAATAATTTCATAAATTTGTGCCATTATCCTTGCCAGGGTTACCAGGACAGCAAAAAAACTGTCACAAACTACGCTGACATACGTCTCAAAATTCGAAATACCCTAAAAAATAGAAAATAAATAGTACTTTTTAGTTTGGTATTCCATGGAAGCGTGTTTTTTAGTTTTTTTTAACTATTATTTATTTTTACTATTTTGTTACGGAACCCTAAAAACAAGCGATGTGGATAACTACATCAAATTGGATAATAACGAATATAATATGAACCCTTACACAGTAAAGAACTCTAGACGGATGATGAGAAGAATCAGGGTAAACTCTCTTGCACGTAATTTTCTAATTAGAAGTAAATATAGATATTTGACCGGTAATGTCAGAAATTAAGACACGAAGGAATTAAGAACAGTACTTACATACAAGACGAATACCAGTATTTTAAATAAAGAGACTGCCTAGCTGACCTCCACAACCCAATTACTGGGTTATACGATACCCCTAGGTAAGACTGGTTGTCAGACTTTTGGGCTTCTGACTATCCGTAACGACTGTCAGAGATCTACGAATAGACTTTAAACTTATTATTTTTTCTATCTCGTAGGTCTAGTAGTTGCAAACGCTTCCCAAGTCGGGCAAAGTGTTATTAGGGGTTATTCTCTGAAATTTGTCCGTATCAGCCCCTAATCTGGATTTGTGCCAGGTAGATGGCGATAGACTCGCTCTCATGGGACTAAAGAAAAATAGTGAAATGTGACTGAAAAAATACTACGGGTACATCTCTACCCAACCATTCGGAGAAACAGGGCATGATATGATCAACAGTTATATAGCTCTATGAAATAAAATAAATTACATTTAAATATTTCTACTGTTTTCGACTGACGCCACCTACCTTTATCAAGTCAAACAGAGCGTGACTTGGTGAGCTCGGGGTGGACATGGATTGAACCGAGGACGGAAGGACGGCGCTGGCGGTCTGTGCCGGTGTGTCTTGAGAGGGCTAATGAGTTTACTACTCTCTTGGCGGAGGATTGTAGCGGCATCTGGAATAGTTCCAGTATGCCTCGGTCGGCGAATCCTATTAATAAAGGAGGGTGTGTAGCGGGCGGCTGCCTCGAACTGGGGATTGAGGTGTTTCACAGAGTTGATGAAAAAATAAAACTTGAGAGGTGTAAGGGACACCCGGATGGAACGAAGTTCCTTTCCAGGATTCATGATTGTTATTATTTTTTATTATTTGTTATGTACAAAGAACCTGTATACACTCAACAAAAATATTCTCTCTCTCTCTCCCTCTCTCTCTCTCTATCTCACACTCTCGCTCCCTCTCTCTCTCCCTCTCTCTCTCACTCTATCCCTCTCTCCCACTCTCTCCCTCCCTCTCTCTAGTCACAACAAAAGGTTAAAAAGTGTCGTTACAACTTTTTCTCTTAATTTCCGTCTAGCCCCTTTCGCAACGCGCCATAAGGAACTTCGTTCCAAAACTTATTACAAAACAAATTACCTATATCAACACACAACATCATACAAACATCAACACAACATCTTGTTTTTAAAACTATTTTTGTCTAAATATTTTGCATATACTAAATATTTTCAAATTGTACCAACCTTCGAGTGGTAGTAGTGATCGCTATGTATTAATTAATACCGAACTACCTTCTAAATATCTCAAATATTATGTTCACTAACAACGTGTGTGATTATTTTAATTTTAACTCATCTGGGTCAATATGTGTAGAATGCAATGTGTACGAATTCTGTATAGGAATGCCGATGGCATTCGCTCTAAACTTAAGGAGCTGCTGGATCTGGTAAGCGAGCTTTCTGTTGATATCATAGCGTTGTCAGAGACTAGAATATCCCCCAACATTAAACTACACACCCCAGGCTTCACCTGTTATCGGTGTGATAAGAAATCTGATGGACTCGGTCAGGGAGTTGCCATCTTAGTCAAGTCGGACATTGAACGTTCACCTCTAAATTTACCTATCACTAAAAACCTCGAATGTGTTGGAATACAAGTTGCTTTATCAAATCAGTCAGTTGCTTTTATCTCAGCTTATCAATCGCCAAACCTAACCCTACTACCTTCAGACCTAGACAAAATTGTTAATGTTCATTCAAAAACTATAGTAATGGGTGATCTGAATACCAAGCACCCATACTGGCACTGCTCTCGCTCAAATATCCATGGCGAGGTTCTTTTCGATCACATGTAAATCAACGAATATGACATCCTTGCTCCTTCATGCCTCACTCTAGTCCACTATCATAGTACGCACACACCGTCTACACCCGACATCATCCTAGCTAACTCTGTCTATCACCTTTCAGAGCCTCAGGTAATCACCCGCCTTTCTTCAAACCATCTACCTGTATATTTCACTGCAAGTGGTAAAGTCAACAGACAAACGCGCATCACATTCAATTATTCAAAAGCGAACTGGAAAGCTTATAGATCTCACTTGAATGAGTCTATAATTTTAAGCCAAACTACTTTCAACTCACCCCCGGAAATTGAACTTGCTATCGAACAGTTAACCCAATCTATCATAAACGCAAGAGATAAAGCCATTCCTAAATTATCCAGCGATAGTGGTCATAAACTCCCACGTCGAATCAGGTCTGAAATTAAAACAAAAAATAAATTTCGAAAACTGGCCTTAGATGAGTACGACCCTTATAAACGACGACAGCTATTCTCCCAAGTCAACAACATGCAGAAATGTATCAAGGCTAAGATCCAAACCCTAAATGACGATGTCTGGAACAATAAATTAGCTAAAGTTACCAATCCTACTTCGGACTTATGGAGAGTGGTCAAGTCATTGAATTATCAACCGGTTTCAATTCCACCTCTAAAATTGCCAAATAATACTACCACCTCCTCAGTACTTGAACAATGTGAGATACTAGCAAATACCTTCTTTGAGAATATGAACCTCACCAAACATTGGGTCAGTGATCCCAGTATTGAAGAGGCAGTTAAAGAATCAATTGGGCTGCTAGACTGTTACAAAACGAGTGACTACCCATCACTTGTTAGGCCACATGAAATCCAAAAACGATTAAGAAAACTGAAATCAAACAAAGCGCCGGGATTTGACGGTCTTGGAAATTGCCTATTGAAAAACCTTCCTCAGAAAGCTATTGTTTATTTGACCAAAGTGTTTAATGGTTGTTTACGCATTGCATACTTCAAGTACATTAAAACACGCTAAAATCATAGCTATTAAAAAACGCGGAAAAGATCAGTCAATCCCATCTAGCTATCGACCAATTAGTTTATTACCAAGCATAGGGAAACTTCTAGAGGCCATTATTCTATCCCGTCTCACTAAAATAACCACACATAAGTTGATTCACGAACAGTTTGGTTTCCGAAGCTCACATTCAACCACACAACAGCTAGCCAGAGTAGCTGAACACATAGCCCACGGGTTAAATGGAGGCCTCTCCACAGGCATGATTTTATTAGACATAGAAAAAGCTTTTGATTCTGTTTGGCACGACCAGAGAGGTACTTCCAGTTTAAATTAGTTAAACTGGAAGTACCTCTCTGTCTAGTAAAACTCATCCAGAACTACTTACAAGATCGATCTTTTTCCGTTTATATAGGCAAAGACCATTCTGCACCTAAAACCATCCCAGCCGGTGTGCCTCAAGGCTCGCTAGTAGGCCCATACGTCTTCATACTTTACCTGAATGACATACCTAACAAGCTCACACACAACTTGCCATCTACGCTGACGATACGGCAACATTCACGACTCACAAAGATATTGATGTAGTAACTGGTCGGCTGCAATATTCACTGGAACTTCTCAGCAAATATTTTAAAACCTGGAAACTTAACCTAAACTCAACGAAAACAGAAGGCATTTTGTTTACCAGGAAAGGCGCACTTCCCACCACAGTTGTAAAAATTGATGACTTCCATATTACATGGCGTGTTTCGGTGAAATATTTAGGTGTTATACTCGACAAGACACTCAACTGGAACAAGAACACTGAATTAGTTATAAGCAAAGGTGCAAAAGTCCTAAACTCATTAAAACCTCTTAAATCGGAAATCTGTTCTCAGCCCCTCAACCAAATTGCAGATATATTCTACACTTGTTAGACCTTGCCTAACTTACGCAGCACCTGTCTGGTCTAGTATTTCCGAAACAAAATATAGTAAACTCCAAACTATCCAAAATAAAGCCTTAAAACTATCATATAATACACTATTTCATACCAACCTTAGAATATTACACAACCGTATAAAATATCCATTCTTAAAAGATTTCATTTTAAAAACTTCGCGTAAATTTTATTTACATAAAAACCCAGCACATCGTAACATTTTAATATCGTCAATTGGCAAAAGTAGACTTAGTTAATTTCCGTACGCCCGCACGTATACAATCGATACCGACTGCCCCATCACTATTTCCTCCGTGACGCATCATGACGATAGCTCGCTTACTAGCCGACGCCGCTCGTACGGTCGAAGAATGCGTGATCTTTTGCTAACTACCCGCATTATAATAAAGCATACATTTTGTAACTCAATCATTTTAAATTTATGTGGGTCCATACACTAAGACTTGCACATATTTGGAAATTCAATAATAAGTATTCATAACTATAAGTCTTATCATTGTAAAGTAATATTAAGTCATTTCATGTTTGTATGTTTGTAAAGGCGTTAGCCTGTGTAACAAAATAAATCGGGACTTGTGAACAAATGGAATAAGATCATTTGTAAACTGTGTTTGTGAACCATATGCACTAATAAAGACCTTGAAAAATCAAAATTAATTAATCAGTACGGAGGTCAGTGTGAATTACTCTCTAACAACCATTTACGTTTGTCACAAGATCTTATTCGTTTTGTTTGGTTTTTTTTTATACATACATATAACTAGTTGTATCAAAGGTTGTTATTGTGCTACTAGAAATAAAAAATGTTTTTTTTTTTTAACTTTTCATGAACTGCTAGGATTTTCAAAATAGATACCGTGACCCTGGCACATGGGAAACTGAAGGAACACGGGTGGGTTCTAGTCAGTAAAAGACTGACACACCCTCCCGCTTTCGCCTAGAGCGGGAGACGTCATTTGATGATTTCCCATCCAAAAAAAAAAGGTCCTCATTTCGGAGTTCATCATCATTCTCCTGCCGTTATGTAAATTTATTTGGGGTTGGCGCAACTTTTTTTTTTCTTCCACACTTCTATAATAGTCGTCATCTCAGGTAGTCATCCCCTTTCTTTCCATAAAATCATTCACACAGTCATCATCATCATCATCATTTCAGCCGTAAGACGTCCACTGCTGGACTTAGGCCTCCCCCAATTTGGGGGGCTTTGCCATAATCGCCACGCTTGGCAGGCGGGTTGGCGATCGCAGTATGGTGGTAAAATGCATAGAGACCGCTGCTGCCCATTCTAGTAAGTCCCTTAGTCGCCTTTTACGACACCCACGGGAAGAAATGGGGAATTCCTTCTCTGATTCACACAGGACATCCATTGAAATATTACAATATAATATTCACTACCACCACCGTAGACTACTTACACTGAGTGAAAAGACGTTTTACCAAAGTCAAAGTCGATGCATTTATTTTCAATAAGCACTAAGGGTAATCTTATCGTATCCTCTGCACTTATCCAGTCATGGTCTACCCACGTGCCAAATGTATATACATTCAGCCGTTTTAGGAAAAACAAAGACTTGAATCTTGTCTCTGTATAATGTTAAGAAAAGATCTGTCGGATATCCCTTTCATTCAATTACAGGTGACCAGTTTCAACAGGTTTCTGAAAACGCTCAAAGTATTCTTTCACCAGACAGTATCCTATTATTAATTATTCAAATAAAGTTAAACCATTTGCAAAACATGAGACGAATCTCAGCTTAGCGAGCACACCCCTCGTCTGGCAAGGTACTCGACCCTTACCACTGACCTTGAGACCCGACCCTCGCCCTTGTAAAGTGAACAACATTGATTAATATGCAAGTAGCGAATATGTGGTATAAAAATCTACAGTAGGTTATTCGGTTGTTAATTTATTATTGTGCCCGCGACGTCGTTCGCGTGGAAGTCGTACTAAAATATAGCTACATTTTTATAAAACGTCACAAATATAATCATTAAAAAAACCAGATAAGTGCGAGTCGGACTCACCCACCGAAGGTTCCGTACAAATTAGGAGGTACTTATATTTTTAATTCTTCGTCATAAATCGAAAACTATACATAATAAAAATAATTAAAAATCTGTTTAAGCTTATGCCAATGAAGCCCTTTCATACGATACCCCACATGACACGGTTAACTTAATTTAAAATTTGGCGCGTCATTCCTTGCATAACGACTCTGTTTTCTTATGATTTAATTACAAATGTATAGTTTTCAGACTTTTCCCTATACTTGTAGTATAAGACGGTATTACTATACCCTATAAATTTTGATTCCCTTGAAGTGTCAAAATATAGGTATTTTGCGGCTTAAGCAGCCATATCTTTTTTTACGTAAACTTAGAAGATTGATTATTTCACAGCTTTAAGAGACTGCACACTTAAGTATATCGTTTTAATTTCAACTCGATACCTTTATGCGTTTCCGAGATAAAGGGCCTTGACAGACTGACAGACGGACGGACAACAAAGTGATCCTATAAGGGTTCCGTTTTTCCTTTTGAGGTACGGAACCCTAAAAACAGCCGTCGAATCGCTTAGCTGTCATGATTAACTGCTAAGCTCCATATTGGTGTAGCGTGATGACATTTAAAATGTTAAATTTGTAACTATCTATAATATTCTAACCTTTAGGCTCATTTTTTTACATAGTGCGGTAAACTATAGAAGATTACGAACATAATCGCACTCATCCCCCCTATAAGAAATAGCGTGATAATTTATAGCTTACAGACTTAAAGGGGATATTTATGCAATAGAACACAATGTATCCGGTAATATTTGCGTGATACTGGCACATATATTCATACAGACAGGCAAGTATTTTAAAAACTTCATTAAATACTTTTTATTTTTTTCAAAAACATGCAATAAGTATACCGGATGACATTTTTTACCGTCTCGACCTTCATATGGTGTGTTGTGTAACTAGAATAGAAGGCAGGAAGGCCTTCAGATTCATCGTAGGTGACTAAAGGAGCGCGGGACGCGGGTGGACAGGGATGCGTGTGCGGCTCGTGCGCCTGCGAAAGATCAATGAGGCCGCCTATCAGCCGGCTTCAAAGGGTAGGACCGCGCTCCGAAATCAATGATACATGCCGCGCATTGAGTAGGGTGCGTATGATTTGAGTTTCGATAGATTTAAATATATGTCGGCGTCACATTGTAAGCAGCACGTGCATTGGGCTACGCGATAATGCCGTAGCGTCGTAGCACGCTACGCCATTCTCCCACCTCATTGCTGGTGGGCGGAGTTAGAGCGCGCTACGTCGTAGCGTGCTACGTCGTTGCCCCACCTCCAATACTTTCGTATAAAAGACGCCGCACGGCGGCGAAACGGCATTCTAAGTTCAGGCGTGGCCCGGTGCACAGGTTGTATTGCTCTCAACTATTGTAACTCTGCCTCACTGTACATTGATACTCTTTTGTATGAACCGTAATGCTGTAACTGTATTACTGGGTGTCATGGCTATTATAATAAGGTGTTAAATTAATAATAATGGAAACTGATTAAGTGCAGTTTCGTGTAAGGTCTATTGATTAAATAATTCCTTAATATTGAAAGAACCTCTTTTATTTCACAATATGACCCTCTGCCTTCATCAGAAGTGGGATGAAACCCACTCCCACCTTTATCTGGGACTGCTGGCTATCTAATACAGGAAAAAATGACATTATTTTTTGGGTAGTATGGAATCAATTAAAAATAAGTGCAGATACTTTGACACCTTGCCACATGACACCCAGCATGCAATCGATGTTGGTTCCTTTCGATCCTGATGTAACTGAAACCGATATTTTCAACTGGTGTGCATTAAATGAGATTGTAATCGACAGTAAGAAGCCAGAAGTGACTGGTTCTGCTATCTGCGATTCACCGTGAAAGAAACGAAGGACCGGGCACGTCCGAATCAGACACGAAAAAGTCCTGTCCATCAACTCAATTTCGGGGAAACTGCAATTTCTGCGGGAAGGTCGGTCAACGAGGGCAGGAATGTCGGCACGTTGCTACAAAAGGTACCTGTTTTAGCAAAAACTCCACAGACGAACTCTGGAATAACCTGCTTCAAATGTGGTGAGGCTAGCCACGTGGTCACCACTTGCCTTAAACGCTGGAAGAAGAAAAGAGATCCCCACACCGAGCAACACCAGCAAACAAGTGAACCTGTGTGCAGAGCAGCGCGTGGTGTTTTGGAAATAAGTGGTATGCAATTCCTTTCATATTTGACTCTGGATCTGAGTGTATCTTCATGAAGGTAACTGTGGTCTTCTTACTGGTGAAAAGTTTCATGAACCTTTAAAGGGGATTGATTGTAATAATGTTAATTGGTCCAATGTTCTCGAGAGAAGTCAGTTCTCGTCAAGCTGATCTAAGTTGATGGTCATTTAGATGTACCGTCAGGCTGGTATCTCCCGATAGTCACTCAGACGAGACTCTCCTGATGATGATGTTAATTGCTCAATCCAAATACAATGCCCAACCGTGTTACAAAACTTTCTTCTCGACGTTACATATCAAGTATTGTCTGACGAATGTTTTAATGAAAACGTTACCTTATTAATAGGTCACGACATTTTAGACAAGCAATATCCGTTGTGGATAATAAAGCTGCCTTATCTTAAAAAAAAAGCAAATCTTAGCTCTATATTAGAAATGCCTCTTGACATTAATTCTATTGACGCAGATCTTACCGGTAAAGAAAATGAAGTTTTGATTGAAATACTCACTAAATACTCCTCATATCTCGAGTTACGAATCGTTAATGACAAAGTACAAGAATTACTAGATGCTAACATAATTCGTGAAAGTTCTTCGCCTTTCGCGAGTCCTACATCATTAAAAAAAAAAAAGGGTCGGTACCGATCGTATGTGCGTTGATTACCGGGAACTCAATAGCAATACTCGACCAGACAGCTATCCTTTACCACTAGTTAGTGATCGAATCGATCACCAAATTTGCGTCCATAACGGGTCAGTCTGAGTACCTCACTATGCCATTTGGTTTATGATATGCTTCACAGGTTTTTCAAAGAGCTATAAATATTGGACTTAAACCTCTAAATGACGATAAAATACTGATCTACATGGATGACGTACTTTCTGCATTAGAGACCGTTCAAAAAAGTTGTCTCGTTTAAATAGATTGCTAGATATAACTTTAAAAAAAATGTTCATGTATAAAGCCGAAAATTGAATATCTGGGTTTCGGAATATCCCCTGGAAAAATAAGACCAAATCCCCATAAGATTAAAAATATCCCTCCTCCAAGCACTGCTGCTCAGTACCAACAATTTATATCGCCTAGCCACATATTTTCGATATAACCTATATGGGCGTAAATTTACGGTTTTTATTGACTGTAACGCCTTAAAGGCCTCTCAGTACAAAAAGAACCTAACCCCTGAGTACATAGGTGGACAATTTTGCAGTCATATGACTTTGATATCATCTATAAAGAGGGAAAAAATATGGCACATCTAGACTTCCTTTCACGTAATCATGCTGACACATATTTAATTCATAAGGCAGCTAAAATTGTAAATTTGTCTGAACTGGAGAGGATTTGGTTATCTGTAGATAACGTGATTCCGAAATATGACACATTATATCCAAATTACGCTCAAATGACTTGCTGTCTGAAATATCACGCACATTATCGATATTAGACAGGGCATCGTAAAATCGAATGTTATAAAACCACTAAATGGTCACCGATATTGCCACACCCTTTACCATGGTAAATGATTAATCGAGTACACAGCGAAATAACACACCTTGGTTATAAAAAAAACCTTCGATAAATTATACAATCTTTATTGGTTTCAAAATATGTCAATACTTGTCAAAACCTATGGAGGTTCGTGCGTCGCTTGTAAGGCTTCTAAAGGTCCCCCCGTATGCCCAGCAGGTCGGTCAACATCCAATCCCTAAATTTGCCGTTCCATGACATATAATTCATTTAGATTTAACTGGTAAACTCACAGGAAAAAGCGTGTTAAAAAGCGAGCGCACGGAGTATTTTTCCGTGATTATTGATGGCTTTACAAAATCCGTCTTGTTAGTTATTAAATCACAAAAAAAAAATGCAGTGAACTCGTTTGGCGCTCCTAAAACAATAGTTGCAGATCGCGGTAGGTCATATGACAATACTGAATTTAAGAATTTTTGTAAAGATAATCGTATCGATTTACAATTTATATCCACTGGTTCGCCTGGCCAATGGCCAGGTCGAGCGTGTCATGAGGACCTAAAAAGTATGCTCGCTATAGATTCGGGTAGCTTATGGTAAGATCATGTAGACAATATCCAATTAGTAGTTAGAGTCTCAATAGTACTCGTTGTAGAGCAACAGGGCTCACGCCCTTGGAATTAATATTTGGTATTATGGGTTCATTAGAGATAACAAGAGTTTTTCAAATCAAAAGTCATTAATTCAAACTAGGCTGAGAGTCAGCACTTTTTGAACGTCAAAGTTACATGAGACAGTCCCCCCAAAACGCCCGCCCTTCGACACTTGCTTTCACTTTCTACTAATCATCCTGATGAAGATAGTTTAAACCTCGAAACCATTATCCGATTCTTCTGTTGGTATAAAAAAAGCTGGTCCAATACGACACAGGTCGATTTACTGACAAATGCGTGCACTGATTGGACAGGTCCACTCAATCTGGGTGGTTCTTTCTTTAAAATACAACTTCAGACACCAATCCACATGGTCTTCACATGATGTGACCAAGATTATGTCTGGACTTTAAAAGAGACTGTGACCTCTGAGTTTGTTTCGGCCTTTCTTCTCAGAGTAGTCAGATAGGAAACGCCGACCACATCTAGTTAAAAAAAATATGATTGACGTGTAAAAGTGTTTTTACAAACCTACTTGCAAAAATAAAGTCATTTATCATTTAACAAGGATAAAGCTATGGTAAAATGCTTTTCAGTACGTAATTTTGCCTTTGTTAAATTCGAAAAAAGACACCAAATGAAACAGGACCGTAAATACAAAGGCCCCTTTAAAATCACCGCTATTTTGGAAGAAAACGATAGGTACGAATTGTAACACATTAATGGAAAGAATAGTCTACAAATACTCTCACAAAAACTTACAAGTACCCCGTGGTCAGTCATTCTTTCTGGAATTCGCAGAATGTTATGATGAGGATGACGTGTCGGCGAAGAATAACATAGATGTTCTTGTCCACGAGACTAGGGAACAGATTAACAATGATGATATTCAGTCTCCTAATAGTGCTACTATCTCTGCCAATAATGATACCATGTCTGCCAAAAGTGACACTATATCTACCAGTGCAAGTTGTAGAAACCGTGGTTAACGTGCTGTTTCAGTAGAATCTATTGGCCCTGAATCAGTTAATATTGTAACAGAAGCACTTGTAAATCAACCAAAGTATTGAGCTATTTGTTAATTAAGCTAAAGAAATGATTTTTGTTCGGCCTAGCTAGATCCGGTCCAGTTTAACTGAAGGGACACACCTGTAGGGCAAAACAATTGCCGGACCAGGAGGCTGATCTTGTAGGGTCAAAAGTTGACTGGACCAAGAGATAACCCTTGAAGAGTCATAATAGACTGGACCAAGTGGTTAAACATCTGAAGGGTCTAAGTAGACCGGACCAGAAACAATCAGGATGACCAAACGGTACTTAATCAGTTTTTCAAGTTCTAGATGTGACATTGTCAGCTGAGCGTACGAGGACGTCCGCACGTCAGTATGGCCGTGTCGGCGTCACATTGTAAGCAGCACGTGCATTGGGCTACGCGATAATGCCGTAGCGTCGTAGCACGCTACGCCATTCTCCCACCTCATTGCTGGTGGGCGGAGTTAGAGCGCGCTACGTCGTAGCGTGCTACGTCGTTGCCCCACCTCCAATACTTTCGTATAAAAGACGCCGCACGGCGGCGAAACGGCATTCTAAGTTCAGGCGTGGCCCGGTGCACAGGTTGTATTGCTCTCAACTATTGTAACTCTGCCTCACTGTACATTGATACTCTTTTGTATGAACCGTAATGCTGTAACTGTATTACTGGGTGTCATGGCTATTATAATAAGGTGTTAAATTAATAATAATGGAAACTGATTAAGTGCAGTTTCGTGTAAGGTCTATTGATTAAATAATTCCTTAATATTGAAAGAACCTCTTTTATTTCACAATATGACCCTCTGCCTTCATATATTTTTTTTTGTTTTTTTTTCCAAATTTCTGTTTTTGTTGTTCTAGTATGAAAATGTTACTTTAAATGTGTAGTATTTATTGCTAGATCAATTTAATTACATGTTATTCAAAAATAAAAATAATAAAAATTTCTATGCCAAAAGCTTCTACTCCGTTCACCTATTCCCCCATTTTTTTTCAAGACGCTAAAAAAAGTCACCCAGTATATTTGAATTTGCTACGATTTTATTATATGCATAAATGATATGATAACAAACCTTTCAAAAGCGTTCAACATCAAATAAATAGTTCAGGTTCAGAATTAGATTCTAAATAAGCTTACAAATAAGAATTTTGCAAATTATTTTAACAAAACTTGCTTTGGCAAGAATCGTTTTTTGAGTCAACTGTTTTGTTGGCCGTACACCTGTGCTCCCCTCACAACATCAGCTTTTGTTAGTTACCCTGAACGAACACGTGTTATTTCTATAGAAAACCTGTCCAATTATACAGGATAACCTTTGGCACACACAGGGATCCCTGTATGAATTCGTCCATTGGTATGAATTCGTGCGAACCAAAACGTGTACCTATTGTACTGATCAGATGTCCATTTGGTCGGTGCTGTTAGCTCACGGCAAGGTCACGGTATCGTCATATAAAACACGGGATTATAGTAAAACTTGTATAGTTATTAGAATACGATTTTACATCGTGACATTAATTAGTTAATCAGAGGGATAATCGCATAACTTACTATCAGTAGGAATCGCTTTCATTTTCACAGTACAACAACATTCATTGCGTTATTTACTTTGTTGAGACGACAGTTTTGTCAAACATATAACGCAATGGATTACAAATAATCTTCAAAACGATTCAAATTCTGATTGATAGTGCGTTACGCAATTAGGTTGCAAGATTAGCGCTTGTCTCATATTTATGCCATTGGCTTATCAAATATTCATAAAGGTTGTATATGAACACCAGATACGGTATAATCTCTTCATCTGCATTTTATCGAATAGGGGCTCCTATTTGATAAAATAGGGCTAACGTAGTGTCCTATATAAAATTCATTAGAGACAAACACCAAATCACCTTATCTATAACTATACGACTAAAGGTGACTACGGGACTGAATAGAGAATTGGCAGCAGCGTTATCTATGTATTTTACCACCATACTGCGATTGCCAATCCACCTGCTAAGTGTGGCGAATATGGCAACCCAAAATGGGGGAGTTCTAAGTCCAGCATTGGACGTCTTTCCGCTGATAATATGATAATGTTAGTGATACCTATGCGTTCACAATATGAGGTACGTATGTTGCAAGAGAAAGCTTCAGTCAGCTTGACACGCGTTTCATGCTGCTTACTGTCCCCGTATATTGTTATAGATATGAATACCATGTCTTATGTAACTGGAATACCACAGACTACCATCTCTCCTTCTCCGTAAATCCATCCAAAGGTTATCTTCACAAGATCTCATCAATATCACTCTTTGTACGTTGCCTATATTTATACCTCTTCACGCCACGCAAAATGACATGTCAATTCAAATCAGGTGACAAGGGAATAAATGTTACAATATCTTATGCAATAATAGCTTAAACTTCACTGAACGTTATGTAGTCAGAGGAAGGAAAAGTTAGAACTACGTAAAATTTACCACACCTAACTCACAAATTATACCAAGGATTAAAATAAAAAAACATTAACACGAGTCAACCTTCAACCGCAGATAACCCTAGAACTGTGGGTTCTCAAACATCAGCAGAAACCAACTCTGTCACCCAAACCAATTTGCGATGGCATTGCCCCGTTAGCACGTTTATCTTCCCCCTTCAAGAACGATCACAGTTCTAAAAAATAAACAAAGTCCCTTACTCAATAAATTAGACCTTGGAGTTTGTTCAGTCTAATTATTGAAACAAAAACTATGATGCCGCTGTAGTCGACATCTTGCTATCTTCCATCGCTCGCAATGAAAACAGAATAGAAACTTCAGCCAGGCATTCATCATCTGTCGAGACGCTGTGATGACTGCCTATTTAGATTGTCTGAATATTTGATAAGTTGATGGCCTTAATATAAGTACGTAATGCTCGCACCCCACTTTTCACAAAGAGAGCTCGCACTTGACCAAGATTCTCCCCTCGCGACAGCTGCTTTGTAAGCCAAGGTTACCTCGAATGTACCTCACGTCATCCATACCTTTATTTTGCTGTATATTTATTGCAAAAACCGGGTCTAATGTAACAGTTATTTTTAGGGATTATTGTGTTAGACATTATGATGCAAGTGAGTGAATGTTTTTTTTTTTTTTTTTGGGGTACTTTGAGGTGATATTTATTTAGAAACTTGTCCAACTGGGCAAAGTGTGGAAGAAACAGGGATTGAACCATGATTGTGTGCAAACCAAAACGTGAAACGATCATCGTCATCTGCCTAGCCTTTTCCCAAATAAGTATATTGGAGTCGGCTTCCAGTCTAACCAGATGTAGCTGAGTACCAATATTTTATATGGAGCGACTGCCTATCTGTCCTCCACAACCCAGTTACTGGGTAATACGATACCCCTTGGTAAAACTAGTTGTCAGACTTTCTGGCTTCTGACGACTCGTGATTGTCCTAGATCTACGAAAGACAGCCAGTACCAACGGCTTAACGTGCTTTCCGAGGCACGGAAGAGTCTTGGTATGTAAAGATGATCACCCATCCATAGACCAACCGCGGCAAGCGTAGCTTAACCTGAACGATCAACCCGTGCGGCTGCTTTTACTGAGCTAACAAACAAGCCCTTAAAACGTGAAACGGTACATGTACTTTGTTGTTAGATCTCCATTTCCTACCTATTTAATGGTGCCTAAGATACAGGCTGTATCTAGTTTGGGACCAACGATCCCTCCAAATGTAATTTTGAATGATGAAACAAAATATTTTTACTTCAGTTGGTACTTATTAAGTTCGCCCCAAGTTTCGCAAGGGAAGCCTGACCTTGACACAGGATCTCCCCTAACGGCAGCGGCTTCTCGACCCTGATCTTGAAAATGTACATTGCAAACCTTTATCGAGCGATATATTGATTGCAAGACCTGGGTCAAGGGCAACAGTTGTTATAAGGGTTGGAACATTGTGCGTGATATTTGGCATGAGCTATGTATGAATGTGTTTTAGACTTTTTACCTTTTTTTTTTGGTGAAATCCTTATCCGACTCATTGGTCATGAATCGGGGGCCCGGAGGGTACATTGGCCGCCTAAATGAGGAAGTTGTTATTGATACCTAACGAAGAGTCTCCCATTCCTACGATGTCGTTCAACTTCGTTCTTTGTAAGCATGTACTGGCACTTCTGAAGTGTTTTTCCTACTGGATAGTTAATAAGAGCTCGTATTTTTCTACTCGATTTCTTCCAGTGATTAGAGTTCACTAGAGTAGACATACAGACGTGACATTTTCAAGAGGCCATAAGATAAAGCAGCAAAATCCAATAACGTCATAGTGAGAATGTGTATTAATAAAAAGAAGAGAAATTCTCCAATATAGATACACAATCAGGGTCCACGGTTATAGTTGAAGTTTAGTAAGAAACTGATAGATGTTTTCGAATAAAATGTAATTAGAAAAATTAATTGTCTTGTAAGAATATGTGTTTTAATTTTATTAAACTTTATTAGAAAAAAAGAAAGAAAGGAAAGGAAGAAAATACGTTTATTTGCGGTAAATATGACGCAAAGACAAACTATACACAACATAAATATTAAAAAAATAGCTGGGGAAAATATGCGTCAAATCCACGCAAAACGGCCATCGCTCAGCAAAATACTGCGACTATGTGCGAGACAGAGCCCCAGCGCTGGTTTTCAACGACAGCCGGCGCCGTCGTGTGACGTCGGACGGTGCAGAGTAAAAAGAAGTATACAATACTAAATCTTAAATAAAACAATATTAAAAGGCAAATAAAGAGTAAAAAGAAATACAATTTTAAAACTTAAACAAAACAAAACATCAATCGGTTCCTTACTAAACTTAAACTATATCGGACCACCCTGGTTACTATGTCATTTGGTGACCGTGCAGGCCACTTAAGGACAGCATACGACAGGTCGCGACAAACTGGGAGGATTGTGAGTAATCATTGCATACGCGTAATAGCGTCGGTAAGTACGGTCATAAAGTTTTGTTACACACACAGAGCATTGGACAGCAGTGGTAGCCCAGTGGTATCGGCCTCGACTTACGAGTTGTAGGTCGTGGGTTCGAGCCCAGGCAGGCACTTCAGTTTGTGTTAATAATTTCATCACCACTGCTCTCAAAACGGTGAAGGAAAACATCGTGAGAAAGCCGGCATGTCCTAGAACCAAAAAATCAAAGACATGTGACATCTACCAACCCGCACTGGGCCCGCTTGGTAGATTACGGCCCACTCCCTCTCACTGAGAGAACGCCTGGGTCCCAGTTGTGGGAACAATATAGGCTGATTATGGCTATGGTTATGCACACACATTGCAGCATAAGATTAGGAGGAAGAGAACAGGAGAGAGCAGGAGGAATTTAAGCCCAAAATTAGCAATTATAATCTAACTTTGTACTGGCATCTTAATTTTACTTGCAGATTTATTTCATTCAATGCCACACGCGGTCTTTGCTCGTTTCGCGTAAGAGTCTCGACCTCGACAAAGCGGGGTCACCCCTCTTGTTGAAAACAAAGGCATTCCTTGGTCCCCTTCAGTGTATTGTATGTTCCCTTCACTGCAGCTGCGTGATAACTGTCAACCCTGACCCCGAATTATAACTTGATTTTTCGCTAAAAGCAGCTCAGTGGTGCAAGAGAATCGCTGGGGATTATGCAACGTAGGGACAAAAGCATAAAGTAAAATAGGGTGCAACGATGCAGGGGTGAAGCGAAGCAAGTCTTTGAAAAAGTATACTTCCAAAGTCACCCCTGCTTCTTTATTTACCCCATGTAAACTGGGTCGAATTGAGATGCAGTAACCGGTTATATAATATCTTAGGACAACCAACACAACGTTATCTGATCCCAAACTAGGCAGAGCCTGTACTATGGTAACCAGACAACTGATAAAGATACTTATATATTTCTAAATACATACATATTATAGATAAATTACACCCAGACACAGAACAAATGGTTGAGCTCATCACACAAACATTTGTCCTGGGTGGGAATCGAACCCACAACCTCAGTCTTAGCAGTCAGGGTCACTAACCACTAGACTAACAGGCCAGTCAATAGTCAATATGTAACGGCCGCGACTAACAAGTTATAGATCGTGGGTATAAACTCCAAACAGTGTTTACTTTGTGTAAATTAATTCATCACCACTGCTCTCAAAATAGTGAAGAAAAACATCTCGGTCCTAGAACCACAAATTCGAAAACATGTGTTATTCTCCAACCCGCATTACGTTCGAATGTTAAATTATGGCTCTCTTTCACAGAGAGGACGCCCGTGTCCCAGCTGTGGGAACATTGTAGGCTGGTTATGCCAACCGGTAATAACCGTCGATATAAATTTGGTCCATAAAGGGTTCTCACAAGGGATTGAACCGTGAGCGTTTGTCATTGGTTGACATAATCAAAATCAAATCAAATCAAATTTATTTCGGACTAAAAGATCCATAGGTGTTAGTAACAATAAACTTAGCCTAATATTAGTAATTACAATTTATTTAATTAATTTAAGCATGCGCCGGACTGAGCGCCCTTTGCATGAACACTCATCCACTGCTTCAACAGTGGAGAATCCCACCTGTTCACCAACGTGTCCAGGATGCCGTTTGCGGTGCCCCGCACGCGTCTCAGCAGCGAAGCGCTTCGCTTACGAATGATTGCATAGAAGCAATCAGTGTGCGCCTCGGCAAACATAGTCGACGCGCTGCAAAAACGAGGCAGCCCAAACAACACCCTAAACGCGTTGTTATACTGTACACGCAGAGTCCCGTACACACGCTGCGTGTGTCATCGTGCAGCTGTCACAAAGCGTGTATTACATAATACTATCACATTAATAATAATGAAGGGTTGTTGGAAATTGCCATCTGTCGTTACACCGGACGGTTTTTGTTATTATGTATAATTATTTAACTATCGGTTTGCATATATAGAAAGTATACATATGTATGTTTGGGTTCAAAGGGGTTATATCAAATAGAGGGGTTGCAGGATTCGATCCGTTAAGCGGAGCAAATGTTCATGCTGTTATTCATTTCCTTGCTTCATTGTCTTAATATTAAGACGATGTTTACTGCAGATGGAGTTAGAGCGGATAAGTGTTAGTATTGTATTTCTTTACTTGCGATTTTGGCAAAACATTTTCTTTTTTTAATTCACTTCTCTATATAAAAGATGAAATCAGATCAAAACATTTGTTCGCATAATATGGGTTGGTAGGTGTGTTTGAATGTTACACCAAGTCATCCTCATTTTTACCATTTCTGGAATGCGATTTTTTTTTTAAATAATATTTTAGTACGAATATACTTCTTTATATTCTAAATAGCTTTTACCAGCGGCTTCGGCCGGGTGACGGTCGGATATTATCCGGCAGGAATGCACTACCGGAATAAAAATACCCTATGTGTTACTCCAGGTTATAAACTATCTGTGTGCCAATTACATCCAAATCCAATCAGCAGTTTATGCGTGAAAGAGTAACAAACATCCATCCATCCATCCATCCGCACAAAGTTTTACATTTATAATATTACTTAATAGGATTCATATTATACAAAGAAATAATAAGGAAATGTCGATGTTTTATCAAGACATAAGGGGCGGGTCGCTTGACAAAGACTAGTCATAGACATTACAATGCCATCAAATTATAACATAGTGTAATTTTCTATAAATATGTATGTATTTAGAAATATGTAAGTATATTTATCAGTTGTTTGGTTGCCATAGTACAGGCTATGCCTAGTTTGGAATCAGATAACGGTGTGTTGATTGTCCTAAGATATTATTATTATTAATGTACAAACGGTTTCAATATATCTTTAGACATGGCAGACAAATTAATGGCATAAACGGCAGGTGGTTCCTTACGGCAACGGATGACGTGTTTTTTATATTAATATATTATATCCGCGGATACGGATCAGAATAAAGACTTTTGGGGTCAAGATCCGCGGATAGGAATACGGATCTTAACTTTCTTATTCAATCAGTGTCAATGCGCGTTGTCTTGAAACGATAGTTGACGCCACGTGACGCATTGTTTGAGAGGACATATTTCGACTAGCATTGCGCGGGTCTTTCTTTTGTTTTTTTTTAATAGTTGAGTCACTAAATATTGATGATATACACACTACACACACACACACACACTATGTCACTATATATTGTTATTGATTGTTTTTTTTTATTGTTATTTGATGTGAGTGGAACTGGACTGTGAATGGACTGGCTCGTTGGTCTAGTGGCAGCAAGCGCTACTGCTGAGCATAAGGTCCTGGGTTCGATTCCCAGGTCGGGCAAAGTGTTATTGGGTTTTTCCATCTGGAGTTTCTCAGTAGCAGCCCGGAGTCTGAATTTGTGCCCGGTTGATGGCAATAGGCTCGCCCCCTATTACATGGGACTTAAACATAACAGGCGAAATTTGGTTGTACTGTAAGTACACCTCTGCCCAGCCCTACGGGGAAACAAGGCGTGATGTTATGTTTATGTGTGAATGGAATTAATTCGTTTTTCATTGCTACCTATAGTACACCTTTATATATATAACTTGCTTATGTTTTCGACATCGTCCGCGTAAATGTCGGTTATCACGGACGCAGACGAAGTCGCGGAATAAAAAGTAGCCTGTGTCCTTTCTTGGGGTACAAACTTACCTTGTACTAAATTTTGTCAATATTCGTTCAGTGGTTTAGTCGTGAAACCGTGACAGAACGACAGAGCTACTTTCCCATTTATAATATTAAAGTATATAAGTATAGATTTCATCTTTGTATAGAAAATAAATATGAAAAAGATCCGGCAACAAAGTAACGTACGGATTTTTCTTCTCCCTCTGATATCCGCGGATACGGATACGAAATTCCGGGAAATCACTAGCAAATAGTAAGGAACAATCAACGTGTGAAAACTTTTAACATTTTTCAAAAATATGTCACTAATACAATTACAAGTATTTTCTATTTTTTAAAGCATTCTTTAGTCGTTTAGAAACATTTCTCTGCTATAACCAGGTGTTTTTTTTTAAATAATGCTATGGGTAGGTATTTTAATACACTTGGTAAGTTGAATAATTTAAGTGACCTTGTACCTCGTTGTAAGGTCTCAGTCGGTACTTATTGCGTCACCCCAAGTTTTGCAAGGGTAGCTTGTCCTTGACCATGATTCTCCCCTCATGGCAGTTGCTTTGCAACCATGATCTTTGAAACGTTCTAACACGCTATACCTTTATCGTGTGATGTAGTAATCGTTTTTGCAAGAAGAGTAACGGTTACTCTAACATAGCTTTTGTGTGAATGTGTGTTTTAACTTTTGTGTACACTGACTTGTTTTCGGTTCTAAAAGAAAAAAGTTGTTACTACTAAAGTTTATATTTTGATCCCAAACACTAATTTGACGTTTTCTTTTGCGTATGCTTGTTTAGTATGGGAGTTTTACATGAATTTGACATTACACCTGTCAAATTAGTATCTGGTTTAAAAATCGAAATTCAGTTGTTATTTTAGTTAGCGGAAGGTAATTGAGGATTGAGGTAATTGTTCCGTGTGGCTCTGGACGTAAAGAGTTTCTTCACGTGGGTGTTGTAAGAGGCGACTAAGGGGGCTTACTAGAGAATGGGCAGTAACGTTCTCTATGCATTTTACCACCATATTGTGATCGCCTACCCGGCTGCCAGGGGTGGCGATTATGGCAAACCCCCCCAAATTGGGGGAGGCCTATGTCCAGTAGTGGACGACTTGCTGCGAGCTGAAATGATGATGATGATGAATGGGGAGAGCAGTTGTGGCCTAGTGTTCCCCAGATAACTTTATATAAATTATTTCATCACCGAAATGTTATCATTGTCACATGTCAAGGTAGTAAAAATAATCGATTCCTCCTGTAATTCTCATATCATCAGCATATATTGTTCCCACTGCTGGGACATCGGCCTCCTCTTGGTAAGAGGGAGGGGGCCGTTATCTACCACGCGGATCCAGTGCGGGTTGGTAGATGTCACATGTCTTCAGTTTTTTAACCGACTTAGAAAAAAGGAGGAGGTTATCAATTAGACTGTATTTTTTTAAATTGTTTTTATTTTTGTTACCTCATAACTTTTGATTGGATGAACCGATTTTGATGATTGTTTTTTTATTTGATAGCTGGTGCTTCCCAAATGGTCCCATTTTAATTTGGTTTCATTCGGACAATGGGATTCATGTAAAAACCATATAATAAGTAAATTCGCATTAAGTATTTGCGCGACAAATGAACGAATAACGCGATTAGATTAGTGCGGGGTATCTACCATAACTAGAAAGTCTGCTGGAAGAAATTTCTTAAGAAATAAGCAGTACCTTTGTACTCAATTCTATTACTATGCCTTATCACTCTGTATTTTACTGTGTGTACATAAATAATAAAATAAATAAATAAATAAATAAACATTTTTCAAAAAAATAATAACCGACTTCCTTACAAAAAAGACTACAAAGTCAAAAATAACTTTAGTTTCGGAAGTCGTGGCAAAAATAAAACCTAAAATACAGATCCTAAGACACTGAATTCCGAAATTTAAGTTATTTTTGACTTTGTAGTGTTTTTTTTATTCAATGACTTGCCGGTTTCCTCATGATGATTTCCTTCACCCCGAAATTGGAAATAATAGGGAAAATATGTGATAATTTTCGTTTGTCATAAAAATAATGTAGAAATTAAAGTTTCTAATTGGCCACACTGTATTAGTTAGGCTTTGCTATACCTAGTTTAGTTTCGCATCTGCAAAATTTTGAAATAAGTTACAAAACTAATTTTCATTTATGCTTTAAACATACGTTCGGCAAGTTAACATGAATAATTATAGTAATTCAGTCAGGGCTCCAGACTCCAGCCACGCCACCCCACACGACAGTAAATCAATATCCGGGGGGGAGGGGGGGGGGGAGCATCAGGTATGTTGGTAGAGCTCAATTACTGGTTGCTATGGTAGCACACAGACTAGCATGGGGACAGCGCCCTAGCTCCACAGTACACGCACATCTAGCGCTAGAATTAAGGGGTTCTCTGGAAACGGGGATGGGGATGGAGGTCGGTGCTGCGAGCACGGATAATTGTATTTCTAGAAAAGCCGATATAACTATACGAGTAGGATTCGTACTCGGGGTTCCGTACCCAGCAAAACTACGTCAATTGATATTAAACTTGCTAAACAATGTTATATCACCAAAATAACAACAAATGTCTTGTAAGCCTTATAGACTGTAGTTTGTAGACCATTACTCTATTTTATTCAGAACTTAGTACTTGTTGACAGGGCTTACACTGTGCTCCCATACCTTCCCATACCTTAAAACCATTGTAAGAGTAAATTATTTTTAACACGTTAACTCCCATGTCGGACTATATGTCTGATACTTTTTGTTCCATTTAGGCCTTGTCGGACTATATGACCAACAACACACAAAATCTGAACATGTTGTTGCTGCCTGGCGGCCATATTTTTGGAATAAATAATGTTTTTATGGAATAAATAATGTATTTATGGAATAAATACTCTATTTAAAGTGAAATAACACTAGGTACATTTTTTGAGTTTTTCTGATTTTAGCCATGGCAGTTAACGTGTTAAAACAGTAACAGTGGAGTGTCTCGTCGGCATTTCTCCATAGTGTCATTAGTTCGGCCGCCGCCTGGTGCGACCTCTTCTGTACCAGGACCGACTTGTCGTCAGCGTAGCAAACCACGTTGATTTCGCTAGGGAGGTCGGCGCGCAGCACCCAGTCGTACTCGATGTGCCATAGATGCGGCCCCAGGACCGATCCCTGTGGGACACCGCACGACATCTCTCGCCGGTTTAACTCTTCTTGGTGATGACGGCCCTGTCCGTCAGTTACGCCTCCAACACGCGACAGAGATCGGTTGATATCCGGTGATACTGGAGTGCTTCCGTGATGCAACTCCAGGGCATTGAAGGCATTGGAGACACCACCAAGACAACCCCATCCCGAGCCACAGCAGTTCCCATCGTGAGGGCCCATACGCGCATGATGGTGTTCACCGTAGAGTGCCCCTAGCGAAAACTGAACGGAATTCCTAAACACTTGCAATAATTAAATACATAGGGGTGGTTTTGCCAATATTTAACTAGCACTAGTGACGATAGAAAAAGAAGAAAGATTCTTTTAGCTATGGAGATGCAGGCCATAGTAACACATATTCTGTATTTAAAGAAGGTTGTGTAACAAGCGAGTAATAGACAGACAAGTAAACAAAGCCTACCTTTACATAATAACGTAACTCACAATCATGGCTTGTTTCCCCGGACAATTACGCCGAAGTGTATACCACAATTCGCAGCCTATATGAAACACTCAATAAATCTTTGCCCGACCCCAACGTTGGGCAAAGATTTATTGAATGTTTATGTAAGTGTGTCGTGTATCTAAGACTTCACGACTCCAATAATCACGCTTGTGTCTCTTAGACCAACTACTAGCAGTTCCTCTACCTCCTTAGTTACGGAACCCTAAAATCAACCCGCGCAATACTGTGGAGGCTTTGATGTTATGATTTATAGTATACCTATGTCTGTAAAGTGGGGGGACAAGGAGACGGGGAGACGGCGGCGGGACGTTATTGATTTATATCTCCCTGTGATTGCTAAAATAACTACTCCCGGAATACTGACTGCTGGCTCAATATTTTGATTTTCAATGTTATAATTGAGTCGTAGTTGAAAGAATAAAAGTAATGGTTGCTGTGGCAAATAACAAACAAAAATCCATTAATACTGCCATTGGTTGGTGTATAAACTTACTGGTATTGTGGTATTATTAAGAGAATCGTGTTGCCCTAGCACGAGTCTTATTGCCTTTAATTCAGATTGAATTTTCTTTGGCTCGATCGACGGTAGTTGTGGCAAAATAAGTACATCATTTTTGAAAAAAAAAAATTATTTTCAAAGTTCGTAAGTCAAAAAACGTAAGTCCTGACAATAGTTTGTAAATACTTATATTCAAAGTTACTGAAACAGGCCTCGTCTAGGTGAGAGAGAGACTAAGGCCATTATCAACCACGCGGGCCTAGGGCAGGTTCAGTCCGTACTTTGTTGCACATTTTAGCTCACTTCCTCTCCCAGAGAGGTGGCTAATGTCCCAGCAGAAAGAACATTTATAAGCTGATTATGCCACAATATCTTGCCTAAGCAACTGGTGGCAAATTTGTCTGCCTCCCTTAGAAGTCATTGCTTCCGGTAGCGTCGGGGGTCGGGTTACCCCCTTCCCACAAATATGGCGAGGGGGGTAATGGCTGATCTTTGCGTTATGCTCGTGAACGGGTGGTAAATGGTCGTCTTAATACCTTGATGTTGTTATTGTTATTAATCATTACCTGCCTGTTTTACTTATTTTACGTCGATGGTCCTAGTTTATCATTTGTGACCTCGGGTTGTAACTCGGGTCGTAACTGATTGAGTATAGTTTTCATTATATTTGTTGGTATACTGGCTTACTAGAGAATGGGCAGCAGCGTTCTCTATGCATTTTACCACCATACTGCGATCGCCAACCCGCCTGCCAAGCGTGGCGATTATGGCAAAGCCCCCAAAATTGGGGGAAGCCTAAGTCCAGCAGTGGACGTCTTACGGCTGATATGATGATACTGGCATGCAAATGATTTTAAATAATGTACGGTGTGTCGTAATGGTAATTTCTTTGTCTACGTACTATTGTATAGAATCTAGTTTATCTAAACAGACTGCTGTGCTGCTGGGGACTTTGTTGCGCCACTTCTTCTTCCCAGCTGGAGCACTAGGAAGTGGTGAAAGGCGAGCGTTTTGAGGGACTATCTTATGGAATTTTGACGTTTGAAAACTGCTGATCCTCAGCATAATTTGAATAAATGACTTATGATTTTGAATAAATTGTTCAAGGAACTGCAAAATAATTGATATTTTCTGGACAACACATTCAGGGTCGAATGTTCGATTTCAGAGTTTTTTATCCGGCATAATTAACTGCTTTAGTAGCTGCGACATATATTTTTTATCTGTAGAACGTTTTGACTAAAGAAACCACCTAAAATGTGAATATTGGATTACATTATCCCGTTTAATTATATACTACAGAATACTAAATACTAAATGATACTGAAAATCGTTTCGAATCAGCTGATTACTTTTCGAAAATAGTGCGGTGAGATGTATAGATTTTATAAAAAATAAAATATTATTGTAGTTATATCAAATTCAGTAGAAGAATCCCAATTTATATATTATACAGATCATAAACGACTTGTAAATATAGTTTGGCTAATAGGCCGTTTAAACGTTCTATCTTGAGGTAACTGTTTAGATACATTTATTAGAACTACTTATTTTAACTTAAATACAATCCACAAAATAACACTAAAATAAATATATTATATACAATTAAATAAACGTAAAGAAAAAAAAAAAATAAGGGAGGGGGAAGAGCTCACTGGGCATCAAAGAATTCGTCCGCATCACTGTCGGTGGGAAAAGTGCCCAGAAGGCTGGCAGCGTTGCCACGTTGGATGGCAATGCTGATTCTTTGACCTAAAAATAGGCCAGCCCTCTGGTCACATGAAGAGTCAGCCAACCGCTTGGCGATGTCCCGAAATACTCGATGAGCACTCGGACCCCACGGCCCTAGTGTTTCAACCCCAAACGGCTCAAAAATATAGTTCCCAATAAGGTTGTTATATTTGCGCCGTTTGAGATTTTCTGCACCTGCAGCAGCCGCCCCAGCACAGCCTGCCGTGCTCAAAAGATGGGATGGCGCGAGGGTGTCGACACAGGTAGCATCCCACACCAAAGGCCTACCCAACTTCCAAGGCATTATGGTCATTCCGTCTGGCCTCTTCCCATCGTCGCGCGCCAAGCCATTGGGTTCTAAGACAGCTGGCACCCCGGCGGTGACAAGAGCCCGACGGATGATTTCATTAATGCTGGCGTGCCGTGCCAGCCGACCAGCGCTCTTGCTGCAGGAAAGGCCATGGTGTCCGAGGCGGTCAACTGCTTCACCGCACTGACACCGATGCGGAGCCACACAAGGAGCAACCAGACGCAGACTTGTAGCGAGTCGGAAAGTCGAGTCACCTAGCATAGTGCCTATGTTAGGTGACGGTAGCGCCTGAAGCCATAAGCCCGACTCCCATTCTCCCACAGCCAGCAGGCGGGCACGCTCAGCAGTATTGGTGGACGTATTAATGAGATTATTATTTTTATACAGATTGAACTAAGCAGGTATAATATATAATTTATTAGAAATCATACTAAAGTTTCACAAATATCCATTGGTTAGTTTTTTAGTTCTTAGACGGCCTGTAAAAAGCGTTCTATAGCTTCAAAAAAGTTGCTTACCACGAATTCCAGGATCGGGCCTATAAAATCGGCTCGCTTACTACATAATATTGGCCTACCAGCATTTTAATATGAGACATGGCTTCTCAATCCATACAAACACGATATTCCAACTTAATTTATGAGAACCTATGTTTATGATTTCTTTAGAAATCAGAGTCTATCTTATGGTTAAGCAATAATAAGCCGCATGGGTCGATCGAGCAGGTTAAGCTATGCTGACCGCGGTCGGTCCGTGCATGGGTGATCATCCTTACATACCAATATTCCTCCGTGCTTAGCAAAGCACGTTAAGCAGTTGCTCCCGGCTGTCATACGTAACAATTTGACAGTCGTTACGGGTCGTCAGATACCCGAAAGAATGACAGTCACTGTAACGTGCCTGTTAGAGCAGGACGATTAAAAGAAACAATAAAAACTTTTTTACAAAAAAAAAACAACCGACTTCCTTAAAAACACTACAAAGTGAAAAATAACTTTAATTTCGGAAGTCGGCGTCTTAGGATCTGTATATATGGTTTTTTGCCACCGACTTCCGAAATTAAAGTTATTTTTCACTTTGTAGTGTTTTTAAGGAAGTCGGTTGTTTTTTTTTTTTTTTGTAAAAAAGTTTTTATTTTTAAAGTTTTAGTTGTGGTATTCACCCTGCACTAATTCCAAACAAACAATGCATATTTATGCGATAGCAGAAATCGCGGTTGATTTGCTGTCATTTTTTAAAGAGTTCCGGTGTCTGTCTCCCGAACTCATCATCAGATCTATATGAAAATTATATGGGACCATTTCGGAATAAACCCCTTTCGAACAAAAAAAGAATTTTGCAAATCCGTCTATATATGACGGAGTTATGGCCGAACATACATAAAAAAAAAAACATAAACATCCGAATTGAGAACCTCCTCCTTTTTGAAGTCGGTTAAAAAGATGGAAGGTACATAAGCGTAATTAAGATACTGAAAATTAAACAATATTTAAAACATAGCTAGCTCCAGCAGAAGGCTGGCGTGAGTTCTAAATATCGAGCGCGTATTTTATTCTAACCCGCCTAAAGAAAACCACTATCCTGGTAGTTCTCAAGTCGTAGGTGACCGGTGTCAGCCAGGTAGGTGGGGTATCATAATACCCAGTAACTGGGTTGTAGAGGTGAGATATGTAGTCGCTCCTGGTAAAATACTGGTTCTCAGCCCCATCCAGTTAGACTGGAAGCCGACCCCAACATCGTTGGGAAAAGGCTACGTAGATGATGGAGTCTGTCTTATTTTAAAGATTTCTCACGAAATCGGAACCTTTGAGTCGAAAATAAACATATTTTCTAACTTACGTAAATATTCTTAGAAACAAGAGTTTATTATAAGAGTTCTTTGTAAGACTGACGTAGTTTAGAAAGTTCTCTACCCACCTAGGAGTTGACCTTTTGTAATTGATGTATTTTCCTGTTCTTACGTCACTCGTCAATAACCAGGACGAAAAACTGAGGGAAAGAAATACGAAAATATACACAAAAGAACAGCTAACAATAGCTTATTATTGCGTCAACGAACAGAAGGTATTTACAGAAGGGTTTATGTAGGTAAGTGATGACGACATTACACCAAGAGTTAATTTAACTTTGTTTACCTTTGGCTTGGTAAGGAATATTTTTATTAAAGGTCTGAAGGCCAATCTTTCTAATTAAAAAACTTTTTACAAAAAAGTAACAACCGACTTCCGTCGGTGTCTTAGGATCTGAATTTAAGGTTTTTTTGCCACCGACTTCCGAAATTAAAGTTATTTTTGACTTTGTAGTGTTTTTTTTAAGAAAGTCGGTTGTTATTTTTTTGGAAAACATGTTTTTATTTTTAACTTTTTAGCTATGGTACTCGTAGATACCCGCACTAATCTAATCGCGTTATTCGTACATTTGTCGCGCAAATACTTAATGCAAATTTAAGACTTATATGGTTTTCACATGGATCCCATTGTCCGAATAGAACCAAATTAAAATGGGACCATTCGGGAAGCACCAAAATTTAAATAAAAAAAGAATCATCAAAATCAGTTCACCCAGTCAAAAGTTATGAGGTAACAAACAAAAAAAAAAAGACATTCGAATTGATAATCTCCTCCTCTTTTTTTAAGTCGGCGACAATCAAATGTCAAAAACTTTCAAAAATTTATGGAAACGAGGTATTTTTGTCAGATTGAGACAGATCAGACAGCGAACGTTCTTAGAATTACGAGATTTCTGTGATATCATTACGATGAAATTGCCTTTGATGAGTATACTACGGATTTTTCACTAAAATCGTGTTAGAAATCAGTGATGTATTTAACAAATTAGTGATACATTCCTATTTACCGCATTTATACTAAGTTTTCGTGAGAGCGGAGATGGCCCAATGGTAATGGCTCCAACTTACGAGCAGGTCGTGGGTTCGATCCCAGGCAGGCGCTTTATTTTGAGTAAATAATATCATCACCACTGCTCTCATAACGGTGAAGGAAAACATCGTAACGAAACCGGCATGTCTTAGAACCAACAATTCGAAGACATGTGGCTTCTACCAACCCGCACTAGGCCCGCGTGGTAGATTACTCCCTCTCACCGAGTGCAGTCCTGTGTCCCAGCAGTGGGAACAATATAGGCTGATTATGATACTATGTTTTTTTTTTAATGTATGTTCGACCAAAAGGATACATACACAACATTTCCCGTAATTAACGCACACCCTCTTAAGGGGTCATTGTACTCATCATTATGAACAACTTTAACTATAGGACCAAACCTGAAATCGCGAAAAAAAAAAACAACTGTTTCATACATTTTGGTCGAACTTATGAATGAAACAGCTGACTTTTTTTTCGCGATTTCAGGTTTTATACCAATAGTTCACATAGTTCACATCCCCAAAGTCGAGTCCTGTCGGGTATATTTCAAAAAGCTGTCTATCCTTACGGTACCAAGCCTTTACATATTAACAGTCTTGACCAGCCTGGCAAAGCATATAAATGAATATGAAACGGAAGAAGCAAGACACAATAGGGAAAGCACGCAGAACCAATACTTGTAGCTTGGAATTAGTTCGAAACTGAATATTGTGAGACATTCTGTTAGGTATCAAGCGGTGAAGCTTTTTAATTGCTTGCCTAAGGATCTAAGATTTTTGTTATATAAAACCACCTTGTTTAAAAGGAGACTCAGGGACTTTTTATTGGAAAAATGTTTTTATTCCGTTAGTGAATTTATGACTATACACCACAAATGATAGATACTTATAGCTAGATTTAGGTTACGAGTAAAATGAACGAATTTTGTGAAGACATAAGGATGGCATGTATAGAATATTTAATTTGATTTGGTTATGACATTTTTAGATTATTTATTGAAGTTTGTTGACATTTGTATTAGATTCTATTTTATTTAAATAACCGGTTCTTGAACTGACATGTTTAAACTATTATTATTTTATATTTTTATTGTTTTTATTATGTTATAGATCTTAGTTGCGAATTGGGTTTAGCTTGTATTTGATTCCTTTATTGTAAAACATTCAGACACAGTGTAAAAATTGTTAATGAATAAATGAAATGCAATGATGAATGATGAATAACAGCCACACGGGTCGATAGATCAGTTTAAGCTAGGCTTGCCGCGGTTGGACTGTGTGGGAGACCATCTTTACCGTCATCTTTTAGACAGCCAGGTCCAACGGCTTATCGTACTTTCCCAGGCACGGAGGATGTATAAAGATGGACACCAATCTACGGGCCAACCGCGGCATGCGTAAATGAACCTAACTGGTCAACCTGTGCGGCCTTTATTATTCAGTCCCATGCCCTTAGCCTATCTACAATAGTATAGATGATATTTATTACATTTGTATATTTATGTATTTGTATATAAGTACAATGTAAAACCAGCTCTCTACCTTTTTTTTGTGAGTGTGTCTCTCTACCTGCGTGCAAGAGGTATCATTAATTTGTTTTGAAAACCGAATACTTAAGAAAATACTTTGACATTTATTATTGTTTTACACTTCGCTTTTAGCCAGATCAAGTTTACTACGTTGTATCGTATGATAACGGCTACTGACAGTGTTGCCCAATCAGAACGTGTGGTGTGACGAAATGTTCGTTTTTTGAAATCCCAGATAGTAATCTGACATTTCAAGTCTTCGTGTGTTTCTTTTTAAATAGTTTACGATGTTGTTTAAAAAAAGAACTAAAGTTGAACATTTTGGTTTCATTGGTGTATCCTTATAAAACACGATACAATAATCTGCCGATGGATTAATACCGGTTTCCGCGTATTCCGTAGTCATGGCCCCTCTCCGCCCTTTTATCGGGGACAGAGGGGAAGGGGGGGGCTCGATCGGCGTGACGCGCGCTTCGGACATCTGCATTACCAAATATGGAAATGCGTCATGCATCTCCCGGCCAATCACAGCACAGGATTCAAGCGTCGCTCTATGAATAGGGCGGAGCTTTTATCATGCTATGATCTACATAGATTGATATAAGCATACAGGGTGGCAGGTAGGAATACTGCCGCGCAAGCTGTTATCGATTTCCTGATTCAGTACATGATTCTGCACGCCCTTTGTTGAAATCTTTGGCTAGCTATTTAAAAAAAGTAACTCTCATATACATTTTGACCGCGTAGGTATTGTTGTACTTTTTTATGAAACAGCAAATTACTTTTTTGATAATCGAACGTTAGAGGTTCTAGAAACATGTGCAAAATTCGAGGTTGCGGTTTGCCCGTGTCACCATAAGAGCAAGATGTGTGTATGTGCCGGACGAAAAGAACAGTAGTTTCTTCCCGTGGGTGTAGTAAAAGGCGACTAAGGGACTTACTAGAGAATGGGCAGCATCGTTCTCTATGCATTTTACCACCATAATGCGATCGCCAACCCGCCTGTCAAGCATGGCGATAATGGCAAACACCCCCAATTTGAGGGACGTCTGTGTCCAACAGTGGATGTCACATTGGTGTAGGGTAGACCGGGGACAATAGAACCATTTTCGAAACATCGGTTAATTACACAAATTTGACTGTCACTTTTCGTTTTAATTATTATTACTTTACAGCCTTGGTTTATTGTCTTTCTAAGAAAATATCTAAAGTTGGCCTAGATAGAACAAAACTTGGTCAAAATGGACTTTGAATAAAACGATGGCTAGTGCTACAAATGCCCCCCTTTAAGGGTTAATTGTACCAAAACTGCTAAGGGTAATAAAATGCGAATAAAGGTATTAATCAAATTTTCTAATTCATTTATTTGAAGTCTGATGGGTTTATAATCATTCTAAAAAAAAATCGGAACGAAAATATCGTGAGATCGGTGTTTTAAATCAACACAAATGTAAAGTCAACATTTACATAACAATTCTTCACTTCGAATAAAAATAAAATAAGTTTTTATTAAGAAATAATCAACTTTGGTTCACAAGTTGCATATTTGCTATTACAAAAAACATCTAATAGTCACATAATTCTAAACTTATAGTTTCCATATTTATCATAAATCAAAAGTTTAATATCCATTTAAACTGGCAAAAACAATTACTTGTTGAAAAAACTCTGGTAGTACGAGTTACAGCCATTAATATTTTACGTAAAAGTTTACCGCGGCTTGCCGAAAATCAAAAATTCTCCACTAACACGCTAGTTTCACAGCATGCGTGCTGGCTTCAGAGGAGCGCCTCGGGTCTCAAGTAGCGCGTGTTCTGGCGTACTCACATATGCAAAATTTAGCTCAGTAATAGAAATATCGATGATGGTACTATTAACCCGTGTTACTATTGTACCCGGTCTACCCTAATGATGATGATGATGAAGACTTACATGTTCATCAATAGTATTCGAACTTCTGCTCTACTATCATGTAGGTACTGTTGATAACCATATTAACCGGTACTTATAAAGTAAACTTAAATTGCAAAAGTAAGTTCAAAAGTTAAAAAACCGTCAATTGGAAAAATGCGCGCAAAAAGTATGAAATCATTTGGAACTCGTCGTATGCCACTTTGACCAAAGCTTATGATCGCTTTCTGCTGTTTGAATGTATTATTTTGTTAGGGTGGGTGACATATGACTACGGCTTTAAGATCTACCTATCTAATTAGCCTATATTGTCCCACTGCAGGGCAAAGGCTTCCCTCTCCTTTTTCCACAGAATTCTGTTTTTTGCTAGTTCTGGCCATAAGATTAAGATCCATTAAGATGAGAATAGTTTATTGTTTCATACTTTTCAGATTGTGGTTTTTGTTTAAGGGGGTATTCTAGTCTAGAGGGCCAAATTTTAGGTGCTTTATAAAACGCTGTAAATATAAAACGGTTAACGATTTTCAGCATCGGGTTTTTAATTAGTTGTTTTTTTTATGTTTAAAAAATCCGAAAAAAATGTAATAAAAAAAAATAAAAAAATACAGGCCCACAACGTGGAGACTCAAAAAAAAAGCTGCATGCGACCTGGTTGACACCATTCCACTCTCCTTGATGATCTGAAAACAAAAATCTTGGTTATTTATTTCTTCTTTAAGAAAACTACACGAAACAAAAACTACATCCCTACTATTGTTTGTTGTCGGTGTGACCTAATGACTAACCTAAACGGAACTCTTAGATACGTCTCCTCTTCATTTTACTCATGACAATGGATAACGAAATTCTTATATTTCACCAAAGCTCAATTTTTGTTATATAATTTATAAGATTTTTGGATGTCTGCAAAACTGTTCTTTTTGTTTCGATAACCGATCGGCTACAGAAACAGTATAACAGTGTAACTGTTTACTATACCACTTGACGCGGTATTTCCCTATTTTGGGAGAGGTCATGTTTCTTACCTCTAGCTTCTTTACTAGCCTTTGTTGCCTGGCCGGAGTAACCGCTGACGAGGAAAAGAGCTCCCACCTCTTTTTTTCCTGATAGCCGTAGAATACCTCTTACGTCCTCCAGTAGGTACCTCAGGATGTCGTTGCCTCCTTGTCCTTACGTCACTATGTGGTAGCGAGAGTTTCTGGGAGCCTAATACATATTGAATGCACAACTCACGCTCTGATTATTCATGTATATTGGACGTAGTTAAGCAAAAAGGATTTAATCCACAACTTGGTTAATAATGAATTAAGTGCACGAAACTGATCCAAATTATACATACTACTGGTCAGTAAAAACGACCTGCACCCTAATTGCGAAACGCACAATTTATCAGAATCTGAATGGGATTGAAGATTATTTCTAAACCATTGCGTCACTTGTTCGAATAAATTGTCGGCTCAGCAACGTAAATAACGCAATGAATGTTGTTTAACTATGAATATTAAACCAATTCCTACCGATAAAAAGTTCCGCAATTACCCCTCTGGATAAAAATAACTTTGTTTTCGTATACTTAAACTTTACAACTAACGGTATGGCGCTTCTTTTTTTTCAGCATAATCAATTCAAACTTTCTGGTTCTAAACTACTTGTAGTATTTCTAACAGAATATGTTAATATATCTTTACTAATAAAAAAACCTGTTCAATCAAATCAGCCTAGCGCAGTCCACTGCTGAACATAGGCCTGGAAAAACCTGTTAATATACCGCAATTTAAAAAAATCCTCTTGGTCTTCAAAAGTCAATATCTCAAAAGTTACTGGGTGTGGAACATTTTAGTCATCTTACAACGGCAGCCCACTTCATGTAACCAATGACTACTACACATCCATAAGAAAAAAATTAATATTTGAATAACTAAAAAATAAAAATATTATTCATTATGATGACGCAGGATATAGTTTTAAATTGATATTTTGTCTCATGGAAAATGGAGATGGAATGATCTAGTCAACTCGTGCACTGGGTAGGTATGTTCTCTACCGTATGACACGTAAACATTATTAACAGGATGTTTCATAGTTTTAATGCATTATTTATTTTTCTTAGTACCTATTATCTTAATTAATGGTAACAATTTTTAATCACGCCTAGAGGTATATTATGTCGGATACATTGAGTGGACAACCTTTGTAAGACGACTAAAATGTCACGGTGATGCATGGAGTCTAGATGTTTATCATATCAGGTACATTTTTTTCTTACCTAGTTGTATCAATTCGTCTCGTATATCAACACAAATAGTAGTACCGTGTGGTGCCGGACGTAAAGAATAACACCACCCCATTTCTTCCCGTGGGTGTCGTAAAAGGCGACTAAGGGGGTTACTAGAGAATGGGCAGCAGCGTTCTCTATGCATTTTACCACCATACTGCGATCGCCAACCCGCCTGCCAAGCGTGGCGATTATGGCAAAGCCCCCCAAATTGGGGGAGGCCTAAGTCCAGCAGTGGACGTCTTACGGCTGAAATGATGATGATGATGATGATCAACACAAATTATTAGGTCTTTTCAAAAGTTCGTGCGGACGCATGTAGGTGTTACTCCTGAAAAAATTATAACAATTTGAGATTGTATTTTCGGATTAAGTTAAAGTACTGACTATATTGTTTCACATTCATACATTTTATCAGTCTTAATTGATTCTTGTAATAGCCATATACGTCTCGTAATATGGAGACTGATAAAGTGCACATTCGTCACTGTTTATAATTTCTATTTAATCGAAAATCACCAGCAGCCGAAGCAACAAGAATAATATGTGAGACTTATGGAGAATCCAGATCTAGATATCCGAACATACGTGTCAAAAGTGGTTTCAAAGATTTTGAAGCCGTGATTTTGACATTGACGTCAAACCTCGATCCGTTAGACCTCAAAGTTTGGAAATCAACAAATTGGAGGTGTTACTGCAAGAAGACCCGTCTCAAACGCCGGAGAATTGGCTGCTAAGCTTGGTGTGGACCAGTTTACAGTAAATCGTCATTTATATGCTCTGGGCAAAATTCTTAAGGAAGGAAAGTGTCCCGCATTTATTGTCCGAAACAGCGCAATCGAACAGAATAAGCGTGTGCCTCTCGTTGCTTGCTCGAAATCGTAAAAAATCTTTTTTATGGAAAGTCGTCAGTAACGAAGAAAAATGGATATACTTAGACAATTCCAAACGCAAAAAAACATGGGTAGACTCGGGTGCACCTTCAACATCGACCGCGAAACGCGAAGTTCACGGAAAAAAGGTGCTGCTCTGTATATGGTGGATCGAAAAAGGCGTACTCTATTTTGAGTTGCAAGAACCTGGTAAAACAGTTACCGCAACTCATTATTGTCAACAACTGCGCAAATTGAGCCAAGAAATTCAGCATAAACGCCCATTTTCTGGTCATGGACCACGTCCAGTAATATTGCTACACGACAACGCTCGGCCGCATGTCGCTTCGGTCACTAAAGATACAATAATCGAGTTGAACTGGAGGTTTTACCGCAACCGGCCTACAGTCCCGACATAGCACCTACAAACTTCCACTTGTTCCGTTCAATGCAGCATTTGTTGTCCGGACAGCGATTGAAAATGAATGAATGAATGAAAATGTTGAAGACGTGAGAAAAGCAGTTGACAATTTTATTTCTTCCAAACAAGAGAACTTCTTTCGTCGTGGTATTTCTTTGTTGCCCGAAATATGGGCAAAGGTAGATAATAAAGGAAAATATATTGATTAAAAATTACTATTTACTTAATAATTTATGAAACAATAAAATCATAGAAAAGTACGCACGAACTTTTGCAAATACCTAATAAAATATGACACTAGCTGGTGCAGTTCGTGGAGTCGTTGAGCTTCTCAAGTGCAGAGATGAGCTACAAGATTACTGACTAATGCTTGCACTGACTGGACTGGTCCACTCAAATCTGTGTGGTTCTTTCTTCAAAATATCATTTCTAGCACTAATCTGGATTATCTTCACATGATCTAACCAAGATTATGTTTTTAACAGAGACTTTGACCACTTATTTTGTTTCGCCATTCACTCGGGGGTCAGATAGGAAATATCGATTGCATCTAGGTTATTTTTTTAATAATAACATACCGTAACATCACACCTTGTTTCTCCAAAGAGTTGGGCAGAGGTGTATAGTACATACCCACATATCGCCAGTTATATTTAAGTCCCATGTCTCAATTCCGATTTCCCCTTCTCAGGACTTTTTTCCCCTCAAAAATTATTTTGCTTTAGTTTTGACACTAGTGTAGTAACTAAAAGAAAAAAAAAATGTTTATATCATTTTTCTTCTAGAGCCTGCCTTCTAACCTTCTAACTATAATAATATTATTTACACTAAATACAATACGTCAACAAAATCATCGACAAGATTTGTCTGCAACTGCAGCATGATTGGTTTTTTTCGACATGACATTGTCAGATATGTCAAAATTCACCAATCACGTAGCAGATAGACCACAAGCCTACGTCTTGATATCTAGTGGATTTCTCATACGCAAAAACCCTCATAATGCAACATTTCAGGCGAGGTTTAATATATGATTTCCTACAATTTCCCCTTTTATAGTATTTCCCCTTTTTCTTCCCCTCTGGACCCTGATTACCCCTTAAAAGGGGAATTTCCCCTCATTGTGGAAACACTGCCCATGTAATGGACGGCCTTTGGCCATCAATCGGAAACAAATCCAGACTCCGGCATGCTACTATAAAATTCTAGGCAGAAAAATACAATTTAAAAAACTCCGTGTGGTGCCGGACCTAAAAAATAGCACTGTTATGGAGATTAATGAAAATCTTGTTCGATAGTAAGTAGGTGTGTTATTAATTAATTATTAAGGGTTTTACAAAACTGTGATGGTGTATGTGCGTACATGTCGAGCACTAATGAATTCGGTAACGCCCCGACTCCTCCCCTCTGCCGTCCAGTAGTAGTGAGCTCGCCGCACATGATGACGATGCGTCGACAACCACCAATCTATTTCATCCCATGGATATCGTAACAGGCGACTCAAGAACTAACTTGAGAATGTGTAGCAGCGTCCTTTTTGCATTTTAACACCATACTGCGATCGCCAACCCACCTGCTAAGCGTGGTATTTAAGGGGTCCGCCAGGACCCATGCCTGCTAGGATCATGGACTGGTTCGAAAGAGTTACCGTAACCCTGGCATAGGCAACTTAAAGGACACGGGTGGGTTTTAGTCAGTAAAATTCTGACAGACCCTTCCGCTCCACCCAGAGCGGGAGAATAGCAGTGGTCGTCTATTGGCTGAAATGATGATGATGATTATGAATAATATTTTGCCCAACCTGAGAATCGAACCCAGAACCTCATGTTCAGCAGTAGCGTTTATGACCACTAGACTAACGAGGCACTCAGTCATTTATTCTTTTATAATATGAAGTATAAGTGATTCCAATCAAATTTACTGAATAAACAATTTCATTTAATTTCAGTGCTCTGTTGTGGTAACTTCACATAGCTACCAATGTTGGGACAGTTAGGGCCTAGTAACGAGGTACATATAACGAAACAAATCCAGACGGGTAATGAAGGAAAATAAAAAACTGATTTGACACCAATATAATGATTTTTATTTCAGAAAAACATCGTTTTTTTTTAAGAAGATCTTAGAAAATAGTAGATTTATATAAAGATACAGTTAGATAAAAACACAGTCAGCCCTCCCAATACGGAAGTAATTTTTACAAGAATACAAGTTTATATTTCGTATCAAAAACAGAGATATTTTCATTTTCAGTTTTGAATTCCAGATTCAAAAACTATGAATGTTCGTAATAAAATGAAATACTTAGGAATTTAAGGTAATCAAATATTTTAAAACAATATGGTAAGAAATGACATATGTGTAACTATTTCAATTAATTTTAAGATTATTGTTTTTTAAGTGTTTTTAATTTTAAGATATTTACTTTTTCGGTTTTGAAGTCCAGATAGAAAAACTATGAATGATCAAAATAAAATGAAACACCTAGGAATTTAAGGTAATCAAATAGTTTAAAAGTTTGTGAAGAAATAAAATAAGTATAACTATTTCAATTCATTTGAAGATTTATAAGTGAAGTACAATAAATCCAATATTACAATGTTAACCATTTAAATCTAAAATATATACTTAGGTAGCCATCTCTTATTAAAATGTTTGTAAAATAACACATTTACGTACAAGACATTAAAATTACTTTATACTTAATTAACATCGAATTGAAATTTAATTTGCAAACCCAGTTTGAAGACGAGCTATGTTCTATAATTTTAACATATTACATACATTTTGAAATTAGGTAGTTACATACTTGTTTTATATGCTTGATGACCATACACCGTATATATTAATATAAAAAGATTCTTATTCCCTTAAACATGAAACCTCAAGTAGGTACTGCTATTATATACAAGATGAATAATACTATTAGATTAAGTATAATGAATTATCGTTATTTTTTTAATGATAGTATTGTAGATGACGAATAGAAAATACATTATTGTATACCAAAACTAACCTACGGAATAAGTTATCTAAATGTCACCCAATAAATGCTTAAATTAATATAATTTATCTGATTAACCAAATAGACTTATTTCGTAACTTAGGTTTTTATTTCCCAATCGCAAAGTAATTAAAAGGCATATTTGTGATTGACATATTTTCACCTCATCAGAAAGAACTGATTGGCTTTGTCGCTCTAAAACGATTTATAATTAATAAAAATACAATTTTTCCGTTAAACATGTATGACCTAAAAAATTCTTTAAGACACCATTTAAATAATTCAAGTGATGTAGCTATATGTACAGTCAATAGATTCCCCATATTGAGTCCCTAGATATAACGTAATTAAATGTAGTATGTAGATATGTTAAGTACCTACATTAAAATCTGTATAAAAATAAATCTGTTATCCAGAGGCAAATAATAATCAGGATTATTAATACTAAATTACAAGAACCAGCACTGAAAGATAGAATCAAGCAGCAATTACCAAGAAAACCATTAACTAATTTTTATGATGACAGTAGTTCAGCCCGTCCTATAGAATAACAATTTTGAACTAAATGTTGTACAAAACTGAGATTACACAAGGAAATGAGAATTTATTAAAATCAAACTACAAAGCCATGTTAAGTCCTACCATGTTTAAATTGCTCGACTTAAATCATGCAGTGAAATACCTACTCATAATTACTTACAACTAATAAGTTACAACTCTTCCTGTGATGTCGAAAAATGTATAAACCTACCTTGAATCAGCACTTGAAGTGTTAGTATTATAATAAGTATATTATACAAGTTCATTACCCTTAAGTTTTATCCTTAGGTATATAATAAAATTAAGGCCAAAAATTTGATAATGATATAGTGACCTAAAAAGCGATTTGATTCTTTATTTTAGATTTCGACTTTATGGCCGGCTAAATGCTTTCAAATATAGTAATCCCATTACACTAGGTTAAATTTAATGACTTAATTACTTTTTAACAACTACTTATTATTTTGAAAGCAGAACGTAGCCATTGCGTGACAAGCATCTTTTCACCCCATGAGGGGTGAATGGCTTTGACACTCTAAAACTATGTACTTATAATTAATACTTAACATTAAATAAACATCACTATATTACCATTTAACTTCTACTATTTACAAACCTTTGAGACCTCATGCAAATGATTCAAGTGGTGTATATGTACAGTTAATGTTTTCAACCACTAAAAATCTTGTGTTTCTTAAAATTAAATATTCAAATGTATTTTTTTTTACTGAAGTAGTTTATTTTACTACCAAATAATCTCTTACTCCGACGACGACAGTAATATACAGGATTATTATACTAATGAAATCACAAGAGAAGTTTTGCCGATTTCGATAATTTTCTAGATTGTACTGACGCACTTTTATAGTTTAAACTGTATTTCCATAAGTTTTTAACCGACTTCAAAAAAAGGAGGAGGTTATATGTTCGACTGTATGTATTTTTTTTTTTTTTTTTATGTATGTTCACCGATTTCTCCGCCAATTGTCAACCGATTTTGAAAATTCTTTTTTTATTCGTAAGGGTATACTCCTGAGGTGGTCCCATATTAATTTTGTGAAGATTTGATGTATACTTTGGGAGATAAACGAAGGAACTCCTCAAAAACAAACAGTACACGTAATGTGATTTGGATATTGTACTAAAGATCAAAAATAATTGCTGGTTCTATCTATCCATCCGTGGTGAACTAATTATAGTCTTCGAAGATACCGCATGGAACTCCTCATCGGTGAACAATACATATAGGAACTTACAGTGAAAGGTTAGAAGGTTAGGGGATAATTCTTTGAATATTATAGGCACGTTTAGACCGTTACTTGTATTCTTATATTCCGTTGAGCTGATGATGGAAGGTACAACTCCTTATCGATCAGGAGTAAGAAGATATCTTGTCCTAGATAGACATACTCGTTGACATTGAGAATTGATTCCTCAGCAGACACTAGAGTGGGCTCTTACCCACTCTACTGTCTGCGGATCTGTCTGTATTCGGATGTTTATGTTTTTTTTTTATGTATGTTCGTAATTCACAACATGAACGATCGTTTAAATTATTATTTTAAGAGTATGCTACTTTTTAACCGATTTCAAAAAAGGAGGAGGTTTCTCAATTCGCCCGTATATATACATTTTTTTCTTCTTTTTAAAAATTCTTATCGAGTATTATAAAGCAAGACTTGAAGTGTTTTACAAGAATATTTACTGCAAATTCTTTTGAATATTTTGCGTTTTTATTTCTGACAGCGGGTCTTTTTGAAAACGTTGTTTAAATTTTATGAACCTGACTTCTGAATAACCAAAATCAAAAGCAAATCTTTACCCTTTTTCTCCAAAATTTTACAAAATTTAGTATGTTTATTAATATGAAAGTGGTAAAGGTTATAACCACAGTGCATACAGGACTTTTAAAACAATATATTATATTTTTTAAGACCCCACCTCGAAAATAGATGATAGTTGGATTGTTTCCCCCGCACGCGGGGAGTGGCGGACCTATCTTCATTGGTCGTCCGACACGTCATCGTCACAAACTTTAATGACTTATTTTACCAGTGGCCAAAAGTGGAACGAAGGAATTATCACTGACCGAAATTTAAAAACGTTACTTAGCATGGCCTTTCGCTAAGAATTATTCTTGTCACCGTCGCACAACTGTTTAAATAACAATGCAAGATAAAGACGGCAACATATTAAAAAAAAATGAGCATGCCAAGTGACGTTATTTTTTCTCGGTCTTTGAAATTTTTGCGCATAGTAAACTATGGAGTAGACAACTAATACAAAATATTTAAAAACCTGAAACTTAAATTTTGATTAATGATATGCATGGGTAAAATTAATTGAAATCGAATAATGGTTTCTTATAGAATTAGAGGTCCTGATTAACAGAAAAATAAACAAAAAAATCCATCACGTAAGGTTTTGTAGAAATCTTCATAAATGCTACCATAGTACAGATATGATAGGATAACAATTATTATTTTCGGAAGGGCTTGTGGCTAATTTAAAACAGCTGCACGAGTCGGTCATTCAGGTTAAGCTACGCTTGCCGCGGTTGGTCCGTGGATGGGTGAATATGTTTACAAACCACGTTAAGCCGTTGGTCCGCCTACCAGGGTCGCGAGATTAGTTCGAAAGAGGTACCGTGGCCCTGGCATATGGGCAACTGAAGGAACACGGGTGGGTTTTAGTCAGTAAAAGTCTGACACGCCCTCCCGCTCCGCCCAGAGCGGGAGACGTCATTTGATGATCTACCATCCAAAAAAAAAGCAGTTCGGCCCGACTGTCTTTCGTAGATCTTAGACAGTCGTTACGGGTCGTCAAAAGTCTGACAACCAGTCTTACCATGGGGTATCGTATTACCCAGTAACAAGGTTATGAAAGTCAGATAGGCAGTCGCTCCATGTAAAATACCGGTACTCAACTACATCCAGTTAGACTGGAAGCCGACCCCAAAATAGTTGGGAAAAGGCGAGGCAGATAATGAACAATTATAATTTTCGACTGTTATTTTACTTGTTGGTAGTTTAAAAAAATATTTAGTAAATGTGATTGACCGTCGACTGATTGATTTCTCTATCGACAAAACCGAGCCACAGCTATTTACAGAACCAGAATTAAACAAATAAGTGCGTAAATTAGATCTTTCTAAAATTGCCGCAGAACTTTTAGGATCTCGACTCAAAGAAAAAAAAATTGGCTACGGGCACTACTTTTCTATATTATATAGAGAAATAGATGTAGAGAAAAAGCTTTTGTCCCAATTTTTGCTCAAGACGGTGATTCAGTTTTACTGTAAAGATATAAACGGGCTAATGAAAATATTTAATGTCAAATATGACAAAGAAGCTTCAATGACAAGCAAATAAGGTATTACAAGGATTTATAACAGTTTATTTTGTGAGTCAGGTTAATGCTAAACGTCACGAAAATCGAAACGTGTAAGTAGTAGTTTTGTTTCAAAAAGGTAAATTTTGCATACCTTTGTTATTTACGACATGAAATTAAAAATATCGAACTAATCTTCTAGAGGTATATAAATAAAATAGATGTTGGTATATAAGAGATTATAAACTCCAACTTCGTTTCACCGATCACCATACATTTGCGTGGTAAAATAATTACCCTCCTTTGAGCCGCAGTCAGTTATAAAACCTCACCTTTTTCACACTTGTAATGCTACTCTATTCCTTCGTTGTGCTTTTGTATTTATAGTGTCAGTACTTGACATATAAATATATTGTTGACGTACTTCAAACCTAAAAACGAATCATATATTTTAATTTATTTCTAAATGAACGATTATTATAAGTTTTTGGGATAAAACAGACGTTCTTCTCTAAAAAAATAGGGTGTTAACTCAATATTACTTTACAAAGTGAGAATAGATTGTTGCTGTAATGCTTTAGTGAAGGTGGTGAATTCCTCTTGTTATCATCATCTTATTGGTATTGAATTCCTGCAAAATGAATTAATTAATTGCCCTGTGCAGGTACTCCTAACCTTGAAGGTACTGTTCAATTTTAGTTTTTGGTTCTTCCCATTTTCATACATAATCAAGATCGTCACTAAATAGTAATAGAAAAAGAATGTTATATTATTCACAGTCACAAAAATAGACACATACGAGTATACAGTGTAAATATACAGTTTTTGGAAAGCCAACATTTATTATATTAAATATTTACAGCAAAATACTTCACTACTACGTTTTTCTGAGGACATTAATATTTAAAAAACGTAATTTTGATCGCACCTATTTGTAAAAATTGACATAGATCCGTCGTCGATGAGCCCTACTGGGCGACTGATTTATGAACGAACGAGAGTGATGAGACTACTTATTATAGGCAAAAAAAGAGATGGCGATAATGTGTATGCGCCTGGAATAAAATAACGTATGTGCCAAAACGAATCACCGTCTTTTATGAATGAAAAGTGTTATTAAAACGAAAACTGTTTTACAAAAACTTAGATAAGATTATTATCAATGTTTTAAAGTAAACTATGTTTAATAAATCTAACGCATTGCGCCTTGAGGCTAAAAAAATCATAAACATGGATAGAACTTTGCGATTTTTTTGTATCGAGAAAATTTTATCGTATCGTGTATTCCTTTTACAGGATACTAGATCATATAGTCAAAAATCATACACTTTAATATTAAGTTCGGCTATCGTACGGTAAGAAAGGTACACTTAAAAGAAAAAGCACGGTTTTTTCAATATGTCACCTTAATACCGAGTAGACGGTAAACGACGGACGATTCGTAAATATGTGATATCCTAAACGTCTTGCAACAAAATTCACATATTTAACAGTCGCTGGTTTTATGTCGATTAATCAAAATTAAATTTAAAAGATTAAATTTAAAATTCGTGAGCTTAAAATTGAAATGATGTTGCATGTTGTGCATAAAACTTAAAGAAATACAGTACTTTAACTATGACATCACGTCCGTCCAATCACCGGAAACCAGCGAAATTTGAAAAATATCGTGAACCGCCTCCACATATAAAGAACAAAGCAGAAATTTCTACGAAATGTATAAAGATTTTAAGTTAACTGTTTAACGACTTTAAAAATAACCCCGTTCTGTAGAATAACAATTTTGAAAGAAATGTTGGACAAATATGAGATCACAAAGAAAAGAGAATGAAATGAAACTACTATGCCAAGTAATTCTACACGTTATTTAATTTGCTCGTCTTACGTTCAAAAGTGCGAGACACTATCATGATTACATATTTAGGTACGTAAACAAACCCTAGCATAAGATTATTATAACCTAAACAATGACTATACTAGAAATAATTACTTAAAACTACCGAATTAAACATGAGTGGCTCTTGAAGAAAACAGTGTATACCAAGGTCTAAACGTATGGACTTTATGTATATTAATAACGTGAATGGAAGTTTAAACAGGGATTCAGAACAAAAGAGGTTCGACAAACGGATTAGTTGGATAGGGTGCTTTAACGAAAGTAGGGGTATTTGGGAAGGGAACGGTATAGGTTTCTGGAACTCGTCATAGACCGAAAGTGTCGCAGCAACACAATGTCGCCACGTCACGCGGGTTGTCTGTGAGAGCGTGGTACTTCTTGGAGCTAGCCCAGTGACGAGCTGCGGCCCAGTGCAGCCCACAGGTGGGCTACTAAATGAACAATATCATAGATAAGAAAAGCAAGAAATAGAACCACCCACTGTCTTCCTAACCTTAGTTTATTAGTAACCATTTTTTTTTTTGTAATTATTTATATTTTTGTAACTTTTTATATTTTTTGTAACTTTTTATACAACTATTTTTTTTAATACGTCGTGCTATTTTTATCGTCTCACGACCGTCTCACGTAACCCGGATAATTATCAAAATAGTAACTTTAAGTTAACCCAATTTCGCCAACCAAAAAAAAACACTTCCAGCCAAAATTGAACTGTTTTGTTTCTCAAATATCCGCTATTTATAACCAACTTCGAAATCATTCATTCTTAGAGTTCCGCAGACATAGAAAAGGATATTATAGGAAATAAACTAAGTTTGCCAGCCTAGGAGTTGAAACTATAATCGACGTACGTAGCTTCATTCTTTGTTCCAAAGCAGAATTGGTGGCAGTCTCCACATTGTATATTTTAAATATTGCAAAAAAGGGCTGAAATAATTGAAGGGGTCGCCGCCGCTGTCAAGACGATAAAAATTGCACGGCGAGTTTAACTTTTAAGAGTCTAAAACACCTATGTGACATCTTAAATAATCTTCCTATTAATTATAAATCTGACTTATTTTTTAACTACTCCTAACTTAACCTAACCAGAAATCCATTCCGATCTCACTCCGGTCATGTTGGATTGACGTCCTATCAGGAAGCACTACATCTATGACAAAATTCTCAACTGACCGTGATATGTTCACATTCGTGAGAAACGATTCTGCAAAGTGATCTGTGAAACTTGCTTTTAAGACAATCAATTTACTTGTGGATAGAGTCTAAAATGATTGTGATCAAATATCTGGCTCATTAATTTCTTTCTTCCATCCATGTCGCGTCTGACACTGCACTCTCTAGCCATGAATCCGTGATCCACTCACATTGCATCAAAGTTTAAATATTTTGGGAGTTTCGATTACTAGTGTCCGCTGAGACCGGCCGCCATGACCGGAATCTGATCAGAAGGCTATCTAAGATAATTATTTACATCTTACCAGTAGGCTGCTCGATACCTCTTTGGGTCTATCGTTGAGCCTACCTACTAATAAAGGCGTTGATAAAAAATACCCAGCATCATTTCACCCCATTAGGGGTGATAGTTCCTGGGTTTATTAATCCTAAATTCTTACTCACATAACTAGAAAATAGTATCGACTACCTAACGTATAAAGTGGCACACTTACTGAAGTTCTTGTGAAGTCCAAGTACTTATGGCGCACTATGGGATTCTAACTTATCTCAATCTAACCTAGAAATTGATTATTTTGTTCTTATAACAATGATTAAAGTGGTTTCCCAAGATTTTTTAATAATCTTTATCGCACCTAGCCCTAAACTAGGATTACTTTTTTATTAAAATCTATAATTATGATACTTCAAGGCAGTTTAACTTAATCTTTCCAATCAATATATTATATCCTACTAATAAACATTAAACAATATGATAATGATTGTTGTTTGATTGTTATTTATTTGTTATATGATAATGTACTGACAAATAAACAAATGACTCAGAGGCAGCATTTTTAATTATTTTATTTTACTATTTCTTATAATTTTAATTTAATTGTATTAATTTTATTATTGAATAAATTATTTTTAAATATATTTACTGTATTTAAATTTTTATTAATAAAAAAACAATTATGATCTCGAAGTGGATTGAAATAAATTATTATTAAATTAAGTTAATATTATTGAGTTTCAATTCCAGCTTATGTTGCAGATAACGTGCCGTGGCAACACTGCTGCTGCCAATGAGTAGCTGCTAATGCTGCCCAATGAGTGAAGGAGCCAATCATAAATATATAATATTCTATCACATATGTATAGGGAGGGGCAAGCTAAAGAATGAATTATCTTGAGGCAATATTCTTTTTGAATAAAGAACAAAGAAAATCATTACGTACCTATTTATATGCTTATGGTTTGAAAAACAAAATCTTTAAAAACCTTAACTAATGGACCTCAGCGGTCACTCTAGTTCGCGCAAACCAACAACTAAAGAGAAAAATACAAAAGGAGGTATCATCACTCAATTAGAGCATAATGTCACTTATACGTGTAAGATCTACCCACCGTCTTCCTAACCTAAGTTTACAATCTACCATTTTTTTTTGCTTTTTTCATTTTATTTAAAAATCATTTTTTTATCGTCTTACGAAGGCATCCAAGATACTTAGCAAAAAAGGTTCTTGAAGCTCATACATATTTGCTGATAAAGAAAATCGCTTGCAACCGAAAATGGCCAATGCTTTATTTTCCATTAACCGCTATTTGTGACCAATCTGCGAAATCAATCATATTTAGAGCTCTTCAATCAAAGAAAAGAGTATTACGGGAAACAAACTAAACTTTCATACCTGCATTTTTTGTTACATGAGGGAACTTGAGCCGTTCTTCACATTGTATATCTTAAATAATGCATAAAAATGGCTGAAATAATTGAAGGCATCGACGATGCTGCAAGACGACAAAATAATGCACGCTGATTTAGAGTCTTAGAGTCTAAAGCACCTACGGGATCTGTTGAATTTTCTTCCTACTAATTGTCAATCTAACTTATTTTAACTACTCCTAACCTAACCTATTCACATATCCATTCCGATCTCACTCCGGTCATGTTAGATTGACGTCCTATCAGGCTCTGAAAGTACCTCCTCAAAGGAGGAAGCACTACATCTGTGAAAAAATTCTGAACTGAACTCAACTAACAAGATCGAGACGGATTAAAAAACTATCCAAAAAAGACAGTCACATTCGGAAGAAACGATTACTTAACTTGTGCCAAGTGTCAAAGTTTCACGATTTGCTTCTGGATACAGTCTAAAATTATTGTGATCAAACATCTGGCTCATTAATTTCTTTCTTACATGTATGTCTCGGCTGACACTAATCCGTGTCTAACTCTGAGTGCTTCCACCCACATTGCATCCGACGTAAAATATTTTGGAATTTTTGATTAACTAATCCCCGTTAAAAACCGGACGCCGTGACCGACAATCTATCACAAGGATATATACCTATATATTATAACTATATACCTTTGTATTCGATCTATAATAATTATTTACATCTTACCAGTAGGCTGCTCGATGCTTCTTTGGGTCTACCGTTAAGCCAGCCTACTACTAAATCAAGCCTGCGACAATTTCTCCAGCATCATTTCACACCAAGTGGTGTGAAAGTTCCTGGTTAGTTTTAACCTACTTAAATTACTAGAAATGTTTACTTAAACCTACCGAACGGTTGGCTCTTAAAGAAAACAGGGTTTACCAAGGTCTAAACTTAACGAATTTCTGAACTGAAGTGGCAGTGGGCAGGGCACATTGCTCGCAGAACAGATGGCCGATGGGGCCGAAAGGTTCTGGAGTACCGGAAGACGTAGAGTTGGAAGGCCTCCAACAAGGTGGACCGATGACCTTGTGAAGGCCGCAGGAATCCGCTGGATGTGGGAAGCACAAAACCGGTCGAAGTGGCGGAGCTTGGGGGAAGCCTATGTCCAGCTGTGGACGTCTTTCGGCTGAAATGATGATGGTGAACTTGCCTTCACGTTATTAATAATGTGAAGGCAAGTTTAAATTATCGAAGAAGATTTCACTATTACCAGGGTAACAGGAATTCAGGACAAAAGAGGTTCGAATAGCGGATACTGTTGGATTAGTTAGATGGGGTGCTATAACGCCAGTAGGGGTATTTGGAAAGGGAAAGGTATGGGCTTCCGGAACTCGTCACAGACCGAACGTTTCGCAGCAACACAATTTCGCCACGTCACGCGGGTTGTCTGTGAGAGCGTGGTACTTCCCGGTTCGAGCTAGCCCAGTGACAAGCTGCGGCCCAACGCGGGCAACAGCTAGGCTCTTCCACAAGGTTTACTAACGAACGATGCCATAGATAAGAAAGTCAAGGAATAGAACCACCCACTGTCTTCCTAAGCTTAGTAAATTAATAAACATTGTTTTGTTTGTTTTGTATATTTTTTATAAATATTTTTATTTTTTTTATTTTTCTAACATGTTTTTTTTTTAATGCAACATGCCGTTTTTACCATCTTACGACGGCAACCCGTTTGATTATGAAAATAGTAACTTGAATCTAACCCACTTTAGCCAACGACATAAATCACTTCTTGCCGAAAACTACCTGTGATTTGGTTTCTCAAACATCCGCTAGTTAAGAACAAATTAGAAATCATACATTTTTAGAGTGCTGCAAACTTGGAATAAGGTGTTTTTGGAAACAAACTAAGTTTGCCAGCCTAGGGCTTGAATTATAATCGATGGACCTTCATTATTTGTTCGAATGGGGAACGGGACACGATCTCCACATTGTATATCTTAAATATTGCATAAAAATGGCTGAAATCATTGAAGGGGTCGCCGTTGTTGCCAAGACGATAAAAATTGCATGGCAATTTAAATTCCTGAAGTCTAAAGCAACTATATAACATCTTAAATGTAAATCTTACTTATTAACTACTCCTAATCTAACCTAACCACAATAATCCATTCTGATCTTACGCCAGTCACGTTGGCTTTACATCTCAACTGGACATTTCCTATACAGGAAGGACTACATTCTGTGAGACAATTGATCATCATCTGAACTGAACTCAACAAACAAGACACAGACAAATTAAATATCTATCCAAAAAAAGGTCACATTCGTTAGAAAAGATTACTTGTGCAATGTGTCTGAATGTGGCTTGTGAAACTTGCTTTTAGAACAATCGATTCCATTGCGGTGAAATCTTAAATTATGGAGATCAAATTACAGGTTCATTAATTTCGTTCTTAAATTTATGTCGCGACTGACATTACTCCAGCTCCCTAACCCTGAGTGCGTGTACCACTCACATTGCATCTGAATTACAATATGTTGGGATTTCCGATTAGCTAGTGTCTGTTGAGACCGGCCGCCGTGACTGGAATTCGATCAGAAGGCTATATAGGTATCTGCGATAATTATACTTAAGTACCTAACTTAATAACTAGGTAAGTTTACTTAAAACCCCTAAATTAAACACCAGTGCGTTTTGAAGAAAACACTGTTTACCAAAGTTTATACTTTCGTAAATTTAAAATGTTAATTACCGCTTGGCCTATATTATTAATGACAATGGAAGTCTATTGAAATTAAAGAATATTTTAAAAAATATTAAAGACTATTGAAGAAAGATTTTACTGCAAGCAGGGAAACGGGGATTCCGGAAAAAAGAAGTTCGTACCGTGGTCAATGGTGAATTAGTTAGATAGGGTGCTTCAATGAGAGTAGAGGTGTTTGTGAGGGGAGCAGTATGGGCTTCCGGAACTCGTCACGGCCCGAACGTGTCGCAGCAACACAATGTCGCTACGTCACGCGGGTTGTCTGTGAGAGCGTGGTACTTCCCGGTTCGAGCTAGCCCAGTGACGAGCTGAGGCCCAATGCAGGCCACAGCTAGGCTCTACCACAAGGTTTTACAAAGAACAAGGATCTATACCGAGTAACATTTTTTAACGTCTTGAAAAAAAATGGGGGTAATAGGTGAACGGAGTAGAAGCCTTTGGCATAGGAATTTTTATAATTTTTATTTTTGAATAACATGTAATGAAATTGATCTAGCAATAAATACTACACATTTAAAGTAACATTTTCATACTAGAACAACAAAAACAGAAATTTGAAAAAAAAAAAAACAATTGAAATCTATCGAAACTCAAATTATATGCACCCTACTCAATGCGCGGCATGTATCAATGATTTCGTAGCGCGGTCCTACCCTTTGAAGTCGGCCGATAGGCGGTCTCATTGATCTTTCGCAGTCGCACGAGCTGCACACGCAGCCCTGTCCGCCCGCATCCCGCGCTCCTTTAGTCACTTGCGATGAATCTGAAGGCCTTCCTGCCTTCAATTCTAGTTACACAACACATCATATAAAGGTCGAGACGGTAAAAAATTTCATCCGGTATAAACAAAACTACGAAGAGCTTTCGTGTAATGTTTGACGATGAAACATGTCAGTCGCCCAACTTACTATCCTTAGGTTTGTCACCACTCTCTAGAATTTGATAATAATATATTAGACAGGAAAGCTATTTTGTATTTCAGATTAGGTAGATTTCGACTGAATGGCTGGTTCAGTGACATTTAAAAAACATAAAAGTAAATGGTTAAATTGTAATGATTGTGTGGAAATTGAATTATCCGAATACATTAGGGTTTAATTTTATGGTTTCAATACTAACTTCCTTCCTAAATGACTACTTACTATTTTTCATAGGGAACGTGTTTTTTATTTTGTGATAAGCATCTTTTCACTCCTCAATAACGGAGTGAATGGCTTTGTCACTCTAAAACTAGTTAACTTTAAGAGAAATCTATAGATTTAAAAATATTTTCTTATTCATAAACTATTTACAGATTAAGAAAATCTCTATGTTTAATCTCAATGATTTCAAAAGACTTTTTTTTAAACCCGAATGTCTGACCATAAAGGCACACAACTAAATAGAAAACGTAACACTAAACTAGAGTATAATGTTGCTCACACATGTGAGAGTCAGCCACAGTCCTAAACTAATTTAACTATGTACTACTTTTTTTTGCTTTTTTCTTTTTTTAATGCTTTTTTCCTTTTTTTTCGTTAATTTAGTCTTAGAGTCTAACGCACTTATGTAATACATATCTTAAATATCCTTCCTACCAAATATAAATCTTACTTATTTTTAACTATTTCTAACCTAATCCGAAATCCGTTTGGATTTCTCTGCGGTCTCATCGGATCGACATACTATCGGACTCTGAGAGTACCTACCCAAGGACCTACACTACATCTTTTTACTTTTTTTTATTTTACTTTTTTTTTGTTTTTAAGCCATGCTCCTTTATTCGTCTTTCGACGGCAACCCAGATAGTTAACAAAAAAGTGGTTTGACGCTAACATTAATTTGTTTGTAAAAAATTGCTTTTAACCGATAAATGGCCTTTGTTTTATTTTCAATTAACCGCTATTTATTACTAACTTCCAAATCAATAATTTTTAGAGCTTCTCAATCATAGAATAGAGTGTTACATGAATCAAACTAATTTAACAGGCCAAAGAATTTAGTTATAGTAAATGGACATTCTTTCTACAGTACAATGGAAAACTGGAGACGTTCTGCACAAGTTATTAAAGGACTCGCCGTTGCTGGGAAGACGATTAAACTTGCATGGCAATTTATTGTTACAGTCTAACGCACCTAAGTTATATTTTAAATATCTTTTCTAATCTCTTAAATATCCTTTCTATCGACTAAAAATCTTACTTATTATTTAATTACTCCTACCCTAACCTTACCACAAGTCCATTCTGATCTTACGCCGATCACGTCGGCTTGACGTCTCATCGGACTATGAGAGTACCTTCCCAAAGGAGGAAGCACTACATCTGTGACAAAATGCTGAACTGAACTCAACAAACAAGATCGAGACAAATTAAATATCTATCCAAAAAATACCACATTCGAAAGAAACGATTACTTGGGCAAAGTGACTAAGTGTGGTCTGTGAAACTTCAAGACAGTCGATTTGCTTGTGGTAATACTCTAAAACTATTGTGATTAAATAGCTGGCTCATTAATTTCTTTCTTCCATCCATGTCACGTCTGACACTGCACTCTCTAGCCATGAATCCATGATCCACTCACATTGTATCAGAGTTTAAATATGTTGGGATTTTTGATTACTAGTTTCCGTTGAGACCGGCCACCATGACCGGAATCTGATCAGAAGGTTAGTCAGGTATCTATGATAGTTATTTACATCTTACCAGTAGGCTTCTCGATATCTCTTTGGGTCTACCGCTAAGCCTACCTTCTACTAATGCCAGGTTTCAATGTCAGCATGTTACTGTCATGTGCTACAATAACATTTCACTTCACTGGGTGCAATAGTGCTACGTTCGATTATACTTTAGTACCTACTAAAAGAACTATATAAGTTTTTGTATTGCAAAATTAAACACCAGAGGGTTTTGCAAGGGTTTACCATGGTCTTGAAGTCTTTCGTAAGGACTGTCGTAGATTTAAAATATTAATTACCGCTTGGTTTATATTATTAACGACAACGGAAATCGTAAAACTATAGAAGAAGGTATCATTGTAAGCAGGGAAGCGGAGTCTGCTGAACAGTAGTCCAGATAATCAAAGCTGTTTTAGTTAAAAAGGAAGAGCTTGAGTGTAATGTTAAACGAATTTTCCGAGTGGCAAAGTTTTTAATGAGTAGTGAAATGCTTTAAGAAGCTTTGTTAAGAAAATGTATTTTTAAAAGGGTGTATATTTGTAAGTGCCGAATATTGTTAACTTCTAAAATACCACAATGAGTTTATGACTAAATATGTATATAATGATACTTAAGTCTATACTTACCTACAACTAGATGATTGCCGCCACTTTATAGGGTCCGTTACTCAAAGTGTTACCACACTACACCAATACAACTACTGGCAGAATGCAAGATTGTTTTCCTATTGTAAATTTGACATATAAAGAATTTAAATGTATAACTCAGCACAAAAGAGAAATCGTATTCTATTAGCTGGTGCACTGAAATGCTTCAACGCCAGCAGCAAATCCGAAAATTTGGTTTTACTGGATTAAAATTAAAAAAAAAATAGTATCAACAACCTGTCAGTGCAAAAAATGATCATGTTTAGCTGCAAGGTATGTCTACTGAGAATTAGAATGACGGTGTGGCAATTTTTAAGCAAACAATATACATTATCATATTCTGTTTTCTTTCTGTTTTTTCTTCTCATAGTAATCAGATAGGTGTAACTGGCTTTATATCTGTCTATATATATAATAATTATATAAAAATGAATCCCTATTTCCCTTGGTCACGCAATCACGCGTGAATGGCTGGACCGATTTCACTTTTTTCATCAGAGACAGGACAACGTCTGTCGGGTCAGCTAGTAGTTTTATAAATATGTTTGACGTGTTTGTCGTGGTACAAGCCTACTTACAGAAATCAAATTATTTATTATTCGTCCATAGGTACTTCTCCAACCGAATCCATTGGACTTCTTCATAATTATGAAGCATTTGCCAGTTCACCAGGGTTTCCATTTAACATAATGTAGGGAGTAGTTCCGAGTCCATATACTTACAGTTGTGTAGTGAGCGTTGTAATTGTCGTTGAAGATGCCATAATCCATGCTAAAGAGTCACCCAAAAATGGAATAAATTGTATGCCAATGAGCCGTTCGACAGCGTTTTTGACGGGTATCACTTTGAGTGAAGGAAGGCTAGTGATGTTATCAAGTATTACAACTATTTACTACTAATAGCAGCCAAGTCGCCCCCATTGAGACCTTGCATCTCAGTGCTAAGAATGAATATTTACACTTATTAATGTAGGATAACGAGAGATAACTTATACCGGATGACGTTATAAACCGTGTTGAAAAAATAGGATATATATAAAAGATGAATGGAGCTGAAGTATATAGGATAGTAATTTATATTTTTGTCAATAACATGCAGCGAAATGAATACTGCTCATTAGAAGTAAACTTTTCGTACCCGAACAAAAATAATCGACATTTCGAAACAAACACAAAAAAAAAACTATTATTTATGTGGCGAACTAAAATATTTAGGATATACCGAAAATATTCAAAACCGAAAATATTATATTCATCATGCTCCATTCATTTGCCATGACAGCTTACGCCGTTTACTATTTCCAATTTTGGTATTTTAACGCGAATGCCGTGGGATGTATTCTTTTTCATGTATTTTAAAGGTATTTGGAACTTTTATTAAATCAATAGTACTAGGCAAATATTCGCTCATAAGGGTTCTATTTTACTTACGCATTATTTCACTCACCATATTGTTGTGAAAACGGTAAAAAATGTCATCCGATATTTTATGATTCTTTCCTTACATACTATATAACCTACCTTTATAGTTATATTTCCATTTTGGTGTTTTGGTTATCAAGCAGATTTAAACAATTATTCATAAAGTAAGTCGTCTATTAATCCTTAATAAATCTACACAAAGCTTAACATTAAATGGTTACTCATTCAAATTGATACACGTGGCTAGATATCTTTAAGATTAAGTCGAGCAACATGACATATAAGGCCCCAAGAATGCAATCCCATTTCTGTGGATACTAACTAAGATAAATACAGAAAATAACAAAATAACAGTAGTTTATATAGGTACAAACACTTTTTGCCGAGAATATGAACTCGTAGAATTAAGAAGATCGAAGAGACAGATATTGTTTTCTGAAGCAGCGAGTATTCAAGGCCCCACAAAATGAGACATCTCAGATGTCGAGATGTTCAAGAGTGCTAACTTACGTTTGCGTACTTTTACGACATTCCAAGTATTGAAAATGTATAAAATTATTTCGAATAAGTCATGTAAGTTGCAACTTAAGTTTTTGAAATTTTCCCACGCCTAATCTGGGTAACACCCTTTTTTTTCTAAAATCTTGTCTAACATACCCATCTTAGAGCCTTGCCTTGTTGCTGTTCTTCAATACACACATACTATAGTAATGAGAGACCTAAGTTCTCCACTAAACTACTTTTAGTTCAAAAACATCAAGTTCTAATTCTGAACTTAGTCCCATAAATGAATTTATGTGAAAATTTTGAAATAACATTTTCGAAAGAACCTCTCACATTGATATAATATTTTAGTCTAGATGAATAGACAGTTTTGATGCTAAATTTAGGAAGTGTGAAGTCTTTCAACAATGCAGTTTTTGTCTTAGCATTTAGACTTCTAGTATAAGCTTATGTCGAGATGAGAGAAAGAATAAATTTTAACTTTTAGAAGTTTTAAATTATTACAATCCAAATAGTAAAGTCTTCAGGCGCGCACTGAGACCAGGCGCCTGAGGCAGAAAGTCGTTAACGTAGCAACATTATATTGATCTCTCCAACTACCATTTAAAAATTCATTACTGGGAACTGAGTTCAGATTTGGTACATTTTGAGCTGCAAGTTACTGTACCATTTACTTGGTGTCGTAGGTGTCCTTTATGTGTCGTCGTTGTCAACGGCTACTTGGAGTTCATTCAACAAGCTTGCAACTTTTAGCACAAAATCATTGAACGCTTGTCTTCCAGGAGATAGCTGAGGGTAGCTTGTGTCAACTGTTTGAGAGAAAATAAAAAATACAATTATTCATTGTTGCCGTTCAAGATGATCAGATGGCAGTACATTTGGACAAATTTATATTTCCACGTGAACACACAATACATATATTATACACGCACATACAGATACACACATACACACAATACATATCCACGCTTGCATGCGCATTTTTACACCCAGCACACACCGTTTATTTTGTTTTTTTTTTTTGTTTTTGTTTCTGGGGGCTCTATAGCCATGGCTTAGTCTCCCACGGTGAATTGAAGAGGAACCCGAGGAGGGTCGCTCGTCAGGGCTTTATCCGACAAGCCAACAGTGTAGCGGCCTTCAAGTAGGTTACAGTGCCGCTTGGGCAACATCATAACTGAGGCGAGCCGCGATGATGGGAGGCATTGCGGCGGAGGGTTGCAGCCCGCGGCGCGGCGGCGGGAGAGGAGTGGCGGTATTGAAGGACTCCCTTCCTTCCGCGCTCTGGATGGTATTGTCATGGTCTGATGGCGGACACGGTAGTGCTGCAGGGGAGGAAGCGGAGCGTTAGCCACTCTCCCTATTCCCTGCGGCCGATAAGTGGCAGGCGGCGGGGCCCCTATCCTGATGATTCGCAGGGGGATCAAGGGTGTTATACACGGGATCGTCCGGCACCTATGTGCTACTTGATCCCTGAGGTGGTCACAGCGTGCAATGTAGTGCACCGGTAGTGGACCCCAGAAGAGGATCCGGTGACGGATAGCGGCAACGGATTCACGTATGAGGGCTTAGACATGGCCGTGTTCCCGCCATAACCGGCTCAGGAAGATACCGTGGAGTTTTAGTGGGTTGGAGTCCAACACATAAATGCACTATCCCTCGTGGTGTTGGCGTGGTGGTGGCTGTTTGTAAACTACGATGCCGCAGACAGGGTCAGATACAATCGTCAAACTTATAACACCTTTCTGTTTTCATCGAAGTTTAAAAATGTATCTTTCGTTTTTCTTCCATGCAAGTCAATTCCCAACGATTACACTTACCATTATCACCGTATTCATGCAATGTTAGGGTCAGGTGTAGGTCCTGGTTGCCCGGTACTGGTAGTCCTGTCCACCTCCGTCGATCCCTAAAGATTTGAAGAATTTATTTAGGAAACATTGGTTGTTAACATTAAATGGTAAGTACATAGGGAACGTAAACCTTTTTGCCAGGGTAACTTACACGTTGAAAGGCGTGTCTGTTGAGGTGCTGTGACGTATGTCTCCAAACGAAGCGTGTTGCACGACGAGAAGGTGTAGGAAGATAGGGATCGACGGAGATGTTGGAGCTGGAGACCGCTCAGGACGACGAATCTGGCTCAGCTATTGGTAAGAAAAGAAAACGTAATGACTGACTTGCTCAAACTCTAAACATAAACTAATACCTAATTTTACTAAAATAGAATATTCTCAATCCGGTCTGATAGCACCAGTTTAATTGCAGTTTAGTTGTAATATTGGCGATTTTTCGAACAACGCCCCTTGGTGAGATATCGTGAGATTTTTCAAAACACGCAAGTTAGTGTAAATACGTTAATTTCTGCATATTTGTGTTGCATATTCATGCGTTACGCTTGGCTTGCGTGGCTGGCCGGTGGTGGCATAAAAATCAAGGGGCTGCTGTGCCACATTACCATGTAGAATTAAGCCATATTTTAGTAGATAAAACATTTTTATGAATTTAATTTAACCCGGTTTACTCGCAATTTTAAATTGTTTTTTTTTGAGGATAAAAATGATTACGTGATATTTTCCAAGACTCCCCTCTCGCCCACGTGAGATAGAGTGAGATTCGGTTTGATAATCTATTGATCTAAGCCTTCAATTATTATAAGCACAAAATACTTATCGCAGCATCTTCACATGGGAAAAAAATATTTATTTTATTTTATCGTCTCTATCTTTTATGTTACACCTGTCATGTTTTTTCTCTGCTCACTCTATAGTTGGCTGGTAGAAAATGCCTGGCATTAAGTCCAAGTATACAGTATTTTATTACTTATTCATAAACTTTTAGTATATGAAAATATATATACGAATCTATTTGAATTGTCATGCTGTCGGCACTGTTGGCGCAGTGGCTGAGTCTGACCATAACAGTGGGTGTTGGATTGATTCCCGCGCGGAACAAATAGATAACTCACAGATAGATGTGAGATTTATGTTAGTGTATATAGTGTGAATAAAATAATTGTGCTACAGGGCCGGAAATCCATGCGGCATGTTCCTCTACACTGCCAGAAAATTATAATACTATTATAAGTGCAGTGTGGCGCGCTCTCGATATTATTAATTTAAAAAATAATACAAAAAAACTCAATCTTAAAGTACCTAAGTATTTATTAATAATTCTAAAAAAATACTTCGCGTTGGGGGACTGCTCCAAACCTAACAGTTTAATTACAAATAGTCTATTACCTAACTAAGCAACATAGATGCATTTAAAAACAAAATTAAGAAAAGAAAACTGTTATAAAATTACTTCAAAATATTGCATTTAGGATACGACCGTCAACGACGTCTGCCCTCGCGGAGCGATCCCCCAACGCGACGTATTTTTTATAAAATTAATAATATTATACATACTTAGGTATTTTAAGATTGAGTTTTTTTTTTAATTATTATTTACTTTTTAAGGGAACTTAAGTTTTTGTGTCCGGGGTTTTTTAATTTTTTAATTAAATTTTATATTTTGTACTTTTTATAGGTACGTACTTATTATAATGTAGATTTTGTGCAGTTGTAAATACATAGGACTTCGCCATGACCAACTGGAAGATGGGAAGCTTCCAAAAACAATATCAATTCAATTTGATGATGCCACTATCGGCCGAAGTTGTACTGACGAGAATGGGTGGATTCTGATAAGGCCACATAACGTAAATTTTCAAGGTCTTAGAGGATATGGAAATATTGAAAGAACAATGTTTCCTATTTTTTTTGTGTTGGGCGGTTACAGCACATAAGTTGCAAGGGACGACAGTTGAAAAAGCTGTGGTTTACTTAGGTAAAAGTACTTTCGCAAAAGGCCAAGCCTATGTAGCCTTAAGTAGATTAAAAATACTCTTCCGTTCTTGCCTTTTCCTTGGATGGTGTAGCAATTTGTGAGCTCGACCAAAGAAAACTATTTAATAACCCACATGACAAATCATCTTTAGCAGAATTGCAAAGACTGAGATGTAGTAATTGATACTCTCACTTTACAATCGGATTTCCAGGTCCTAATTTTGCCACCACCAATTTTCTCATCAAGCGAAGCTAAGAACACTCTCGATTAAGTCATCAATATTCTCTTTCAGTGCGCTTTCATTTGAGAACCCACTCGAGTATATTTGCTGACTTTCGGTTATTCTTCCCCACTTTCACCCCCCACTACTTTTAAACGACTCAACCGATTTTCATCAAACATGTCTAAGAACACTCGCACATAAGTGCATAAAAAAATTGAAATCGCTTCATCCGTTCGGGAGCTATGATGCCACAGACAGACAGACAGACACGTCAAACTTATAAACACCCCTCTTTTGGCGTCGGGGGTTAAAAATGACTGCAATTCTTCCTCTTTATTATTTACTTATTTTGAGTAAGCCGCTGTATTCTTAAAAACTATAAACAAACCATTAAATTTAATTACCTCCATAGAAGTATGGTAGACTACGCCGGGCATTTAAACAAGCGAGATTATGCACACACTTAATAGACTATCGAACAGTTTTCCGCACAATAAAATATGCAATATTTCAAACACATCACCCAAAAATCACTTGTCACTCACTTGCTCACTTTCGTAAGAATAGTTCACCTTACTATTCGTTATGCAATATCCCACACAATTCACTTTACAATAACCACTACACACGTGCTTATTCATTGACGCAATATGGGGATTAGTCCATCAGTGGCTTTCATTACTTCTTGCTTCAAAATTTTAAATCCAAAATCAAACACGAAATCTCAGTAACCTTTTGAGCCAACTTTTTTTGAGCAACTGTTCACTCCCAACTATTGTAGCGAAAGTTATTATTTTATGTGTTCAACGATTCATAGCTTCATACGCACTGTGGCTTACTAACTTTGGCCGAGATTTTGGCCTTCCTCCGGGCGCCGCCAGAATAACTGCCCAAGACCTCGTCTGGAATGTCAAAGTCAGCATGCACTAGCCAAGGGCCATCAGGCAGTATTAACGGAAACACACAGCACAACCACAATATTAAAGACATCACATTCAATTTCACTCTAATGTGCACTAAACTCACTTTACTGATTCTATTTCGAAATCGAATAAGTGCAGACGACTTTTCCGACGTCGAGATAACCGGACGCTGGGACCTGCGTTACAGACAGAGCGGGGTTCAGCTCAGGGCCTCAAGGGTCGATCTCACGCACGCGCGTTGCAACTGCGTCACTTGCATTGCCGGTATAAGCTCCGTCCGCCATATTAGTTGCTGACTGCTAGGCGTGGTTCATTCAAAGCAAAATGAAATGACACCAATATCTATGAAATACGGTTCAAGTTTGCGTGTTCGGTAATAACCGTCCGGAAGACACGAAATGGGAAATTTTACAGCGTACCTCGGTCGATAGATGGCAGTTTACCGGATATCATCCTTTCCAGCGCCCTTCTATGATATACGGCCACGTGTGGGTTGAAAACTTGCGCCCAATATTTCTTACAGTCAAAGAAGTCAGTGACTGGAATAAGTGTTTTTTTTTTCGATAGGCATTCACATAACATTATACATTAAAAAAATTACGTTCGAAATTTTGTTTGGTGGCAAACCTTAAAGCTAAATTAAATCAGTTTTACACAGGTTGAAATTTGAGACCAGGATTCAGACTCCGCTGTCCGTCCACCTGTCCATTATTAAAAGGACTGTATCTTTTGAAACGTAATTAAATTGTCGCAGAGTGTGTACCACCACTATTGCCGCTATCATCATCATTCCAACCCTTATCACAATTTATTTGTGGTCGGCGCAACTTGTATTTTTCTTCCACCGTTCTCTATAAGTCGTTATTTCAGTAGTCACCCCCTTTCTATCCATATCATAATTCACACAGTTCATCCTTTCTTTGGACTCCCTCTACTCTTATAGCCATCGACTTTCACACTCAAAACTTTGCTCACATTTTCCTCATTTGCTACAGCGAATGAGGAAAATGTGTGTGTGTGTGTGTGTTTTTGTACTTACAAGAACAAAAAATCAATCAAGGGGTCATCCATTCAAAAACGTGTATTGTTGGCCTGCATTATCAGCAAGCACACGCCCCCACGGATGGCCGATGGGGTCGGAAGGTTCTGGAGTGGCGACCGCGTACTGAAAGACGGAGCGTTGGAAGGCCTCCCACAAGATGGACCGATGACCTGGTGAAGGCCGCAGGAATACGTTGGATGCGAGAAGCACAGAATAGGTCGAAGTCGCGGTGCTTGGGGGAGGCCTATGTCCAGCAGTGGACGTCTTTCGGCTGAAATGATGATGATGATGATGACACGCCCCACCCCCCATTGTAGATACCTGTGTCCAGCTATCTACAATGGGGGATGAATGGTTTCACGTCATTCGGCTGAAATGGTGATGATCAGCTACTACATATTGATCCTACTATGTAATGATTACTAAAATAATAAAGGTTCCTGAATTAGTAAAAAAAATACGGAATCGCGTCTCGGTTCAGGGCGAACGTCCAGGCAAAAAGCATTAGGAAAAAAGTTAAAATCCTACTAATATTATAAATGTGAAAGTTTGTGAGTATGGATGTTTGTTAGTCTTTCATGCAAAAGCGACAAATCGAATTAGATGAAATTTGGCACACAGATAGTTTATAACTTAAATTAACACATAGAGTACTTTTTATCCCGGTAGGACGTTCTCGCGGAATAATTTCTGATCTCCACGCGGGCGAAGCCGCTGGCAAAACCTAGTACAATTATATTTTTCTCCAAAATCGAAATCATCTCTTTACTTCCCATGGTTACCGAATAAGCCCTGATGAGCCATCGCAAAAATCAAAACTGATATACCTCAATTCGGACTGATTATGATCTTTTCTCGGAGTAGATGCATTATTTCTTTACAATACAACCTAATTGTCAGTACAGGCCGTCAATTAACTGCCAGGGTCGCGAGATTCGTTCGAAAGAGATACCGTGAGCCTGGCACATGGGCAACTGAAGGAACACGGGTGGGTTTTAGTCAATAAAAGTCTGACACGCCCTTCCGCTCCACCCAAAGCGGGAGACGTCATTTGATGATTTCCCACCCACAAAAAAGGCCGTCAATTAAAAAACAAAAACAGACGAAGGGTACCGTACCTCCGCACAAAAAGTCATTGTTGCCATTATTAATACCGAACATAAAACGCCCATAAATACATGTTTTTAACGACCCCTTTTAAATTTACTTCATTTGTTGTTCTTATAGTGAATGAGGAAAATGTTGTGAGTGAGGAAAGTTTTGAGTATGAATGTCGATGGCTATAAGAGTTGAGGGCGACCAAAGAAATGATGGATGGATTGTGTGACTTATGATATGGATAGAAAGGGGGTGACTACTGAGATGACGACTAATGGAGAAGTGTGGAAGAAAAAGATATGTTGCGCCGACCCCAAATAAATTGGGATAAGGGCTGGAGAATATGCCAGGGTCGCGAGACTGCCAAGGTCGCAAGATTGTTCGAAAGAGATACCGTGACCCTGGCACATGGGCAACTGAAGGAACACGGGTGGGTTTTAGTCAGTAAAAGTCTGACACGCCCTCTCGCTCCGCCTAGAGGGGGAGAAGTCATTTGAAGATTTCCCATCCAGAAGAAAAAAAGGCTGGAGAACGATGAAAATGGCCATAGTGGTGGAACACACTCTGCGACAATTTAATTACGGTTCAAAGGTACAGTCCTTTAACTAATGGACAGATGGAGTCTCAGTAATAAGCTTCCGTTGGCACCCTTATATACAAAACCCTAAAAGGCAACATTACTCTATACACCGTGACATTTTAGTCGTCTTACAACGGCAGCCCACTTCATGTATCGAATGACTACTACAAATCCATAAAAAATGCACATTTGAATAATTAAAAATATTATTCATTATGATGACGCATGACGTAGTTTGTAAATGATATTTTGTCTGAAGGAAAATGGAATTATCTTGTCGACTCGTGCGCTGGGTAGTTATGTTCTCTACCATCTGATACGTAAATATTATTAACAGGATGTTTCATAGACATTTCGTGGACAATTGTAAGAGGACTCAAATGTCTCGGTGTATATTTTGGTCGTTGCTTTAAATAGATTATTTTCTTTAGGTATAATATTTACCATGATTTTAAAAGCTATAGTAAGACTTACTTGATAAAGTTATACACCTATCACACCACCAACCTCTGCCTTTGCCCGACCTAGAAATCGAACCCACCAACGGTAAGAGTGGCCATATTCTATGAGTTTTAGAATTAATGACCGCACTGTGTCCCAGCAGTGGGAATATTGTAGGCTGATCACGCTAAACATATTTTTATACATACCTAAAGACTCAGAATAGAAATAGAATAGCAGATAATTATGCGAACGCAACAGTCAACTATTTTACTAAGTATTATTATGCTAGATTTACTTTCTGGAAAGTACATTTAAAATAACTAAGGGCCCGTTTACTAAGCATTAAAATATCAAATGATTGCCGTTTATTTTTAATACAGTCAAACGCGTATTCAAAATAACAGTATAGAAAAAAGGAAAGTGCAAATGTCAGTCTCAATCAGTAAAAAACTAAGGTCACAAACTAAAACCCGGCTACTAAAAAGAAAAGAAGAAAATTCTTATCTACAAACTATTTAATACTTATCGTCTAATTAATAAACTTACACGTTATATATTTTAATCTATACTCATATTATAACGGTCACAGCACACATATCAACTCGGAAAAGGATCGTCATCGTATCGCCTTTCGCCTCGCCGCCAAACAGGCGTCAACCTAACGTAAGCACGTAACCAAAGCGGAACAGAAGCTCCGATACGGCGACTCAGCTACAGCTAGGTGACGCCGCGCTTTCAGCTTGCCAATCGCTGGTTGACCTGGCTGGCACCAGATCAGTTTGAATCGACTTTGGAGTTGCCTTGTGAATGACAGTATGTGTACGCTGTGGCGCGGGTGGGGGCAAGGGTGGACGAAGAGACGCAAGCTCGGCGACGGAGAGGCGCAAGCGCGGGCACGACGAGCCGTAAGCGCGTGGACCGCTGGTTGCCACGCGGCACACCGCGGTTCGTGAGCTGGTCCCGAGGCGAATCACTTACGTTACGATTCCGATTAGTGTGCTTTTCAGTAGAGAGTTGCATACAAAGAATACTAAACGGCTCGAGTTGATACGGTTACGATCCGTTTACGAGTCGATATGTGTGCTGTGACCCTAAAGCTGAAGAGTTTGTTTGTTTGTTTGGTTGAACACGGTAATCTCAGGAACTACTAGTCCGAATTGAAAAATATGTTTAATTTTTATGTTGGGTAGCCTATTTGTTGAGGAAGGCGATACTATCAAAGCGAGCAGAGCAGCAACGAAAACTGGCAGGCAATTCGAAGCGACGGGAAGAGACAGGGAAGCACAAATTTAACGCGGACAAAGTCGCGGGCAGAAGCTAGTATATTTAACAAATATTCATAGTGATGTTCAGAGAATAGCCGTGGTAGTATGCCACTTTGCTGTAAAGCATCCCTCACCACTGTTAGTTTTATTGTTTTTTTTAAAGTCGTACCATCGTCCATAATAATTAATGATTTGAAATGTGCTAATCAAGCCCTTTCATTTGATATCCAACATGGCGTCACTAACTTTTTGCAATTGTTGTTCATGTCGTCTAGAGGGCGCAATTTTCAAAATAATATTACGTCACTTAGCCTATCACCAGCGGTGGACGATCAAGATAACGATACCTCATAGATAACCTTCTCGTCAAAATAATAACCCTCTTTTTTGCTTCGCCGTAGTCGGGTAAAAACACGTTAAGTTTCCATATATTTTCAACTAGCTTTTGCCAGCGGCTTCGCCCGCGTGGAGGTCGGTAATTGTCCCGCGGGAAACATACTACCGGGATAAAAAGTACCCTATGTGTTACTCCAGATTATAAACTATCTGTTTGCCAAATTTCATCTAAATCGGGTCAGTAGCTTTTGCGTGAAAGAGGAACAAACATCCATACATCTATACATCCATACATACAAACTTTCACGTTTATAATATTAGTAGGATAAGTTTTTGACATTTGATTGTCGCCGAGGTGAGACTGCGACTTGATTTTGAATGTTTTTAATAACGAGACATGGCCGTCTGATAAACATTGAACGGTTACGATGCCAAGATACAAAAAAAAGGGGTACCTTAAAACAATCAGAATCAAAGATTTGAAACCATATACCACTTCCCATTCAATGTACGAAAAACACAATCAACTTTAAACAATAATGTCAAATATTGGCATTAACTATAAAAAAATAAGCACCAAATTACTATACAAGATGTCCATGATAGTATTGTGCCGGGACCCGTTGATCCCGTCCCGTTTGACAGTCATTACAAAAGGGTCGTACACCCAGTAACTGGAGGACAGATAGGCAGTCACTCCATGAAAAAAAAAATAATTGAGTTGCATCTTGTTTGGCTGGAAGCCGACCCCAACATGGTTGAGAAAAGGCTGGGCAGATGATGTATGTACCCACTATACTTACTAGCTATAATACTGAACCAATAACAATGATATTCTATTCTAACCAGATGCAGTTGAATGCCAGTATTTAACCGTGCAAGCTGCCAATGAAAAAATATTATGGTTATCATCAGATTTTATTGACTGTCAAAAATTAATGTTGTTTTATCTTAATTGGGAACCGATCAAATGCATGTTACTTCCAGACCTCGGCGGCATTTTACAACGTATCATGTCAACCTGCAAGGCTGCCTTGTTTACAAATGTGATGTGTTCAACATTTAAGAATAAAAACTTGCCATCGAGCAGCAGTAATACACGGAAAAACAATTGAAAAGCGCCACTCAGAAAACGTATCATACTTAAGGTGTATACATTTCCGAACATAAGCGCTTCGTTTGTACCGTTCTCGTGCGTTCGATGCTGTCGAACATTAAACAGCCCCTGCGTTTATTGATCAATAGTCCCTCCGCGTGTTTATCGTCCCCCGAACCTCCCCGTGGCGTAGCAACGCCCTGACCACGCTATTCCTTCCTTTTGGTTTAGCGTCCTTTCTGTTTTTTTTTTGTTCTTAGTTCGTGAGGACCCTAGCGTGGCGTTAAATACTTAATAATATTCCACCTCAATCATTGGGATATCAAATAAATGCAAGGTTTTTTTCTAATTTGACTGTCATTTCCAAAAATTATTAATTTCTAAATATACAAAAAAGAAACAATCGATTCAACTTTATCTATACTATACCATTAATATATGCTATATAATATTATAAAAGCAAAAGTAACTCTGTCTGTCTGTTATTTCACCACTAAACCGATTTTGATGAAATTTGGTACGGGGTAACTTTAAATCACGAGAAAGGACATAGGCTACTTTTTATTCCGCGACTTCTTCTACGTCCGCAATAACCGACATTTACGCGGACGAAGTCGCGCGCAAAAGCTACTTATCTATACATTAATACGTTAAGCAAAAACTGTCTTACCCCATTTCATGAAATTTACGCGGACGGAGCGGGACACAATATAACACAGTTAAAGTTTAAATGGAGATGGAATTCAGAAAGAAAATATTTTATATAATAATGCATTAAAATAATTTAAATGATCAAAATAACATTGTCGATTTCTGACCACTGGGCTACCACCAGTTAGTATAAATAGCTAAAGATATTGTTGGAAATTATCCACCTCGATCTCAAAATCCTCACTATTCATCAATTCATAAAACGCAATATCAAGCGTTCTTTCGATAAATCCGTAACCCATCGCAACCCTCTGGTTGTCGCGGCCGCCAGTACCCCCTCCCGAATCAGTAGAGTTCGCTGCAGAAGGCATTTTCTGAGCGACCCTGATGACCCCATTACCATCCTCCAGGAAAGCAATAGGGCCAGCAGTACTATAATCAAAACAAAACGTCCGTTTTTCCAACCTCGCCGTCAAGGTCCGTCGCGACGCTCTCGACTAAATAGTCCCCCCGACCCTTGCTCGACAAAGTGCCAGCTCGCGGCGTAGCTGAGTCTGTAGCTTTAAATACGTCCCTAAATAATCCTGTCTGCCTGTTAGTCTAGTGGTTAGTGACCCTGACTGCTAAGACTGAGGTCGTGGGTTCGATTCCCACCCAGGACAAATCTTTGTGTGATGAGCACGATCATTTGTTCTGTGTCTGGGTGTAATTTATCTATAATATGTATGTATTTAGTAATATATAAGTATGTTTATCAGTTGTCTGGTTACCATAGTACAGGCTCAGCCTAGTTTGGGATCAGATAACGGTGTGTTGGTTGTCCTAAGATATTTATTTTATTTAATCACTTAGATCCAGCCCGTCTCTTTCTGCCCTCTACCAGAGACGCCATAAGCGACGCGCTAAGTCCATACCCCACAGGGAGTGCCCATGGCGAGTAGTCGCTTTAGTTTTAAGTTTAATAGCCAAGATTGGAGGCCTCAATTTATTAAGGTATTCGCAGGCCACCCCGGTTAGGTAGTTACGACCTCTCAAGGTCAACTAAGAGATGTCATTTACAAAACATTTTTTTTAAATATACAGGTACGGTTATATTTGCTAGTGCACTGATGATATATGTAGCTTGTTAGTATATATGTATAACTATGATAGCATTTGCCCGCGGCTTCGCCCGCGTGGATGTCGGAAATTAATGCAGGAGGACGTATTACCGCGGTAAGAATGTGTTAATCCAGGTTATATAGGTAATATATGTGTGTCATTTTCGATCCAGATCCATTCAGCCATTTTTGCGTGATTGAGAAACAAACACCCAATCATACATATTTTCACATTTATAATATTAGTAGTAAGTAGGATTATAATTCATATTACTTCGGATGATAGTTTATGAGAATATCATGTGTGTTGGTATTCTTTAAATAAAACTAATAGTACTTATTAGTTTTTACCTTAAGCATTTGCTTATTCGCCGATTACTTGTTTACATTCGCTGAATAAGCTGTCGCGCCCACCACAAGTAACCTACTTTATGTATATATATTTGAACATTTTATGTAATAAATCGAACAATCAGTAACGGACACAGCAGTGATTTTATTTCCTGTATACATCCCGTGTGATTCGTCTACATCAACATCTACATACTACATCTCCCTGTACAGACAAACTGCCTGTTCAGTAAGAATACTAATTTGATTTAAATAACTATTTTCTTGAGCAGTGGTGGCTCAGTGGTAACGGCCGCGACTTACGAATAGTAGGTTGTGAGTTCGAACCCAAGCAGGCGCTTTACTTTGTGTAAATTAATTTCATCACCACTGCTCGCAAAACGGTGAAGGAAAACATCATAAGGAAACCGGCATGTCTAAGAACCAAAAATTCAAAGACATGTGACATTTAGCAACCCGCACTGGGCCTGCGTGGTGGATTATGGAACACTCCCTCTCACCGAGAGGGGTCTGTGTCCCAGCAGTGGTAACATTATAGGCTGCTGATGATGATGATGACCTATTTTTTTAAAAATAAATTTCCGTTTAGTTTCATATGTAACTTCCTCTCCCAGACACTCAACCATCCTTGACTCGGGGTTAAAAATCACCCTTCAATTTCTTTACAAAAAAAAACCTCAATAGATAAAGTTACAAAACAGTCTTTATTTCTTTTTAAACTAAATTCGTTGTCCATTGGTATATAAATGTCATTGTTAAACTAAGAAAATGGGCAATAAAAATTCTAAACAAAATAAATGTGACTACCAACCCCGGGCTCCCTACGCATACCAACGTGTAACGTATACCGCTCCATCGCGCCCCCGCTACCCTTTACTTGACTGGTTCTTGACATTGAAACTAAAATCGTTGGCTGCTTGCCAAGGGGTGATAAACAGCGGGGTCTGGTGTGCTCATAAGTATGTCTTTGCTCTTGAACTCAATTTGAACTGTGCTGTTCTACAGTGAGTTAGTTGTTTCGGCGGCTTCGCACACGTGACTGCGTATTCTATTGTTATTATAAGTCGATTGCAACGTGAAGTCTTATTATCCTCTACAATATCGGTTGTTTTGATTGTAGGTTCTTTTCTCTTCGCTATAAGTACGACAGAAAATTGTTGGAATTCATAATCCCTCCTACCCTCTCCACGGTATATAAGCGTTCGGTATCGCTCATGGTCTTGGAGATGCTAACATTGAACTAGCCTCATCTTTCGGTCCTACCTACCCCTTGACAATTCGAAAGTACCTGTATTTGGCTTATTTGAAAAGAATGCTTTGAGTTTGATGAACTCAAGATTCCAAATGTTGTTTACCTTCTGGTGAAGAGCGGCGTCGATGTCGGCGTCGGACGTGTCCGTGAACAGGCACAGGGAAACGTTATGTAGCAGATGTGTTAACGTAGTTGCTTTCAGAGTGTTTCCACGGAATGCTCAAAGGCACTAACTGATTCAGGCGTCCAATATGGGAACTTTCTTGCTATCGTGAAAGAATTTACTAAGGTGCGTAGGCCAAACGTCATAATATGACGTTAAAGGCTATTTGATCTAAACGGCATTTTTTTAAAGTAGCAGGAGAGTGATTCAAAGATTTATTTTTCGAAAAATAAATCATTATAAAAGAACTAGTGAGTGGATTTTGGAAAAACAGTATTATATTTACCAAAATCCACTCACTAGTTCTTTTATAATGATTTTTTTAATTCGAAAAATAAAACTCTCAATCACTCTCCTGCAACGTTCAAAAAATGTCGCTTAGCCTTTCAACCGTCGATATAGTTTTATAGTTAAAATGGCTCTCTTCGTACTGTTTTCATTCCTTACTGAAATTCCAAAGTATAACATTTTCATGTCCAGTTTTGAAGAGATTTTCTATCCAGAAAGTTTCTGCAAAACTGATTTAGTTATTGATTATAGTTTACATGGATATGTAATTTGGTTTGATTTTCTATCCGTGGTTTTGCGTCGTATCTTAAATGTCGTTAATTGATCGTAGTTTAGCAAAATCATAGTATATTGACTTGTTATCTTGCAACCTGCAGTTGAGTCTGGAGGTATGATGAGCTTGATGCTATAAAAAATAATAAATAATAAATAAATATCTTAGGACAACCAACACACCGTTATCTGATCCCAAACTAGGCAGAGCCTGTACTATGGTAACCAGACAACTGATAAATATACTTATATATTTCTAAATACATACATATTATAGATAAATTACACCCAGACACAGAACAAATGATTATGCTCATCACACAAAGATTTGTCCTGGGTGGAAATCGAACCCACGACCTCAGTCTTTGCAGTCAGGGTCACTAACCACTAGACTAACAGGCCAGTCAATGGCTATGGGCGCAGACTTCGCTGACGTGACTACTGCGACTGTTACCGGCTCGAAGTTCTCCACCATATTATCGGCAGCCGTGGCCGATAGGAATTTCAATGATAATTCCATATTCAAGGATAGCACGGCGCGATAGCAGTGGTGGCTACGTAGTAACGTGTACGTCGTGGGTTGAAATCCAGTCAGGCGGAATATTTTGGGTATTTTTTTCATCACCGATGTTCTCAAAACGCTGAAGGAAAACATCGTGAAGAAACCGGCATGTCTTAGAACCGAAAATGCAAATCCATGTGACATTTTCCAACCTGCACTGAGCCTGCGTGGTAGATTACCGCTCACTTTTTCTAAAAGAGACGAGGTCTGTATCCCAATATTGGGATATGGTTATGAATATGGTATGGTATGGTTGGTAGGTTATGGTTGTTTGTGGTGGTGTTGGTTATGTATATTATGTAACAGCGCAAATTCGCGTAGGTAGTGGATTTACCCACATGATGGTAAGAGGTTTATAGGAGACTAATTGGCCAGTCAGGTCGTCGCATTCGTAAGAACTGGCTAGTTTTTTCGATCGCCGAGATCTAGGCCGCCTAGCAGGTTTTGTAATGGTGATGGTCAAAGTCTTCATTAATGAATTGATTTCTGTAAATAGGTTTATACAAACACTTTTACATGTCAATGATGTAATATTTTTTAAACTAGATGAAGTCGGCGTTTCCTGACTACGCTGAGAAGAAAGGCCGAAACATAGTCAGATGTCACAGTCTCTGTTAAAGTCCAGACATAATCATGGTCACGTTATGTGTGAACCATATACATTGGTGTCTGAAACGGTTGTTTGAGGAAAGATCTACACAGAGATTGAGTGGACCTGTCCAGTCAGTGCATGCATTTGTCACTAATCGTACAGCTCAACTCAGAACTTAAGAAGCTCAACGACTCGACAAACAATGCCAAAGAAACGATTCTTGGAACGTGGATATCACGTCGGGGTCAACAATTTTGCCAGCAGTCGAGACACGTGGGAGACTGCGATCAAATCTCGTATGACGTTTTACAACATTTACATGCAAATTATCATTCAAATACGCAGTGGAGGAAAATATTATGATTTTAAAAGTGTCACATAGGTTTCACTTTAATACTGACATTAAATATTTTTTCCTGTAACCCATAGAAACCACCGATGATATAAATATATAAAGAAAGTAATAAAAAAGACAATAAAATAATATAAAGAAAGTAATTTTTGCTTTAAATTACTCTTTGATTTTGCGTCACATACTTTTCTAGCTTTCAAATGAAATCTTTGTTTTAGAATTGGACGGCCTAGTGATTCAGGTACTGAAGGTCCTACGATAACTTGTAATTTTTGTTTATTTGCTATACAATCCAGAGATATAATTCGATGATTTGTTCTCACTGTACTTACGAAGCAGGTGAAGTGTCAATACTAAGTTGTGCAATGTAGCACTTTATGAACATAACGTGCCTGTATCCGCAGCTTTGCGTCAAAGAGTGTATTTAGCGTATACTATATAGTAAAACATTGCTACGAGTGGCGGAGTCTACGAAGTGCTACACCTCGTAGCCGCTGTAGAATTTTCGTAGACTCTCGTAGCACAACGCTACGCTAACAGTTCGTGTCATATCGGAGTAACTTTCTGGTATTTAATTCGAACAGTATACAAAATACGTAGTGTGATAGTATACCGATAGTATTACACTACACTACCGTTCATTGTCATGGGAACGTGTTTTGTGGTATATTTATGTTAAATATTTTTCGCTGAAAATATTCTCAAAAACAAACTTAGTTATAGTTGGTATCAGTAGATATTAAAAAAAAAAGCGACAATACAATCCCACCACAGCTTTCGTAACTTGGCAAAACTTTGTACAAAATATTTGTGGTTAAAAGATTTTTATTATGACTCGTGTTTTCGGAGAGATCTTTATGTTGCCAGTTTTAGAAATAAGATGGTATTTGAGACATTACTGTAAGAACTTATTTGATTTCACGAGTATATGGAATATAAATATTACAACTGTATTAAAAATTTATTATGAACATGTTTTATCTATATTTTTATTAAATATTTGTACCCGACTATGTGTGGTCCATGTGAATTTTATAACTTTTTTTAAAGACCTTGTAAACAAACACACGTGTTACACAATAAAGATTAAGTCAAGATTGTGTCAAATAAAAATTTTTGGTTAAAGAACTAAGGGTATCAAAGCATTTTATGGTGGTCATTATATTTAATCCCACTACATAACAAATGAGACGTGCATAGTCGTATATAATGGAAAGAGAACCAAAATCGGTTTCCAGCATATTCTATACGACATGCGTCTGTATTTAAGCTTTTGCGGTTGCACAACGACACGCTTTGCTTGGGTTTGCTTGGTAGTATAGATGCAGGCCTACTCTGCCGCCTCCCTCAGAGACGTAACTAAAACCGCCAGGCGACTTTACCTCACCTCTCTCCCCTCCCCACTCCCGCATAACCCTCCATTTCCTGTCCCAAACTACCTCCCTGGCCCAAATCCCACAACCCCTCCTCACGCTATCCCACCCAAATCCTCACTCCCTACAACTCTCATCTGCCCAACTTCCACTCCGAAACGTGACCACTCTGAGACTGGGTGGTGGCGGGTTCGACTATCACAAAAAGCAGCTGATGGCGAGTTAGGAGGAAGCAGTCACCTGCGCTAAGACCTGCGCAGTTGAGTGCCGTGAGCGGGGATGAAGGAGTCCTGGGGAGCTGAGCCGAACGGCTCTGGTAGTTATGTGTCCGTGAGGCAACACGCCCCCTTTGATCTGGATTTCAAGCGAAACGGTGGCCCTACCCACTAGCCAGGGGAAGGGAAATGCCTACAGTGTCCTATCAGAGGGCCACAGGCGAGGTGCGTGAGGTCCGCGGAGGTTGTCCTCGGATGACCGAAACGGTAGGTAAAGGTCATGCTGACGGTGTAAGTGAGGGTTGTTCAGCTCGTTGGGGGCCAACCCAATCGAGCACCCGATGTCGCACTGTAAACCAGCCTTGCGCCCCTATATCTCTCTGGTAATCCTAACGTTCGAGCTTTTTCATAGTGAGACGTTCCCAGATGCGAAGGTGGAGGGTGGGAGCCAGAGAGATGATTCCTTTTTCAACATTTAACATGGATGAAATACACGTTAAAACCAACTAACCCGGAGTGAAGGCGAAAGCCGATGAAGCTCCCAAGAGAGGTGCCTGCGCTTCTCTTGCCACTGGACACCCTGCAGCTAACGCCGCGGGTACCAGCGCGGGCGCTGGTCTGGCTGTGGCGTAAGCTACAGGTAAGACCAAACATAAGTCCTAAAAGAAACAAAGGGCGTCGGCGCTGACTGGGACCAGTACCGGACCTTCCAAAACCCAGGGGAGGACCACGGCGAAGACTAACATCGCTGCCGATCTGACCCCCCCTAAACTAACACCGGTGCTAGATATTACTGGAACTGGGAAACACCCTCCCACCTCTGCGGCTCCTCAAGCCTCCTCCCTTAAGGAGGACACCACCAACCTAACGATGACAGACAGTCACGAGGACGCGATCTCTCGCGTCTGGAAGGTTGCACAGAAGCGGGGCAAGGGTAAAAGCACTCTACAAGCCCGTTGCCCTTGCACAAACTCCTGCTTGCTGCTGCATGCCGATAAACAGGCCTCGGCATGGTTCGTGGTGGTCGGTGTCCCGGTGGACCAAATTCCGACCCTGATGGACGCGGGGCGCCGTCTTATCTTTTGGGGCAGGGAAGGTGTACATGCAGTTCCAGGGTAGGAACGGCAGGTTCACCGTTGTCCCCCAGGGATGGGACCCCGCCACGGACACCATCTCAGAGACTCTGGCGCAGCAGCCAGAGATACCAGCGGGAGAGTCGATACCCCCAGCCCGGAAGCAAATCGCTGTAGCGGAATCGGCTGCCCCAACTGCCGCCACCCTGGACGCTGTCCCTTCTTCGGGCACGGAGTCGGACGATATAACCCTGGCCCCGGCTTCGCGCCAGGAGGAAGATGGCTTCGACGAGAGCGGCCTGTTTGCCGGGCTCAATTTCGAGGAGGACGATGAGGAACCGACCAGCAATGGCATCCTCTTCGTCAAATTGTAAAATCCTCCAGGCAAATCTCCACCACAGTCAGACCGCAACGGCTCAGCTCCGGTAGTGGTTGGAGGTTCAACACACGGCCATCGCCCTGATCCAGGAGCCGTGGATTAGAGCGGACCGCATACAAGGACTCTCCAATCTTGGCGGTAAGCTCCTGGTCACTACTGATCATGATCAACCCAGGTCGTGTATCTATGTCACAGGAAACCTTAAAACACAGCTTCTAACTGAATTCTGTTGCAGAGATATCTCTGCAGTGAAGCTGCTTATACAGCGTGACGGCATCACGAAGATGGCAATCGTCTTCGCTTCGGCCTACATGCCTGAAGCGGAGGCGCCGCCCCCGCATGACCTTGCCCACCTCGTGAGTCATTGCGAGAGATCCGGGCTTGAGGTCATCATCGGTGCCGATGCCAATGCTCATCACCAGGTGTGGGATATGGATACGAAAACTGACAGGGGTAAGGCCTTGGTTGATTACTTATTGTCGACTAATAATATATCCCTACTAAACACTGGCTCCGAACCGAAATTCGTAACCAGACGAAGCCGCAAAATCATAGATCTCACTCTGGCAACAGAAGCCGCGGCGGAAATTACCACTGGTTGGCAGGTCTCCAGGGAGGCTTCCTGCTCCGACCACAGATGGATCCGCTTCGACATCCAGGCCTCTGTCTCGCCGCAAACCGCGCAACACAGATCGTGGTACCTACACGTCGACGTCATTTGCGGACACTACACAGGTTGAGGTACAAGTAGAATACCTCACTAAATCAATGATAGACAGCTACCGAACTGCCTGCCCAGAGACGACTCCTCGTAATACACCGGGCAAACAGCCCTCGTGGGGTGGTGATCTGGAGCGAAGGCGCGGGTAGGTCAGGAAAGCTTTGAATAGAGCCATGAATACATGTGCGGATGAGAACTAGGATAAGTACTACGTAGCCAAATCCTGCTACAAAAAATGCATCAGGTTCAGGAGCACCTCGGGATGGCGCAAATACACTGGTAGCATTGAGTCCTGCCAGGAAGCAAACAGGGTAAGGAAAGTACTGGCACAACAAACTAAACCTGGGCCTACAACCCTTCGCAAACCAGACAACACACTTACATCCTCGCCAGAAGAAACGAGACGCGTCCTTATCGAAACACACTTCCCTGGATGTATTTTCTCGCAAGTAATCGACTGGCAACTCGAACACCATCAGATAATGACTGGTTTTATGCTAGCAAGGTGATCACGTTGGAGAAACTCCAATGGGCCATCCGGAGCTTCAATCCGTTTAAGGTCGCCGGTCCGGAGGGGGTGTTCTCCGCCCTACTACAGTGGGATGGAACCCTCATCGCAGCAAGACTGGTGCCTTTAATGAGCGCGTGCCTAGCATTTAGATACATTCCCAAAGGATGGAGGGAAACGCCAAATCCCCCAGACCAATCAGCCTGATCTCTTTCCTGCTGAAGACCCTGGAAAGGCTGTGCAACAGGGAGCTGAGGGACGGCGCTCTGAAAACCCTACCATTGCACGGTAACCAACACACATACAGCTCGGGTAAGTCCACCGAATCGGCACTTCATCTGGTAGTTAGCCAGATAGAGGAAGCGATACATCAGAAAGGGACCTGCCTGGGTACCTTCATAGACGTCGAAGGAGCCTTCGACAAAACAAATTTCTCCAGCATCAGCAGCGCCCTCTCCAGACATGGAGTTGAACAGGTACTCATAGACTGGATCACAAACATGCTAAGCAAGCGCGTGGTTCGCCTAGAGCAGCCTTTCCCAAAGTGGGCGATAACGCCCCTTTGTGGGCGCTGCAGGCCTAAAGGGGGGTGGTAAGAGACCCAGAAAAATTTGTGTAGACTCTACACAACGCCCCCATTTTTTCACAAGGGGGCGTTATCGCACACTTTGGGAAAGGCTGGCCTAGAGGATTGCGACTGAAAAATTTATGTTGAACTTGAATTATCCACACTATCCACACTATTCCACACTACTCCACACGCTTTCCTGCTAAAACTACTGAATCGATTTAAATGAAATTTGGTACACTGTATAGAGCCTGAGAAAGGACATAGGCTACTTTTTATTGCGGAAAAGGGGTTTTAAGGGGTTGAAAGGGAGGATGAAAGGTTGGAAGTATTTTCATTTTTAAAGCTAGAATGATGAAACTTTTTTATTTGGCTTTTATTATATAATATACATATATTTGTGAATTATATTTAAAGTTTGTTAAATTTTTACCCTTAAGAGGGTAAAATAACAATAGGGAATAGGGGATGAAGGTTTATACGAAAAGGGGAATGACAAGAATCGACCGATTTTGACGGGACTTTTATTGGCAGGTAGCTGATGTAATAAGGAGTAACTTAGGCTACTTTTATTTTAGAAAAATACCTGCGTTAATTTCCGACATCCACGCGGGTGAAGCCGCGGGAAAAAGCTAGTAAACTATAACTAAATAATAAGGAGCGGCGGCCTACATAATTAGACCAGCTCTTACCCGTGGCTTCGCCCGCGTGCATTTCGAAAAATATTCCGCGGGAGCTTAGTACCAGGATTAAAAGTAACCTATGTCAGTCCACGTTATAAACGTCCACTGAATATGACTATGCCCAACAGTGGACGTTTCTAAGCTGAAATTGAGATGATGACTTACTAGGATTCATACAATCAACACACTCTCTCCTTTAGCAGCTCCGGTATAAACAGGAGCCTTTCTGATATTCCTAACCAATTATGATACTTAGCCTAGTGTCATTGCACCAACTTAGCAGAACTGGGACACCACCCTATAGCTCCAACTCTTGGCAAGGCACGCCGTAAATACTAAGCTGTTAAGAAATTGTACAAAGTGAACTGTACTGGCGTCGCTGCTCACCCTCGTGTCTATTGATGTGTATACAGTGTGCCCTCCGTCATCGTAGCGCAACCTGTTATTTCCATGGAGCCAGTACACGATTCTGAAACCCCAGCGTTGAAATTTTACGTCGATAAATGAAAAATAAAATTGCTGTTCCATACATTTTGACTTCGTCTTTGCGACGAATGTCATGTATCTACCGGGCCCCGACTTATAGTAATAGAGGGACAAGTGAGGTTTTACTCAGTGGGAGTCCGACACGACGGATAACCTTGAGTATTTGCCCACAAAAACAAACAGTTTTGTTTATATCTGATTAATTTTCTGCGCTGCTACCATATGCTGATAAATAGTCGAGTGATGCTGAATATTTCCCAATGAGTAAGTTGCTAAGCACACTACACACCGCATTCAACCTGCGCACCCTAATTTGAATTCCAGGGTCCGACGTCCCGGCTAGGGAAGGATTGTCCCGGCTAAGGGAAGAGTTTCAACATGTTTCACTTAGCTTGCATGGCTTAGCGAATTGTATTAGTTACTGTACAATAACCCGACCATCTGTAATGTACTACAATTCTTGCAAAATAAATTTCATTTCATTTAATATTTCATTTCATTTAATATTTCATTTCATTTAATATTTCATTTCATTTAATATTTCATTTCATTTAATATTTCATTTAATATTTCATTTCATTTAATATTTCATTTAATATTTCATTTCATTTATATTTCATTGCATTTCATTTATATTTCATTTCATTTAAATTTCATTTAATTTGACGACGCACGCTGCTCAATCTGCACGCGGCTTGGTGACACGCACACATGGCTGGTCTGTACACCATCGTTGACCTTCTGAAGACCTGGTCGGCCTCTTGCTAATCCTGTTGCTGGCGATCCTTCTGCGCCCTCGGAAGCCAAGAACGGTAACATTTTTTACCTTAAAGTATGATAGTGCTCCAATCAGTAATCAATAGGAAGCAAAGAACAGTTCGAAGTGGTGGGCCTTGTCGAAGGCCTATGTCCAACAGTGGACGTCTTTCAGCTGAAATGATGATGATGATTGACACCGAAGCAAATACCTTTTTTTCGATACAATCTAAGTATCTCTACCATGGCTATGTTCGATCGTTGCATACTTTTCCATATTTCTTTTAATAAAATTAATTTACGCACACGAAAGCAACAAATCATACCGATATGGCAGAGATAGATATACCTACATTTCCTTTTTGTTAAGTATTTACTCTTGTATTATCAACAAGGGAACAAACAGAAGGGAATGAATCTAATATTTACTTTATAAACCATATCTTCGAGCACAAAAGTGATGAAACTGCTACAAATGGTTATGCGCCATAGAAACTATTTCTACAACATGTAACAAAAGAAACGCAAGACCTTCTACATCCTAATTAGAGTATTCGTTAAAAGTAAAACATTGAGAAAAACTTTTTTTTAAGTTGACCCTCCCATTACTTTAAGCATTTAAAATTGAGTCTTATTGCCTATGCATAAAATTGAATTTTCCTTGGCTCAATCGGCGGTAGGAAGGTAATTACGGCAAAATACATAACGTTTCAAAAAATGACAATATTCAAAGTTACTGAAATCGATTCAGTAGGCAATTATGAACAAACTGCTTTCAGGACTTGCGTCTATATTTCAATAGTAGATTTTGCCCGAGGCTTCGCCCGCGCTGATGTCGGAAATGTTGCGATAGTTTCCAACAATATGCCTAAATAATAAATTAACTGGCTCGTTGGTTTAGTGGTAGCAAGCGCTACTGCTGACCATGAGCTCCTGGATTTTATTCCCAGGTCGGGTAGTGTTATTGGGTTTTTCCATCTGGAATTTCTCAGTAGCAGCCCGGAGTCTAGATTTGTGCCCGGTTGTTAGCAATAGGCTCGCCCCCTATTACATAGGACTTAAACATAACAGGTGAAATGTGGGGGTACTATAGATACACCTCTGCCCAGCCCTTCGGGGAAACAAGGCATGATTTTATATACTATATAAAGAGTTGCCACTATATATGTATGTTTAAATGAATTACCATGTCATCCTTTATACAGCCTTGTTGAGTGAACAAACTTATTGAGTTAAGCCCACCATTGGCATTTACAGCACTGCCACTTTTTTTTGACGCATATAGAAAATAGAAAAATATTTATTGTCCAAGTAAAAAAACATAGGTTAACATCAAGTTGAGACGACATGAGTAGCTTCAATATTACCTACAGCTAGTTACAGTTTATATTTACCGGTGAGCCCCAAACTAGACAGTTAGTCTGTATCTTGGGGCTCAGGATACGAATTCCAGAGTGGAAACTAGAGAGGTGAATTCGGAAGGCTTGGGCTTGGTCAAAAAAAAATGTGTAAAGTTTGTGTGGTGTGTGTGCATATGGTTGGGTTTGGGTATTAATTCTATACACAGATCTCATACAGCCAGAGTTTACTCTGGGAAGAGCCCTCAACTGCACCTTCATAGTGAAGAAGGATATGATCAAAGAGAATATTATAAAGAATGTCAGCAAACAACACTTCATCATAAAAAGGGACATGTCGTAAGTTTCTGTAACTTTTATATGATTGAAACAAATCAAATTAAAACAACATCAGTAGCATTAACTTTTTAATATTACATCCTAACAACTCATACTACTTTTCAGGGAACTTCTTTGTCCTGCTTTAATCGTCAGCCCAATCATAAAATTTTAAGAACCTAGTTTCGAAACTCCTAGCTTAGCTTGGCAAAGTCTTAGCTGTCGTCTCCTACGTATAATCTACCTCTATGACAAATTTCATCTTAGTAGGTCGTCGTTTTCGAGTGATCTTTCGCTTTATTTATATAGATTTGATGATTCTCGTAATTAGATTATTTAATTGACAAAAAAGGGTAGGACCCTTAACGGGTCAACGAGTTTAGACGTAAGGCTAATATCGATACCTATTTAATATTTTAAGAGAATAATGTTAGAAAAAACCAACTTACCCAATTGTAATTTAAACGACAACGTAATATTTATAATGTAAACTTATAAACCTAACATGATAGGTATGTCACAGAACAACTGTTCTACAACTCATTCACAATCATTTTACCTCTGATTTTGCGTCACGGTAAAAATCAAAGTGATCTTTGTTCTTTTATGATAAGGTTGATTTTGGAGTTGCTGCCACTAACAAGTCTGTCAATATCTCAGTGATCTTTATTATCATTACAATAAGGTTGCTGTTGGGCTGCTGTTGTCGAAGGTAAGATAAACTGTGAAAGAAATGTAGGCGAATATGTTTCAATGTGTGTTATGCAAATATTTCATGTAACGATCCACCAATCATTTCTGGACATTAAGATAAATACTTACGAGTAGTTCTCGTTCTAGGTGAAACCGTCAGGGTATACTATGAAATTAAAATTTTCTTTAAGTTTTTGCAATTTGCAGGTCGGTATCAATATCAGAAGGCCAATCCACGTAATACTGACAGCTGCCAGTATATCGCAGATGAAATATGTTATTTCATCTACTTGACAGTTGCGTTACGTTTAAAATCAATCTCAAACGTCAAATCCTTGTCAAAAATGTATGGAAACTCGGGGTATATATTTTGACACATTGAGACAGATCAGACTGAACGTTCTTAAAACTACGAGAATTACCCCTCTGCACGCGTAGCATGACCACCGTAGAAATGGGTTTTATCGACGGAAGAATAGACAAAATTACAGATTGTAGAAAAATTAAAGACAGAATTAAAGACTGTAGAAAGATTTTTACCGTTTTATGCGGGTGTAGCATGACAATTCTATCTCTATTCTACCAAGAATAGACAAAACACATTTCTACGGTGTTCATGTTACGCGTGCTGATGTATGTTGATCTAAATATGATTCGAAGCCGTAAGACATGTTTTTTAATAGAATTATAAACATATAAATCATCAACACATCTCTCATGTTCATATTACTCTATGGAACGACTTAGTGAGTTGTATTGGTGTTTGTAATGCTTATAAAGCCATATTTACAACGGTCACGAATCACATTTTAATTAACATACAGACGCCAGCACATCAAGCTATCCAAAACTGTCAAATTATCCCAATCAATTTTGAACCTAATATTTTAGCGATAAAGTTGAAAACCTATTAAAGAAATTTGACAGATTGTAGTAGCTTTACTGGCGTCTGTACAACCTGACACTGACCTGCAAAATGCTGAAACGGTAAATACCCAAATTATAATTTCGTGAGGTACCGTAACGGTACCCCCTTAATTACCTACCTGAAACATTGTTTTTATATTATCATCCTTTATTCATTTGTAAATACTTATAAATTATATTTTTAAATATTAGTACATACATAAAAGTATAAAAACATTTAAAAATATAAAAAATAGTAGCCTACCGGTATCGGGAACAGGGTCCAAGCTACCGGCGGTCAGGGCTCCAGAGAGAGGAACCTCCTAACAATACGAGCCGTGTCCAGAAGTACCGCTTTTTGAATCAATCCCTTGATCCAACTGCCCAACGAGAGCCTCTTCAGGTGTTGGCCGAGGCTCTTAGCTATCAAACCATTGGTAGTTATGACTATCGGCACAATGATCGCTTTGTCCACATCCCACATTTCGACAACCTCGCGAGCCAAGTCAAGATACTTGATCTGCTTATCTTTCTCGGCTTTCACGAGGTTCTCGTCATGCGAGACCGTTACGTCAACAATCATTGCGCGCCGTTCTAGTCGATCCACCACCACTATATCAGGCTTATTGGCAACAACAGTCCTGTCAGTGATGATGGATCGATCCCAGTACAGTGTGATATGACCATTTTCAAGAACAGGGTCGGGCACATACCTGTAGTACGGCACTTCTGATTCCACAAGGCTGTATTTCAGAGCAAGTTGCTGGTGGATAATCCTGGCTACAAGATTGTGTCTATGCAAGTACTCTTCGTTAGCTAGACGAGAACACCCGGAAATTATGTGTCTAATTGATTCCCCCGGACGGTGACATGCCCGACAGATGTCCACCGTACCATCTTTCACAATAAATCTCCGGTAATTGTTTGTCATCATAACTTCGTCCATAATATATTATCATTTATTCTAAATATAAATATAAAAATATAAATATAAACAAGAAACATAATTAACGCAATACACCCCAATTATAGTATTTAGTTCAGACATAATACAATGACTAAAACTTATTAAAGCTGTTTAGTGTTGTCTCTAGCGTTACTTTATGCATTTTAAATTGATTCCTATAGCCTTTTTTTCTTTATTTTTTTGGGTGGGATATCACCAAATGACTCCTCCGGCTCCGGAGCGGGAGGGCATTTCAGACTTTTACTGACTAAAATCCACCCGAGTTCCTTCAGTTGCCCGTATGCTAGGGTCGCGGTATCTCCTGAGTCCTATAGCCTTAACATAAGATTAATCTTCTTTGACTCATCGGTGGCGGATATCCATATATGGCTATACATATTTGACAAAAAATCCCATAATGGCTTTTACCATTTAACTTGATTCAATCGTCAATTATGACCAAACAATCTACTTTTAGGACTTGCGTTTATTCTGTTACATCCTGTACATATCTATTACTGATGTCCCGTATCGTAAAAAAATTATATCTGCGGATACGGATCCGAATACAGATACCTATTTGGTGTCAAGATCCGCGGATACGGATCGTAACTTTCTTCCTCAGTCGGTGTCGATGCGCGTGACCTTGCAACGATAGTTGACGCCACTTGACACTTTGCTTGACAGGATAACTTGCTACCAAATCACTTATATGTATATAGAATTTCATCTCTGTATTGAAAACTAATAAGGTAAAAGATCCGCCATAAAAGAAACGGATACGGATCTTTCATCACCCTTGGATATTCGCGGATACGGATATCCGGCACAACACTAATACCTATGTATATTTTTTATGACAATGTTTAACATAGTTTTGTTACGTGTAGTTTGTTTTGATTTAGAATTCCTTGATTTGGATTTTAGTAAACCTAGTATTTATTATTTTTCCCAATAATTGACCTTTTGTGAATAAAGTATTTACAGAATGGCCATTTCTCGAATTGGGCATTATGAGAATTAGTCCACGTTCGCACAGACGTAAGAATATTGTTACGGGATTTTTTTGCGCACTGTATCCTCAACGTGCTGATACCGCAGAGAGTTTAAATTGACTGGGATGCACTCTATTGGATTCTCAATGCTCGGCTCAACACCGAGAGTTGAAAACCTAGTACGCGATAAAATCCTGCCCCTTTTTTTTTACTTCCGTGCGAACGCAGTCTTAGCGTTTTGTAGAATTAGGTTGTTTGAAAATCAGAGCATTTAAAGGCACCTGCTATTTTGCGAAATAGGCATTTTGCGCCTAAAACGAATATTGCTTGTGTTCTGCTTTTAGGTGCAATATTGTATTAAATAGGGTGTCTAGATGTGACTGTCCTGTGGCCTGTGTCTTTACACCCGATTATAGTATAGGATTCGGAACACGATCGACCACCACCCATTAGTTTACCGGACGAAATTAAAAAAAATTAAATATATATGTTTACAAAGTAATATATTGCAAATGGGTTGCGTAATCAAATATGCTATTTTTAAATTTAACTGATTTGTTTACAGTTTTTTTTTTTCAGGTTCAGATTACGCCTCCTATTCATCTTTGGAAAGCCGGTAATCGGGACCAGAAAATGGTAGGCCACTGCAGGTAACTGTTACATAATTTGTATACTTTTTAAATTCAATTGGAATTTGATTTGTTTGTTGCCAAGTCAAAAAGAGTATTTTTTAATTAAATATAGCCATGAGCATATTTAAACAGGCAACCCATTTCAAATTAAATTTTAATTTACCCAAATTTTTCATCCGGTAAAAAGATTGAAGAAGATGTTTGTCAATCCTACTTCGGATCTTAAATAATTACATTTAATCATTTGTGTCTGAATGATTTTCTTTATTTACTTTGCGCACATACATTCATGGAGTGCGTATTTTAATTTGACCACATGCGCATGCTAGCATATTATTAAGATATACATATGCATTTATCTATGTTTGAATGTGTGTGTGTCTCCAAATATGATTGTTATATGAGTAGTGATGTGTTTTCTCTAAAAAGAGCGGAAATAAGATACCAACTTAGGAGATAAATAAAAAACTTCGTTTACACCAATATAGTTTATTTCAGAAATAGATAATACACAGTATTATAAGACAGAGTAGCATACATATAAAGTTTATCCCTTTTAAGGTAGTTTAAATATAACGCAGTCCATAGACATCCTCAGAAAGGAAGGGCTTACACTAACATACAAAAGGTTTTTTTTACATAATTTTCAGACATTGTTCACATTTTCAACAAGAAACTGTTCCAAGACATTACACCTAGTCTGACCGATAATTACTTCAATCAGACTTCAGTATACATTTTTGACTTTATTTCTTCCAAAAGATGTTGATTACAATTTCAACGCCTGACCTCGGTAACAATGTTTTACATTAGTTTTTTTCCGAAAAAGAGGTTGTTCATATTGAGAACTCGTTAAGATGGAGATACAATTTTTGCGTCATTTCTTTGAATACATTTCAAAGTCCACATCTTTGATCAGTTAATAATACACCTGATCTTTAAAGTTAATTTAATTTGACGAAAAAGTTGTCCACATTATGAACATTTCACCTCATGATGTTACTTACTTATTTTTAACACGCGTTTCCAGGCAAGTTTGATATTACATTATTATTTTTTTCAAAGAATGAGATCTTTGTCTCTAAGATTTGACAACGCCAGAAGATTTTTTTTTTTTTGTAGACATTCGCAATCTAAAGATGTCACATTAAGTTTTGTGCACACTTTCATTATGTGATATATAGATATATATTTATATAATAGTATAGTATAATAGATATACTGTTGATATTATAAATATAGAAAGATGAGCTTGTCGCCTCTACGATAAAGTTTTTTTTTTAAGAAGTCATACAGATATTATTTTGACTACTTAATACTCGGCTACAATGAGTTACTACGAGATATTACGTTTATCCAGTGAAAGTGAAGTAATAAACATCAATACAACATGCAAGTACTTAAAACCGCTATAAGTTACATTTTAAACACTTAGAACATCAAGATGTTTTGCAATTACAATAAAATTTGTATTAAGTATTTCTTCTATCGTGTTACATATTTCCCTTTACTGTATAGTTTTACTACTGTCATTACATCAAATACATCAATATTATGAGAAAAGTTACGAAAAATTTCTGCTTAATGTGCTTGATAACCAGACACCAATTTCGAATCATATAATGCTTAATTTTAATTTATCCTTGGAACCTGAGTATCCTTTATTAAGAATACGTAAAATACATTATGTCTCTACCTTATGTATCGCATATTCAAAGAGATGAATGTTATAAAATGATTATATTTATCAAAACGATACATTTACAAGAAGAAAATCTAAAATGGCGTATATCCTCGTAAGGCCCAACCTAAATAGGTACCTATAGGTCGATATAACTTACTAAAAAAAGGTGCAAGTGGTTGCGGCCCAATACTTCGATCTAGTAAAACTGTGTTTAAATGATAAGCTCTTGACTTAATTATTTTAAGGAGTATTCAAGGTTAATGAACTTTTGATGACAGATTTAAATTGGCGGCAGATTTAAATTTATTTAAACTAAAAAAATAGGTTTAAATATTATGTCATAATTTTAGGTCGCTGGGCCGTAACATGATTTTAAAATCTGTCTTGGACCGGAGTGCTTACATATTTTTGAAATTAAATGAGGTCGTTGGGTCTTTCGAGGGTATTTATTACATGATACAATCATGATAAAAACATGGCATCCACTTAGATATAAGTGTGCCTTATGTGACTACACGTTTTATTGGAAAACACCGCTTCATCTATTTTACTAATATTAATTGCCTTATATATAACATGATTATTTTAAAAGAAAACACGGCATCCACCAAGATATAAGTGTGCCTTAATGATTATTATACTACAGGTTTACTGAACAACATCGCTTCTCCTAATTTATTAATATTAAACCTAATACCAATAGTACCTAATATTAAATGCTTTATATATAGCATGATTACATTCTTGAGAAAAACAGGGTCTCTGAAGATATACATAACGTACAAAGTGTAACAGGATAAACGCAAGTCCTCAAGGTTCATAATTTACTACTGAATCTATTTCAGTAACTTTTAAGGGTGCTCAATACCAAGGCCAAATCTGAATTAATGTGGTGTGTTTGTGGACGAGTGAAGTTAAATTATACGCGTATGTCTGATGTTCTGTAAGAAACAGTACGCGAGGATTTCCACTGTTCTATGTAAGTAAGCAGTGAATAAATAACTGTTCGCGACACTATTGTCTGCATTGAAAGTGTAGTTTTGTTTTCTTTCTATGTTAATGAATATGTAATTGATATTGTTTTGTGTTAATGTACTATAAATAAATAAATGAATATGGGTATTCTTTTCAAAATTATGTTTTTGTCCTACCTATCATCGATGAAGCCATAAAAATTCAATCTTATCTGGAGGCCATAAGTCTCAATTTTAAATGCATAAAATAATGCGTGTTGACCCTTCTAACACGATTTTCTTAAAAACAATCGTTAGGATATTAAAAAAAAAAAGTTTTGGTCATTGTATTATGCTCTAAACTCAATGCCCTAATCTGGTCGTCTGCCTTGCGTTGTTAAGTCTTGCGTTAATTATGTTACACATTGTAAATTTTATACGATATTTTTCGCAAAGAATTTCAAATCTTCAACGGTATGATTTAGTATTGTATTTATAATTTTACGAGGAAAAATTCGCATCTAAGAAGATATATAATAATTATTTATATAGTTATCATCCGATATACTTTAGAGCGGACATCGTATCTCTGAATATATAATCAGGGAGGACTAATGCCAGATATAATCCAATATAATATTTTCGGATAGAAAATCCGCGTCTTAGAATATATTAATATTTAAAGATATACTATCGAATATTTTCGCGGAGAAAATACACGTCACCGAATATTTAAATATCTGATTCGCGATATAGTACTTATAATCTATTATAATATTTAAAAGAGAATATCCACGCGTCTCCGCATATATAAATATTTAATGTCCGATATAAGTACTAATAATCCGATATAATAATGAGGAGAATATCCGTGTCTTCGAATGTTTATATATTAAATATCAGAAATACTTATCATACTATGTAATATTTCCGAAGACAATATCCGCGTCTCCGAATATATAAATATTTAATGCCAGATATAGTTATTATGTAATATTTTTTTTTTTTGAGGAGAATATCCGCGTCTGTGATTATACAATTATTAAAAATCCGATATAGTTATAAATTTACAATCCATTAAAATATTTTCGAGTAGAAAATCCGCGTCTCCGTATATATTAATATTTAATGCCCGATGTGGGTAAGTACTTATAATTCAATATATATTTCCTCGGACAATATCAGTGTCTTCGAATATATAAATATTAAATGCCACATACTTATTATATGATGTAATATTTCCGAAGACATTATCCGCGTCTCCGATTATATAAATATATAATGTGCGATATAGTTATAATCCATTACAATATTTTTGAATAGAAATTCCGCGTCTGCGAATATATAAATATTGAATGCCCGATACAGGTACTTATAATCCGATAGAATATTTCCAAAGAGAAAATCCATGTCTTCGAATATATAAATATTAAATGCGATAAATACTTATTATACGATGTAATATTTTGGAAGACAATATCCGCGTCTCCTAATATATAAATATGTAATGTCCGATATAATTATAATCTAATATAATATTTCCGAAGACATTATCCGCGTCTTCGAACATATAAATAAAAAAAATGTCCGATATAATTATAATCCAATACAATATTTCCGAGGAGAATATCCGCGTCTCCGAATAGATAAATATATTATGTCCAATATAATTATAATCCAATATAATATTTTGGAGGAGTATGTCCGCATCTCCGTGTACATAAATATATAATGTCCGATATAACTATAATCTAATACAATATTTCCGGAGTATATCCGCGCCTCCCAGCATATAAATACACAATGTCTATATTAAAGATCGGTCTAAATCTGGAAAGAAATTTGGAAAGATTTTATACGATCTATCAAAGTAATCTAATAAAGAATTTATTTATAAGTCAACCTCTAAGTAGGTAATCCTAATGGAGGAGGGAGAGCATGTATCAAATTTTGCAAATTCGTTATGTTTTAGGTATCCGTAAAATTGGTTTGGCTTTTTCGATTCAAAATTATGACATAGAAGAGAGTACAAATTTTAAAAATAAAATTTGTAGTTTTTTTTTTGTTATATATATTTATATAATATGTATAGTAGGTACCTACTTATTCTGAAGACCTATAAATATGAATTAATTAAATGTAGTATTATTTTAAATAAATACGAAGTTACGCTTAAACCTAAAGAGTTAAAATATTACATCTAACACCTAAAGACTTAAAATATTATATCTAACACCGACTTAAAGTATTACATATTACACCTAGTATTGCATATTCTTTTTGGGATTCCCCGTCTGCTTTTCATCGATAGAGCAAACGCCAAATATACAAACTTAGCTAATGTGCCGCATGAACTAAATGAAATTAAGTTACTTGCGGAAAAACGGCACAAATAAGAGAAATTAATTCAAAACGCCAAATAAGGGAAATTAATTAAAAACGCTAACAGCTCAACACTGCCGTCGGAATGGTAAGTTAGCAGGTATTTTGATGTTAGCTATTGGATGGCAATCAAGCTGATGGTACCCTGTTGACCACAGCTTATCTGCGGGAACTGCAAGACCAATCGGTGTCTACAGGCCCGCAGATCAATGCCATCCCGAGACAGAGGTGAAATGTCTCGTGTGCGTGAAATTTTGCACCGGCACTCACACCCTTCAAACCAGAAAACAGCAAAGCTGCTTGATGGTAGAAATAAGTATGGTGGTAGTACCTCCCCGGGCGAGCCCCTGCACCTAGAGCTCTACTACTCTTTATATGATTTCTTTTCGCTTCTCAATTCGTTTTTATTTAATTTTATTTGTTTATGTAATATGTAAATGGTTGTATAATTTAATTATTGTATTCGTAGTATTTGAACTAATGGGGTGTTTTTCTAATATGTTATTTGAGCAATTTGTAAAACTCTTTCTACATTTTTCATCACGCCGACGGCAGTATTTTAAAAACAATAAATAAGTGTTGGTTATTAATTTCTTTGTCAGACAGCGGAGAATGTCCGCATCTCTGAATATATAAATATTTAATGCCCGACATGATCTTATATATTATTTTCGATGAAAATATCCGCGTCTCCGAATATATAAATATATTATGTCCGATATAATTATAATCCAATATAATATTTTGTAGGAGATTGTCCGCATCTCCGAGTACATAAAAATTTTATGTCCGATTTAATTATAATCTAATATAATATTTTTGAGGAGAATGTCCGCATCTCCGAGTACATAAATATATAATGTCCGATATAATTATAATCCAATACAATATTTCCGAGGAGAATATCCGCGTCTCCGAATAGATAAATATATTATGTCCAATATAATTATAATCCAATATAATATTTTGGAGGAGTATGTCCGCATCTCCGTGTACATAAATATATAATGTGCGATATAATTGTAATCTAATACAATATTTCCGAGGAGAATATCCGCGTCTCCAAATATATATGTATTTAATGACTGACTTACTTACGATCCAATATAATATTTTTGATGAAAATATCCGCGTCTCCAAATACATAAATATATTATGTCCGATATAATTATAATCCAATATAATATTTTCGAGGAGAATGTCCGCATCTCCGAATATATAAATATATCATGTCCGATATAATTATAATCTAATACAATATTTTCGAGGAGAATGTCCGCATCTCCAAATATATAAATATTTCATGTCCGATATAATTTTAATCCAATACAATATTTTCGAAGAGAATGACCGCGTCTTCGAATATATAATGTCCAATATAATTAAAACCCATACAATATTTTCGAAGAGAATATCCGCGTCTCCGAATATATAAATATTAAATGTCTGATATACTTTTTATACGATAAAATATTAACAAGGAGAATATACGAATATATGTCTCCAAATACTTAAATATCTCACTCGCGAAATACGTACTTAGAATCTGTTATAAAATTTAGAGCAGAAATCCGCGCGACTCCGAATATACAAATATTGAATGTCCGATATACTTATAATCCTACTTCACCATATACCTATTCGTGAGAAGAACATAGCACCTCCCAAGCGACATAATATATATAAAACGGCTTGATATTTGTAGTACTTACTTATTCTACAGCTTATTGAAGCATTATTTTTCTAGCTATTAACCAAACAAAGGCCCATCTGCGCATAATGTAAGTACTTACAACGTACAACTAATGTATTGTTATAGGTAACATACATTGAAATGAAACTAGACGACCGTTATTCATATTCGTAGATAATATAACTGTAGAATTAATTTATATAATAAAATAATCATTTGTTAAAAATATTTCGTTGTTACGCCGATGGTATGACTGATTTTCAATTTAAATTTCATGGACCTACCCAATACTTTTATTGATGATAGTTTAATATCCAATTTCTTCATTTGACTCTCTAATTTCACTTCAATATACATTTTTCAATACTTATACTTAATTTTTTTGTATTTTTTTTTTTGTTTTATAATGTATTATCATTTTAATCTTTATTTTAGAGTTTTATATTTTTTAGATTAATTGAAAAGAAATTGGCTTTCATGTTCTTCGGTTCAAAATGTACAACTTACAAGTAAGCTTAAAAATATATAAAAAGATGGTGAGAATATAGTTTTTAAAAGAATGGAAAATACTTTTACCGAATATTGCTAACTGACAAATTTGAGAGTAAAATGGTATTGTACCTGTGTATATGTCATCCTTCTATCGTCCACCAATGAGCGATGTCGAGTAAAGAACAACTTTCATAGATACAATAACGAAACAAAACTATTACCGTTTGAAAAAACACATCGTTTAACTGTAACACACTGTTAACAAATTATTACAAGAACCTATTCAGAATCAACAAATAATTTTCAATCCTTAAGTTAGACTATCTATTATTACGTACTAGCTATCTATATTACATTATTTTCGTTTCATATTCTTTGTGATAACTCATTGTATGTACATCTTACAAGCTAGTTTAATATTTTATATTGAATACATAAAAAATTAAAGAGAAAAAGAAACAGATTTTAAAAGAATGGAAAATACGTTCACCGAATTTTGCTAACTGTCAATTTTAGAAACGAAACAGTATCTAAATTGAATCTTCCGCGAGCGATGTTGATAGAGTTTTTAAACAAATATTTTGGCAAAATCGTTTAACTGCAACTAACTGTTTTGCAGAATGAATAACTAAATTGAATAATGAAACAATCGAACGAACCAAGCATATCTGGTACCAGACTACTTACGATAACTATTTTTATAGGTTTTCACGGTTGCCCCAATCTTCTTTGTAAATGAACAAGATCATAATTATTTCTAATAATTATCTATCTACCTTACCAATTAAACTACTATTTGCATCTTTTATTTCCACCTGGGTTCCCTTACGTACTAATTAAATTAATTTCTTTTTTAAGCCAATTGTGTGTACCTTACTTAATAGTTTATAAAAATATCTCGCTTTTCATAATATAATATTTCTATCTTATTGCTTAAAGAAGAAGAATCAAACATATTGAAGATCGCTCTAAATCTGGAAATAAATTTGGAAAGATTTTTTAGTATCTATTGAAGTAATCGAATAAAGAATTTATTGATAAGTAAAATAATCCTAAGAGAGGAGGGATAGCATGTATCAAATTATGCAAATTCGTTATTTTTTAAGGCATCTGTAAAATTGGTTTTGGCTTTTTCGATTCAAAATTATGACATAGAAGAGAGTACAATTTTTTTAATTAAATATTTGTACAAATTTTTGTTTAAGATCGGTCTAAATCTGGAAAGAAATTTGGAAAGATTTTATAGGATCTATCAAAGTAATCTAAAAAAGAATTTATTTATAAGTCAACCTCTAAGTAGGTAATCCTCACGGAGGAGGGATAGCATGTATCAAATTATGCAAATTCGTTATGTTTTAAGTATCCGTAAAATTGGTATTGGGTTTTTCGATTCAAAATTATGACATAGAAGAAAGTACAAATTTTAAAAATAAAATTTGTACAGTTTTTTTGTTTATATATATTTATATAATATGTATAGTAGGTACCTACTCATTCTGAGGACCAGTAAATATTAATTAATTAAATGTAGCATTACTTTAAATACATACGAAGTTGCTTAAGCTTACACCTAGTGTTAAAATATTATATCTAATACCTAAAGACTTAAAATATTATATCTAACACCGACTTAAAGTATTATATATTACACCTAGTATTGCATATTCTTTTTGGGATTCCCCGTCTGCTTTTCATCGATAGAGCAGACGCCAAATATACAAACTTAGCTAATGTGCCGCATGAACTAAATGAAATTAAGTTACTTGCGGAAAAACGGCACAAATAACAGAAATTAATTCAAAACGCCAAATAAGGGAAATTAATTAAAAACGCTAACAGCTCAACACTGCCGTCGGAGTGGTAAGTTAGCAGGTATTTTGATGTTAGCTAATGGATGGCAAACAAGCTGATGGTAGTCTGTTGACCACAGCTTATCCGCGGGAACTGCAAGACCAATCGGTGTCTACAGGCCCGCAGATCAATGCCATCCCGAGACAGAGGCGAAGTGTCTCGTGTGCGTGAAATTTTGCGTCGGCACTCACACCCTTCAAACCAGAAAACAGCAAAGCTGCTTGGTGGTAGAAATAGGTATGGTGGTAGTACCTCCCCGGGCGAGCCCCTGCACCCAGAGCTCTACTACTCTTTATATGGTTTCTTTTTGTTTCTCAATTCATTTCTATTTAATTTTGTTTGTTTATGTAATATGTAAGTGGTTGTATAATTTAATTATTGTACTCATAGTATTTTAACTAATGGGGTTGTTTTTCTAATATATTATTTCAGCAATTTGTAAAAATCTTCCTACATTCTTCTTCACGCCGACGCCGACGGCAGTATTTAAAAACAATAAATAAGTGTTGGTTATTAACTTTCTTATCAGACAGTGTTCGGTTTACGCATACAAGATCTTGCCCAAACGTCTTTTACCAAATCACTATAGACTTCCACAAGATAATGAAATAGAAAAGCCTTAAAACCCAGAGCTATTGAATAAAATACTAAAAGCCTTAAAACCCTTAACAGAAACACTAAAGCGGTACGAAAAGTAATAAACAAACCAACAACAAAAGAGGACATTGCAAACGAAGTAACATCTACTTACTTATTAAGAGCATAATATTACTGATAACCTAATCACCTACTTGTATCTCCCTGACCTTAATTGATCTACAATTAAGGTCTACCTAATTAGTAATTTATTAAAAATATTTCTTTCTTACAAGTAAGATACCCGTTCCGGAGTCTATTCTAATTAAGTACCTATTTATGTCATATCTATGACCTAATAATACCAGCGGCATCTTTTCTTCCCTTTAAGGAAGAATGAGCGCTTCTGGTATGCTATACTATGTAAGAATATAGAAATCCTTTCGTTCCACCATGTTACCATAAACCTATGCTATAAATACTTATATATTTATCTATGATACTTATTAAAACTACTGAGAGTCAAATAAACAAAAACCACCAACGGGCAATGTAATGCGAATATAATGAATTTAGTTAAGTTAATATGTTAAGTTCTCCTGCGTGATCCCAACAGAGATGAAGAGAACCGCAGGGTAAATTAAAGGCCGTTGATGTAGCCCTAACAATTGCTCGACGGGTGGTGAGCATAGTACTTACGAGTATATTGCTCACAGAACAGATAGCCGGCCGAACGAACGGCCTAATGGCCGCCCGCGTAACCTTGCAAAGCAGGTGTCGCGAGTGTTGTTGTGAAGTTAAATAATGGCGAAGTATAAACCTACAAAATAGTTGAAAATGTTTTGAATAAGCGAAAACAATCGATGCTTTATAAACGTTGAAAAATTAATTGTTATAAATGGTAAATAACAACCTATTTCGACGATTTGGATACAAACGTAAATAAAACTCTCAGTTACCTACACACTAAAATACCGACATAAGTTTATAATGAAGAAATATACCTATTTATTTGAGCCCCACCGAAAATATTTTTCAAGAATTCGTCTGAATACGAAAACAAAATTTGCCGTTACGAAAATATAATGATTTTTTGCTACAGGTTTTTGTTGCTAAATAAAAGTATCTCAAAGTTATAATTGTAACCTGTAAATTTTTTATTTAATTAGTCATGACTGATTTTTTTTAAAGAAATAATCAATTGGCATATTTTTTTGGAATTTATGATGAAATGTTTTTCGGCTACAGCCGAAATTAATCAAAAAATCGATCGAAACCGAAAATGGCCGAAAGTGTTATAAATTTATTTGAATTCCGAAAATTGCCGAAAACCAAAAACAAAACTTGGTAGGGCTCAACAACAGATCTGTAGAATAAATGTAGAGACAAGACTATTTTAAATACGGCTCCTGCCCGATTCCGACTTTTGGTCGGAATGCACTATAACTACACTACTTTTTATATCGCTCATAAAGATTCATTTCTTTTTTTATATTTACATCTTACTTGTACTACACTATTTATTGAAAACCTACACTAAAAACTACTCTTTTATATCGCACAATTTCGCTCAAGTAATATTTTTACATATATCTTACCAGTAGGCCGCTCGGTACCTCAAGGGGTCTACCGTTGAGCCTACCTACTAATGCACTATTTTTCGCACGACTAGCCAGCGTCTGTCCATCAGAGATGGATGAGCATGGCAAGACTATAACTAACTATGACCATACTTAATATTAAATAGAAAAATATATTTCTGTTATATGTAATATCTATCTTCAAATTTTAGAATTATTTTATGAAATAAATTTAATATAAATTTTAATAAGATACAAATGAAAAGACAAATCCCTATTTTAAACCGACTTCTTGTTCTACGTTGTTTTATTTTGCTTGCCAAAAATTATTTACTTATTTAGTTTGAAATATGTAGTTAAATCAGTGATGTACGCACGGCAACAAATCAAGCTATACATTTACAGTAAAAGCTGACTTCTCACTGTACAGAAATGCGAGGTCTGTTGAAACTGGAAATGTATCAGTTCATATGTGGCCGTGTATACCATAAAACGAAATATTTTTTTATTATTTTATACCTGAAACTAAACAATTCATCATATACTTAACTCAAAGAAAAAGCTAGTTTTGTTTTTTTTTTTTTTCGAAAATATACGTGTTTGTTTAGATTTCCGTATGTTGTAAACATAACAATTTGCTCACCAAAAACAATTTGAAGTATTTTGAAATAGTGAAATCCACCATTCAGACGAAGTTATTTCTTTCATGGGTTTAAACGTGAAACGAAACAATTCATTATTGTTAATTTTAAAAAGTTATTTTTATTTTATTTGTTTGAAAATATACAAGACTAGCTTTTGCCAGCGGCTTCGCCCGCGTGGAGGTCAGAAATTATCCCGCGGGAACGTAGTACCGGGATAAAAAGTATCCTATGTGTTAATCCAGAATATAAGCGATCTGTGTGCCAAATTTCATCTAAATCGGGTGAGTAGTTTTTGCGTGAAAAAGGAACAAACATCCATACATACAAACTTTCGCGTTTATAATATTAAGTAAGATAAGTCTAATTATTTAGATGTCACCAAAATAGTAAACGTAACGTTAGGTACTGGATATTTGAAGTTGTACCATCAACCAGGAATTAAATAAAAACTGTAGGAACTACAGGTAGCAATATTGCTGACGGTGCGTACCAATAACGTGTGTACTGATAAGTTATGTAAGAAACGTCATTGTGACTATGACTCATGTAATTAACTAATAGACTTTAAACTGGACTCTGGTATTTCATTTACGCCCGTCTCTACCCACAATATAAAATGTTCCAACAAGAACCGTTTAGTTTCAACCGATCGTTTAATTTAGGTATTAAATTAACGTAATATATAAAATGGAAAGAACCCGGTCAATAATCTAATCAATAAAAGTAAATTAATCGTTAATTAAACCTACTTAGCTATTTTAGCTAACTAAACTCTAATACTAAACCGAATAAGTTACATAGCGTTCTCTATTTTTAATGTACATCGTTCTTACCAGCCGGCTACCATTGAGCCTACCCTCAAAACTAACTAAGATTGTTTTCGTATCTTTCGCGCCGTCTTGTTCACGCCGGAGCGGGTGAACGAGGAAATTATACATAGTTACCTATCTCTAAATAGAAAAATATATTTATATTTTTTACGAACTACAAAGTACTATGCAAGCACATTAAAGACAACAAATACAATTAATTTACCTATTCTTGCCTATTGATTCATACATAAATATATAGAATACTATCTTAACAATGCGTAAAATCTGAATAAAAACATGTTGCTATCGGCTGTCTAGTACATCCTCCGAAAATTGAATGTAAAATATCAAACAGAATCAAATACGCAAGTTAGGTTCTATTGTTCATAAAACAAAGTGTGTCCTGAATATTTTAAACATAACCTCATGAATACTTTAGATTTCACAAATGTTATAGACGTACATATACTAAATATATTTAATTAACGATATAAACTAAAATGTATCACAATACCTTAGATTTCAACAACGTTATAAACATACATATGAGGCGTTTCACGTCAACTCTCCTAGCTAGGCGCGCGAGCGTCAAAACATCTACTTTTCAGCTCACGATTACAACAGTAAAACGAACTCATAATTTTTTATGAAAATACGTTCCGCTGTATTTTTTCCTCAGCTTTTCGATTCAACCATCCGTTTCTTTTTTTTAAATAAGTTCCTTACCTCAAAAAAATACAAAACATGTTATATCTCAAAAACGGCATATTTTTTTGATAGTCTAGATCGAAAGAGCAGCTTTTTTTACATCGAAATAGCTATTTTCCAGAGAGGCTAGCTATTTCGACGTAAAAAAAGCTGCTCTTTCGATCTAGACTATCAAAATGTTTTATTAAAAATGCCGTTTTTGGGATATAACGTTTTGTATTTTTTTGAGGTTAGGAACTATTTTTTTTTTAAACGTATGGTTGAATCGGAAAGCTGAGATAAAAATACAGCGGAAACGAATTTTCAAAAAAAAAATTGAGTGAATTTTACTGTTGTAATCGTGAGCTGAAAAGTAGATGTTTTGGCGCTCGCGCGCCGAGATAGGAGAGTTGACGTGAAACGCCTGATATACTAAATATATTTCATCATCGGTATAAACGTAAATGTATATATTATAATTTAAATGATATTTAATTAGACATAGATTTTGACGAAAGCGAACGACTTGATCCTAAACCTACTAGTTAATTACATAATAAAATTAATTGTCCGTGGTGAACTGTTTTTACTTATCTAAGTTTAGCTATATCTTGATACTGCCACATAAGGGTGTCTACCTACATTATTCATTCCTATATCACTGTGATACCAGCATCTCTTCACTGATGGGGTGATGAACGACTTGATCCTAAACCTACTAGTTAATTACATAATAAAATTAATTGTCCGTGGTGAACTGTTTTTACTTATCTAAGTTTAGCTATATCTTGATACTGCCACATAAGGGTGTCTACCTACATTATTCATTCCTATATCACTGTGATACCAGCATCTCTTCACTGATGGGGTGATGAAACATGGTTAGAAAACACATACATATTTATTAAACAACAAAAAAATATTACTTTAAAATAGAGATGCCACAAATAGTTATTTGGCCGAGTATCGAATATTCGGCAAGGCTCTTGGCCGAAGCGCAGAATATTCGGCTGCCGAAAATTCGGTAACACTACGTATTGTCCGCGGGAGTCAAGTCACAACTCGTCCGTAACGAGTTTAAACTTACTTCGCTAAAGCAGTACGTAGGCGCAGATAGTTTTGTTTAATTTGTGATAAGGTCGCGGTTCTGTCACAACACACTTTATTTGTTGATTGTTAGTGCATCACACTGTACGTACTAAATATTAATTTTAATGTGATTGATTTAATAAATATCACCATTTGTTCGAGAAAAGCAAAATGATTCCATTTAATTAAAAAAGACCTTTTTGGAAATATTATGAAATATATAGTGAAGATAATAAAACGGTAGTTTGTTTGTTGTGTCACAGCAAGATTTCACGCGGAGGAGAAAAAAGAATGTGAATGTCAATGAAAATGACAAAACCATTGAGACACATGATAGTTTCTGGATTATTTATTTTTTTGACGAAGTCACTGCAGAAAATGTACGTTCAGGTGAAGGTGTGGAACAGAAAAGTTCGGTTGCAAATGAACTTGATTTTTATATGGCATCTGTTCGCCTAAATTGGACTGCAGAGCCTTACAAGTGGTGGTCAGCAAACTCAAAACAATATCCAACCCTTTCACAATTTGCTGAAATTTATTTATCACCTCCCGGTAGCAGTGTATATAGTGAGCGGCTGTTTTCGGAAGCAGGTATAATTTATGAGGAAAAACGCAATCGTCTGCGACAAATGCTGAAAACAATTGTATTCATTCATCATAACTTACCACTGGTAGATTTCAAATATTAATATGTTAATTTGTTGGTTAAATAAACATCTTTATGAGTAGCATTTTGCGTTCTTTTATTTCATGATTTGCTACTCGGTATTTGGCCGAATAGTTTGCAATATTAGACCGAATACCGAATAGCGAAAAAAGTGGCCGAATAGCCGAATACCGAATAGTTGCCGAATATTCGTGGCATCTCTACTTTAAAACTAAAGTATAATATGTTTTCAGTAAATTTCTGCAAAGCGTTGAATAAAGTGAGACATTTTTTATATAAATAATCTAGTAGTGAGGTGTTTCCATCGCAAGAGTTCAGACATAAAGAGATCTGACAAAGGACTAGGCCTGTTTGTGGAAGCATTTAGGCCCGAGCTATTAAAATTCTTTTTCTATTGTTTCACATGTCCCGTGATATGAGTGGCGGTTAGAAATGTCGTTTGTGTTGTTTTAGAAGATTATCTCGAGTTAAAGGGAAATTGTGATCCGTACCAGAGTAATAGTCGTTACACAAGTGTGAAAGATAGCATTTAAGAATAATTTTACTTACTTTTAACAGCCGTTATGAAATTTTGGGAACATTTTTTTTTTTTCAAGGTTCTGCATAAAAATATTGTCATAAAAATCAAAATCTCGGCCAAAATTTGCAGTTATTCACTGAAAAAAATGCTGCTTTGTATGTTCCACACATAACTAGACCTGAGTTACTAAAACGAGATTGGGTGGCGTATGACGTTGTTGACACGCTCTTATTACCCCGTAGGGTGTGCTAACTTATCTACAAGGACTATAGACACACTACAATACTCCAAAATCTCGCCGTTTAATACCCTATCCAACTAAGATATTTACCTACTTAACAAACCTATAGCTATCATTATAATACACGTAACATTAAATAGAATAATAAGGTGAGCGACAGGAAACGATGTTCTAAACTCCACTTGCCAGATATACATGGCTGGGGATACTACACTTATACATATACTCGTACATGCCACATATACTTGCTGCCTACTTCTTTTATAAGCACAAACATAACATTGTTTTTTTTTTTTTTTTTTCGTTATTTTCATAATGCACCTGGGAAGCAGGTACTATAGAAAAAAGGTGTTCTACTTTTATACGTAAGCAGCGCCGGGATTTCGTATGAAAAAGAGTTTTTTAGGGGACAACAATCTAACAAGATTAGGCAATTGTGTGTGCTTTGGATGTTTTTAGAGGGGAGTGGAATTGGCGTCCGGAACTCGTCACGGCCCGAACGTCTCGCAGCAACACAATGTCCCCACGTCACGCGGGTTGTCTGTGAGAGCGTGGTACTTCCCGGTTCGAGCTAGCCCAGTGACGAGCTGCGGCCCAACGCGGGCCACAGCTAGGCTCGACCACAAGGTTTACTAATGAAAAATGTTCTAAATAAACAAACCTGTACAAGTCAGACAGTTAAAGGAGAGTTAGTCAAAGGAGAGTTTAAGTGTAATGTTTGAATTTCTCGAATAGACAAATCTTTTATTGACGACTGACGTAATTAGATTTTATTTTTTTCAGTATAATAAAAATAACGTATTTTTAAGTGTACATTAAGGTGGTAAAAAGGAGAGTTTGAGTGAAATGTTTGACGAATTTCCCTTGTAGCTAAAACTTCTTTAATGACGACTGACATCTTAGAGAAGCTTTTTTCAGAATACATTTTTTTAAGTGTAAATTTTTAAAAGTCGGTCAAAAGGAGAGTTTCAGTAAAAAGTTTGAAGAATTTCTCGAGTAGACAAAGTTTTTAATGACGACTGACGCTAATATTTTCTTTAAGTGTTAGCTTTCAAAAGGTGCAGGCATCTTGTTGAATCCTAAAAAAATACCAAAATAAGAACGATACTTAATATATTCCCTCCGCTGCCTATCCACAATAAACTATTGCCAACAGTGACATGAAGTGACAACTATGTGATGTCAAGAAGTCTTAGAACTAATTACTACTGATTGCAGCGAAAATCGAGCTCTTGCACCCCGGTGCTAGCTTACTAAATAAAGTAGGAAGAACGACAGATACTTCATTTTTATTATCCTTAATTTACTATTACCAATTGTGTGGTATTTTTTATTATCTAACTACATTTTATGATAGTTTTATAGTAGGTGACGGCCCAACAAGGAAATATCGGCGAAATTCCGATATTTCATAAACTTATATAACTAGATAATACTATAGATTAAGATTATATGTAAGTTGTGATAATATGTTTGCTATAATTTATCTATCAATACTGAAGCGTGAATATAATATTGTACTTTATCATTTATTATATTAAACTAATGTATTTCTTCATTTAAAGAATGCCGCAATTATGTTCTATTTATTAAGTTATACTTATTAATTACATTTATTATTCCTTCATTAGTAAAAGTCGACAGAACGGCTTACACTATCTTACATAATTAGGTATATTTCGATATAAATCGAATATATTTCCCTAATTATATCTAATAAAAGTTATTCTTTGATCGGTGTCTTTATATTTACATACGTATCCTGTTAAATTAATTTTATTAATTTTAAGTAACGCGCATATGCGGATTTCCTTAACTAATACTAGTCTGACCATCCTTCACCCGAAGACTTTTATTTCCTATATTAATTAAGTGCTGGCTGCTATGCGGTTACATTATTATCTAATCCGACCGATGGTTTACGAGGAGACATTATTTTTTATTAAATTTAATCAACCTACGCGCAAATGGGTTTCCTATAAATTTATATGTAACTAGATGATTCATGATTCGATAGACGTAAACAAAAAAAAAATCATTTAATCATTTAAACTTTACCGCGCTAGTCCTGTTTTGTTTAGGTAATGGCGGAGTAGCGGTCTCTAGAATTTACTTTGATTTTTCATTTATTTTGATTTTTGATTTTACAATAAAAAAAACCATTATGAATTAGGAGGCGTCTATTAATTACGTAAGGCAATATTGGAGATCTTTCGATCCCCCATCCACCCTTGATGATAATTAATGGGCGCACCCTTATCCACCGATTGAATATGATTTTGAGATCATACAAAATTAATCCCATGAAAAACAGACGTTCAGTTTCTTTTTTTAATTTAGAAATTATCCGGGAATCTTTTTCAAATGTTCGTTCCATAAAATCCTAATACTGCCTCCTTTTACGAACATTTTTGAAATAAAAACTATGAGAAAAGAATGATGCATTAAGGGGCACCCATTAATTATGTGAGGCAATATCGGAGATCTTTCGTTTCCCCCACCCACCCTTGATGAGATGTCTTGACATTTGCGTCGACCCATCCCCCTAAACGCCCCACGTAATTAATGGGCGCACCCTTACCCACCGATTGAATATAGTTTTGAGTTCGTACAAAATTAATCCCATGGGATTCATTTAAGCTTTTCCAATTGTTCGTTCCACACCTTCTGTGTGTACGATCAGTTTTCTTTTTAATTTTTCAGTGAAGCCTTTTGAAGTATTCGTTCCATAAATCCTAATTCGGCCTTTTATGAACATTTTTGAAACCTAAACTAGACAAGCCAGCGTCTGGTTGTCAAGTGACGCGCGTATTAACGAACAGAATTTAATTTTTGATTATACTATTAAAGATAGATTATAAAATCAAATGTTGGTTTTCGCAACAAAGTAATTTAATTTAATATGATAGATGAAAACGCTTTTTTTTTTTGTTTTATTTACTAATTTTGTTTTTTTTTACAATCATTTTATTTTTATTTTATTTTTTTGCTTTTTTTGAACATATTTATTTATTTTTTATGATTTTTAATTTTTGTGTTTTTTTTTTTTCACTTAGATATATAATTTTTGTATATTTTTATTTTTTTTTATTTGTTTTTCTAGTTTTTTATTTATTTAACAACTATGGGAAACGCGGATATAGACCAAGGGCTGAATGCTTTAGTTTATTTGCACTAAAGTGTATTAATCCTCCACAATACATATGGTACAAAACGTTTCATATGCAAGTCACCTATTTTAATCGTATTTAGTTCCTGCATGCCTTAAAAATATTGATTATCGCGGGTTATAATGCGGAATTTTATCTGGAAATATTGTGTTCTGGCTACCAAGCACATTTATATTATTAGTAAAGTAACAAGTCTAATAATCCCTAATAATGCTGTACGAAGTATATCAGCTTAACAATAAATGGTTACACAGTAAAATAGATACACATGGCTAAATACCGTTAAGATTAGGACGAGCAACATGAGACATAAGGCCCCAAGAATGCAATCCCATTTCAGTGGATACTAACTGAGATAAATACAGAAAAGAAACAGTACTTTATAAATATTTCCGCAGAGAATAAAAACTCGTGGAAATGTAATATCCGAGAATCAAAGAGACTTTTGCTGGCTTTTCTGTAGTTGCGAGTGTACAAGACATGCGACGTCTTTAAGATCGCGCCTTCCGACGCTGCGCGCAGCTGTCGAGATGTTGAACAGTCCTAACCTACGTAACGTAAGTCGTAACGTCTGCGTCACGGCATTCCAAGTATAGAAAATGTAAAAACCTATTACGGATATCAAAAGTTATTCAAAAGACGAGGAATACAACTCTGAAATTTTCGCACGCGTAGTCTGGGTATTAACCCTCTCTTCTAACTTTTCAATCTTAGAGCCTTGCCTTCTGTTGCTGTTATTCAATAGACACATATTAAATTAATGAGAGACCTAAGTTCTCTCCTAACCTAGTTTTAGTTCAAAAACATCAAGTTCAAATTCTGAACGTAGTCCAATAAATGAATTTATGAAATTTTTTGATTGCTCCAACACTAAAGATATTGTAATTATTATTTATTTATTTGTCAGATAACAGGATCCAAATTTGGTTAGTAACACAGGAGCTTATAAACTATGTTAGTAAGTATATAATTTAATATAAATAAAATCAAATCAATAAAATCAATTAAATAAAATCAATTAAATCAAATAAAATCAAATATTTTATTTTACCGTCCCAACCACGATGCTAACCCAGAGCGAGTGTATCGGACACTGATAATTATCCGAAACTATCCTCAGAATGTCGTTGCTGCTGCCGCGTACTCTGCCCAACAGCGAGGACACACGCTTGCGTCTTATTGCGTAAAAGTCATCCGTACGCGCTTCGGCAAACATCGCGGACGCACTGCAGAACCTCGGCAACCGCAACAACATCCTGAAGACGTTATTGTATTGTACCCGCAGAGCGCTGTATGCCCTTTGAGTATAATTAACCCACAGGCTGCTCGTGTAGAATGATTGGGAATATGGTTTAATAAGTACGTCTAGCGGCGTAGTCAGCTTTGATGCCAAATTTAGGAAATGTGAAGTTTTTTGATCTTTGGCTGTGGCGTACATACTTTTTCTCGCCATAGCTCATGTAGAGTCGAGAGAAGATGGTTTTTTTTTTGAAGATTTAATACTAAAGTGTACCTTTCCGATGGTAATCATTTTTGCAATCCAAACAGTATAGCCCTCAGACGCGCGCTGAGAGCAGGCGCCTGGGGCAGAAAGTCGTCGACATAGCCACATTTTGTCTAACTCTTCAACTACAGTTTAAAAAATCATTAATTGGAACTGGGTTCAGAATTTGATACATTTTAAGTTGCAAGTAATGGAACCATTTACTTGGTGTCGTACATGTCCTTAACGCGGTTCTTCAGCTGTTTAGTGTAGCTGTCGAGACGATAGGCGTTCTCTTCCAGTTTGGCCACCATTTCGTCTATGTCGTCCACTTGAGCAAGTAGCGGCCTGATGGTGTTGCCATCTGTTTGAGCAAATAAAAAATACCTTTTTTAATGTTGCTGTGGAACATGGTGAGTTGGCCGCACTTTTGGGTGTATCCATGTTTATTTGCGTGAAGAAAACTATGGTTTCTCCGAAAGAAAAGTAGAATGTGTTGAATACCTGTGTTAAAAAGTGTACTGATATATATAAATAAACTATTACTTACAGATATCATTGTATTCCATCAGGGTGCCGTTCAAATTAACGGCTATGTTACGCAAGTCATTGTATTTGGTAATAGCTGTACGATTTATCTCCTCCAGCAACATGTAATGGTCCTACGAACAAAGAAAAAGGGGGAATTAAAACATGTACTGAACACTTCGATTCAAGGAGAGTGTTAATGTTTTCGGAAGACTTGGCACAACGTTATATTATAACAAGGCAGTAGCATGTATCTAGGGGCATTTTAACAGTGATAATAGTTATGTGATTCCTGTATTTGGCAATAAAATAGTCAATTTTGCTGTACTCCTCTGATATATTGAAATATTTTGTATTGTAGAACGGCTGTGACCTAACATTTTTGAACTCAACTTATTTAGTATGTGATTTTAGACTATATAATACACAGTTATGAGAAATAATTCCGTAAAGATTAAGCCACTGGCCACGCGATTTTAAACTCAAATCAGAGCACGACCCGTTCCACCTTAAGACAACTGTTTCAAATTGTATGTAAATAGAATAAATTATTTTTTGCATACTAATTTGTTAATTTAATAGTCGATTTAGAAGAGATTGCGAAAAAATTAAACCTGTGAGACTTAAGTAGGTTGGTTAAAAGGATAATGTAACTTTATAGAAATTATATTTTGTTAATTATAATAACTTGATCAAGAAGATAAAAATAATAACTTGACAAGACTGAGAAAAGGAAACTGATTAATTAACTCCAATATGCTGAATATAAAAAGATGCTGTTAATCTATAGGTAAGAAACTCACTGAAAATAAAAAAATGAGGGAATATAGTAGTTCAGAAGATTTCAGTTAAAATAAGCTATTACTTTCTAGGAATTTTATTTTGTAAGATTGAAGGAGTTAAAACAAATGTTATAAAGACCAGAAGTTGAAGAAGTTAGATATTAGAAAAATAAAGTTTTTGTTTTTTTTAGAAATCGCTTCTAGAATGGATAAAGCCCACACATATCCTCACATGACCTGACCAAGATTATATCTGGACTTTTAAAGAGACTGACCTTTGAATTTGTTTCGGTCTTTCGTCTCAGAGTAGTTTTAAAAACATAAATCAGTTTTGACCTGTAAAAGTTTGTTCAAAGGCATAGTATTCTATCAACGATTACTTAAACGATAAAAATACTTAGTTGCTGTGATTAACTCAAGACAATGTTTATGTTCTTTCAATCCAGAATTAGCTTTCCTACTGACAGTTTATATGGGTGGTTCATATAATTGTTTTTTTTTTTTTTCATCTAGGTAACTGCTTTTGTTAATTTATTTTTATTTTCCTTTTACTTTCATTTATTGTGGACATAATCTACTCATTACAATGATTTTAAATGAACAGGCATGTTTAAAGGGAAACAGACAGCTTTGCTGCTGGGGAGTTTGTTGAGCCACTTCTTCTTTCTTTAGCGAAGGGCGGGCGTTTTGGGGAACTGTCTGAGTTACATATAACTTTGACGTTCAAAACGTACTGACTCTCAGCCTAGTTTGAATAAATGGCTTTTAATATTGATTTTTGAAAGTGTTTTTTTTATAATTTCTCGGAAATAAACATCATTTTATCATTTAGAGGAAACTTGATACAATTTCTTCCACCTTTTGTTAGAGCGTATCCTTGCAAAGGTATTCTGCACGTACTTGTTAAATTAATTGTGAGTTAATTACGGAGCGTAAAAGACGTTTAAGTACTGAAAATCTGACCTCAGCAGCAAAAGAAGAGCTGAAAATATTATGAAAATTGGTAAGACTTACCCCGCCACAAGCGATTTCGCCTTGCAAGTACTCGTTAGTCCGCTTGAAGAGCAGCGTAGCCAGGCGGCTCAGAGTGGGATCATGGGGATCCAAGACGTCAAAGCTTGAGTTGGTTGGAGATCCATAGATGTCTGTTAACAATAGATATAATACTATGATTAAACACATTCAGTGAAAACAAATGTTCAGAAACGTTGTCAGTTGTCACTGCCAAAAAAAAATCACGCGATATCCATTAAATTAAATTCAGAAAAAAAAAACACTATTGAAATCGTAAAAAATAATAGCGCGAAAATGTTCCCGGCGCAAATCCATTTTCCAATGACACACGATAAATTAATTAGCTCGCAAACAATGTGTAGGGAAATTTTGAAATTGGAACGTACCTATTTTTACTTATAAATAGGATCATTATTTTTATAATAGTTTATAACTAGCCAGTCTCTCATACAAAAAAACTTTTTTTCGCAATACTTTCTGAGTGTCCCACGTACGTCGGTTTCCCAATTATCCCGCTCGTGTGATCATTTTTAACAGACCTTTTATTTCATAATGCTCGCCGGCAGAGTTAGAAATCTTCCAAGAGGGAACCCTTTTATTCCGCGACTGCACAATGGCTCGTGCATGATCGTATTTGATTAGATATTAATTATATCGTTTTGGAAAAATATTGTTTCAACGGATTCGATCAGCAATCAAGAAGCTAATCGCAAACTCCTAGCATAAGGGCCACTTCGCCGCAATTAGCCTAGCCTTACGAGCCTCTTATTAAATTTTTTGAAGTCTATAAATTGTTAGATTCGGTACTGAAGAAATTCGGATCGAAAATTGACGCATGCTCGGTTTAAACAACGCTCTTTGGACGGGCGTGGACCGGCGTCGCAGCGTGATGCAGCGCCATCGACGGCCATCTTGAATATTCCCACCCGACTCGTTGGAGTCGCCATTTCACTAATAAATTACATATTTCGTTCAAAAAATCTTCATATTTCCACCATTATTTTGTCAGGTACTAACAACAAGAGTTGTAATGATAACTACTGATCAGTGGTAATTTTTATTACGACACATTTTATGGTACCAATACGCATTCACAAAGGACTATGATCAGACAACTCAAAAAATTACTAGTATTAAAAATCACAAATAAATCCCTACCATATCACACCGCGAATATTAATATCACTCACACATCATTTAACACTACCACAGTCAGTCAGAATTGTAGTTTCTCAAATAATGCGCATATGGTCGACACTTTAATTACCGAACGACCGATCACTATTGCGACACGGACAAGAGTAGGCGCTAGACGAATTGTGCGATTGCAAATGGCGACTATACAATTTTTCAATATTTAATTTCAGGCATGCGTGATGCAACTGCGTCAATGCGACATGCGCGCTGTGGCTGCCATCTTGGAGTCTCGGGATTTGCGATTGGCTGCCCACGCCGGCGTGATGTAGCTGCGTCACTGCGGCAAAAATGACGCATGCGTGGTGTGCTTTTTGGACGGGCGAACCGCGATAGCATCGAATCGGCAGCCATCTGAAGTTACCCCCCACCCTACAACACTATCATTCGATTTTATTTTTCACCAATCATACAATCTAGTATTAAACGAAACGAAAAAACTTACAACGTGGGTCGTAAACAAAAGTGCTGAGTAGCGGCTCCGTCGTTAATTTCAGACCCATGAGCGTTCTAAATGACATTTTTAATCAAAACTTGGACATAAATAAAACTTATAATAAAATCCACGACATTTTACAATCTAATTTGAATAAATATATACCAAAAAAACGAATAAAAATAATGCAAAATAAAACAAACAATTATCTCACTAAGGGACTAAGAAAATCGTGTAAAAATAAAAGATTGACTAGAATTATCTCGAATCAGCTCAATAGCGCCGTATTTAAAAAGCACTATAAAGAATACTCGAAAATATTAAAAAGATCCATTAAATCTTCAAAAAAACTTAATTACATAAACGAGATGAATGCCTCGAAAAATAAAACAAAAACGATGTGGTCAGTAATCAATAAAATTACTTATCCAAATAAAAGTAAACAACATCTAAAGAACATTACGTTGAAATTAAATAATATGACGATGAAATCACCACAAGAAGTTAGCACCGCATTCAATGAGTATTTCGTATCGGTAGGTGTAGATAGCAACAACAGTGCGGGAGCTACTGCAGCGCCAGCGCCGTGTGAGCCATCGATACATTCGGCGCATACGCCCGCAATAAACTCTATGTATATCGAACCGGTAACCGAGCGCGACGTTTTTAATATTATACGCGGAATGCAAAATAAACTTAGCTTTGGAGTGGACGATATTCCGCCGCTGTTAGTAAAAAAATGCGTAAAAGAGTTAACACCGCCTCTCACTAAACTTATAAATATTTCTTTCAACGAAGGACGATTCCCAGAAAAACTTAAAATTGCGAAAATACGCCCAATTGCGAAAAAAGGAGGAAATTCAGAAAATCCTAGTAATTATAGGCCCATTGCACTATTGCCCACATTCTCAAAGATTTTCGAAAAAGCAATGGCGACTCGTGTTAACACATTTTTAGAAAAATTTAATATTTTAGATAAAAACCAATTCGGTTTTAGGAAACAATGCTCAACTACTTTAGCGGTATACAACTACGTAAACGAAATTTACAGTTGCATTAACGAACGAAAGTACGCAATTGGATTGTTCCTAGATATGACGAAGGCATATGACAAGGTGTCACATGACATATTATTACAAAAACTTTACGGATCTGGTATTAGAGGGCAAGCTTTTAATTGGTTCAAATCATATTTACGAGACAGGGTTCAATTCGTAGAAGTAGAATATTTCGATAGCGATAGCCAGGAAATGTATAGCATAGGATCAGACTTGGCTACCATTAATCATTCAATACCCCAAGGAAGTGTTATAGGGTGTACATTATTTATAGTATATGTAAATGACTTGCCAAAAAAGATAAATACATCGTGTATTTTGTTCGCTGACGATGTTTCATTATTATTTAAAACGCCCGCGAATGTTGACCATTTAGCTATTCTAAAAACGTTCACAGAAACTGAGCAATGGTTACACGACCACAACTTAGAAATAAATTTGTCTAAAACTAAAATATGCCAATTCAGAACTTACCAAAGAGCCCCAATAAACCTAAAATTACTAACGCAAAAAATAAAATTAGAAGAGATAAACGAATTTACACTTTTAGGCCTAACATTAGACTCAAACCTAACTTGGAAAAAACATATAGAAAGCACAAGAGCAAAATTATCCCAATTTATTTATGCGTTAGGCATATTGAAGTGCAACACGGACTATAAAACCGCCATTTCTGCCTATTATGCGTATGCCTTCTCCTGGCTGAGTTACGGTATAATTCTGTGGGGAGAAAGTACGGACTTTTTGGATCTGTTCATTCAGCAAAAGAAATGTATCAGAATTTTAATGAACATAGGTCCACGAGAGAGTTGTAGGCCACACTTTATTAAACAACACATTTTAACACTACCAGCAATATATATACTGCAAAGTTGTATATTCGTTAGGAAAAACAGGCACCTCTTCAAATCTAATATCGAAATAAATGAAAACTATAATCGACGGAACAAGAATAGATTAATACTACCCATCACAAACTTAAAAGTTATCGGGAAAAGCCCATACACAAGACTAGCTCGCATTTACAATAAGCTACCGGAAAGCTTAAAATCCCTACCAAATGACGCAATATTCTCGAAACAGTTGAAATCTCTGTTAATAAAGAAAGGCTACTATAGCGTTGAGGAATTTAAAACTGACAAATTGTGAAACGATCGTCCTTGTAATTGTATGCTTGATGTAAATGTGAAATGATAAATTACCATCCTATAGTGCTTTTATGTCTAAAATGTATTACCGGATGTTATTGATTGATTGTTTAGTATTGTGTAATAAATTTAAATAATTAGAATCAATTTTATATTATGTAATCTAATAATTTAATTTAATTCAATAATGTAATCATTTAATTTAATTTAATTCAATAATGTAATCATTTAATTTAATTTAATTCAATAATGTTATCATTTAATTTAATTCAATAATGTTATCATTTAATTTAATTCAATAATGTAATCATTTAATTTAATTCAATAATTTACACTTTGATAAGTAAGTGAAATTTGCAATGCCCTTACAGGGTGCATGTCTTAATACTGTCATGAAATACTAATGCATGCCTACTAATGAGTGTTTAACATGTTAGCAAATAAATAAATAAATAAATAAATAAATGTAAAAAAATACCTAGAACCATTCTAGGTATTTTTACACTATTAACCATCATAGACAAAGCTTAGATTTCACACCAAAAAAAACCTAGAACACATTAGATTCAATATCACACCCAAATCATTACACACTTCCACAGTAATGTATTTGGGACAGTTTCTTTAATTTATCTCAATCAATGAAACGCAGAGACGGTTTGTGAACTACCAAAAGACTGATCACTACTACGCCCCGAAAAGGACGAGTGAGAGAGGTGGGCGATTACAAATGGCCGCTGTACATTCGAGAGCGATCGATGTCACGCATGCGTGATGCAACGACCACGCGCGCACGTTGTCCGCCATCTTGCAGTCGCGGGACTTGGGAGTCGCAAATTATCCTAACAATAAGTATGCAAATTATTATAGTTATCAAATCGTAATAAATAAAATTGTTTCCGTCTTCCAAAAGACCGATGAACCATAATTTACCGAATTACCGATCACTTAGTACTACGAACCGGAAACGCCTGAACAAGACGTGCGCGATTGCTAATGCCTGCCCACGCCGGCGTGATGCAGCTGCGTCACTGCGGCAAAAATAACGCATGCGCGGTGCACTTTTTGGACGGGCGTATCGCGATAGCATCGAATCGACGGCCATCTGAAATTACCCCCCACCTCATCAACACTGTCCTTTGTCGTTTTACACCAATTTTTGCTATCTAGTATTAAACAAAAAAACTTACAACGTGCATCGTAAGCAAAAGTGCTGCTTAGCGGCTCCGTCGTTAATTTAAGACCCATGAGCGTTCTACATATCGGTTTTAGGTTCTTTTTACACAATAAACCGTCATAGATAAAACTTGGATTATCTCACATATAAAAAAAACTACAACTCAAATCATTTCACACTTCCACAGTAATTTATTTGGGACAATTGCTTTAATTTATAATTGAAATGCAGTGACTGTACTTGGAGTACCAAACGACCGCTCTCCACTACGACCCGGGACGGACTGGGTGAGTCTCAGAGGGATGGGCGATTACAAATAGCCGCCGTACAATTCGAGAGCCATTGATATCACGCATGCGTGGTGCAACTGCGACACACGCACGTTGGCCGCCATCTTTAATTCCCGAGATCGAAGATCGAAGGTTTTGTCTTAATTTATTTTGTTTTCACATTCCGTTTCCATATGAGCTAGTTAATATTTCAGCGAAATATTAAAATAAACAGAATTCATTGATTTTTTTACTTTTAAAAACATACTTTATTTAATTTTGACTTTGAAAACGTGGCATGTCAAATAGCTCAAGTGATTTTTAATGCTTCCAAATCTGCGAGTTTGCTCGCACACAAACATTATTTATTGCTTCTGTCGGAATATCATGATATTTGGTGGACTTAATTAATAACGTTTTTAGATTTAAAAAAAATAAAGCTGACACATGATTATTTATGTTTACTTTGATGGACAATTTCCATTTCTTAATGATTTATGAGACTACACAAAATATGTATCATTCAGTTATGACGGGGACGAATCGCGTTCGGAATTGCGTTTAATGTCAAGTGACCAACGTCTTTATTTTTACGCAATTTTTTCTCAAAAATATTAACTAACCTAAAATCTTTGCCTTTGTTAATTTCCGCAAACGAAACTAAGAAATACCGATCGATACTACTAACAGGAAAGGATTTTGCGAGAGGAGGGTGATTGCAAATGGCCGCTCACGCCTGCGTGATGCAGTTACGTCATTGCGGCACCCACCCGTCGCCCGTCGCCCGCCATCTTGAAGTTTTTCGATCAAACACTGTTCGACTACTATGAAGCCGAAAGCAGCCGTGAGCGAGAGTCGGGCGATTACAAATGACCGACAGCAATCGATATCATGCATGCGTGATGCATCTGCGACGCGCGCACTTCGGCCACCATCTTGATTTTTCGAGAAACTGCGACGCGCGCACTTTGTCCACCATCTTGAACGTTCGAGAATTTGGAGCTTTGGAGCTCATAAGATTTCTGTCATACTTATGTTTCATGATTCTATTCTATTTTATTTTTCTCTACGGCAATGGTGCCGATATTGGTAATTTTACCAATGTCAGATGTGTTAATAGTGAACGTGCGAAATATGTGACGAGTATTTGTTTTTTGATAATAGTAAATTACGTATGAGTTGTCGAACTCGGTACCTAAGCATCATTTACATAAAAAGGATGGATTAGAACAGTAACACATACGTAGTCTTTGCAATCCTGGAGCGGGTGGGGTGAAAACTTATCGATAGCCACCTAGAATGACCCCAACGAAAATAACCTATGCCCGGTTTAAACTTTTCAGATCCACATAGTCAATAATCTATAACTATGCTATGAAATACTTACAATGGGAGTTCGTAACGGAGGTGCTGCTCAGCCGCCATTTTAACGCGATCGATTAAAGACACTTTAGCGTTCTATATGATGACCAAAACACATTACACGAAGAACTTGTAATCCAAAAAACTATCTTTGTTAGTCAAAATAAATTCACACACCACATCACATTACATCACACCACACCGCACTAAAACTTATAGTATCTCATAAAAGGCATCACTATTACACAGTAATCACTCCGCTGTACACTTTTTTCGTAACTGCGAATCCACAATTCTTCAATGTGTACTGCAATGCGCTTCTTAGGATTGATAGCCATTTCGAACTTCAGAGATTTCCCTGCGTGGTGTGCTTCTCTTACGAACAAAGTTCTTAAGCCGTACTCTTATTAGTAACTGCGAATCCACAATTCTTCAAAGGGTACTGCAATGCGTTTCTTAGTATTGACAGCCATTTTGAACTCCAGGGATTTCCCTGCGTGGTCAGCTTCTCTTACGAACAAAGTTCTTACGCCGTACTCTTATTAGTAACTGCGAATCCACAATTCTTCAAACGGTACTGCAATGCGCTTCTTAGGATTGACAGCCATTTTGAACTCCAGAGATTTCCCTGCGTGGTCAGCTTCTCTCACGAACAAAGTTCTTACGCCGTACTTTTATTAGTAACTGCGAATCCACAATTCTTCAAAGGGTACTGCAATGCGTTTCTTAGAATTGACAGCCATTTTGAACTCCTGGTTTATTCCTTTGTGGTCAGCTTCTCACAGGAACGAAATTCTTAATTCCGATATTCTTCAAAATAAGTGTAATTATAATCAATCACTCACAAACTTCATAAAAAAGAATCTGTGTTAGCATTATCACACACAATTCACTCTGCACTAAGAAAAAAACTCACTAGTGACTAGGTTCCTATTATTGAAATAATTATATGCGAGTCAGCGCATAAGATACCGAACGACCGATCACTAGTGCGACCCGAAGAATAATGGGGCGAGCGAGTCATCCCAAAGGACTGCGGCAAAGCTGCGGGCGATCGATTTCACGCAAGCGCATTGTACACACCCGCAGCGTTGCAAAGGCGCCATCTTGCATTACTTATAGTACTGCCTGACGCTGTAACAAAAATCACCCACATTTTCCCCTCCCGTACGCCCGTGCGCAGGGTGGAAACGTGAGGAGCGGGGTTCGATGCAAGGGTTGTTTAGGTGCGGGGTGCGGTGCAAGGGGTGTTTTACGGGTGGGGTGGGGTGCAGGGGATGTTTTACTGGCGAGGGTGGGGTGCAAAGGCTGTTGCGGTGCGGGGTTCGGTGTGGGATTCGGGGTGCGGTTCGGTGCGGGTGCGGGGGGAGTTCGATGAGCGGTACTTTGTACGGGGGTGAAAATGAGACGCGGGTCCGCGGAATTTATGGAATCGATAACAGATATGCGCGTTGTAGTCGCGCCGCGCAACGTCCGACATCTTAATTTACAGGAACCTAGGCGTGGCCGACTCACCGCGCGGCAACCCACTATTCCTATAGTGAAAAAATGAATTCATTAACGGATTTTAAATATTTATCTATATACACGGGTAATTTTACGATAAGAGGTAACTTGTGCCGCAATAAGTTTAAAATAAGTTTTTTATTCTATTGTTGTTGTTTTTTTTTTTTTCAATTAACCATATCATCTTAATGTACTTTATAAATCGCATCACGTTTATATACCCAATTAAAGCACATTTTTCTGAAATTCGAAGCTGAAGCTCAAAAAGTATCTACCCTGGCCTGTCCTCTTGCCGGTTTTAGTTTAATTTGCAGACAAAACATACCTTCTTTGTATCAGTTGCTAAACTAAAGTATGTTTAGCACAAAATTAAATAAAGTTACTAAAGTATTATTAGGAAAAAAGACAACAATAGTTGTTAATTACAAAAAAAAATGTGCTTTTTTGTGTTTCGTTCGTTTCGTTTCATTACTATAAACGTAAATATAAAACGGCCATATTCCAAACTGCGCTTAAGGATATCTATAGACGTGAAGTTAGCAATACTAAACATGAGAGCCGTTGGAATACCACCATTTTTTAGTTGTTGCGACGTCACAGTGCGATGTAATGCTTTCGCAAGGTCATTGTGTCTCTCTCCTGGTTAGGTATAAAAGTTGCAATATTCATTGAATTTATCTGTACTAATTACCCTAATTTAATAATACTGGAGGAGTTAAATTGTAATATATAAATATGCTAAAAATATCGTATGTCAATAAACACAATTGAATTTTTCATGAAAACGTCTCTCACCTGCCATATTTTCCCTGGCAAAATAACTGCCAGGGGAGAGGCTTACTGACCAGGGGAGATACTCACTGACCAGAGACGATGAGAAGCAGGAGGAAGGACACCATAAAGAGGTTCTAAATGGTGTCGGTGCCGTTTGCAAGAGATCACCAGACCGGTTGGTGGCCAATGGCATAGACAAAATCTCTCAGCGATTTGTTAGACGCTATTCAAAAAAAGGTTTCCCGGTTTCTATGTTTTCCTTGTCGAAGACAAAAATATAGGTACTACAGAAAGACGCTATGCTTGTTAATGCTAAAACATGGATAAAGACTTTCACCGGTACTTTATGTGCTCACCAAATGTCTTAGAACAATAAAGATCCAAAACAATTGAAAATTAAAACTTTAGGCTGCTTCTGCAAGGCATATGAATTGTGATAATTTCAAAATTGGTGTCATGACATATTCGTCTAATCAAAAATCTCGTTTCCTAGTCCAGAATGTTTACAAACTGGATTCGAGGAAGAACTCGCATCTGCCAGTGATCATGTCATTACACAAAGAGGTGGCAAGTCTCCATTAGAGGATAAACAACAACCGTCGACATCAAAACATTCAAGAACGGCGTCTTTATTCTAATTAAGCTACTATCCAAAAAAAAACCAGATCACCGGGTTAGGAGGAAGATGACGAGGAACAGGTAGTTTTCGACACTCGCTACACAAATCTTATTTTGATAGAGCAGAGGATGTTCTACTCTTTAAAAAAGTCAGTGAACGTGTTGTGAGACATCTTAGTCTGTCTATCTATCTATCTTCTTCTTCTATATATATAAAAATGTTATGTTGGTTTGTGTACGCTTCAAAAACTCAAAAAGTTCTGCACCGATCGAGCTGAAATTTTAGCATGATATATAATCCGCATCAAGGATTGTTTTTATCTATCTTTTGCATCAGTCACATATCCGCGACCGCGAAAAAACAGTTTTTTTAACGATCAGCTGTGTACCAGTGACCGCGCCATCTGCCGAAAGCGAGGAAAACACTCGAATGTGGCACAGCGAAGCGTGGCAGGGTACAGCTAGTATTTTATACTATTGTTCATGTAGGCAAGAAACTGCCTTTAAATTGTTTTTATTTTCATGTAGGCAAAAGATTGCCATTAAATTGTTTTTTTTTTTTGTTCATGTACAAAAAAGAATGCCTTTAAATTGATTGATATTTTTTTGTTTATGTAGGCAAGATAATGCCGCTAATTAGATTTTTTTTTTTTCATATAGGCGAGCAGGTGCCTTTATTATTTTATATTCTCTTAAAACATGTTCATTTAATGTAAGCATAGTTATAGGTAATATTAACATTATGCTGATTATCATGAGTGTGATTAAAAGGCGCTAGTTTATTTAATTAGAATTACAATATGTTAGATTATTTTATTATTTGTTAAAGGTATGGCAAAATAATTTACATTTTTGTAAATGACATAAATGACGCTCATGTATTATATTTAAAAAAATGCTGTTATATTATATTCTGATTAATGGTTAATATGAAAGTGTGATAAAAATGATAGTCTGATTATAACTGTTAAGTGTAATATTTGTTACAAGTTGATTTAATTACCTATTTGTTATTTTATTGCGTCATATTCTCTCCCCTGGTCAAATACGTATCCACCCAGGGCTTGATGTCTCTACCCTGCCCAACGTATTTACCCTGGCCTTCTAACAAGCAACAAAATGTGAATAAATTGACTTGCCCTTTCATGAAAATGTAGATACACGGTACAAAAATCGTAATATAAGTGTCAGATGTAAAAAAAACCCCCCCCGTCCCTCTATGGACTTGAAACCTCTTATCGTAGAATCACCCACACATTTATACAGAGCGGAATGTAGGGCTGTAAATAAGACGGATGAGACAGTATCTTGGGGGGATGCGAGTCACAAGAATTAATAAAGTAAGAAATAAGTATAAAATATGCAAACAGATTTGACTGAAATTTTTAAATGATTTTTGTAACTAGAACAATGAAGACTTCGCTCCTAACATTCTTCACTCATTTAATTTAATTCTCAATAAACATAAAAACGAAAAGACTAAAATCATAGCTTTTAGTTACGATTTCGAAGAATACAGCCGCATCCCATGAATCGTTTATATTCACAGAAACTCTAAAAAGACTGATTATAAAATTTCTCTTATTTCTCGAATTGCAAATTCAAGGTTATAAAAGACGTACGTATTCCGAAAAGATTCACCAATTAATTATGAGTCACGCGAATGACACTATTCCTCACACAACATGACAACAAAAACCGCCCAAGTGCGAGTGGGACTCGCACACGACGAGATCCTTACCACAAGGCAAAACATGCCGAAATAACCGTTTTTTGTGTAGAGACCCCTTAAATTTTTACTCTGTGTTTACGTTTATCATTGTTTGTTATAGCGGCAACAGAAACACACAATCTGTGAAAATGTCAACTGTCTACCTATTATGGATCATTAGATACAGACAGATTAACAGGTGGACGGACGGACGGACAGCGAAGGCTTAGTTATAGAGACTCGTTGCTTACTCTTCGGGTACGGAACCCAGAAAAATAATCGACTAAAAAAAACAGGGGCCCTGACCGCCCCACGCCAGTAGGTGTTCCTTCAGCCGGTGGAATAGTTTTTTTACATTTCAAATGTTTATTTGTATGTAATATTTGAAAATGTAATATGTCTAGTTACTAGAGAGAGCAAGAAAGAGATACTATATTTTTGCAGTATAAGCTTTCATAACCTAAGCTTAAAAAAAAACAATTACAATCGACGCATGGATATTGGTAACTATTGAATTTGATGACTGATAACTTTCATATTTAAAATATCATAACTCACTACACATAAAGAAAGCTGCCATAATGAACCGGGATGGGCGGGGTAGCCTAACTAGCCGCTGCAGTATCTGCATTGCGCATTGCACAATCACGCATGCGCGCTACAGCAGCTTCGACGCCATCTTGACCTGTTTCGAGGCCGCCATGTTTCCACGCGGCCGCCATTTTGATACACAAAGGAAACTACCACTATGAACCGAGGCGGGCGCGGTGGGGTGGGCGGGGTGAGCGAGATGGCCAACTAGTTCCTGCAATACCTGCAATGCGCAATGCAGTGTGGCGCAGGCGCGCTACAGTAGCATCGAGGCCATCTTAGCCTATTTCGTGCCCACCAAGTTTCCGTTCGGGGCTGCCATCTTGATTATTCAACCTATTTGCACATTGCCGCCCAATACGTATAATATGCAAACAGGTAACTATTTCCGATTTTCTTAGCTGTCCAAGCACATAAAGCAACTTCACACCATTATCGTAACGGTCATTCGGATCCAGCTCGTCCCTGCTGCCCTATACCAGCGTTGCCCTAAGCCTAGGTCTGTATCCCACAGGGTGCCCTAAGCGAGTATTCGCCCTAGTTTTAAGTTTTTCAGCCCTAACTGGAGGCCTTAATTTTTTAAGGTAACCACCACAGGCCAGTCCGGCTAAGCAGCTGAGTACCTCATAGGTTGATCTACGAGATGTCATTCCAAAAAAAAACATCGTAACGGAAAATATCCATTGTTTCCTAAAGTCAGACGGAACTCGGCAGTCTAAAAATAACTCCGCCATAGATTACCTAATAAACCCCCTGCTCCTAACATTCTTCACCCATTTAATGTAATTCACAATAAACATAAGAAATGTATAGATCATAGCTTTTATTTACAATTTCTAAGAATACACCCGCAGCCCCTGAATCCTTTACATTCTCAGAAATTATAGAAAGACTTAAATGTTGAACTTCGTCTTGTTTCTTAAAATCCAAAATCGAAGTTATTAAAACGTATTGTGAAAAGATTCAGGAATGAATTGGATGTCACGCGAATGACATTATTTCTGACACAATATCCCTTTAGAAATAAAACAAGAGCCCTGACCGCCCCGCGCCGGTAGCTTTGGCCATATACAGATGAGCTTTTTATATTTTTTTTTTTTTTTTCTTTCGAAATATTTGAAAATTTAATATAAAGTAGAAAAAAGACATAAAAACACGGTATAAAACAAAATAGAGAGAGATAATTTAATTTGTTAAAATATCATCTTTTCTAAACCTTGGTACAAAATAAAATCATTTCATTTCGACGCCTGGATACTGGGTAACTATTGAAGTTTATGATTGATTATTTTAAGTGAAGTCCCTAAGTGCGACAGTAAGTTTCTAAAGTATCATAAGTATACACAGTGAAAACTACCACTATGAACCGGGGGGGTGGTGGAGGCGGAAAGAACCCCGGGTGGGGTGCGCGGGGTGGCTCAACTAGTTCCTGCATTGCGAAATGCGCTATCGCGCAGGCAGTAGCATCGACGCCATTTTGCCCACTATGTTGAATATATCTGTTCAAAAATGAAACAGAGGTAACTGGCAGTCCAAAAATAATTACGCCCTTTGAGGAGGAATAAAACATTTTGTTCTATGAAATATTTGATAATGTGAAATCTCTAATAGGATAAGAAGAGATAAAAACACAGAAACAGAAAATATAGAGAGACACAGTATAATTTTTTGAAGTATCACCTTTTCATAATAACAGTTTAAAAAAAGTTTAACTACAACCCATGGGTAACTATTGAAGTTGGTGATCGTTTAATTTTATGTGACGTCCAGAGCACGGCAGGTAGACGCATAAAAATATATCATAACTCACTACACACAAAGAAGCCGCCATAATGAACCGGAATGGGCGGGTTAGCTTAAGTAGCCGCTGCAGTGTCTGCATTGCACTATCACGCATGCGCGGTGCAGTGGCATGGACGCCATCTTGACCGGTTTCTGGCCGCCATGTTTTTTTGCGGCCGCCATTTTGATTATTCAACCTATTTGTACATTACCGCCCTATCAAGTCTATTTAACTATCTCCATTTTCCTAAACTTTCCACGCACGAAAATTATTTAGGCAATTTTATCACCATCATCATATTGAAAAATATATTTCCATTACTAAATCAGAAGGAACCAGGCAGTTTAAAAATAACTCCGTCATTTGAAGATCGATATGAAGCATGCGCGTTGCAGACGCGGTCGTCATCGCCAATTGAATAAACTAGATAAAACAAGGATCCTGTTTCCGTGAGAGGGGCCTTATGATTTTTTTCAACCTATATGCACATTGCCGCCCTATAACTATATTTAACTATTAACATTTTTCTTAGCTATCCACGCACGTAAAGTATTCAGGCACTTTCATTACGTTACGAATAAAATCTATCCTTTACTAAAATCAGAGAGACCTGGACAGTTTAAAAATAACTCTGCCACTTGTAGATCGATGTGAAGCATGCGCGTTGAAGAAAACGTAGTCGCCGCCGTCGTCACCGCCATTTGAACTAATTAGATAAAACAAAAGCCTCACGTATCCGCTGTATAGTCCACAACCTAAATTACTTACTTAATGATTGAGTATCATTGAAGAACCGCACCCATCTTGAGTTTCTTCCTGAATATGGCCGCCGGTACCTATAATTACATCCATCATATATGGTGCCCAATAAAAATTTCAAATCTTACCTTCTTCTTCGTTGCAGCCCTCGTAGGTGTACTTCTGGGGATAGTTTTCACGGCAGTACTCGACCGGATCCTGTTTCTTTGCTTTAGCCCTCATCAGCATAATTTCGTAGTTACGAAGAGCCACACACATCTTACAATCGGGAAAGAATATCTCCGGAGTATACATTAGTAGGCGCGGTTGCTCAGCGGTTCGATTTAATGAGAAAAGATCAAAGAGAAAATTATTCCACGGTCTCCAAGCAGACTACCGAGCAGTTAGCGGGCCGGGCGAGGACTATGCGAGATGGGGCTCCAGACAGACGTAATAAAATGTCCAAGGGGTCGATACGAATTACGCATGCGCTGTAGAAGCAAGGACGCCGTCGGAAGGGCATAGTCTCGGAAAGGCGGTAAAAACGACTTTAACTACTCTAACATATGGCTCAATTTGGTGTAGCGAAATTAAAACGCAACCATATTTAAATTCACAACGTCTGTCAACTTTCAACCGTATGTTTATGGTACTAAAGTTGATTCTAAATGCTTTCAAGTTTGGCGGTTAGTCTAGAATTCGGAGGGTCTACAACTCCGCATTAAACCGACGCAGTGAAGAGGGGATGGTTGGCTGCGTAATAAGTCTGTGTTATGTGTATAAATTTTTTTGATTGCTTGTTATTCGTTTGATTTATCACGTTTATTTTAAACACAAGCCACGTGCCGTGATGGGATTTCCCATCACCAACTTCTCAGGAACCATAGGGTTTCGAAAAAAACAATGATACAATTTTAAGGGCTGATGTTTGAAAACTGTGCCTTTGTTATATGAAGAACTGTTACGAAAAATAATACAGGATGTCCAGTAAATAGAACGACGTACTTTCCGGGGTGGCAGCTTGGGTCAGTACATCACAATGGAACACAATACATGTTCCGCTTTAAGTTACTGGTTTAAAATAATACAAACTCGTCTACAATATCGAGCCTTCTCTTTCCTGCATCAGATTTTTCACCAGATTGATAAAAAAACCGATTCTAGTATCTTTTTTACATCATATTATTCTTGAATGGTTACTCTACTCATATGAAATCATTGTCATTAAAAACGATGTAGCATAAGATAAAAGTAAATCTAGTGACTTTTTTCACTGCATGGTTATCTAGTCTAGACTATTCCAATAGGAGCCATCCTCATCATGCAATGTTTTTTAGAGGTAACACGTATGTGGAAGTCTGATTGCCAGGTCATCGTGGGGGCTGACGTTACCTAAGGAACGCGATGAAAAGAAAGTGAGCCGTCGCGGGACGCCTGGCAGATGTGAAATATTAAATGTGTGGTGTGTTGTGTTGTGGAATATTATTATTATTATTTTCATATATATATTTATATATCTCGGGATCCTAGGATCCCGGTCTTTTAGAAGGCGTACGAGGGGCCGAAGCCAACTTGCAGAGGCCCCTTAGAATATTTAAATGAAGTGAGGCACTAACCGACGGTTATCCCCGTATGCACTGTGCAAGTGCACCCAAGGACAACCTCCGCTTGGTGTTGGACTATTGCAGGATATGGAAACCAAGATGTTGGACTATGTATTTGACTGGCTAAAATGGACTGGTTACCAAGAACTATGGAAGGTCTATGGCCCCTGCCGCATCAATGTTTGTATTTACACGGATTAAATGGCAGGGGGTGACTTGCACACTCAATAATGGGCCCCCGGAAACCGCCGCTGGCACATAGTGACGCAGCGACAAGGGGGCAACACTTCCTGAGGTGCTTGAGAAGTGGAGAGGTATTCCACGGCTTTCAGAACAATCCCAGAGCCCGGAAGATGGTCAATATCCCTACGAGCACTTACTGGAATACTTCCTTTCCCCGAGCACGTTTGCTCTTGCGAATCTCCACTCAAGCCGGCCAATAAAGGCAAGAATGAGGTGGGAGCTCTGAACCTCTTAATTGTTCACTCCAGCCGGCCAATAAAGGCAAGCCAGAGATGAGGAACAAGAATTCTCCCGGGAGATAGGGTCCGTGGGGTCGCTACTGCCCAACAGCACGCCACATGCTGCCCTGCGGGTTTAAGTTATTATTATTATTTATCTGTTAATATATCTCGGGATCCTAGGATCCCGGTCTTTTGGAAGGCGTACGAGGGGCCGAAGCCAACTCGCAGTGGCCCCTTAGAAAATTTAGATGACGTGAGGCACTAACCGACGATTATCCCCGTATGCACTGTGCAAGTGCACCCAAGGACAACCCCCGGCCGGTGTTGGACTATTGCAGGATGTGGAAACCAAGATGCTGGACTATTTATTTGGCTGGCTAAAATGGACTGGTTACCAAGAACTATGGAAAGCCTATGGCCCCTGCCGCATCAATGTTTTGAATTTACACGGATTAAATGGCAGGGGGTGACTTGCACACTCTATAGAAATTATTTTGTAAAGATACACATTTAAACCGTACCGTGGTACCGTGTGGTGCCGGACGTAAAGAATAACACCACCCCATTTCTTTCCGTGGGTGTCGTAAAAGGCGACTAAGGGACTTACTAGAGAATGGGCAGCAGCGTTCTCTATGCATTTTACCACCATACTGCGATCGCCAACCCGCCTGCCAAGCGTGGCGATTATGGCAAAGCCCCCCAAATTGGGGGAGGCCTAAGTCCAGCAGTGGACGTCTTACGGCTGAAATGATGATGATGATGACACATTTAAAAAAATTCACCCATCTAAAGGCTGACCTTGAGAAGTGTAGCTTAACCTAGCGAACATGCGACACAAGGCAAAACAAAAACTACATGGTCATCCATCCAAAGGCTGACCTTGCGAAGTGCAGCTTAACCTAGCGAACCTGCGACAAAACGCCACACATAAACTAAATGGTCACCCATACATAGGCTGAGCTTGAGTAGTGTAGCTTAACCTAGCGAACCTGCGACACAAGGCAAAACAAAAGCTAAATGGTCATCTAAAGGCTGACCTTGAGAAGTATAGCTTAACCTAGCAAACCTGCGACACTAAGCAAAACCAAAAACTAAATGGTCACCCATCCAAGGGCTGACCTTGAGAAGTGTAGCTGAACCAAGCAAACCAACTAAGAGGTACAAAGACAAAAAATTCACCAATCTAAAGGCTGACTTTAGGGAGTGTAGCTTAACCTAGCGAACCTGCGACACAAGGCAAAACAAAAACTACATGGTCACCCATCCAAAGGCTGGCCTTGAGAAGTGTAGCTAAATGGTCACCCATCCAAGGGCTGACCTTGAAAAGTGTAGCTGAACCAAGCGAACGTGCGACACAAGGCAAAACACTAAATGGTCACCCATCCAAGGGCTGACCTTGAGAAATGTAGCTGAACCTAGTGAACCTGCAACACAAGGCAAAACAACAAACTATTTTGTAAAGATAATATTTATAAAGATATTGGATCTTAGTTGCTTAAGTCCACTAATTTTCAGTATGGGCCCACTGTGCGTCCCCACGCTCGCCACGCCAAAATTTAGGTTTACCCTCGCCTATAGATGTTTCACATCAAAAAGATCCCACACAACTTCGGGTAGGTCTATACAACGGCAGTTGCCCAGCTATACCAAAGCCCACAATGTAACAAAGAATTAGGACCCGTGCATGCATCGAAAGGATCCATTTTTTCTTTTGAAGTTACTAATGACTTAATGAGAGACGAAAGCAATACGGTTAAGTTTAATTCACATGCCTATGTATATTTGGCGTAAATTGGATTACCACTTCGTTTTTGTTTCAGCGGAATCGCTTTACTCCATCAAAAGTTACGTGAAATGAGGCCATGAGAGCCAGAGTGGCCTATCCAAACTAAATTAATAATAATGGTGCCTAGGGTTAACATGATTCCTAAAAGATAAGGAATATTACATATTAATACATTAGGGAAATTATCTACAGTTACAATGAAATCATGGCTTCTATTTTTTCCTTCCTACTATAGTTTTCAGTAGTAAAGAAAAAGCGTTGTTTTAGTAGTTAGGCTACTCTGGCTCTCATGGCCTTAATTTAAAGTATTAAAGAAGAACTATTCATCATTTCAGCCGTAAGACGACGGCTTTGCCATAATCGCCACGCTTGGCAGGCGGGTCGGCGATCGCAGTCTTACTAGAGAATGGGCAGCAACGTTCTCTATGCATTTTACCAGCAAGAACTATTCATTACGTAATTTACATACACGTAACGGCACTTATTGAATCGAAATGGAACTAACGAATTCATGTATTATTATCATAATTATTTAAGTTTATAATAACAGTTGGCAGAAGTGACAAACCGTGTCTATGTTATTAAAAAAATAAATATAATAATGATTCTTCGTGATTGGGTTGTGGCGGTCAGATAGCCAGTCGCTTCATGTAAAATACTGGTTGGACTAGAAGCCTACCCCAACTAAGTTGGTAAAAAGCTAGGCAGACGATGAATAACATTCCAATCGTAGGACCTTCCTTATCGTTTTAGTAATTAACAACACTAAACATAATTTTGTGATTATTTGGTAACAATACCATAAAGTTTGTGGTTGTTGATACCATCACCAGGCACGTCTCTTTATCAAGTGCAGTTTACTTATTTTGTTTATAAAATACAGTTTTAATTTTTACACGCTTTATATTAGCTTCACTTGTATGTTTGTATGTTGGTATGTTTGTTTGTAACCGACTCCTTATTGCGTGATTTTGACCCACTTTAAACGACCAGATTTCATTCAAACTTTGCACACCTGTCAAGGATCGATGACAATGCAATAATTTCATAAATTTGTGCCATTATCCTTGCCAGGGTTACCAGGACAGCAAAAAAACTGTCTTCGAAAACTACGCTGACATACGTCACAAACTAATTTGTTCCATTATCCTTGCCAGGGTTACCAGGACAGCAAAAAAAACTGTCTTCGAAACTACGCTGACATACGTCACAAACTACGCTGTCATACGTCTCAAAATTCGAAACGCCCTAAAAAATAGAAAATAAATACTTAATAGTTTTAAAAAACTAAAAAACACGTTTCTATTGAAACCAAACTAAAAAGTACAAAATAATGGAAAAAAAGCGTGGGGTGCCTGATATCAATATAAAATTACCTTAAAAAGCACCCCACGCTTTTTTTCCATTATTTTGTACTTTTTAGTTTGGTTTCAATAGAAGCGTGTTTTTCGTTTTTTAAAACTATTATTTATTTTTTAGTAAAATGGTTCATTTTATTATTTTAACAGACTAATGACAGCTTGTAAATTGAATAACCGCTGTACTATTTAATATGACAACCTCATCGCCACCCGGTATAACAGAAGAGACATTCTAGAAAATAAGGCTTAAATCAACTACTGACTAAAGTATGCAATCTGTTTTACATTTGATGCCGATTTGACTGTTGTATAATATGTCTTAATCTTAAAATAAAGAAGTTCTTTGGAAAACTTACGTAGAAGGAAAATTTTCCACCCACCGTGGGCTGGCTCATTGATGTTTATTTTCATATTTCTATTCGTCGATAACTAGAAAATTCTTTTGGGGGAAAGAAATACGAAAATATACACAAAAGAACATTGGTAGGTTCAGTTAAAAATAACTTATTATTGCGTCACCGCCACCGGTCTCAAAAGGTATTATTATAAGTTATGGCGCCACCTACCAAAAATACATTTAACATTTAGACTTATTCATAGCTATACAAATAAATAAAATTGGTGTGTCTGTTTTTAATATTAAAATAACCGCTTTTTACTAAGTGTATATGGATATATACACGGTGCATATGTATACCAAAACAGCATTTTTTTAAATTTTTGTCTGTCTGTTTGTTCCGGCTAATCTCTGAAATGGCTGGACCGATTTTGGCAGGACTTTCACTGGCAGATAGCTGATGTAACAAGGAGTAACTTAGGTTACTTTTACTTTAGAAAAAAAATAGGATCTCACGAAAAAAAATAAAACGAACAAAATCTGTTTTGTTTTTTGTTTGCCTGCCAGGGTCGCGAAATTGTTCGAAAGAGATACCGTGACCCTGGCACATGGGCATCTGAAGGAACACGGGTGGGTTTTAGTCAGTAAAAGTCTGACACGCCCTCCCGCTCCGCCCAGAGCGGGAGAAGTCATTTGAAGATTTCGCATCCAAAAAAATATAAATATATTATATACATTAACCGCGGTAGTACGTCCTCTTGCGATAATTTCCGACATCCACGAGGGCGAAGCCGCGGGCAAAAGCCAGTTATTAGTAAATAAAATACTATGGCAAACACTAGAACACTAATATTATGTTTTATCCGTGGTATAGGCAAACTACGTCAAGGGAATCTTAAAGGGAATCTTATGTTCCATTAAAATATATATTTTTGTCAATATCTGAGTACTAATGCTAAAATAGAAAATGAGTGTTGAAACGTAGAATTATAACGTAACTAGCTTCAGCCCGCGCCTTCTTCCGCGTCAAATTTTTGCTCCCCTGACCCTTCCTGTCGCATCGAATTGCCTGCCAGTTTTCGTCCATGTTTCGTTGCTGCTCCGCTCCTTTTGATCGTACCGTGATTTTATATAGCGTTTATCCTCCCTCAATAAATAGGCTATCCAACACTAAAAAAAAATTCAATTCAGACCAGTATTTCCTGAGATTACCGCGTTCAACCAAACAAACAAACTCTTCAGCTTTATAATATTATTATAGTATACTAGCTGACCCTGCAAACGTTGTTTTGCCGGATGAAAAAGAGTGAAAATTTGGAGTTGTAAGTATTTTTCAATGCCAAATCATAATAAAATAAAAAAATAAAAAATTGACAAATCATTTAAAAAAAATATTTAGGGGTGGATCCACCCTTATCATTTAGGGGTTGAAAAATAGATGTTGGCCGATTCTCAGACCTACCCGATATGCGCACAAAATTTCATAAAAACGGTCAAGCCGTTTCGGAGGAGTTTGGTAACTAACAGTGACACGATAATTTTATACAGGGTATCCCTAAAGTAGTTGCTGAAACTAAATGTATATTTTTCCCCTTTACATTTTGAGTAGTGACTTTTGAGGTTACCATACCTGAGACCCTGCAGTTTTATTCTAACTTTCTTAGAAGCAACAACGATCGAGTCAAAATGAGTGACCTTACGATGGAAGAAAAGGTTTATCTTGTCGAGTGCTTCTATTCTAGAGGAAAAGTGTATGGTTATAGGGGATTTCGCAATAAGTATGGAACGCATAGAGTTGCGAGTGAAAACACTCATAAAAGGTGAGAACGTAACATGCACATATTTACATGTATTGCGTCACCCAGTGGCAAGGCACTTTTTGACATTTTCCTTGGTACTATTTTTTTTTTAAATTATGTTTTTTTACAGGATTCTCGATAATTTTATAGAATATGAAACCGTACAAGACCGTAGACACGATGTATCAGGCCAACCCGTATCAGTGACCGCAGATGAAAATATCGAGAGAATCGATGACTATCAATGAATTAATCCAATATCTCTTTACAGAAGTGCCTGTTTGTACTTTACGTATACCCAAATAAAACCTCCATCATTTCTCTTTCAAACACTATCATATTTTTTTTAATCTCCAAACGCTTAAAACTGGCAGCGATTAGTTTCAGCAACTACTTTTGTGACACCCTGTATATTAGATAGTATAGATCAAAATCAAAATCAAATCAAAAGTCATTTATTCAAATTAGGCTGAGGATCAGCACTTTTCGAACGTCAAAATTACAAAAGACAGTCCCCCCAAAACGCCCACCCGTCGCGCACTTCCTAGTGCTTTAGCTGGGAAGAAGAAGTGGCCAACAAACTCCCCAGCAGCACAGCTGTCTGTCCAGTTAGAAGAACTTGATTCTATACAATGGTATATAGTAAAACATTAAGAGACACAAATTAAATTAAATGATTTGCTATATGCCAGCTAGCCAACCCAATATACCAACAAATAAAATGAAAACTATACTCAAGCATAAGCAGAAAAAAATATGTATATAGAAACATGGCTGCAAAAATAAAAAAAAACTGGCATAAAGGGCGTGACAGCTTACATATGCAATGCTGAATGTTTACATAGCTGTTACGACCTGAGTTACAACTCGAGGCCACAAATGATAAACTAGGACCTTCGACGTAAAATAAATTAAACAGGTAAGTAATATTAATAATAATATCAACATCAAAGTCAGCAAGACGACCAGTCACCACAAGCAGCACCCGTTCACGAGCATAACGCAAAGATCAGCCATTGCCCCCCTCGCCATATTTGAGGGAAGGGGGTAACCCGACCCCCGACGCTACCGCAAGCATTGACATCTAAGGGAGCATGACGAACTTGCTGCCGGTTGCTCAAGCAAGAATTGAATGATTACTTGTCGAGGTCGCTAGCAAACCACATTATGCAATACTAATAAAATAAAATTGGCATAAACAGGAAAAAAATATGAAAACAATTATATTGAACCTATCACTAGGTACGCTAATACTGGAGAAAGAACATAAACATTGTCTTGAGTTAATCACAGCGACCAACTATTCTTATCATTTAAATAATCGTTGATGGAATAGTACGCCTTTTGACAAAGGTTGAATTTTACTTGAGCTTTAAACGCATTAAAAGGTAATTCTAGTAAAGAAGGTGGTAGCTTGTTGTAAAATGTTATACCAAGCCCAACAAATGAGTTATGCACCTTATGAAGCCGGTGAAAGGGAACACGTAGTTTGTCCTTACTTCTAGTGTTAACAGTGTGAATATCACTATTTTTAGCGTATAAGTGTATATTTTGCCTAATATATAAGATGTTGGCGAAAATGAATTGTGATGACACCGTAAGAATACCAATATCTTTAAAAAAGTCCCTTAGGGAAACTCTGGCACCTAGCTGGTAAATTGCTCGAACAGCTCGTTTCTGAAGGACAAAAATATTTTGAATATCAGCTGCTGTACCCCACAGTAGAATACCGTAAGACATAACGCTGTGGAAATAACTAAAATAGACTAACCGAGCTGTATCAACGTCAGTATATTGTCTTACTTTTCTGACGGCGTAGGCAGCTGAACTGAGCCTTCCCGCTAGGCTTGAAATATGAGGGCCCCACTGAAGTTTGCCATCCACTGTTATGCCCAGAAAAACTGCCGAGTCTACAGTTTTAAGCACCTCTTTATCTAAGACGATGTTGGGACCTAGATTTCTAACATTCGGTAAGGCGAACTTTACACATTTGGTTTTCTTGGCATTGAGAACTAGGTTATTTGCCGTAAACCAATCGGTAACCATTGAGAGTGCACTGTTCACGTCGTCAAAATCTGGTCTGTTCCTGTCTACTTTAAAAATAAGAGATGTATCATCTGCAAACAGTACAACGTCACAAATACCCTTTAAAAAGAATGGTAAGTCATTGATATACACCAAAAACAAGAATGGGCCGAGTATAGAGCCTTGAGGCACACCTAACTGAACCGGTAGCCCGGCAGATTTTACACCATTAATATCTACACATTGGAACCTATTATGTAAATAAGAATTTATTACGTTTATAGCTTCGTTATGGACACCGTAATGACGTAGTTTACGCAAAAGCGTGTCATGGTGCACGCAATCAAAGGCTTTGGAGAGATCACAGAATACTCCGATAGCATTTTGCGACTTCTCCCATGCGTTAAAAATGTGTTTCAAGAGAGCAACACCCGCATCTGTAGTTGAACGACCTTTTGTAAAGCCATATTGCTCATTATGAAGGAGGCTATTTAAATTAAAATGTCTTAGCAACTGCTTGAGGATTAACTTTTCAAATATTTTGCTAAATGCAGGTAAGATAGAAATAGGCCTAAAATTAGAAACGTCATTTTTATTACCTGATTTAAATAATGGTATGACTTTGCTACTCTTCATGAGGTCAGGAAAAGTTCCGACATCAACACATTTATTAAAAGTAACAGCTAAATAGGGGGCTACGATGTCTATTATATTACTTAATAGTTTGATGGAAATGCCCCAGAAATCACCAGTGTTTTTAGACTTAAGTGTGTTAAAAACATTAACTACATCACGAGGCGTTACATGTTCAAAATTGAATAGGCAACTACTTTTTGGCACACTACTATGCAAAAGATTATCAGCTTTAGACGGGGACGAATTTAAGGAGCGAGTCGTAGTTACAGGTATGTTGGCAAAAAACTCATTAAATGCCTGTGCTACGTCAGCTGGCGTATTAACTAATTTGTTGTCGACCAAAATTTCAAGTTGTTTTTCTTGTTTAACCGATTTACCCGTCTCATTGTTAATGATTTTCCAAGTAGTTTTTATTTTGTTATTTGAATTTTTAATTTGATCGCTTAAAAATTTGGATTTAGCAAAAGCACTAATCTGTTTAAATAATTTTGAATATTTTTTTACATACTCTAGGAAAGGAGTATCAAACCTGTATTTTTTTAAACCATATAACTCGTAAAGCCTCGCTCTACTTTTGTAAATACCTGGAGTAGCCCATTGGTTAAAGCCAACGGAGGTGCCATTAATGTCAATGGTTTTGGTCTTGAAAGTAGATTTGTACTCTTTTTGCACTACATCAAAGAGGGCTTCATAAATTGCATTAGGATTATCGTGTTCTACTATAGATGGTGCAATTCTGCGAGCTATATTATTTTTAAACTTGGTGCAACGACTAGCTGTATAAGGCCTGCATTCAAGTTTACGCGCCTTTTTAAACAATGGCATAGGGAAACTGGATAGCAAACCACAGTGGTCGGACGTTAAATCAGTTAACACTAATTTATTTTTGGCATCACAATCACTAAATATATTATCAAGACAAGTTGACGAACATGCCGTGATCCTGGTTGGTTCAAAAAACAAGTTAAATAAATTAAATGACCTAAACAGATTGAGAAGTCTAATACTTAATGGAGTAACTTCTAGAATATTAATATTAAAATCTCCACATACAACTATACTTTTATTACTTGATTTTAACTTATTGAGTAAATCCTCCATGACTGATTCGAAACAAATGAAATCCCCAGAGGGGGGTCGATAAACGCAAATTATAACGTATCGCTCGAGTTCAACACAAGACAACTCAATAGTGCGCTCAATAGAAAGATTAACTAAATCTAAACGTTGCTTACATTTCAGCTTGTTTGAAACAAGAACTAAAGAACCACCGCGGATGGCCCTTTTTCTCGCAAATGAACTTTGTACAGTAAAATTATCATCATTGATAAACACTACTTCATGTTCTTTCAACCAATGTTCAGTTAAACATAACACCTGAACATCATGATTCTCTATAAATAAGCTTAACTCTAACTCTTTGCCGGACAGACCCTGCATATTTTGATGAACAACATTCAACATATGCGGCTCATCCGTTGTCGCACCTACTAGTTTAAACTACTAGGCGTATCAATAGTAGTGTTAGTATCACTACCAACAGTAAATAAACACGACTTCGACATACTACTTATGTCTGAGTTAATATAAGTACCAACAGTAAATAAACAAGACTTCGACATACTACTTATGTCTGAGTTAATATAAGCTAATAGCCTCGCTATTTTATGTCTAAACATAAGGGGCAGATACACTGAGTTCCTAGTTGATTTTAACTTATCAACAAAAATGTTGGTATCAAAAAATATAAGTTTATCACTGTAGTGACTGACCAAAAACTGCATATGATTATTAAGCATATGAATATATTTGTTTTTTCTACTAGATAATTTCTCAAAATATGGAAAAGCACACAAAATAATTTTGTTACAATTAATCTTTAAAATCTCAGTAACACTGTCAGTAATATCATCACGTTTGACCTGTGAACTATTACCTACAAACACAGTTATGTTGGTATTACAATCATATTGATATCTCATAATTGATGACATTATTTCTGTAAAGGATTTCCCAGGCAAACATTTATTTTGATTAGAAATATTCAACTTGTTACTAACTAATTTTCCTAAACCTCTTCCTATACTATCTGAAAACATAACGGACTGAAAACCAAGATGACTGCAACAAGGGGTAACACTACTAGCTACTGACTGTACCCCTTGAGATTGTTCATGCACAGTATCAGGTATATTTTGAATGGAGATACAGTGCAGACTACTCACAACTTGGGACGGGTCCACCGTTGCCTCAGGCTGGAGGGCATCAAGGTTGGATACCCTTTGACAAGTGCACTGAGTATTATTGAGAGTCAGCAAATCCACTCTGTCTACCAATTCATTTGTAGCAAGGATATGTTCCTTAATTTGGTGCTTAGAGCATACATATTTATTATAAAGTGACTTAAGGGATTCATCAAGAACTTGAATTTCAGACTGTAAGCGCTGAGTGTCTATTTCATATATATTTATGCTATCTTCTAATTTAATTTGATAATTCTTCAATTTGTTGACAAGAGAAACACGTTCTTTCCTTAATTGAATATTTTTGGAATAATGTTTCTGATGTTTCTTGAATTTATTACATTTTTTAATAATTTTATTCAGTCTTGCATATTTTTTTATTTTATTTTGACTTATTTTATGACTACAGTTATGTTTCAGTAAGGAATTCTCGGTAAGGTCAATTGTCGTTATGGAGTGTGGGTTACAATTTGTATTAAACAATTCGTTAAACAAATGGTCAGTTTCTTTGACCTGATTACGTTCTTTATCCTTTTCTAACTGTTGAATTTTGACATTTGCATGGATTAATTCATCCTCTAGGTCCCTAACCTTACATAAAGCCTCCTCATACAAATTACTACAGTTGTTGAAACCATCTGTAACCACCCTTAATTGATCCCGTTCAGCAACAACACTGAGGTATTGAAGATGTAGGTCTACTAGCTCCTGTTTTAAGCTTGAGTTTTTGTAGACAACTTTCTCGACTTCCTTCTCACTTTCCTCTCTCTCGTCTAATAGCTCTTGACATTGATTTTTGGAAGCCTGTAGTTCGTGAAGGGTCGTTCTCAACTTAAGCTCCAGTTCCTGAGCAGCAGCTTTACGGGTCATCACAGGCATGGTTTCAAGAGTAAGTACTGAAAGGATAATTAAAGGAACAGTGAGAACTAATTAGAAAGACAAACAAAAAAATGGAAAGCTAGAAGTGAAAGGGAAAATGGGAGAAATTAAAGATAATAGATAATAGTTAATGTTAGTGGTAATGGTAATGAGATAGGCTGGTGTATCTTATCCAAATGCAACTATTGAGATTAGATTAAGTACAAGATATATTGATTTTATTGCCTTAATTTTACTTTTACATAAGTGGGTAGGATGCCTAGATTAAAAGTTTAGTTCTAGTTTTGCATATTTAAAGATTGCAATTTAACTAATAGACTAAGACTGGATAAATGTGTTACTAAGTTTAAGTGACGACTGTATGCTAATTATAAAACAAAATAAACAATACTCCCCGTTTAAATCCGCAGATCGAACACCAGCTGTTCGTGATAGGTTACCGGTATCGACAAGTCAATGAAACGTCACGCCTGTAAGCCCCGTAGCGAAAGGTAGAAGTGTACTGGAGAAATGTGGTTGTACTACAGTCAACTTTAGTACACCCACATTTCACCAAACATATATATGAGACCCATATATATAACATATATATGAGACCCATATAATAGTCCGTGAGCCTATGGCCAACATCATCATCATCATCATCATTTCAGCCGTAAGACGTCCACTGCTGGACTTAGGCCTCCCCCAATTTGGGGGGCTTTACCATTATCGCCACGCTTGGCAGGCGGGTTGGTGATCGCAGTATGGTGGTAAAATGCATAGAGAACGCTGCTGCCCATTCTCTAGTAAGTCCCTTAGTCGCCTTTTACGACACCCACGGGAAGAAATGGGGTGGTGTTATTCTTTACGTCCGGCACCACACGGTACCAACGCCAACAACGAGGCACAACTAAAAACTCCACCACAAAGAGGCGTCACCCATTAGAGAGCGAAAATACCGAACTAAGAGAAGAACACTGAACTTTAGCATAACATAAACATAAGATCACGCCTTATTTCCACGAAGGGATGAGCAGAGGTGTACATATAGTGCACCCACATGTCACCAGTAATGTTTAAGGCGCGGTGTTAACTCAATATTCACAAAACACTGGTGTCTTTAACAATCGAGTATGACGTAACGCAATGAAAATATACGACACAAAAAATACAGAATAGAATAGTGAAAAATTGTTTGATATTCCTAATAAAAATTGTTTCACAAAAAAAACTTTGACGTCGAACATCTCTGTATTTTCAGCGATAACAACTTTTTTTTTTTTAAAGAGTTCAATAGAATAAACATTACTTTAAAACTTTAACCAGACAATTATTTAATTTAATGTGTGTAGTCCGAATAATCTAAATAAAACCCGTAAAATAAATGCCAATTCGCAGCTTAGTCACATCGTCAATCCAAATATTTATTCAATTTTCAACCTTATTTGTTGGAGCTGTAGCATGTAGTTGTAGCATTTAAAATCGTAGTCAGTCCGCGCCTTAAGTCACAGGTATTACGGGTCGAGTCAATTGCCATCAACGGAGCACAAATCCAGACTCCAGACTACTGCTGAGAAATTCAAGATAAAAACCCAATAACACTTTGCCCGACCTGGAATCAAACCCAGGAACTCATGCTCAGCAGTAGTGTTTACGCCTACGAGGCCAACGAGGCAGTCAACTTCAGTATAATACTAGACGGCTAACTTGGGAACAAGTGCCGGAACAAACGCGAAAAAAAATCAGAACCCTCTTTACTAAGTAATTTTAATATGACAGATGTACTGTAACCGACTATTACAACGATACAAAATTTCCAACAAAAGAGCTCAGCCTAATTTGCATATTCCGGTTTCGAATAACATGATCAAAACTTTTGACATGCATACAATATTAAATCCCATTCACGCTTGAGTTATTATAATTCCATAATAATGCCATGAGAGACAAGGGAAAAACGGTGGATTATAATTTTGCTTACACGTGGCAATTTTAACCTTGAAACGACATTGTTTCACCCCTGTCTGCGAGGGGATAACGTAAATAATGTACCCGGCCCAGACACATAAGGGAAGCAGATGAAAGCAGACAGTTATTAACTTCTCCCCAGCCTCCCCAAAATCTCGTTTGAAGGCCGGTATTAAATTCAGGGGTGTATTATAGGGGAGACTAATTGCATTGAGAGACGGCAGCGTTTTTGTTTACATTAGTAACGTAAAAAAAGTTACGGAGTTTGCGATGGTCATATAGTATAAACATTCAAGACTTTTATTAAAGAACTGTAAACAAAAAAAAAACCTGTATTAACTTAATAAGCCTATTATGTCCTGCTGAGACACAAGCCTTTCTGTGCGAGGAAGTGGGTCATAATCTAGCACGGGCACTTGCGTAGTACAGGCAGGTACGCAAAAGAAGGAACTGGTACTAAGTATATTTTATACGTAAGAATAATCCATAAGGATATTACGGTACGCGAGGTACGCGTTGCGAGCGTGAGTCATAAGTTGCTAGTAACAATGACGTCGACTACGGTCAAGACGTGTAATGCATGTAATGTGGTGATAAGTGAAGTGCTTGCCTTTGTGCAAAATAAAATTGATGTCATGGATGCGGAGAGCCTAGTCCGTATCTGTACAACTTCTTTTAGTACAGACGAGGTTTCAAATGCGAAGAGATTACTGTTTGAGTCGGCGCCGTCATCGAAACGTAAAGTTACGAGGAGAGGAACAGGAAAAAATGATAGAGATTTATATGATATAATTACATTGCTAAAGGAAACAGATCCAGAATTGGTACCGATTTATGTGGCACGCAAGTTACAAAAACTCCCACCGGTCACATTTGACCATGTAGATGCTACTCGGCTGTTAAAAGATATTTTGTTAATTCAAAAAGAACTTAAGACTTATAGAGAAGCTTATGTCACCAAAGATCAATTTTATGCAATTAAACACGACTAAGAAAAGCTTAAAAATTCTTATCCAATTAGTCATACCAATTCTAACGATATAAATAGCAGCAAAAATAAATTATCAAACAAACATATGCAAAATAATAGCAAGTCACCAAACCTACCTCACATCGTCGTAGAAAAACCAACCGATAAAAGCGCGGAACTATCCCTTTCTCCTTCGCTCGAACCTGACGCGTGTAACAACATCTCGCTCGAACATTTTGGTGACGCGTGCGCCTCAATACCGCGCGTGGAGGCCTGCACCGCGGTTTCGATCGCGGAAGAGGGTGGGGCGCGTGGGATAATTGAGCACGCCGCAGTGGGCCTCAACGGCGCGTGCAGCGAGATTTTGGAAGGGACAAAGACGCCTACTACTTACGCCACCGCTGCGCGGCTTGCAATATCAACACCGGATAAAATAAAAACATTTACGATTTTGGAAACAAAAACGGGTGAAGAACAAAATGAAGGGTGGATTTTAGCTCAAAAGAAAAGGAGGGTGCTGTCATAGATAGCTTAAAGAGTGGCAAGTCGCCTGGTCATGACAGCCTAAGTATAGAGCACCTACGATATGCAGGTAAACACTTACCGCGAGTGCTTGCAATGTTTTTTAGTTTGTGCCTCAGTCACTCGTATCTTCCAGCTGACTTACTTAAAACTATTGTTCTGCCCATAGTCAAGAATGAAACTGGAGATACGAGTGATAAGAGCAACTACAGTCCTATTTCCCTGGCAACCATCATTGCAAAGCTGCTGGATGGTCTGATTGATCGGCAGCTGGATAAGTGCTTAACACTCCACGACGCCCAATTTGGGTTTAAGCCACATTTATCTACAGAAACAGCTATCCTCTGTCTCAAGCAGACTGTTCAGTACTATGCAAGTAGGAAAACACCGGTATATGCATGCTTCCTGGACCTCTCCAGGGCTTTCGACCTTGTGTCTTACGACTGCCTATGGAGGAAACTATCAAATGTTAAGAACTTTCCTAGCAATCTCATTACAATGCTAAAGTATTGGTATAACAACCAATTCAACTATGTGAAGTGGGCGGGTGTCCTGTCGGATGCATACGGGTTGGAATGCGGGGTGAGGCAGGGGGGACTCAGCTCGCCCAAGCTTTTCAACCTGTATGTGAACGAGCTGATCTGTGAGCTCAGCAATACCGGTATCGGGTGCTCCATTGACGGGCAATGCGTCAATAACATCAGCTACGCGGATGATATGGTATTGCTGAGCCCATCGATCAGTGCATTTAGAAGGCTTCTCCGTATCTGTGAGGATTATGCGGTGGCTCACGGCCTCAGGTACAACGCAACAAAAAGTGAACTTTTGGTTTTTAGAGCAGGTAACAAATGCTATGACACTGTTCCACCAGTCACCCTGGGAGGCGCTCAGCTTTCCAGGGTCACGAAGTTCAAGTACCTGGGGCATTGGGTAACCGATGGTCTGACCGACGATGTAGATGTGGAGAGGGAACGCAGAGCATTGACAGTTCGATGTAACATGCTGGCCCGTAGGTTTGCACGTTGTACTAGTGAGGTAAAAGTCACTCTCTTTAGAGCTTATTGCCAATCTATGTACACGTGCGCCCTATGGGTCGGCTATAAAAAAAGCTCGTACAACGCTCTGCGAGTTCAATATAATAACGCCTTCAAAGTTATGTTGGGGCTACCGCGCTTTTGCAGTGCGTCCAGGATGTTCGCGGAGCACTGTGTGTCTGATTTTTATGCTATTATGCGCGGGCACGAATAGCGTCCCTGATGCGGCGAGTGCGCGATAGTTCCAACAGCTTAGTGGCTCTCATGGCCGGCAAAATGGACAGTCCATTGATGTGGAACTGGATGACCACTCATCGTGCGTCATTCCAGAATATAAACTAGAGCTTTTTTGTATTTTTTTAATTTATTTTTTTATTGTGTGTATGAGTGCATCTTTTTGTTTCTTTTTATTTTTTGTGTGTAAAACTGTAATTAATGTACCTATAGACTTATTGATGGTCTGATTTTTTTTAAAATTATTATTATATTATTATTACATAACCCGATGACCTTGAAGATTAGACCTCTGTACTAGTATAATAATAACACAAATTTTAATATGTATCTGAGTTGTTAACGTTTTTGCGTACTTTACTGGCACTCTGAGACTTGTAATATATTTTAATTATCTAGGATTAAGAATTAATATTTATTTTGAAATAAATGATGCAGTTTGCCTGCTGAGGCTAGCTTTCAACAGTAATTTTACTACCACATGCTACATTGTGAGGCTTTGGTCACCAGTGCTTATCGGTTCTCAGTAACGGAGGTAGTCTCGATGACCTTTTTTTTGTGGGTGAAAATCATCAAATGACGTCTCCCGCTCTGGGTGCAGTGGAAGGGCGTGTCAGACTTTTACTGACTAAAACCCACCCGTGATCCTTCAGTTGCTACTTGTTCGAAAGAGTTACATATGGCCCTTGACAGCATGTAATTTAAATGAATATCTTAGAAGATATCAGAGATTTAAAACGATTTACAAAAAAATTACAACCTCCTCCAACAACTTCCTTAAAAAGACACTACAAAGTCAAAAATAACTTTAATTTCGGAATTCTATATCTTAGGATCTGTATTTAAGGTTTTTTTGCCACGGACTTCCGAAATTAAAGTTATTTTTGACTTTGTAGTGTTTTTTTAAGGAAGTCGGTTGGTATTTTTTTAACCGACTTCAAAAAAAGAGGGGGTTATCAATTCGACTGTAGTTTTTAACCGACTTCAAAAAAAGGAGGAGGTTATCAATTCGACTGTATTTTTTTTATGTTTGTTTCCTCATAACTTTTGACTGGGTGAACCGATTTTGATGATTCTTTTTTATTTGAAAACTGGTGCTTCTCGAATGGTTCCATTTTTCACTTTTTAGTGTTTTTTTTAACACCAAAAAGTTTTTATTTTTCACTTTTTAGTTAGTGTAGATACCCCGCACTAATCTAATCGCGTTATTCGTTCATTTGTCGCGCAAATACTTAATGCAAATTTAAGACTTATATGGTTTTCACATGGATCCCATTGTTCGAATGGAACCAAATTAAAATGAGCACCAGCTTTCAAATAAAGAAAGAATCATCAAAATCGGTTCACCCAGTCAAAAGTTATGAGGCAACTAACATAAAAATTCCAGTCGAATTGATAACCTCCTCCTTTTTTTGAAGTCGGTTAAAAAAGCGGGGACGGAGCGGCTGGCGGACCGTAGGTACGTCCGTCCCGGTTGGTAGCGGTCGGGTAGTGCAGGATTAGTAGGATTGTAATTCATATTACTTTGGCTTCATAGTAAATGCTAATATCATTTGTGTGTTCGTTATACTCAAAATAAACCTAATAGTATTATTCCAAGTAAGTGACCGCGAAGTATGGCTTAGATGTTTAGATTTTTGGACGGATTTGGATTTATGGTTATCCTGGATACTTACCATATAGGATACTTTATCCCGGTAGTAGTTTCCCAAGTGAAATTTTCCGACAGCTATACGGGCGAAGCCACTGGCAAAAGTACTGTTCCTATAATTCCTATGATCGATTTGGTGTCTGGTAAATGATTGAGTGTCTGTATAGGTAGAATACGAGTGTTAAGAAAAACCAGGAAGACTTATATTCAACTAAATCAAGCCCTATGTCGCAGTCTTCTTACTCTGAATACTATTAGTTTTATTTACACACATGATATTCTCATAAACTATAAATCCGAAGTAATATGAATTATAATCCTGCTTACTACTAATGCTATAAATTATGTGAAAATATTTATGATTGGGTGTTTGTTTCTCAATCACGCAAAAATGGCTGAATGGATCTGGATCGAAAATGGCACACATAGGATATATTACCTATATAACCTGGATGAATACATTCTTACCGCAGTAGTACGTCCTCCTGCGTTAATTTCCGACATCCACGCGGGCGAAGCCGCGGGCAAAAGCTAGTGCTTTTAAATGAAAAAAAAAAAAAAAAAAAAAAAAAAAAAAAAAAATCATCAGTCACCGAAGTACCACATCCGGACTGAACAAGATTTGAAAAAGTTTTTTTAGCCAACCATGCTAGTCGATCTGCTGACACACTATTATTGATCCACGAGTCGTTATGTATAAGTTTGATGAACACTAATATTCGTTTTTTGCACGCATTCCATTCTCGCCTGCCTTTTGTTCGCTTATCGCTCGATGTCACCGACTCATTAAGCCTTGTTTTTTGCGATTTTAAACCTTACTTGTGCGCTAATGAGAGCGTGATCTGCTTACAACTAAATCATTTTTTTTATGTTTACACCTTCAAGACCAACTATTTCTTGCTGAGGTATATAAGTTATTTCGCTTGTTTTGATGAATCCGTTTTAGTAAATACAACTACCGCGTTAATTTGCCTACACCAACTACACTTTTTATTTACTACTACTTCTATTTACTATAGTTGTTTCTTAGGAGATATTATTGTTATGATTATTATTCTAGTGTTATATCTGATTTACTATGGCACCTATTAGTTTGTTCTATCAAAACGTTCGTGGGCTACGGACGAAAACATCTGTTTTCTATAGGAATGTTTGTATTCATTCGTTTGACGTCATTTGCCTTACAGAGACATGGCTAATAGATGGTATATCTGATAGTGAATTGTTCGATGACAGATATTTTATATGGAGACGTGATCGAAACTACTCTCTTACTAATCAAACTATGGGAGGAGGTGTTTTGATAGCCATACGTCGTGAACTTGTTGCTGACGTTCGCAATGAATGGTGCTCGTCCGCAGAGGATTTGTGGGTCACCTTAACATTACACCAATCGAAACCTAAAGTTACTTATAAAATGCATATTTGTGTGGTTTATATATGTAATCAGCAGTCTGGAAACTCTTTGATGGTTCAACTACACAACTTCGCTAATAATTTAGCTGACATTGTCCTTAAAAATCCAGCAGATAAGTTCGTGATTCTTGGTGATTTTAATCAGCCGAATATTGACTGGAACGCGGCGATTGATGGTGATTATCTTTGCCCTAGTAATCTGCAAGGACCCATCCAGACCTCCTTCTGTGATACTCTTACCGCAAGCAATTTGTCACAATACAATCCCCATCGTAATGTGAAAGACAGGATTCTTGACCTTGTATTGTCGAATAACGAAGTTACTGTCACTTGCTGCCTGGATCCTTTGGTAGAGGAGGACTTACACCATAAGGCACTTTGTGTCACTGCTGATTTCGTTCAACTGCATCAGCTGCATTCTCGCCCCAGGGTCAAATTCTTGTATGCCCTTGCGAATTATGATGCCATAATTGAAGAAATGGTGGCTAGAGACTGGTCATTAGAACTGAACTGTAGGACTCTTGAAGAAGCTGTCAATTTCTTCTACGAGACTATCAACTTCCTTCACAATAAGTATATACCTACCAAAATGATTGCACCTCGGGGCAGGTATCCTCCTTGGTATAAAAGCTCTCTTGTTAAAATAGTTAGGGAAAAAGCTAAATATCACTCAAAATATAAAAGGTATGGAAATCTATCTGATCATCATTCTTTTGTAACTTTACGTCAGCGAGCTAAAGAACTTGAGAAGGAAATGTTTGATAATTATATTGCAAATATTGAATTAGCCATTTACAAAAATCCAAGGGCTTTCTGGCGATATGTAAAATCTAAACAACAAACCAATTGCTACCCGTCTGTTTTTAACTTTGGTCAAATCTCATCTAGCACTGGGGAGGAAATTTGTGATATGTTCGGAGACTATTTCTTCTCTAATTTCCAACAACGGGGTGTCGTCAATTTGTCCACAGTGGTATTGGATGAACCTGGTAGTCAGACTGCTGGTTGCGTATCGGATATAAGCTCTATTGATGTACGGGAGGAGGAAGTGTTTCGGTTGCTTAAACATGTGGACCTTAATAAAACCGCGGGCCCTGACAACATTTCACCAATTTTTATATCTAAATGTGCAAGGTGCCTATCCCGTCCGTTAACTATATTATTTCAGCGGTCATTTGAATTAGGGGTAGTGCCTACCATTTGGAAGTCGGCGTTTATAACGCCTATTCATAAAAAAGGAGATAAGGCCAATATAGAAAACTACAGACCAATTTCCAAACTATGTGTGTTCGCTAAAATAATGGAAAAAATTGTGCACAGACAACTCTCCTCTTCACTTAAATCTAACATCTGTGTACATCAGCATGGGTTCCTTAAAGGTCGCTCGACCACATCCAATCTAGTAGTCTTTAGTGATTATCTTACAGAGCACATGTCCAAACGGTCTCAGGTCGACGTGATATACACTGACTACAGCAAGTGTTTCGACAGAATTGACCATGCGCTTCTTTTGCGTAAACTCTTGTTGGTTGGTGTGAGGGGTAATTTATTTAGATGGTTCTCGTCATATGTGGAGAATAGGTGCCAGACAGTGGTTCTCAATGGATATACGTCGAGAGCGTTTTACATTCCGTCCGGAGTTCCCCAAGGATCCTTGTTAGGACCTCTTTTATTTAATATTTTTATAAATGACGTTGCATCTTGTTTCCTCAACTCTCAAGTCCTATTGTATGCGGATGATATGAAGATTTTTGGTCAAGTAGCAACTGTTGAGGACGCTCGCTTACTACAGGATGATCTGGACCGGTTCCACGAATACTGCGCTAGTAATAGGTTGGATTTAAATGTATCCAAATGCTATGTATGTACATTCACGCGTAAGCCAAACCCTGTTAAATTTGATTATGTGCTTTCGAATTCCTTGGTAGCCAGAGTGAGTGTCATCAGAGATCTCGGAGTTATTTTTGACTCGAAGCTTCTGTTTGATGCACATATTAATAACGTAGTCAATAAGGCTTCTAAAGCCTTGGGTTTTATTTTCAGGGTTTGTTCAGATTTTAGGAACGTGAAAACAATGAAAATTCTTTATTGTTCTTTTGTCCGTAGCCATCTTGAATATGCTTCTCAGGTTTGGAATCCAAATTATAATGTTTACATTAATCGACTTGAAGGTATACAAAGGCGTTTTTTGAGGTACACTCAATATCGTTCAAATACCTATCTCCCGAACTATATAAGTCGGTGTAAAAAAAATCATATTCTGCCTCTACACGAGCGCAGGAAAATAGCAGATCTTGCTTTCTTATTTAGTGTTATGAACGGGTCTACTGACGTCCCTGAGCTGTTGAGCAAGATCGGGCTTCGCGTACCGGGTGCACTTTTTCGGAAACCACGTCTTCTCCATGTGCCTCATGTCAGAACTATTTACAGACAGAACTCGTATATGATAAGAGCTTGTCGTACTTTTAATATGGTGTGTCAGGATGTCGAGTTGGATTTATTTACTAATAGTATTAAGGAAGTAAAGAAGATTTTGAATAGTTGTTTTTTCGATGTATAATCTTTTTTTTTGTTGTTTTGTTTCACTCTTTATTTTGTATTCTTGAGCGTGATTTAACTCATTAGCGTATTTCGTACGTCGCTGTTTTAACTTTTTTTTTTAAATATTACTCACATTAATCGTTGGTGGAAGCTTGTAATTGGCCATCGTTTACACGTTGTACTAGATATTGTAATGTATTAGCTGTAAGCTTTCCTAAAATTAAAAAAAAAAAAAAAAAAAAAAAAAAAAAAAAAAATATATTATCGAATGGCAAAAGTACCGAACTGATAATCATCGTAATGTTTTTACTTCACAAGCTGCATTTAGAGTTTTAAATACTAACCTTATCTTCAAAACGTGGTAATTTTATATTTGTCTTTTAACAAACATAACGAAAGCTAAATCTAGGCTAGGGCTTGGGGGGTGCGATACCGCGATGCCGCAATGCAGTAGAGAAGGGTGAGGGCTGACGCGATTGCGCAATGCAGCCGAGTGCAGGGTGCACCCCCAGAAGGGGTTGGGGTGCACCCCTCGGCATTATCGATCCGAACATTCTAGAACAGTGGCCTGGTGCTCTCATGTAGATCAACATGTATAGGACACGATTCACGAACAAAGAGATTTATTAGACTTTAGCTTCGTATTTTAAGCAACAATTATAACACAGATTACTCATGCGGTACTCTGCATAGTAAGTATACGTCAAAAAGGAACCTTTCTTTGGACATTTTAAACGTAGTTATATTTTTTTTAAAACACCGAATCTTCATTAAGTGCGTCGTCAAATCGCACTATGACACAAATACACATACATACATACAATCACGCCTTTTTCCCATGGGGGTAGGCAGAAACCACGGAATGCCACCTGCTACGATCTCTACACAATTCTTTTGCCTCTTTTAGGTTCATACAATTGGTCATACACACACGCCAGTTAGGTACTACGCACCTGACCTTCCTGAAGAACATCACCAATAAGGTCCCTATACAAATACACAATCCGACGAATATATTAATTCAACTGTTGTTCTTTGTCCATAGTTTATCCTTTTCCAGTTTTCGTGTTTCTTTTTGCTGAAAAATACCTATTCAGTATTTCTTTTGAAATGAGTTATTCGTACTTCGTGTATGAAGTACGTAAACTTGAGAGGTAGGTAGTGAAAAAGACGTGTTTCTTGTGAACCTATTTACCTCAGATTTGATACAGGTATATTATCAAATATATAATTTGGTTTAAAAAGGTTTTATACTACTCCTTTTTATTTTTCTTTTATTAAAAATTATTTATTTTATAAATGTAAGAATCTTGTAGGCTTTGTAAACGCAAAGGTATTTTGATTTGTAAGTCATTTCCTATTTTAAAGTACCAGGTACTTAAAAAAAATCTGATATCCGACAGAAGTAATAAAAATAAATTTTGTGTGCGAACAAAATTAAAAAGCACAGATGTGACAGAATGAAACTACGACAATAATAATTATGTTTATGATAGTATTCTGCTAAAATACTCATATTTTGAGAGGAATAGACCTGTATAAGCCGGTTTAAAAAAAAAGCCAGCAATCCTATTGTAGTTCATTAATTTGTACTATACTCCATTTGTTTAGGTAGTTAACTAAAGGTAAACAATCTTGTGTCTTTTTATATAAAATAAATCGTATAAAAGACCAACAAATATTATTTAAATTAAGTTACTTACCTAACATCGGTTTAAGTAAATACCTAATTGTAAACATTTTTAGATTCAATTTTTAGACAGTTTTTTAGATAAAAGACATGTTAAGATTGTTTACATTTAGTTAACTACCTAAACAAATGGAGTATAGTGAAATCTATCATACTAATTTAAACCCCTTTTCATTTATTTTATTATACTTTAACAATCAAGTCGGTCTTACGAATAAGAAAAACTGCACCAACACTTACGTGCAAGGAGCTTTCCGACATTAAAGGAAGGGGAAGAATGAATGCTGAATGAATTAAGTAGCTGTTGATATCAATGAGCTATCAGCAGATTAAAATATCAGAACATTTGCCCACCAATTAACATTCGATCAAAACAAGATCTGATGCGTCAATTTTTTTTTCCCTTTAAAATATTACGCGCAGTTACATCAACGCACAATATTTCATGTTTGTGTGCTAGGGGTGTTAAACAGGGGAAACGTGTTGCCGGCGTTCATTACCATATATGGTAGTGAAAATGGATTTCGCAAGGGGGGTTACATCAACACACACTATTTCATGTTTGTGTGCGCTAGGGGTGTTAAACAGGGGAAACTTGCTGCCGGCGTTCATTACCATATATGGTAGCGAAAGGGACTTCGCAAAGGGGTGCGCTTCAGTGAATTTGTGTGAGTGACAAAAGGGACACTGCACATCGTGCGGCCACGACGACTGGACAGTGGACGCACAGACTAGAGACTCAATTATGAGAATATTATGTAAAAAAAAAAAATGGAAAATCTACATCTATTTAATAAAAATAAGTGATATACATAATTTAAATACTAGAAATAAACCATTTTTCAGATTAGCTAAAGTACATACATACATCTTTCATGGGGTATTATGTTTAATGTTACAACAAAATCCCTTGTGATATATTGCAATTAAATGAAAGAAGGTATAAAAGTCATATTAAAAGCACACTTTGTATACACGCATATTATAAATTGGATGAATGGACGATTTCATCCAAGATAAGAATGCTTTGAAATATGCTAGTCTTGCTACTTAAGACAGTCTCGAGTCTATCAATTGCTAACTTAATTGTATAGATTAGATTATTATTTTTTTGACACCGATTTACATTCTGTGATTACTTTAACTCACACACTAACTCATAACTTGTTAAAATGCTAGGGAATTCGTAACTTGCCATTGCAATGTTTGTAAATATGTGAGCACCATGAATCTATCATATAACTAGTTTATCTCTTATTGCTTCAGTTCGTTATTTTACCTGTTGTGGTATGGTAATTTTATTTTAGGCACATCGTCTACATATATAATTATATAAATATTGTATAATATTGAAAACATTTTAAAAGATTAACGGTGGAATTTCTTGCCCATTCTTCTCCATACGAATCTACGTTTTGGAAGGGGGCGACTAGAATCAATTCTATTTTAATGTAAATGTTGACGTTCAATTGCTTATTTGTGCCTAATTGAAATAAATGCTTTGACTTTGACTTAGACCGAACTATAGAATAACATTTATATCCGACTTCAAAAAGGAGGAGGTTCTCAATTCGGATGTTTATATATTATTATTTTGTTTTATGTATTTTCGGCCATAACTCCGTCATATATAGACGGATTTGCTAAATTCTTTTTTTGTTTGAAAGGGGTTTATTCCGAAATGGTCCAATATGAATTTCATATAGATCTGATAATGAGTTCCTGAGATAGACACCGGAACTCGTTAAAAAATGACAGCAAATCAACCGCGATTTCTGCTATCGCATAAATATGCATTGTTTGTTTGGAATTCGTGTGGGGTACCACAACTAAAAATTTAAAAATAAAAACTTTTTTCCAAAAAAAAACAACCGACTTCCTTGAAAACACTACAAAGTGAAAAATAACTTTAATTTCGGAAGTCGGTGGCAAAGAAAACCATAAATACAGATCCTAAGACACCGACTTCCGAAATTAAAGTTATTTTTCACTTTGTAGTGTTTTCAAGGAAGTCGGTTGTTTTTTTTTTTTTGTAAAAAAGTTTTTTTCAATTGAGAATTAATAAAAGTATGTATATTTTTTTTGTAACAGGGACTGAATGAAAGGAGCTCTAAGCCATATAATGGACTATTCAAGAATAGTTGCAGAAAAAATCGTTATTTAACTGATTCAGAGACAGCTCGTTTAGTATATTTTTTTAGTGCATGATTTCGTACGATATCCTATTGTTAAGAAATGCGGCTAATATTCAGGCAATTTTTGGTTTACAAAAAAGGGCAATTAATTCAATCCATAAACTAAGTCCCAGACAATCCTTCAGAGACAAAATTAAAGAGATTAATGTAATGACTTTGCCTTCTCAGTATTTGTATGAAAATCATTTGTTGGCACAACCAGAGTGGTAATTGCGGAACTTTTTATCGGTAGGAATTGGTTTAAATTCATAGTTAAACAACATTCATTGCGTTATTTACGTTGCTGAGCCGACAGTTTATTCGAACAAATGACGCAATGGTTTAGAAATAATCTTCAATCCCCATTCAGATTCTGATAAATTGTGCGTTTCGCAATTAGGGTGCAGTTTACAAAGTACAAGGAATCCATAATATAGTACTAGAACCAATACTAATGTGTTGTTCGTGCAACTAAATATTAGTGTTGGTTAATAAAAAAATAGGTGGCTCGTTTCAATGTATACGTTTTACAATAAAATTCCTATCCACATTCCAGACCAAAGCCTTAATAATGAATCCAAATATTTTATCAAGCGGAAACTACGCCAGAAAGCCATTTATGTTGTAGAGATTATATTGAGAACAAAAAAATCTTGGGATTTAGCTGCTCTAATAAATTGATACACGGAATCTTGTTTTGTATTTGCTAGCATTTTTGTTTCTGTAATATACTACCAGTTTAGTAAAACAATGTCATGAATATTAAAATTGGTTGAAAATATGGCATTTTGTGATTTTTACTGATTATTGTTCTACAACAAATTTGGTACAATTTGATACAATTAATATCTACAAAAACATTTCTAAGCACATTGTTTTTAAAAGGAAATGTTTAGTAAAAAGGTACCAGATGTCGGCAGGTCTTATAAAATGTCGATATTTTTATAATTATTATGTTGAGTTTTTGAATTTTAATATTGTTATAATTTAATAAGTTGGATGCGGGAAGCACAAAACCGGTCGAAGTGGCGGAGCTTGGGGGAGGCCTATGTCCAGCAGTGGACGTCTTTCGGCTGAAATGATGATGATGATGTTGAGTTTTTGAATTTTAATACAATTTGTATATTGGCAGTACAGTATCGGTTATGTTACTGATACATTGATGCATACGGAGTTGATATGACAGAGGGGCATTAAATTACACTACGTATACTATACGTGTTTAGTATTAATTCGATACGGTATAAAAATAAAAAGCACCAAAAATTAGTTTTTTTTTTTTTCAAACAAACTAAATAGCTTACAAATCAGAGTAAAACGCAACCACCCTTTATAAATAAATTTAACTGACCTTAGATACCTAGGTAAGAACGACAACGGCGCGCGCGCGCTTTCGGCGTGTGTTATCTCGTATCAAAGAGGGCGGCCGCGCGGCTGACGCGCTGGGTTTTTATGTTAGGTTTTGAAATACGCCGGCGCACAACAGCCACTACAAAATCACAAAAATGTTTAATTCTCGATGTGTCCTCCATTCACGTTAATGCACAAATTATACCGACGGAGAATATTGTTATTTATTTTTCTAATTACATCACTGTCCGTCGCTAAGCACTTTAATTTTGTAAAATGCTAAAATAATTCTATTTTTAGTTCAACAATTGTATTTACCTCAGAGGCATACACTTCACCCTTAATGTACCCCCACAAAAAGAAATCCATGGGAGCGAGGTCTGGAGATCGTGATCGTGGAACAGTCGAGTCGTTTCACAAAAAAAAAACGAACACTGAATAATAATAATCCCAAGTTACGTTACGTTACAGGACACTGTCACAATAAAAAAAAAGAAATACTGTTTGTCTTAAACTAAAAATCACAATTGTCAGCACGCGTACCACAAAACAAAATCTGCGCGGGAGTATAAATTTACGAAACGCACATTCACGCACAAAGGATTGCGCCGGCGAACTGAATAAACAAGTTTTTTAGGCCGATCGCAAGGATCTTAGATGCAGTTAGCAAAACAGTGACGTATTTCTATTTCTTTTACGCATGGGAATTTTTGTATAACTGTCACTCTCGTAATAAAAGTGTAAGTGTGTGTATTCATTGCTTCCTTGTTTGCATTGCCATCTTGTAGCGAAAATATTTGGTTTTACTTGTGATTTGGATCAGAGCGGCAACAGCGCATTTCAGATTTATCATTTTAAGGTGCATGACCTATGCGTATAGGCATAATCAGCTGTTAGAAAAGATACATCGTGTTCAAACAGGGCAAAATCTTAAAAAATCATTTGCGACTAAACTACTGCTCCTATTTAATTGATTTTTGGTACAGGGCTTGAACATGGTGCCTAGTATAGGCAGTTTAAAGGAAAGCCCCTCTGTCGTATCAAGTTTGTATAATGTGTTGGGATCTATGTGGCAAAATCTATGTAACTCGTTAGTTATATTACCCAGCACAAATGTTGTGTGATGAGCACAATCATTTGTTCTGTGTCTGGGTGTAATTTATCTATAATATGTATGTATTTAGAAATATATAAGTATATTTATCAGTTATCTGGTTACCATAGTACAGGCTGTGCCTAGTTACTCGTTAGTAGAACATTATTTTTTGTAACCTGAACTTACAAACTGCATTTTTTCGAAACTAGTTTTCAGAATTTCAACTTTGGATGTCTATTACAAAAAAAAGACTTAGGTTTTTTTTTGTAATCAGCATAATAAAGGGACTCTTCTAGATTCTACATCCGGCCTTAACTCAATACCTCCCTACTGGTACCTTTATGCGCGGAACGCCACATATTATTAAATTACCAGCTTCTGCCCGCGACTTCGTCCGCGTCAAATTTTTACTCCCCTGATATATAGCCTATAGAGGTCCTTAATAAATAGGCTACCTAACACTAAAAGATATTTTCAATTCGGAACAGTAGTTCCTGAGATTACCGCTTTCAAGCAAACAAACTAACAAACTCTTCAGCTTTATAATATTAGTGTAGATTTTGAATGGAACTTGAAAGGATTATGAAAGTGATTGTTTTGTTTTTATCTTTCTTTCAAATAGTTCTAATCTCTATCTATAACTGTTTTTCTAATGATGGTCAAGCACGTAAGGACATCTAGGTAGGCCGCATAAAGGACTATGCGACCTACCCAAATGTCCGTTTTATGGTATTGTATTGCGTAATGTCGTTGAGCTTCTAAGTTTCTGAGTTGAGCTCCATAATTATAGATAAACACGTGCACTGACTGGAGTAGTGGACCTGCCACTAATTCTGAGTGATTCTTTGCTCAAAAGACCATTTCAGACAGCAATCCACATGGTCATTCCCATGATCTGCCCAATATTATGTCTGGACTTCAAGAGACCTCTGACTTATTGAATCGACCTTTCTACTCAGATAAGTCAAATAGGAAACGTCGACCTTATCATCTTTTTCTTAGTTTTATCCCAATTTGTTTGGGGTCAGCTCAACATGTTAAAATAAATAAAATAAAAATAAAATTAGTCGTCATCTCGGTAGTCAAAGTAAAATATTTATTTCAAATAGGCGCAAAAAAGGACCTTTTGAACGTCAGTATTTACATTAAAATAGAATTGATTCTAGTCGTCCCTTCCAAAAGGTATATTCATATGGAGAAGAATGGGCAATACTGCTTTAAAATGTCTTTCAATATATATTTTGACTCACCTGTTAGTCTAGTGGTTAGTGACCCTGACTGCTAAGACTGTGGTCGTTGGGTTCGATTCCCACCCAGGACAAATGTTGTGTGATGAGCACAATCATTTGTTCTGTGTCTGGGTGTAATTTATCTATAATATGTATGTATTTAGAAATATATAAGTATATTTATCAGTTGTCTGGTTACCATAGTACAGGCTGTGCCTAGTTTGGGATCAGATAACGGTGTGTTGGTTGTCCTAACATATATATATATATTTTAATATTAGTATACAATATTTATAAAATTATATGCGAAGACGATGCACCTAAAATAAAACTACCATACCACAACAGGTAAATGAAATGAAACATTCATTATATTTATTTAGTAAGAGCAGTGATAGCCCAGTGGTATCAGCCCTGACTAACGATTTGTCGTGGATTCGAATCCAGACAGGCGCTTTACTCTTCTTTTATAACCATCAATATTCACTCACAAAAATCATTTACTTTAGCAGTATTATTAAATTTGCGTAGTGTGCAAGGTCCCTAAGCCAACCCCACGCTGAAAGGGGGTGTAGTATTGATCGGCTGCGCCCGTCTGCCGACTGCACTATACAGATGGATACATACGATTTGTATACGGGTACCTTTATAGCGAAGCTTGCCGATCTGCGTAATAAACGCGAATGACGCAATATAACATCCAAAGGTTTGTTTCATGTCACTGAGAGCGCCAGAAATGTAACTGCGACATTGTTTTATCAAAGCACGAAACCATATAATCAAGTAGTTTTAGGCCTACATTTTTTTATATATCTTAATTCTCGGTGAAGTATAAATCCTTACGAAAATAAAACGCAGTTAAGTCCAGTAATTTTATAACTATGAGGTTTGCAATACCTACCACGATGTTCGATTCGACATATTTACTTCAGAATTTGTTTTTGCGTACAATGCGACCTGTCTTGTGAGGCGTATGTAACGAGACATAACTAAACTGAGCCTGTAGGTGAAGGTGACCTTGTCGATTTTAAAGTCGTTTATTTTGTATACCTAGTTAAATGTATTTGTGTACAATTAAATGGTGCAAAAAATAATTCGACTAAATTTTAATCGTATTTTAAAATTTATAAAATACTAGCTGTACCCTGCCACGCTTCGCTGTGACACATTCGAGTGTTTTCTTCGCTTCCGCCAGATGGCGCGTTCACTGGTACACAGCTGATCGTTAAAAAACAGTTTTTTCGCAAAAAATAGATAAAAACAATCGTTGATGCGGATTATATTAGGTTGGGGAAAAAGTCTTTTCGCATTATAGTATGTATGAACTTGTAATAAAATCTCTTTGGCTATACTATTTGTATCTGGCTGGTTTTGGTATCATTAAAAGTTTAAATTTTAAAGAACATAATTCCAAATTCAAATTAGGAAAATGTGTGATTTTCATTTGTTTTTCGTACCGTCAAGGTGAGTGAATCTAATGAAGAAATTCGATACATTTTAAAATTTTACTACAAAAAAGGTAAAAATGCAACGCAAGCCGCGAAAAAAATTTGCGATGTTTTTGGACCTAGTGTAGTGTCTGTGAGAGTAGCACAAATTTGGTTTAAGCGTTTTCAATCCGGAAATTTTGATGTCAACGATGCACGTCGCTCTGGTCGCCCTATTACGGATAAGATGGATGCCATTTTTGAAAAAGTGGAGCAAGATCGGCATACCAGTAGTTACGACGTAGCTGAAGAACTGGAAATTGACCACAAAACAGTTTTGGCGCATTTGAAAAAAACTGGGTACACAAAAAAGCTCGACATTTGGGTACCTCACGAGCTCACTGAAAAAAACCTAATGAACGGTGTACTCATTTGTGATTCATTACGACGTAATGAAACCGAACCATTTTTGAAGAAGCTGATAACGTGATGAAAAGTGGATCACGTATGACAAGTGTTGGCAACACCGAGTGAAGCTACTTCGAGCGTTCGGTGTCATTCGTTTTTGAAGGACGGAACTTCCCGCCATTATTTTTTTTGAAGCCGCGAAACGCGTTTTGTTTTATGTTTTGTTAATATTTTTCCGATTAATATATGTTTCCATAAATAGCTAATACGTGTTTTAAAGACCCTCTGTATGGAAATAGTCAACATCAGAAGTGGGATAGAAAAGTTTTCGCGCCCCAAACGTAAAGTAAAACTAAACAATGGGTAAAAGACGCAAAAGTAAGCGTAAACACAGGGCTAAGCGCGCTCGTACATCATCTAGGTGCAGCATTACGAGTTCTAGCAGTAGCAGTACGAGTTCTAACAGTAGCGGCTCTAGAACACCCCCGCTGGCACCCGGCAAAAGGATAATGGTATTTAAGGCAAAAGATACCGGAAATGTGAGTACAATTTTGCATAATATGATACCGGATTTTGAACCATTGAACAATAATTTTACTTCTTGGTTAAACGTGATAGAATCTTATGCATCAACATTTTCATGGACAGATAGTATGATACGCTATCAGGCACTAAATAAGCTCAAAGGATCTGCTAAAATCTGGTACGAGTCTTTATTGCGTAATGATCACATGTGGACAAGTTGGCTGTGGAAGGATTGGAAGGAAAACTTTCTAATACATTTAGAGTGAATAGAAACATGTTTGAGGAAATCGTCGACCGGAAACCTGTCGAAAATCAACAGCTCTATGATTTCTTTTTTGAACAAAAATCAAAAATTGATAGTCTGTGCTTAAATTTTACTGAAAATGATGTAATCTCGATAATATTAGGGAATATTGGCGATAATAACATAACAGCATCCGTTGAGGCTAGCAACTTTAAATCATGCGATAGTTTAGCTGGATTTTTGCACAGCCGCGTTTACAAAGCAAAAACCGTAAAACATACGTCTAACAAAGTCAACACTCGTGACAATGTTAAGGTTCTAGGTCAACTTCAAAGTGCTGTTCCTCAAACATCAACGGCAACTACAACAACCGGATCAACCGTGACTAATCTAACCCCAAGTCTACGTAAACCCATAGAGTGCTATAATTGTGGCGGTAATCACAAACGATTTCAATGTTCGGTAAAATGTGAATTTTGCGGTAAAAAAGGCCACTCGGAAACTTCTTGTTTTAATAAAAAGAATTCAAAAAGCGACAAACCTCAACAAACAAATAACCAGAAAACAAAATACGTCCAACTTTCAAACGCGAAAGACAAGTTCTGTAAGAAAATAGGCATTAACGGTTTTGTTCATGAAGCATTCATAGACACCGGGAGTAGCTGTTCCCTAATGACATCTAATTTGGCAGAACAATTTAGCCTCCAAAGAATTATGTTGAATTCCCCTATAACACTGCAAGGATTTTCTAAAGACAATTTAAAAAACGTAACGGAGATGGTGAAGGTAGGCATACAATTAGATTCCGTGAAAATAGACGAGGTTGACTTAATGAATTATCAGGATGCGACGTACTGAAGGACGCAACGTGACAGAACGGTCTGATATAATGTATTCGCGAATTGGTGAAACATTAACGTTTCAAAACATAAAACATTTTGAAGACTTCTGCAACGTTGTTGGTGAAATATCTTTAGAGTTGGATACAGATTCTCACCACGATGAGTTGGTTAAATTATTCGGTAAATATAAGCAATGCATAGCTACGAATATAAACCAACTAGGAAAAGTAGAAAGTCATGAAATGGTCATAACTTTACACGATAAAAAACCGGTCAATGTAGAGCATACAGGACATCACATTCAGATAGGCAAATTGTAAGAAATATGGTACACGAACTCTTAGAGAATGGTATAGTCCGTGAAAGTAAATCCGAGTATGCGAGTCCGTGTCTGCTTGTGAATAAAAAGAACGGTGAAAAACGTTTGTGCATTGATTACCGCGCATTAAATAAAATTACAATAAAAGATAAATATCCAATGCCACGCATTGAAGACTTGATAGATAGACTACAGGGCTGTGCTTTTTTCACAAGTTTGGGTCTTAAAAGTGGCTACTATCAAATTAAAATGGCAGAGGAGTCTGTTCACAAGACAGCGTTTATAACTGAGGACGGTCATTATGAATTTTTGCGACTTCCATTCGGTCTAGCCAATGCACCATCATGCTTTCAACAAATGATGGACAAGGTCATGGGGAACTCGAGGTTTGGTTTATTACCGCGGACACAGTAGCTAAAGCCTTTTACGAAGGTTGGGTATGCAGATTTGGGTGCCCACTCACAATAACTAGTGACCAGGGAAGACAGTTTGAGAGCGAACTATTCAAGAGCCTGTTAAACCAGTTAGGCATAAAAAAGACCCGTACAACAGCGTATCATCCGCAAGCGAACGGTATGGTTGAAAGAATGCATCGCTCACTTAAGGTCGCAATTAAGGCTAGGCTACAAGATAATAGGTCATGGGTCGAGGAATTACCGACAGCATTGTTGGGACTTCGTGCGGCTTGTAAAAATGACGAAAACGTAAGCTCAGCGCAATTAGTATTAGGACAGACACTACGTTTACCAGGCGATTTTTATTGCGAAAACAACACAACACAAGTAGAACATCTACCTACGTTCGTAAGCAAACTTCGAAGCGTAATAAACAGTATGCGGCCACAGGCAAGGGAGACCAGCGATTCGCGGAAAATATTTATCCATAAAGACTTAAATACATGCTCTCACGTTTTTATGAGGAACGATATGGTATAAAGTCCACTAACCCCATCATATAATGGCCCACACAAAGTAATCAGTAGGGATAAGAAAACCTTTTACATACAAATAGGTGACCGTCAAGCAACCATTTCCATAGACAGATTAAAACCAGCGTATATATTAGATCATGAGGAAAAACCGTCAGAAAATAAACATACTGAAAATGAGCGTGAACCAAATGTAGAACCAAGCGGGCAAAAATCGCTACCGCCCATGGTTAAAACCACGCGCTGTGGTCGAGTAATAAAGCAACCGGTGCGATTTTTGCTCACATGACAATAATGCTAGTACAGCGAATATCGCCGAGATTTTTTTTTTGTACATTTCACTACGGTTAGTTGGCTAAAAATACTACCAGTACAAACTAAATACAGACTAGAGTTTGAAAATGAGGAATTACCAAGATAAAGAAAACATAGCCATAGCACAGGCCCAAGTAGTATCAGGGCAGCAGTTAGAAAACAAACTATATACATAACACGCACAACATATATATACAGGGTGTTTGGCAGAACGTTGAACATACGAAAATGGTGGATAGGTGGGGTCATCTGCTACTTACTCAGCCCTAATTTATTTGGCCCTGGCCCTCTGGATATTAAAAAAAATCTTTTTTTGCTTTCTTCTAATTTCACCACATTCTTAACTTTAAAGTGTAATTTTTATTAAAAATTATGATGTAAGTATTTTGTTACATCTTTCTGTAGGTTTGAGGACTCATAACTTTTTTTCTAGCAAACATCTGAATAAAGCAATAATTTTATAAGAATCTGCCAACATTAAAGATACAAAAAAGCCTGTTTTACCCATTTTTAATAAAAATTAGACTTTAAATTTAAGAAAGTGGTGAAACTAGAAGAAAGCAAATAAAAATTTAATAAAATATCGAGGGGGCCAGAGCCAAATAAATTAGGGCTAAGTAAGTAGCAGATGACCCCACCTGTCCACCATTTTCGTATGTTCAACGTTCTGCCAAACACCCTGTATATAGATTTTATCGGAACATTAAGTACTGCGTAAAGCACTACACTAATCAAAATCAATCCGCCGAGTCGTCTCCCAACTATGTTAGGGTCGGCTTCCAGTCTAACCGGATGCAGCTCAATTTTGGATTACCGAATGCGAGAAATTTTCATGGAGCGCCTACCTGACCTCTCAGTTAATAGGTAATACGTCACGAGAAGAAACGAGCAGTAATTGTATTTTTAATGCTCTAAGATAGCTCAAAATGGTAGCACATCGGATAGCAGCTGATAATGTGCAAGGATTCATTCTGAAAAGAGAACCGTGAGTTCCTAAACAATGTCCTATTTAAAAATACAAGAAGTTTTTTTTTTTTATTGGGGCTATTTAAAAAAAAATAACTTTATGAAAATAAATACGACATTGTTTAGGATGTAAAAAACTTTTTACAAAAAAACAACAACCGACTTCCTTAAAAAACACTACAAAGTCAAAAATAACTTTAATTTTGGAAGTCGGTGGCAAAAATACCTTAAATACAGATCCTAAGACACCGACTAAGGAACTCGGTTGTTATTTTTTTGTAAAAAGTTTTTATTTTTAACTTTTTAGTTATGGTAGATACCCCGCACTAATCTAATCGCGTAATTCGGTCATTTGTCGCGCAAATACTTAATGCAAATTTAAGACTTATACGGTTTTTACATGAATCCCATTGTCCGAATGAAACCAAATTGGGACCATTCGGGAAGCACCAGCTTTCAAATAAAAAAAGAATTTTCAAAATCGGTTCACCCAGTCAAAAGTTCTGAGGTAACAAACATTTAAAAAAATACAGATAAATTGATAAACTCCTCATTTTTTTGAAGTCGGTTAAAAAGAAACAAAAGACGTGGGATCAGTACCGTGAAGTCGCCACGGCAGGCCTTATGTTCCTATCTACTCCTTTCCGAATTGCCGGTTTAGATTAGAGCGAGTCTGGTGGCTGTAGTGTGGCGGACTATCAGACCATCATCATCATCATCTCGTTGGAATGGCATTCCCAAAATCGGAAAGAATGTTCTTTAATTGTACGGGCAGTTTGTCCCTTCAGGGAGATGTAGTATGTAGATGTAGATGCAGACGAGTCACACGGGATGTATACAGGGAATAAAATCACTGTTATGTGTCCGTTACTGATTGTTCGATTTATTACGTAAAATGTTAAAATATATATACAAAAGTAGGTTACTTGTGGTGGGCGCGACAGCTTATTCAGCGAATGTAAACAAGTAATTGGCGAATAAGCAAATGCTTGTTAAGATAAAAACTAAGAATCCATTTCATGTGGCGATGCTCGTAGATTAGTACTATAATGGTGGTTTCAATAGTTATGTATGTATGTTAGTGGATGGTTTCATTAGACCATAAGATTTACTTAATACAGAGAACAAATTTTTCGAAAAAAAAAAAAACAAACGACTTTCAGAACAAAACGCTACGAAGTGAAAAATAACTTTAATTTGGGAAATCGGTGTATGGGTCTATATTTTTTTGCCACCGACTTTTAAAGTTATTTTTCACTTTGTAGTTTTATTTTATTTTGGTAATCGGTTTTTCTTTTTGTAAAAAAAAGTTTTTTTTTTTAAATATTAACTACATCTTATGGTCTGATGAAACCATTTATGATACACAAAGTGGATCAGCGGAAAATCTACCCAAGCAAAGCTACTTCAAATTGATGTGGGACACATTCCCTTGAAGCATACCCTATCCATTTAAAAACAAAATCGAAATCGATCCACAATTACCGGAGACATACATACAAAAAAAGCCAGACGAATTGGGAATCTATATATATTATATTATATAAAAAAGAATCCCTATTTCCCTTGGTCACGACATCACGCGTGAACGGCTGGACCGATTTCACTTTTTTTTTTGTTGTTCTGTTTGTAATTGTCAGGAGAAGCTTTAAGGAAAGAAAAAAATTAAAAAATTGCGCGGAAAATTAGAAAATTTAAGAACACTTATTTAAGAATACTTAACAACCATATGGACAATGTAAACTTTTTTAATGTAACATTATGACATTTGACATAGAATTGACAGAATGCGTGCTCAAATATCATCAAAGGGACAGGACAACGTCTGTCGGGTCAGCTAGTATTAGTAGGACCATTGCCTATAACCTCAGAGGAATACAGATACTGTTTAACAATAATAGACAGAGGTACAGTTATCCAATAAAAGACATATCAGCAGTGACGGTAGCGAAAATAGTGTATACAGAATGGGTATGTAGATTCGGCTGTCCGGTCCAACTCACGAGTGATCAGGGGCAGGCAATTAGAAAGCAGACTATTTAAAAAATTAATGTCATATTTTAGGTGTACAAAAGATAAGGACAACACCGTACCACCCGCCACACCACCCACCCCACCAGTCTCCTACGCCCGTTTACCCGTTGCAACAACGGTTAAAATTAACTGAACCTTAACGCTACGGGAATAAGCCTACGCCACAGTAATCCACCTGGTATACCGGATGGCAGGAACATCGAGGCGCAAACTGTAACCATGGATTCAGTACCTACATTATTCCGAAAATGTCATCGGTAAAAAAACACTATACTAACTGACGAATAACTTCTACGTATGAATAGATTAGGTTTTAAAGATTTGCTACGGCGTAAATACTTCACTGCTTTATATTCGTTTTTAACCAGTGGATTGCTTATGATACAATATTATGTCGTTGATGATGTGTGAGACCACGTGTGAGACCAATACTTAATGCTGTGATATTTCAAGCAATAAAGCTTATCTCTTTGGCACACACTCCTGTTATATAAACATACAGGTGCTTACATAACAGAAACCCCAAATCCAATCTCTGAAAATCACCCGCGATTCGATACACAACAAAAAACGACGAGGTTTAAAGTAAAAATAGAAATCCAAAACAAAAGCGATAAAATGGCCAGTAAGATAAAAAAAAATAAAAAAATTGCACTCTGGGAGTGCCGGCAGAAGTGAAAACTTGATTATTAACGTTGAGCATGTTTGATATTTTGGAATGGTTAGGGAATAATTTGTTGTTCAATTTCCATATTTTAAGCACTTTATATTCACGAATTTTACGAATACACAACAATGTGATCACTACACAGACGGTCGAGCCATCAGCTGTCACCATCCATGGATGCGCGTGGCACGCTGTAACATAGACGAACATTCGCGCAAGCGCCCTGCGCCGCCTAAACGAAACAGTAGGCCCAGGCATACATTTTCGCCGCGCCGTAGAGAGGGGATAGCTGTCTACTCTCCATCCGTCCTACGCTTTTTCGATCAGGTCACGTGTCCTGACGCGAGTTTAAGATTTTATACCCATTACAGAAAAAGTGCTCAACGCCGCTAAAGAAGTTTTCACTTCAAAAAATGTCACGAGCCAACATAACGTTAACATAACATTAATATTTGGCAGAACGCAGCTTCTTTCTTATTTGAAAACTAACAAAAACATTTGAACATTTAACTCCAATCTATAGAAAAAAAAAAATTGCACTCCGGGAGTGCCGGCAGAAGTGAAAACTTGATTATTAACGTTGAGCATGTTTGATATTTTGGAATGGTTAGGGAATAATTTGTTGTTCAATTTCCATATTTTAAGCACTTTATATTCACGAATTTTACGAATACACAACAATGTGATCACTACACAGACGGTCGAGCCATCAGCTGTCACCATCCATGGATGCGCGTGGCACGCTGTAACATAGACGAACATTCGCGCAAGCGCCCTGCGCCGCCTAAACGAAACAGTAGGCCCAGGCATACATTTTCGCCGCGCCGTAGAGAGGGGATAGCTGTCTACTCTCCATCCGTCCTACGCTTTTTCGATCAGGTCACGTGTCCTGACGCGAGTTTAAGATTTTATACCCATTACAGAAAAAGTGCTCAACGCCGCTAAAGAAGTTTTCACTTCAAAAATCCTAACTTCTAAAAAACACAACAAACTCTTAGTACGGCGTAAATACTTCGCTGAATCATGTTTTTTTTTTTAATACCAAACCTACAAGTTTTTTTTTTAATATATTATGTATTATCAACATGTGTATTTGTTTTAATAGCACAAAGTAAGTACTGAAATTAATACGCGAAACGTCCATTCTAGCCAGAACCACGACAGAAGTTCGGTGTGCTCTTTAAGATACGGAAGTGTGGAAACGCTGAAAGCAGAACTTTGTGGGGAATGTGGCTGAATCCTCAGAAGTCCACGTTTGTGTGGCGTGCAATCCCTTTGTAGCGTAACGTAGCTGACACCCTGCAGACATCCTACCGTCACGAACCATTTCTTGTTCAACATACATTGTGACAAGGTAGAGCTTTCTCACTGACTAATAAATTTACTTCAAGAATGTTGAGTACATTGATTTTTTGTTTATCTTCGTCAGATAAGATTTTAGTGAAGAGTTATGTTAGTAACATATATGTTTAAAAAAAAAAGTATTAATTGAACTTAGCAATAAGCAACTTTATAATGATGTTGACCTAGAAATAATAAAAAAATAAAATAAAAATATTCTATTGTCAACAAGACGGATTTCTTGGAAAGTTCCTATAAACCTGCTTCGTTCCGGTTGGTCACAAAAATAATGGAGTCCAATCGTAACAGTGAAGAAAAACGACACGTTGACATTTCGGGTTATTTCTGAAAACTGTATAGAAATCGTAACCTTTGTCCCGAGGTAAACTTTTTCAAATTACGCAGGTAAAATACCTTGAAATACCTAATAAATACATTTTAATTGCGTAGTTTGAAAAAAGTTTACCTCAAGAAAAAGGTTATGATTTCTATAGAATTTTATATTGACATTTAATCTGCCACTCCCACGTTCCCCTTAAACTTAAGGGGAAGATATATCAAACCATGGTCAGACCTGCTGTCTTGTATGGTCAGAATGAATGTTGGACCACAAAAGGGACGAAGGAAAGGCAATTACATGCAGCTTAGATGAGAATGTTAAGAGGGATGTGTGTGTGACAGGAAGTCAGATAGTGGCACCGATAGCTGAAAAGTTGTGTGGGAATCGGTTGTCATGGTATGGTTACGTGATACGGAGGAATGAGGAAAATGTCGTGAGGAAAGTATTATGAATTCGATGGCTCTAAGAGTAGAGGGAGACCAAAGAAACGATGGATGGACTGTGTGAATTATGATATGGATAGAATGGGCGTGACTATCGAAATGACGACAAATGGAGAAGTGTGAAAGAAACAGATATGTTGCGCCGACCCCAAATAAATTGGGATAAGGGCAGGAGACTGATGATGGACTTTATAGAAAAAACTCTTATAAACATATTCGACAATTTTCCGTCCTACGTAAACCTTTGACCATTAAATTCATTTAGGGCCGATTGTTCAATCCTCAGATAAAAGTTCCAATAGCTACCTAAAGAATAAAGTTATTAGACTCTTTGTTCGTCCATTAAGTGGTTGTCAATTTTTCAAGTTTTATTTAACCTTCAAATAACTATCTGACCGAATATATCATCTGTGAAAACGCTAACTTCAGGGAGGTGAAACAAATATACAGAACAAACCAATATTAGAACGAGACGGACGATTTCTTTGATTGCTGTCAATGTCAAAGCGGCGTCCTGTCATTTTAAATACGTTTTGAGGATTTAGGTTTGACTGTGTGGTATTTTTATTTGTGATTTTGATTTAAATAATGGAAAACAAAAAGCGGGAACGTTCAGCAAACTTTAATAATGCTGAGGTTCAATTACTTGTGAGTTTAGTGGAGCGCCATAAGCAAATTATAGAAAATAAGAAGACTGACGCCGTTACAAATAGAGACAAAGAATCTGCATGGAAGAAAATAGCAATTTCGTTCAACTCATGTGGAATCGCAACAGCTGAGCGATCTTGGAAGACTTTAAAGTTAAAATATGAGGGGATTAAAAAAGGTACAAAAAGGAAATCTTCTGTCCAAAGGCAGGAGATGTACAGAACCGGAGGGGGTCCTTCAAATGCTCCTGAATTCACGGAAATAGAAGAAAAGGTTATTAGCATATGCTCTAACATAAAAGGGCTTGAAGCTCGTCATGATAGTGATACAATTCAAAGTGGTAGGTACCTACTAGTAAATAAAAAATCTGTAATGTGCCTAACATAAAAGACTCACGTTTTCAATCATTTTTCAGTACCACTGTCTATGTGCGACATCGTTTTGTTGGATGTAGAGGAAACTAAAAACAAGAATGAAGAAAATAATGGAGCAGAGGATACCACTAAAGATATCAGTGTCAATATACCTGGTAGGTACTCAACTTGTAAGTTGAACCAAAATTGTTACCGACTCATCTTCTTACAATACTAAAAAAAATATTCTTTCAGATATGGACGAGTCATTCATTTTTGATATGAAGGACGACACTGAACCACAAAAAGGTAACCTGAAGCTTTAATATAAAATCTATTGAAAGACACATTCATTTAAGCTATTCTGTGTTTTATTGTTGAACCTACTACGTTCTAGATGTTGAGTACTTGTAGAACACACTTAATTTTAAGGAGTGTAGTAACTTATTAAAAAGAATTCTTATACTTATAACAAAATGTGAAGATGTGTACTTCAACTTACTTTTTTGTTTTCAGAAAACAAATGGGTGAAATGGCACCCAAAAGCTTTGAAAACAAGGGTGTCAAATGTTTTAAAACCAGACACAATAAACAAAGCCAGCGTCAGTGCCAAACTTGATAAGTTAAGTTCTGCTCGTTTGGAACTTGTACAGCTACAAATGGAGACAGCCAGAAAAGAGCTGCAATTTAAAGAGGAAGAACACAAGCTGCAAATGGAACATCTTGCTAATGATGAGAAGAGGAAGCAAGAAATACACGTTGTGCTCCTACAAAAGCTCCAAAATGCACCGGTTAACTATCATAATAATATGATATAAGTTATTTTATTTTGTTTCAATAGAAGTTGTTTTTTGTTTTGAAGTGGTATAAATATTTCTTTTTTATTTCTTTGTTTTTTAATTATGGCCAAAAGTGTTCAATATCCTGGCAAAACATTGCCTTTTGTCAGAATTAGAATACTCCAGATTAATAAAGATATCACGAGATAGTTCATTACTATTTAATGAACTACTCGTATCTCGTGATATCTTTATTAATTATAGCAAATGTTACTCAATCTGCACTCTACTGGTACATTGGTTTATACGGATTCTGTGATCTAATTGAAAGTAGGTATATCACAATAAGAAATAAGAATACCTACATGTGGAATGATTTTTTTTAATCGGTCCAGTAAATAGTTTCGAGTTTATTTATTTCAAACAAAAATACATTTTTTCTCTCTTTATAATATTAGTGTAAACATACATTGGAAATATAATAGAACATAATTAGAAATTTATTCTAAAATTAAAGAATGAAAATATTGTAATATAATATCCCTAGTTAGGTGGCATTCCACACCTGTAAGATTAACAACGGTGGGAGGGAACACTGGTTGAGGAGGAACTGGTACATCTGGATCTTCTGGTGGTTCTTCTTCATTTTTCATCCTCGCCAAGTTGTGTAAAACAGCACATGCTACAATTATATCTTGCGCAAGTGGTAATCTACATCTCAAACCAATGCTCAAAACTGGGAAACGCCTCTTACACACACCAAAACATCTCTCTATTACGTTTCTTGTTCGAATTTGTGACTCATTGTATAGACTTTGAGCTTGTGAATTCGGGTCTTGAAAAGGGGTCAGTAGGTAATTATTTTTCTCATAGCCGCTATCTCCAAGTATAAGTCCATTTCCAAATACGCCATTCTCAAAGTGAAATTTAGCTGATGAGTTAGCAAATATCATGCTGTCATGGGAGGAGCCTGGCCAACGTGCAACAATATCTTGAAACATTAATTCAGCTGAGCACATTGCTTGCACATTAAATGAAAAGAAGCCTTTTCTGTTTCTGAATTCTTCAGCTGTGTTTCCACCAGGTGATTGAATTCTTATATGTGTGCAATCAATAGCTGATACCACACGAGGGAACCTAGCTATTTTATAAAATTCTTCTTGAGTTTTTCTTCTATCTTCCTCACTTCTTGGTAACTTAATAAAGTTATTTCTCAAAGATGCGATGGCATCAGCACATTTTTTTATGATACGACATGTAGTGGAATTATGAATGCCTCCAAAATCACCAACAGTGATGTAAAAACTTCCAGTGGCTAAGAATCTTAATGTAATCAGCAGTTGTAACATGGGTGGAATACACTGGTTTCTGAAACATAAAATATTTTTTTAGTAAGTAGATACCTAATTATTGGCAGTTCCTCGAAATAGCATTTTATTGTCAAGTAAATACCTATAAATATGTGTGTTTATGCTTTTAATAACTCACCTTTGTGTCTTGCTATCAATTTTATCTTTTATCAACAACAGCAAATATTGCACTGTTTCTTTGGTAAGTCTGAATCGACGATGGAACTCTATTGAATCCCACACATTAAACTGTTCGACCCTTGGTCTCACAATTCTTTCTTTTCTTTCCCTTGGATTCACATATTCATTTATTATGGCTTCTTCCTCGATCGCCATGTCGTCAATACTTTCGAAAATATCCATTTTTAATTATTTAAACATGTAAAAGCACGAATACTAACCTCAAAATGATTAAGTCAACGTCACTTATCAATTGAATAAGCGGTTATCCGGCCGTCAAAGAGCCCAATAGATTTATTCCTCCGTTAAGGGAATTATTCGACTAATAAAGCCTATTTGACGTTTGAACAACCGAATTTTTTGCTATTGGTCGAATAAACCCTATCTGTCTGTTTATCTGAGGATTGAAAAATCGGCCCTTATTGTAGTTTTTTGTGTGAGGCAAATACGTATTTTTGTAGCTTCAGACAATGAAATGTTTTGCAAGAAGAAAAAGTTTTAAAAGTGTAAGTCAAATTACCTTTATTGTTAAGGTACTACTCAGAAAATGCATGCGCAATGTGTTCGCAACGCAGTATTGCTTTGTTGGCAAATAACAAGTCACATTCCTATCACTACTAAATGATAGTTGTGATAGAAACGTAGCTACATAAATAATATACACAATAATAATTTATATAAAAATACAGAAACACTACAGAACCTCTGAAATTATACCTTAACCGGTTATTCCGATTATCCATCCCAAAAAATACATCCTAACTAAGGTAGAAACGTGGCCTCAAAGAGATGTCAGAGGAACTGAAGGGGTCTGCTAGGACCGATGCCTGCCAGGGTCGAGAGATTGTTCGAAAGAGATACCGTGACCTTGGCACATGGGCAACTGAAGGAACACGGCTGGGTTTTAGTCAGTAAAAGTCTGACACGCCCTCCCGCTCCGCCTAAGAGCGCGAGAGGTCATTTAATGATTTCCCATACAAAAAAAACCGGCCAAGTGCGAGTCGGACTCGCGCACCGAGGGTTCCGTACAAACCTGCAGGTCATCATCATCATCATTCGTCATCATCGTTTATGAAATTAAATGTTTTTTTTTTTAATTTTTATATTTGAGTTGACTGAATGAAAGGTAAATTGTGGTTTACGATTTATGACGTATTAAAAAAAGCTACTTACTAGATCTCGTTCAAACCAATTTTCGGTGGAAGTTTACATGGTAATTTACATCATATTTTTTTTTAGTTTTTTCATTCCCTTATTTTAGAAGTTACGGGGGGGGGACACACATTTTACCACTTTGGAAGTGTCTCCCGCGCAAACTATTTGGTTTAGAAAAAAATGATATTAGAAACCTCAATGTCATTTTTGAAGACCTAATCCATAGATATCCCACACGTATGGGTTTGATGAAAATTTTTTTTTTGAGTTTCAGTTCTATGTATGTAACCCCAAATATTATTGTTTTTTTTCTATTTTTGTGTGAAAATCTTAATGCGGTTCACAGAATACATCTACTTACCAAGTTTCAACAGCATAGCTCTTATAGTTTCGGAAAAAAGTGGCTTTGACATACTCGGACAGACAGACAGACATGACGAATCTATAAGGGTTCCGTTTTTTGCCATTTGGCAACGGAACCCTAAAAAAGGTAGAAACGTGGAAACGCATGTCCGCAAAACCACTCTAGTCCTAGTTGGGTAAACAGATGTACAGGTAGCTTTAGGGTAGATAAACGGAATAACCCATTAAAAGAAAGCGCCAAACACTACAGACAGCAAATAAAAACATCACAATAAAGCCAGGCTTACATCAGTCTGAAGTCACTAAAACAAAAAAGAAAAAGTCCGTTGTGCATAAAAATATAAAATAATTATAGGCAGATATTACTATTAACATCATATTATGTTACATTTATAAATTATGTTTTTTTATTTTATTATTATTATTTAAATTAATGAACTATTAACGTAATAGTGCGGTAGCAGGAGCGAAACATACATGATAATACAAATATAGTTATGATTACAAATTGCATGGTTGGGCATTGTATATATAGAAATTAAAATTGACTGCGTAGTTGGGTTAGTTGGCGCTTGCGTGACCGCCGAGCATAGACTGCCGTGGTTCTCCACGATCCCCAGGCCCGAAAGAGTTAAAGGGATTCTGCATAAGAAATTTCTCGATAGCAATAATTCAGATACAGTACCTAGGCTAAAATAACGCGAAAGCTACTTAAAATTATGGATCGAAGCATCCCCTTGGATACAGGTGATCGAATAGGCATCCTATACAAAAGGCAAATGTCCGAACTGACACATCATCATTCATCGCCAGGCTCAACCGCTGAGGGTAGAAATTCAAATTTTAGACATTAGGTTCCTTTTGTGACAGAGACGCTCAGCCAGGATTTTTGGATATTTTACCCTTTACGGATAGAAACGGGGGGATTTATTTGTATAAGAAATCTTGCTGTACAGCTAGTTTGAAATAAACAAAACTATCAAACATTGACGAGTATGTTTTGTTAAAGCTATTTTATAGCGAGATTTCAGGTAAGTTTTATAAAGGGATTTATAATTAGATTAGCCGAGTTAGATCAGCAATTTATAATCATAGATCGTATCCATCCAACAGGCTAGATCATGGTCAAGAAAAAACTTCGTCACTTATAATTTTACAGATATAAAACTGAATGCATTACAAGCAACTAAGAATATAATAAGCTTCAGACATTGAATAAAATTGCTATAGGCAGGCACTAGTGATGTGCCGGATATCCGTATCCGCGGATATCCGAGGGAGAAGAAAGATCCGTATTCGTATCCGTTACTTTTGTGGCGGATCTATTACGGATCTTTTATCTCATACATTTTCATGACACAGATTAAATTCTATATATAGTTGATTAGGTACCAATGAAAAGCTATTAAATTCCTTTCAGATTTTTTCAGAATTTCATCCATGTATTGAAAATTAATACGGTAAAAGATCCGCCAAAAAAGTACCGGATACGGATCTTTCTTTTCCCTCGGATATCCGCGGATACGGATCACCTGCACATCACGAATAGACACATAATATGGACTTTGCCACTTTCTTCTCATACCACTTGTATGTTGTGAATAAATGATGACAATTTCCACATGGACAAAAATAAAAAACTTAAAATTCTAGTGCATACTATTACAACTAACTAAGAACATTGAATCCTAATACATAAAATAAAATTACTATGTAGATAGGCACGATAACACCGCACATGCATTTAGCGGGCTAGCATCAGCATTTTTATCTACTGTAAATGTACTTTTTATTGAGTACATTTTTGACCATACTAATATAGACACATATAAGGATTTTGCCACTTTCTTCACATACCACTTTTAAATTATGAAGAAATAATGACTATCTCCAATGGATGTAGAAGAAATAAAATTAAAATTTGAAATTCTAGTGCATGCAACTACAAACTAAGAACATTTAATCCTAATACATAAAATAAAATTGCTATAGGTAGGCACGATAACACAGCACATACATTTAGCGGGCTAGCATCAGCATTTTAATCTAATTTAAATGTATTTTTTACTACATTTTATTGAGTACACTTTAGACTGTACTAATATAGACACAAATATGAACTTTTCCACTTTCTTCACATACCCCCTGTATGTTATGAAGAAATAATGACAATTTCCAACGGATGGAGAATAATAAAATTAAAACTTAAAATTGTAGCGCATGATATTACAGCCAACTAAGAACATATTAATCCTAAAACATAATTAAATTAAAATTGCTATAGGTAGGCAGAATAACACAGCACATGCAATTTAGGGGCTAGCATCAGCATTTTTATCGACTGTAATTGTATTTTTTACTACATTTTTGACTAAACTACTATAGACACAGAAAAGATAACAACGAAGAAGAATATCCAACGAATGGAGAAAATATTGAACTGTTTAATAATCAACATTATTCATGCTTGAGCCTTCGATAGATACATTTCATTGTCTTCCACTATAAATGTAATTTAGATAACCCTTATAAGGATTACACTTAATAGGTATTTTGTATAGGTTGTTGTAGCCACAAAAGTATGTGGAGTGGCACAGAGGAAAATTGGTAGTAGAATGAATTATTGTTGGGTAGTTGGTGAAGTTAAAGAGGTTGTGTGGAAGAAAGAGGCCTGGCTTAATTTGTTAGCCTATAAGGCCCAAAATAGGATGAATAGATGGCATCATATGTGCATTCAATGCCTTATTCATCAGTCATTCATTAAGTATTTCTTCTTAACTCTCTAACCTGCTGTCGACGATATGGAAAGAATTAAAAAGAAATAGATACTCCAAAATGAAAGTGAAAGTAAAAGAGATGATACAATTGAAAAGGATGAAAGGGAATAAAAGTATAACAGGAAGTTCTCTGATAAGTTCAGGGCCAATGTTAAGCTGTTTTGGAAACAGGTAAGACTGGCTCTCGGAGTGACAGGAACATCGAGTATGAATGTTATAAGAGCAGAAGATGGATGTTTACTAAGTGAAGAATGTAACGTCTTGAAACGCTGGAAGGGATACTTTGAAAGTTTATTCAGTTGTCAAGACAGCGTGCAAGGAGTGGGTAACTGGGCAGGTACCAGTTTTGAAGACCGGAACCCAGAGGTAGATGAAGAAAATGAAATAGAAATAGATGAGATTATTTGAACGCTGAAAGGGATGAAATTCGGGATAGCTGCAGGGTACGAGAGAGTGTCTGCGGAAATGCTGAAGAGTGGTGACATGGTGGTAGCAAGCCTGTTGTGCAGGATCTTTAAAATGGCTTGGAGATATGGCTGTGTACCGAATGATTGGTGTAAGGCTGTAAATGAACCACTATATAAGGGAGGAAAAGGTGTAAAAACTACCGCGGCATTAGTCTTTTGAGTGTTGTCGGCAAACTGTATGCGAAGGTTTAAGGTCTTTACGTATGAAATTGCCGTTCTTCAGTACTGGCCATTTCAAATCAAAATAATTTTTGTTTGTCTAAGAATTCTAATTTCAAATTAATTTTATTTTAAAAACATGGAATTCTTTTTCCAAAAGTAGTCATTTGTTTATTAATTAGTGTTACATTTTCATCGCATTTCAATCTTTTTCGTCATCATGGATACGTTAAAAATTCGAGTAATTATGGAATATGAGTACCGTCGTGGCAGCAACGCGGCACAAGCAGCACGCAACATCAACGACGTTTACGGAGCTAACACTACAAACCAACGCACCACCTGTTATTGGTTTGCTCGCTTCCGTTCTGGAAATTTCGACCTGAAAAATGAACCTCGCGGTCGTCCGAAGACTTTGGTCGACAATGACGAATTAAAGGCGATTGTGGAAGCTGATGATACACAATCTACGGCTGAATTAGCAGCAGCTTTCGACGTTAGCGTCAAAACAATATTGGTCCATTTGCGTCAAATTGGCAAGATAAAAAAGCTTGACAAATGGGTGCCCCACGAACTCAATGATCGCCAGCGCGAAGTACGCGTCGAGACGTGCCTTGCACTGCTCAACAGACACACAAATGAAGGTATTTTGAACCGCATTGTTACCTGCGATGAAAAATGGATTCTGTTTGATAACCGCAAGCGCTCAGTAAGTTGGTTGGATCCTGGTTCAGCACCTAAACAATGCCCTAAACGAAAACTTACCCCTAGAAAAGTGATGGTCACTGTTTGGTGGTCTAGCGCCGGTGTGATTCATCACAGCTTCTTACCAAACGGAGTGAGCATTACTGCAGATGTGTACTGTGAAGAACTGAACTCAATGATGGAGAAGCTGGCACATCTCCAACCAGCATTGGTCAATCGCTCGTCTCCGCTGCTCCTGCACAACAACGCGCGACTTCATACTGCACAGCAGACGGTCTCTAAGTTGCAAGAACTGGGGTTGGAAGCTCTCCGTCATCCGCCCTACTCACCAGACCTTGCGCCTACAGACTACTACTTTTTCCAGAATTTGGATAACTTCTTGGCAGGAAAAAAATTCAATACCCGAGAGGCAGTACAAAATGCCTTTGAAGAATTTGTTGCCTCCCGTTCAGCTGATTTTTTTAAGAAGGGCATCAATAAACTGCCACTGCGTTGGCAAAGATGCATTGATTGCATGGGTGATTATTTCGATTAATATAAATAAAAAATACATGAAAAAAATTCGTTTAATTTTTTTCATACAAAACGGCATTTTCATAGATAAAGACCTATTATATAAAGTGATAGGAGCAACAGGTTAGAAAATATAGGATGTGCAGGCAAGATTTAGAGTGGGGATGGGCTGTATGATCAGATATTCTTCCTAGAATAGCTGAAAAACATCTGGCAAAGCACAAGAAAGTCTACTGTGCTATCGTTGAGTTGGAGAAGGCCTGTGACAGTGTGTGCAGAGAAGAACTGAGGTAAACACTATCCATGTATGGCGTGAACTGGCGCTTGGTACGGGCACTGAAATCATTATATAAGGATTCCAGTGCTTGTGTTAGGATAAATGGGGTATGCACAAACTGGTCCTGCATATCGAGGGGTGTTAGACAGGTTGTGTAGCGTCACCATGGCTGTTCAACTTGTACATGGATATTTGTCTGACTTATTTGAAAGAGGCTGAGTGTGGAATGACAATGAGTGAGTTGCCTATCAAATGCCTTCTCTACGCAGATGATCAAGTTCTTCATGCATCATCATCAGAACAGTTGCAAGACATGATGATTGTAATGGATGAAGCATTTAAGATGAAGGGGTCATCCGCTTCAGTTTTCAGGAAATCAGTTGTATATTCATATATAAATGTGAATAAGGAGAAGGTTATGGTGTTTAAAAGAGAAGAGAATGTATCGGTGAGTGATGTTAAAATAAATTATATGAATGTGGAGTAAGTGAGTTCCATATGATCAGACAATGGTGTGGTTTAAAAGATGTAGTGACAAAAATTTAAAAGTGTATGCTTAGACGATTTGGTCACGTTGAGAGGTTGACTGAAGGCTGGCTTATAAAAGGTATTTACAAGTCAGATGTGAGTGAAAATGCCGGGAGGCCCTAGGAGGGCATATAATGACCTTATTGGTGATATTCTTCAGAATGGCCAGGTTGTAGTACTCAAAATGGTGTGTGTCTATAACTAGATGTATGAACCTGAATTAGGCAAAAGGAGTAAATATGTAAAGATCATAGTAGGTGCAGTTTCATAGTTTCTGCCTACCCGCATAGGAAAGAGGCGTGAGTTTATGTATGTATGTATAGGTAGGTGACACTCACACAATCAAATAGTTTGGAATAAAAACCTTATATCCTTTTGTGACCCACCATCTCCCAAGAGTAACAAATAATAGATAATTACTTTTAGATCATTAGTGAATATTTGATACGATATTATTACCTATTTAAAGAATAAGTTGATCCTGTGAATGATGTATTATAAGTAGTTACATTGTCTTCAGTCAGGTTTCATGTATTATTTTATTGATTAGTTGGTTATTATATCTTATATCTTTAAACGAGCAAGTCTTATATTCATATATATATATATATATATATAATATATATACAGGATAAGTTTTTATCCAGTGCGCAAATTGTAACCATGAATTCAGCATATCATTCTAGACCCCATGACGCAGAAATTTTTCGTCGGTTTTACAAAAAAAAATCAGCTGTTTCATAGAAAAATGCAATACCTACAGGGTCAAAATGTATGGAACAGCTGTTTTTTTTTTTTTTTGTATAACCGACGAAAATTTTCTACACTGGTCTAGTGATAACCACAAACTGGGGGCATTTAGCAGACAGAAATATGCAACCTGCGTGATTATTTTCTTTCGTTTGCCGTACCATACAATGGCCGAAGATTATTGATTTTGTTAAAAGCACAAATTGGCGTGCGTGGTACGAAGTTAATGTACTTTTTATGACGTTTGAGGGCTTTTAATTGAGTTTTTCGATACAACGACCTACAAATAGTGTACAACAGTACCTCGGAACCTTTACAAAAGCTGTATACCAAAAAATAATAAGTCTTAAACTTACCTTTGCTGCGGTTGTCTCGACTCCATCTCTCTTCATCTGACATTTTTTTTAATAAATGTTCACGAAAACGTTTGTGAATTAATAATATCGTCAAAGTTTTAACCACAATCACTGTTATCAGTTTTTACACAGTTTATCACCACAGAGTAACATTTAGATTACTTCACACTGAAAAATTGAAAACATACACCACATACAAACAGACGCCTAGTTTCTGTATTGATTTCCATCATGACAGAAAAAAACGTATTTACATAAGTCAGTTTTATTTATTTTTGTTACAACTGGCGACATCTACCGGTATTAGAGAATAAATTATATTGTATCATGTCGCCCACAGAGGCCATAGAGGGCATCAGTCGGCAGTCACCTACTAATATGCCACTTACAGACTCCGTCGTAGGTATGCAATATAAGTTCCTTGGTCGTATGTACTCATTTTCTAATTGATGACTCGACTATAGTTGTAAATAAATCGTTTTAACCAAAATCCACGGTTAACACGTTGAGTGCTGATCACGCGATATCGCGTGCTTGCTACTAACTATTTTGTATGCGCTCTAAATCTATGACCATATGGGATTAACCGTGGAGTAGTAGTCGCGTGGACTACATATGTAGCCCACTCATACAAAGAGTTTTTTATTTTTGTTTGATTTTTTGGAACACAGAGGTTGTGATTAGTTTATGTTGATCATATTTAGTAAAGAAAACTGTACTGATAATATTTTCATATATTTATTAAAACGTTAATGCTTATAAGTTTATTTATTTCAATTTGAAATTGGACACTCCCGTTACTTTTAGGTGCGCGACTACTGTAGGGTTAACCATCAATCTGCGTTCGGCACTCAACGTGTTAAAAAACACTTTTTAAATTCCTTAAAAACCACGACCAAGTCGGTTGTACATAATCAAATCTAAGAATAAAAACTGCCACTTACTCTCTTCTGATGTCACTGTTGCCACCAAGTATTTGACGGGTACCTTTTGTTGTTCTTGACTACAAAAAATGAGGATCTATAAATATTATTATTTGCCAGCTAACTCCAAACTAGACAGTTAGTCTGTATCTTGTATAATATGTAGTATTTGCCAAAAGACGAAAATTGTGAAAGAAAGCTTCAGTCTTTAACGCCAAAATCAATTCACCATTTTATTCTTTTTTTTTTTCAAATATATAATCTACACTGCTTTTTAGGATTATAAAGAATGAAAACCATAATGATTTTTATTAAATATGAATATTAAGGGTTCCGTTGCCAACTGGCAAAAAACGGAACCCTTATAGATTCGTCATGTCTGTCTGTCTGGCTATCTGTCTGTCCGTGTATGTCACAGCCACTTTTTTCCGAAACTATAAGAGCTATGCTGTTGAAACTCGGCAAGTAGATGTATTCTGTGAACCGCATTAAGATTTTCACACAAAAATAGAAAAAAAAACAATACATTTTGGGGTTCCCCATACATAGAACTGAAACTCAAAAACAAATTTTTCATCAAACCCATACGTGTGGGGTATCTATGGATAGGTCTTCAAAAGTGATCTTGAGGTTTCTAATATCATTTTTTTCTAAACTGAATAGTTTGCGCGAGAGACACTTCCAAAGTGGAAAAATGAAGCCTTTCAGAATCTATCATCTTTCAAAAATACCTTTTTGATTGGAGGTATTAATATCAATATTCATCCAGAAAGTGCTGACGCATCCGCTGAGGAATACCTTAACCTGTGCGCTTTCCATGGTTTGCTTCCCACTCACACGCTTCCTACCCATCAAAGTGGCTCCTGCTTGAACCATATAATACTCAAGTCGAATTTTCCTGCTCTTGCCCTTGTAATTAATTCAACAATAACCGATCACAGTGCTTCCCTATTCATTTTAAATTGTGAATTGCCTAAAGTAGTCACTCGCACGATTACTAGATTAAACGTAAATAAACTTGAAGAAGACTTACACAATATCGACTTTGACCCAGTCTACGATTCCGCTGATCCGCAGTTTTGTACATCCTAATAAAAAATGTGCAACATGCAATTCAGAAAAACACTGTCAAAACTCGGCTAAATAGCAAAAACTACAATATAAAACCATGGGTCACGGCAGGACTCATACGTTGTATGAAACATAGAGATAAATTGCATATGAAAGCTAAATCTAACCCAGATAATTTAATTCTACAACAGTCGTATAAACGATATCGTAACTTTTGTAATGATCTCTTAAAAAAATTAAAATGCACATACGATAAACTTGCATTTGAAAAGGCTGGTACGAGTAGCAAAAAAATCTGGAATTTTATTAAAAGTGTAACATACAATTCAAAACAAAATCAGTCATCTTCAGGTTTATTACAAGCACACTCATCACAGTTAACATCTACCAACATTGCAAATAATTTCTTTGTAAAAAGTCAAAGTCCTGGATTCGACGAAGGGTGTACAACAAGTTGTTGGCAGTGAAAGCCGAGGTTATGAAATCTGTGATAACAGTTATGTTTTGCACTTGCTGAGAGATTTTTATAAGAATCTTGAAGATAATTAAGTTTTTGATTTATTATTTTGTGATGTTTGTTTATAGTATGTTACGCGGCGGCCTTATACCTGTATCGCTGACGGTCGCGCACCGGCCTTATACCTCTATTGCTCGCTGACGATCGCACCCGGGCCTTATACATATATCGCCGACGGTGCATCAACGGTGGAAATGCACCATCATGACACACATAGAACAAACTGACGGAAACGCTGACTGTGCGGCACGTGTAAGCGAGGCGCGGTGGCCTACGTAACCATGAAGCTCGTTTATTCAAATTCCTACCTCGAATCTGGACACTAGATTTTATTCTAATTTTAAGTAAAGTTTGTAGTACTTATTTTTAATTAAATTATTTTAAGAAACTTCGGTTTTTCTTTGAGTCCTCCGACAGCGTTCGACATAATTGGCGCAGTCGGTAGGATACTCGCGGGCCGGTTCGCGATATAAATTCCCGAATATCGAAATTAGGCGGGCCGCCCGGGTGGTATTAAGCACCTGTAACGAGTATCCCGAATCGTCGAAGAGCTGCGGAGATCCAGACATTGATACTGCTCAGGAGAAGCCGAGATGTACAAGTAAGTGCACGAGAATCTTTCTAGTGTCGCTTTCCCTTACCCTTAACCCTTGATACCTACTTTACTTCAAGATTTTTTACTCTAGGAATTTAGGGACCCGCGAGACTGTTTCTTATAGGCAGTTGAGACGGGAAGACTTAGTGGATAGTAATAGGAACATAGATATAGATAATATAATGGCACACGACCCCGAAGGCATTTTGAAGGCCATCCGCCTGGTCCCGGAATTTGATGGGAATCCCGATATCTTGACGAGATTTATTAGAATTTGCGATAAGTTAGTGAATGCTTATGATCGTGAGGGTCCTGAGCATGAATTAAATAACTTATCCTTAATTAGTGGCATATTAAATAAAGTAACAGGCAATGCTGCTCGAACTGTTAACTCTAACGGTATCCCCGAGAATTGGAATGGCATCAGAACCGTATTAATAAATAATTTCGCTGATCGTAGGGATGAAACCACCCTCTATAATGACCTCTCCTTGCAGACACAGGGTAACGATACGCCGCGTAACAAGTACTCTCCATCCTTTTCATGAGATTAAATTCTGCTTCTACGACGGACGTTTGGTTTTTCCAGAGGTTGTATAAATGGTTTTCGTTATGCTTCAAAAGGTCAATATCCTTCTCATATTTTTCTGCAAATCGTTGGTCCAACACTCCGAATAAACTATTTGCAACGTAGCCTACCCCGTCTATCAAGCCGCGTCGCCGACGTTTCTTATTAGTCATAAACGAGTCATTTATCATGACAATATTATCGTAATGTTTAATTTCTTCGAACTCGTGCTCAAGTTGTAACATGACGCCGTCGCAAGGTGTTTACTGTGTTCTAATCGTAGAGCATAAGCTTTCAAGATACTTGATATACTTTAATAATGCCGCTGTTCCTTCTTGATAAGGATTTGTGTCATAATAGACTATTAAATGCTAGTCATCTCTAATTAAATGCATATTAGATATTTTGTCGAAGTAGACACTATTGTTTGCCAACAGGGTGAAGTTGTAGGATGCTTGAGCGATGCTTGTTAGTGACAGTAAAAATAATGTCAAAGATAAAACTACAGCTGAGAATGAGATAGGAAGCCTTTTTCTCGCCGCTGGCACTTTATTATCATTTTTTAGGGTATTTGGATCTTGATCATTTTTATTTGTTGGCAGTAAGGACAGTTTTACAACTGGGCGTTTTAAGAGCCAATTTTTTGTTTTAAGTGTGACGACCCTTACGTGTCCGTCACTTCCAGGATGCAGCGCCACTACGCGACCTAGACTCCATTTTCCTGGTGGAAGGTTGTCGTCCTTTATAATAACGATGTCGTTAAGATTGAGATCTTTTTGATGCTTTCGCCATTTGGACCTCGTAGAAAGCTGGGAGAGGTAGTCAGTCTTCCACTTATTCCATATGTCTTGATAGATTTTTTGCGTCAAGTGCCACCGTGTTCTGAGATCATACTCTGTTTCGAAAATCGTTAGGTTGGGGCCACTTGCTAAAAAGTGAGCCGGGGTCAAAAAGTCCAGATCCTCAGGATCTTCTGTCAGAGGGCACAGTGGTCTGGAGTTAAAACAAGCTTCGAGTTGGGATAGTAGGGTATTATATTCCTCGTAGGTTAATTTTTGTTCTCCCACGACACGCTTGAGATGATGTTTTAGGCTCTTTACTGCAGCTTCCCAGAGTCCGCCAGCAGATGGCCATGATGGGGCGTTAAAATGCCACTCAATATTCATTTCAGAGATTGTCGAGGTTACTTCTTGGTCAGATAAGATGTAGGAGATTTCGGCAAACTCTTGTTTTAAAATTTTGTTTGCTCCTGTGAAGTTAGTTCCCTGATCACTATAGATGTGCCCAGGAACCCCTCTTCTAGCCGACATTCGTCGAAGCGCGGCAATAAATGCTGACGCTGTGAGATCTGAGACGATTTCTAAATGTATGGCTTTAGTTACCATACAAACAAAAACTGCGACATATCCTTTACAGGTTTTAATGCCACGACCTTTGTTTGCCTTAATAAGGATGTGTCCGGTATAATCTATGCCAGTGTGGTAAAAAGGTCGGTTAAGAATCAATCGTGCTGGAGGTAGGTCACCCATGATTTGATGTTGTGATATGGGATTATTTCTTTTACATTTGACACACATTCTTAATCGTTTCTTTGTGACCCTGTTTCCTCCAAGAATTCAGTATTTGTGTCTTATAAATCCAATAGTCATTTTAACTCCACCGTGAAATACAAGTTCGTGGGATTCATCTATGATAAGATCTGCCAACTTCGATTGATTTGGGATTATGATGGGATGCTTCATTTCCGGGTCAAGGTTCGAATGTTTAAGTCTGCCACCAACACGGAGCATTTGATTAGTGTCTAGTATAGGATTGAGGTTAAGAATCTGACTTTTCTTATTTAAGGGTTCATTATTTTTCAGCCGTGTTATTTATTCGTCGAAATATCAGAAAGGGTGTGAAGATGGCGACTAGTAGCGAAGTGTGGAAGAAAAAGACAAGTTGCGTCGACCCCAAATAAATTGGGATAAGGGCAGAAGAACGATCATAATGATGATGATATGCTTCACCCAAAGACTAAAGGTCGAGTTTAATCAAGACAAAGACCTGGATGCCAAAGATTTTATAAATGGAATGTCGAAATGGTTTGTTGAATGTGGAAGTACATACAACAACAACATTCGCTGCATAAGGCCAGGAAAGGTTGTTGGTGAAAATGTGTCATCATTTATGATGGGGTCCACTTGGACCGATGCCTGCCAGGGTCGCGAATTTGTCGAAAGAGTTACCGTGGCCCTGGCATAGGTAGCTGAAGGAACACGGGTGGGTTTTAGTCAGTAAAAGTCTGACATGCTTTTCTCCTCCACCCAAAGCGGGAGACGTCATTTGATGATTCCCACCCAAAAAAAAAAGCCTGGTGGAAAGAGCTGTTTTTTGACAAAGTGAACTAAACTAGCAGTGAGTATTCTTTCAACACCGTATATTTCTGTTGCAACAGAAAGGCTTTTTAGACCACACATAAATATTCGCAGACAAAAAAAATGTGACGACAGTAAAAGCGGCAAAACTTGCATTTATTAAATATAATTGGTTTATTTTGAATGATTGAAGTGATTATTTTCTGAAGAACTTTGTTTATGATTGAGTGAAATTATTGGAAATATAGGCTTTTTAACTGTTAAAGTACGGTACACAACCTTCTTTTTTAAAATTTTAATTAATTTCAATCTTTTTCTTTGTAAAATGACAAAAGTTTCGTTAATGAAACTTGAAATAGTATTTATCCGCTGTTTTGGATAAATACTCAGTAAAAACGGATATTTATCGAGTATTTATCCATTTTGAGTATTTATCCGGATAAAATCCCAACACTTTAGCTTTGCAATCCAATAGGTATCTACAACGCTCGAGTAAATCCACATTTAGCATCGTGGGCTCCCCTACTATAAAAAAACTTTTAAACCTTGTGATTTTATATGGATTTAAACCAAAAATACAGTTTATAACCAAATGGTTTACTACGTATCATATCCAATTTGCATCCTTAGATTTGACTCTCATATACCTAGCCTTTGCTCATCTATTTTTAGAGTTGGCTTCCAGTCTGACCGGATTCAGGAGATTTTTTACGAGGAGTGACTGCCTATCTTACCTTCACAACCCAGTAACTCGGTAGCACTCAGTAGCACTCTAAACCCCTTTTTAAAATTGGTTGTCAGACCCGTAATGACGTTCTATGACTCGACTATCACTCATCATTTTTAAATCATTTAACATTCACTAGGCAACACTAAGCTGTCAAGTAAAAATTATGACACCTTGTTGACAATTATTGACATTGACACCAGCCTTTTTATAACATATTCTGCAGCCTAACATTCAGCGGAAGTCTTGGCTTTTTAAGTACCCAAAATTGGCCAAAAGAACTGTTTCTTCGCTTTGCAGATTGCGACTCGGACATTGTTGTAGCCCAGTGTTTCTGAATAAGATCCATATGCGGATGAATGCGGTCTTGCGGACGGTACTTTGACCATATATTTTTCTCCTGCTCCTTGAATACCAAATCCCGACCTCTATGAAGAAATTTCCAAGTGTAACATTCCTCTCCCAACTAACTTTCATTCCCTTTTATGCCGCCTCTCCCCCAAAATTATTAAAATTTTAACACCTTTTTTAAACGACAATAATCTAAAATTTTAAATGTGACTATCAGAATCTGTAAACCTACCACAAAGTACAAAGTTGACAGCTCGCCGCTGCGCTACCGTCTAAATGTGAGACTGGCAGAATAGTCTACATTGGCTCAATTGCACAAGCGAAAAAAGAAAAACGTACTGTGTGGGTATTGTTTACTAGATCCGCTTGTCGAATGGGGTATTTAAGTTCTAAATTGTGTACTGTACTAGCTTGACTATTTGTTATAAGCAAAGAATATGTTACTCTCTACCAAGAGGTGACAATAGCAAGAAGTAAGTCAGTGTCTCTTTCATAAATAATTAGGAAACAAAGTTCTAATTGTATTTGTGACAAATAAAACTTGTAAATAATAACTTGTTTCTTCGTTCACAAGCATTTACTTTTAATTAGACAGGCTTTCTCACAACTGACTAAAGATAAATAAATTTACTTATAAAATCGCCAGTCCTAACAATAGTTATTAATCAATTGTAGAAAAGAATTCAAATCATAGGATAATAGAAAACAGTTAAAACGATGTGTTTTATTTTTTGCTATTGCACAAAAATCTGTCACTGGTCTAGGTAGTTTATTTAACCACGGCATCTGCAAAATTACCAGTATTAGCTTACCGGCGTTCCTGTCCTCTGTCACAGCACTGAAAAGCTGACCGGGAAAATTTTAGCACCCTGCCTGGTTGGCTCCGAAGTGCCGAGCTAGACTGATGCTATGAACGCCTGGACAGTGACTTGCCCGGATACAGATCAGCCCTTGAACCCGCTTTCCCAGAGACAGTAGGATGAGTCGCTCTGCAGGTTGGTACGGAATAATCTAATCAATATGTCCACTAATACTGCTGAGCGTGCCCGCTTGTTGGCTGTGGGAGAATGGGAGTCAGGCCCTTGGCTTCAGGCACAGACTCCTTCAGACTCCATGGCCTATCTTGCAGTAAGAGCACAGGCATTTTGGCTCGGCACGCCAATATTAATGACATCATCTGTCATGCTCTTGCCACCCCCAGGGTGCCAGCTGTTTTAGAACCCAACGGCTTGGCACGCGATAATGGGAAGAGACCAGACGGAATGACCATAATGCCCTGGAAGGTGGGCAGGACTCTGGTGTGGGACGTAAAATGTTTCGACACCATCCCACCTTCCCTGTACGATGGGATGTGCTGGGGTGGCTGCTGCAGGTGCAGAAACCCTCAAACGGCAAAAATATTCCAATCTCATTGGAAGTTATATATTTGAGCCGTTTGGGGTTGAAACATTAGGGCCATGGGGTTTGAGTGCCCACAAGGATTTTAGAGACATAGCCAAGCGGTTGGTCAACTCTTCACGTGACCAGAGGGCTGGCCTATTTTTTGGCCAAAGAACCAGCATTGCCATACAATGTGGCGATGCTGCCAGCCTTTTGGGAACTTATCCGAATGATAGCAATGCAGATGAGTTTTATGAAGCCCTCTGATTCTTTTCTCTCTGATTTTATATACTTGTACATAATCTATTAATTTTAGTATTAAATTGTTTATTGTATTAAAGATTTATCAATCCTTTAACCACGTTAGTTATCATTTTTTTCTTTTTATCCTGAAAATTGTGAGTGTTGTAAGCTTTTCAAACACTTTGTCATGAAATAATATTTTGTGGTTTAAGAAGTTTGAAATTCAAGTACACCCTTTTGCATTATAATATTATTTCTTCGAGTTTTACAGCTTATTTTTACACAATTTTCAGACTACACGGGTTCTATGAAGATCTTAAGTATGGAAGGTTGCTTGATGGGCCTGCAGATCTCGCAGGTGGTATTACCGAGGCGATGCAGATGGCCGAATTGACTGATGCCGAATCGCTGAGGAACTAGCTGCAGAATACAAGCCTTGTTACCGCATCTATGTTGCTGCTGTAAGTTCAATACATGAAGTTAGACTACTGAAGCACATAGCTGATCTCATCCAATGTAACCCCATCAAAGGTACTTCCCTGTCAAGCATAGTGAGTGCATTTCATCATCATTATCATTTCAGTCAAAAGACGTCCACTGCTGGACATAGGCCTCCCCCACTTTGAGGGGGTTCGCCATAATCGCCACACTTTGTTGGCCACTTCTTCCCAGCTAAAGCACTAGGAAGTGCGCGACGGGTGGGCGTTTTGGGGGGAATGTCTTTTGTAATTTTGACGTTCGAAAAGTGCTGATCCTCAGCCTAATTTGAATAAATGACTTTTGATTTTGATTTTGACTTGGCAGGCGAGTTGGCGATCGCAGTATGGTGGTAAAATGCATAGAGAACAGCGCTGCCCATTCTCTAGTAAGTCCCTTATTGGTGATATTCTTCAGAAGGGTAGTACTGGTAACCTGATATATTAACATAAACCAAATAAAACGAGTATCTAATGAATCGCAGGAAGTGGCGTTCTATATTTTCTGCCTAGCCCCATGTGAAAAACGCGTGAGTTCATGTTCAGTATGACAATAATTGTTCCATTTTCCTCACGTAATAAATGTTTGCTTGTCAACATTACAGGTAGGAAGCACAAAAGTCCAGTACCTACAAGTCGTACGTCTACGTCGACCTCTTGTCATTGGAGAAGTTCCTGTACCGCACAGCGTTCTGAATCCAGAATCGTGAGTTTCTTTACAATATTTTGTATCTCGAAATTATTTTAATAGCATAAAGATCTGAAGTATCCTAAGGCTCAGCGCAGACAGAACGGAGCGCAGCGGAGAGGATTTAATTTACGCACTTGAAAATAAAGTTTAAAATTATTAGAATAAAGTGTATAACTGCTTGAACCTGACAAAAAATGCTCGCGCGTCCTCGAAGATACGCGGGAATGCCCGCGCGGCGTCGAGTCGTCGCCCGCGTCGCACGCGTACTTTCAGTGTTGTCACTCTTGTGTAACTCACTTAAGCGTTCCTCAACAGAAATGGTTGGCCGATAATTAGTGGTCTTCTTTTGAATATATGGACGTAACATATCCACAAGCATTCGAAATTTTTCATAATCAATTTTATAGTAATCGTAAAACAAAACTCCTTTCGATGGTGAAGTCGTACACAGTGTATTGCATTCACCAAAACTAAACCTTTCTTGCCAACATTCCTCGACCCATATCTTGTCTGACTTTCTGACGCCTTATTTTATTAACATGTTCTTCCATTTCTTCTTCTTCCGCCAAAAGCACAATTATAATCATATCCCAGTCCACCATCGTTGACGAACTTTCGCGACAAACTAGCATGTTTACTGTACAGTGGTAACCCAGAACGGTTTACTCGTGCAGGCTCGCGAGGTCGCGCGCATGCTCGAGCATACGCGATCCGTAAAGAAAATGCCCGAGACCGCGCGGGGATTATTCCTCTCTGTCTGCGCTGACCCTAACAGGCACACTACAATAAATCCAAATATTGAAGAACAAGTCCTTTCGTCAAAAGACCATTTCAGTCACCGACCTATCGTCTTCATGTAAAGACGATGTAGGTCGTAGTCACTTTTAAAATCCAGACATAATATCAGCCAAACTATGTAATTTGGCTACTGAGAATAGTCTGATAGGAAACGACGAACTCAAGTAAATTAAAAATATAATAATATATTTAACGTGCGATAGTGTTTGTACAAACCTACTTACAGAAATAAGAAAACACTTATCAATTACAGGTAGGAAGCATAAAGTTCAGTACATGTCGTACGTCTGCGTCGTCCACTTGTTGTCGGAAAAATTCCTGTACCGCACAGCGTTTTGAATCCAGAAGCGTGAGTTTCTTTACAATATAATCTCTGTTTTCTTTTTAATAGACGCTGAAAATATCTGTATTGTCCGTAAAGACACGCTTCAGACAGCAAATCCGTAGATTTGTGGAATTCTTCTAACTTACCCTAAACCGTAACCCTGTAGGTTCCAAAATCTACATCATACAAAACGGAATATTGATTGCTTGATTGCTATTGTTCGCAATTAACCATTGCGAACTTATAACCAACAAAAACTAAATATTTTATTTCAATGGACACTTATGAAACTTCAGAACCTAGGTGTACGGTTCCAATTTGTTGGTTACTATGGAGAAGAGCCAGCAAACCTACCCAAAATGGGCTACCCGAATGTCCTTTCTTTGGTATTGTTCGTCAAAGCGTTGAGCTTCTTAAGTTCCGAGATGAGCTGCACGATAGTTGACAAAACTATACTCTGAAAACCGAAAACTATACTCAAGCATAAGCAAAAAAAAATGTATAATGTAAACATGGCTGCAAAAATAAATGCCTCCTTGCATAAAAGCCGTAAGGCGATTAACACACGGCACCGCGCACCGCCGCGGTAGGCGGTGAAGCGGATCTCATGTCGCATTGCCCTCAATTAAATCCGTTGATGCCTAACACACGTACACCGTTCGACCGCGCGGTCGATTCGCTTTACAGCGACCGCCCTCCGCGGCGGTGCGCGGTGCAGTGTGATAATCGCCTAACAGCTTACATATGCAATGCTGAATTATGTTCAGGGTTCCGTACCCAAAGGGTAAAACGGGACCCTATTACTAAGACTCCGCTGTCCGTCGGTCTATCCGTGTGTCACGAGGCTGTATCTCATGTACCATCATAGTTAGACAGTTGAAATGTTCACAGATAATGTACTTCTGTTGCTGCTATAACGACAAATACTGAAAAATAGTATAAAATAAATATTTAAGTGGGCTCCCATACAACGAACGTGATTTTTCCCCTCGTTTTTGCTCGATATTGGTAGCGGAAACAGGTTTGAAATATTCACAGAATATTTAGTTACATATTCACTTTAATATATATAATTCTACTGTACGTGTGTATGTCACTGAACTCCTCCTAAACGGCTGGACCGATTAGAATGTTTTTTTTTTTTTTTGTATGTGTTTGGTTGGCACCCTGGATGGTTTAGATTCACAAATCAGCCCGACAGATGGCGCTGCTATCGAGTTCTAGGAAACAGGACAAGGTCTGTACGGTCAGCTAGTTCACTTTAAAAATCCATTCAATCTGTGTGGTTCTTTCCTCAAAAGACCATTCAGTCACCAATCTATATGGTCTTCACATGATGTTAGAAGATTATGTCTGGACTTTAAAAGAATGTGACCTCTAGAGTTTCTTTCTGCCTTTATTCTCAGAGTAGTCTGATAAGAAACGTCAACCTCGTCTAGTTTAAAAAAAATATCATTGACGTGTGTTTATTTTTATCATAAGGAACTGCGTGGGTAATCTTAAAAATAATTGCCTTTTACAATGGTTTCAATATACAGTGTTTATAGGTATGGGAGGACAGTGTAGGCCTCTCAACAAGTACTCTAACTACAGTCGACTTTATGTTTATTTAACCGTTCAACATCACTTGCATAACTGCATAGTTAATGAAGTGTTCAGTTCAGATGGTGATTGTAGATCGTCTTTAGTCTGGGCCCTTATACCGTATGTCCAAATACTGAAAGATCTTTCGTGTGCGTAGCCACAGCGGAAAAATGAGGATTCAAACAAAGACCACTATAAGGGATAAACTATTTAATTCCAGTGTTCCTTTATGTAGCACCCAGTACGTCTTACAAAATATCGCCATAACTTTTTTCACACAACGATTTAAAACAAATCGCCAGAGTAGTTATTGCTCTACATTGAAATGCCTAACTAATCTTCTGTATACAGGAAAACATTTTATCCAGTGCGCAAACTGTAACCATGAATTCAGCATATCATTCTAGACCCCCCAGTGTAGAAAATTTTCGTCGGATATTAAAAAAAAATCTGCTGTTCCATACATTTTGACCGTGTAGGTATTGCATTTTTCTATGAAACAGCTGATTTTTTTTTTTGTAAAACCGGCGAAAAATTTCTGCGCAAGGGTGTCTAGAATGATATGCTGAATTCATGGTTACAATTTGCGCACTGGATAACAACTTATCCTGTGTATAAAAGACAACCATTACTGACTGACTGATCAATCTACACAGCTCAAACCACTTAACGGATTGCGCTGAAATTAGGCATGCAGATTGTTATTATGACGTATGCATCTGCTAAGAAAAGATTTTCCAAAATGCACCTGCTTATGTTTTGAAACGGGGGTCTGAAGTTAGTATGTAGAAACAAGTTTAGATAGTCAATGGGGGCCTAATGTGAGTTAGATCCCCAGCTGTAGGTGTTCACTTTTTGTGAATACTTTTGTAATAATTTTATGAAATTAAAGATGTTATAAAATTTACAAACATTAATCCTACTGGTACTTTAAATGAGAATGCGGAAATATCTCGGTGAAAGGTGTCGTTTCTATATCAGAACTATTTGAAGTCAGAAATCATATCAGAATATTGCAGTGCAGAAATATGAATAGCGAATAGTTAGTGTATGAAAATAATTGTTTTCTTTTCATCCTCAACTTTACAGGTAGAAAGTGCCAAGGGTCCAGTACACCTCGGCGTCTGCGTCGACCACTTGGCATCGGAGCAGTTCCTGCTTGATATCCTGAATTGTGAGTTTTTGTACTATATTATTTCGAGTTTATTTTAATAGCAGAATAATCAGCATATAATGTTCACACTGCTGGGACACTGGCCTCTTCTCCGTGAAAGGGAGTGGTCATAATCCACTACATGGCCAGTGCGGTTAGGTGGATGTCACCTATCTTCGAAATGTTATATCAAGGATATGCCTGTTTTCTCACGAAGTTTTCGTTCACCGTAGTGAGAACAGTGATGATGAAATAATTTACACTAGAGATGCCACGAATAGTTATTTAGCCGAATAATTAATACCGAATATTCGGCAAGGCTCTTGGCCGAAGCGCAGAATATTCGGCTGCCGAATATTCGACAACACTTAGCACTTTACGCGGGAGTCAAGTCACAACTCGTCCGTCACTTACTATACTTGCATCGCTAAAGTAGTAGGCGTAGGCAGTTTTCTTTCTTGGGAGTAGTTCAAACACAAACAGCAAAACAATAAAATCTTATAGATGCTCTGAAAAAGAGTTTTGATGAATCTAGTAGCACAGATGATGATTCATCTCCACGAAAAGGAATGTCAATAAAAATTACAAAACCATTGAGACACATGATCGTTTCTGGAATTGTTTTGACGAAGTCTCTACAGAAAATTTACGTTCAGGTGAAGGTGTGGAACAGAAAAGTTTGGTTGCAAATAGACTTGATTTTTACATATCATGTGTTCGCCTAGATCGGACAGCAGACCCTTACAAGTGGTGGTCAGCAAACGCAAAACTGTATCCAACCCTTTCACAATTTGCTGAGATTTATTTATCATCTCCCGGTAGCAGTATATATAGTGAGCGGCTGTACCGTCTGAAATCGACAAATGCTGAAAAAATTGTCTTCATTCATCATAACTAACCACTGGTAGATTTAAATATCAATATGTTAATTTGTTGCGTTAATAAACATCTTTATGAGTTATATTTTTCGTTCTTTTCCTTCATTATTTGCTATTCGGTATTCGGCCGAATATTGCAAACTATTCGGCCGAATACCGAATAGCGAAAAAAAGTGGCCTAATAGCCGAATAGATACCGAATATTCGTGGCATCTCTAATTTACACAAAGTTTAGTGTCTGATAGAGTTGTAGCCCACGACCTGCAACTCACAAAACGCGGACGTTACCACTAGACCACCACTGCTCTTAACTAAGACACTAATATGTATCTATACTCATATTATAAAGCTGAAGAGTTTGTTTGTTTGTTTGATTGAACGCGGTAATCTCAGGGACTGCTGGTCCGAATTGAAAAATTATTTTTGTGTTGGGTAGCCTATTTATTGGGGAAGGCTATAGGCTGTATAACATCACGCTACAACCAAGAAGAGCGGAGCAGTAATGAAAAATGTTTAAAAAACGGGGAAAAACGCACGGATAGGGGATTCGACGCGACGGGAAGGGTCGGGGGAACAAGAAATTTAACGCGGACGAAGTCGCGGACAGAAGCTAGTAAATTATAAAATTACTTCATCATCTGCCTAGCGTTTTCCCAACTATAATGGGGTTGGACTGGTTGTCATAGTTTTGGGTTTTTGACGACCTTTAGATGTCAAAGATCCACATTCTAAGTCTACATTCAACGATATACGAATGAAAGCTGGGACCAACGGCTTAACAATCTTTCTGAGGCACGGAGGGGTCTTGGTATTTAAATATGGTCACTGATCCACGTACCAACCACGGCAAGCGTAGCTTAACCTGCACCCTAATTGCGAAACGCATTATCTATCAGAATCTGAATCGGATTGAAGATTATTTCTAAACCATTGCGTCATTTGTTCGAATAAATTGTCGGCTCAGCAACGTAAATAACGCAATGAATGTTGGTTAAAAAAATCAAAATGAAACCGATTCCTACTGATAAAAAGTTACACAATTACCCCTCTGGTCGATGGACCCGTACGGCTGTTATTACTTGGCTAAGTAATAACAGCCACGCTGGTCGCAGCCGCTACAAATATATTAGATTTAATGAAAATAACTACTTACTAACAGTCAACTTTAGTGCCACAGATTAATGCGTAATTTAACTTTATCGTTTTTATTTCTTTACAGATTTCTTCCACACGAAACCTCAAATGCATACATCGACAGAACCAGACACCGTCGTCATATCTTTAAACTAGTACTGCGTTATAGGAACCAGAGTCATCAGCTTCAGCGTTTATAAAGTTCCTTTAATGAGTAATGTCATGGCGTTTTGGGGGACTGTCTTATGTAACTTTGACATTAAAAAGTGCTGACTCTCATTTTGATTTTGATATGTATAATAATGTATATAGTTTTACTAGTTGGTTATATACATAGTTTGTAACAAATAATTATGATTTAATTTGATATCTTATAGATCTAATCTCCGGTATTTTGTGTATAAATAAAGCACCTTATCATATTATAAACTGGTTTTATTATATCTATCCTAATATTATAATGCTGAAGAGTTTGTTTGTTTGATTGAACGCAGTTGGAATTTAAAAATATATTTTAATATTGGGTAGCCCATTGAGGAAGGCTATAGGTTATATGTTGCAGTACCCCAACAATCATGTAGGACGGAATTGATCTAAACAGACGTCCGCGGTAGCATATGTCTATCTTTCAAGGTTATGTCTGTATACCCAGCAGAACCCTACGCTTAATCCGATTGAAAGTTAAATGTTAACGTGCGTAGTATTTAGTACCTTCCGAAACATATATGGTAAACATAGTACCTTAATTGTTACAACGAAATCTTAAATTATTTTCCAGCAGGACTCTCCGCTGTTTGAAGGTCTATAGAAAAATCTTATATGGTCCCGTTTAGCGGTGTGAAAAATACCTTGCTTTAATTTTAAAATTATTATTATTTAAGAGGAATGCACCTGCAAAACTTTTATCAAGCCAGCAGGACCCTATTTTGTTTTGAGGCTTTTAGTCCAGACAGTAATATTTCTTATAAGCATTTTACACTAGTAATTTTCAAATAACCTTACGTTTAATTCAATAAGTTGGATTTTAGCTGAAAATTTGTTTTAAAACTTTTTTCAGCGAACTGTTAGAATGGAAACGTCCCGAATCTTTAAAAAAAAAGGTTTATTTTACTTCCTAGGATTTATGACAATATATTTTAGGAAAATCCGGTAAATGTCCCAACTGGTTGAGTGCCAAACCCGAACTGACTAGAAGCCCGTTACAAATCAAGTTCTAGAAATGCCGGTGCTGACTTGGCATTAGTGTCAGCATTTACTAGTACAAAATAGGGATGTAACAGAACGAACGTTTCGTTCGCTGATGTATGAGCTTTCACAGCTTTTAGTAATATGATGCTGTTAATCAAAGAAAGTTAGAAAGTGTATGTACACAGTTTAATAATAAACTGTTATGATATGATCTGTGTTTAAAACATCGGTAAAAAATTAGAAATAATAATAAACCAAATCAAATCAAAATTATATATTTCAATACTTATTTTAAGGTTGGCTCACTATAACGTTTTTAATTGTAATAAAATCGGATTATTTTAAAGCTGAAGGGTTTGTTTGGTTGAACGTACTTATCTCAGGAACTACGTTTAGTGTTGGATATCCCATTTATTGACGAAAGCTCTAGACTATATAACATCACGTTACGACCCTTAGGAGCCGAGTAAAAGAGTCGAGAATACGAAGAACTCGCACGGGCAGCCGATTCGATGCGACGGGGAAGATCGAGGGAAAATGAAATTCAACGCGGACGAAGTCGCGGCAGAAGCTATATACAGCGTGTAACGGAAGGGGGGTATCAACCCTGAAGGAGGTGAATGTGCTCATGAAACTCAACAACTTTCCCCAAAGAACATAGGTCGAAATATGAAAAAAAAATTTGGCCCTCCCATAGTAAATCAATCAGCTGGTAGTCAGTTTTGTAAGGGAGGGCCAAATTTTTTTTTCATATTTCGACCTATGTTCTTTGGGGAAAGTTGTTGAGTTTCATGAGCACATTCACCTCCTTCAGGGTTGATACCCCCCTTCCGTTACACGCTGTATATACTTATTACTTGTAAAATGATTTTAATGTCGGTGGCAAAAAACGAAAACACAAAGCCTGACACCGATTTCCGAAATTAAAGTTATTTTTCATCACTTTGTAAGTCGGTTGTTTTCTTTTTGTGGTTATTTTTTTTAATTCTTAATTATTAATGGACTTTGAGCAACAAACAAAAAAACTTGCCTGTTCCTTGTTGGGTTATCTATACAAATAAATAAAATTGAATTGTCTGCTTGTAATTTCCAATTAACAGTTTTTAACTAAATGCATATGAAAGTGTATATGGTACTTACATAAAAAAAATCATTGTTTTTAAATGTTGTCTGTCTATCTGTCAGTCTGTTTGTTCCGCCTAATTTCTGATACGGCTGGACCGATTTTGACGGGACTTTCACTGGCAGATAGCTGATGTTATAAGGAGTAACATAGGCTACTTTTTGTCTGAGTAGCACGTCCCTGTGTGATAATTGCTGAACACCACGCGGGTGAAGCCACGGGCACAGCTAGTTGGAAATAAATTACTAGACTGTGATTTGTTTTAAATATGTACATCATTAAAATATTTTGTGAATAAGTTCTTTTATGTAAATATGAATAGTAGAATAAGCGGTATTTGCCCTGTTGGGAAGATCACAGACTTTTCTTAATAATAGTAGAATATTTGGAAGAAGCTTGCAGTCAAAATAGCATTGATTCCAAGTTATGCTAACTTAACGTTTTCTTTGTTTACAAATCCATTTCTTAACTGCAGAATGGACGCTTTCGTTTAAATCTCGACCCTTCTTCTTCATTGCAAAATACTGGTTTTATGAGATACAAAACAATAGCCCTCGTCTAGTGACGAATCCCTCACGCTCGGAATTTAGTACCTACAATACAACTAGATGGCGTTAAGATCGAGTTAGAAGTCGCTATCGTTTGTTGCACGGCGTTTGGTTGGGTGGCGCGGAGCAAAGTGTACAAGTTAACTTTGCGCAGAGGCAATATCGTAACCAATGAGGTTAATCCGAGGTGCGATTATTGCTAGTTGAAAACTTTACCAATACCCCGCCGTGTGGACGTGAAATACCGTCCGCGATGGCAATTTTTGAATGGCCGTAGTTGGCCTGAGAATACCGTGTTCGCTTCTAGATTTCGTGGAATGCGATCTAAATCACATTCATTTAGGTTCTACGCTAGTTTGATAATGTAATTGACTACATTAATATGTAATCTAGAAATAAAGTAGTTAAAAAACTAATTTAAACTATTGCCAGAACTTTTATCGAATTGGTGAGAAAACAGTAAGTGCACAATAATATTTGTTTTTTTTTTTTATAAACTTGGTGGGTTTTCAATGGTATGTAATTTTTACTGGGTTTTGAATGAACCCCCTTGTATCTTTTGTTATGTTTATATTATAATAAGACACAGGCCTTATTAGGCTTGTAGGGACAATGTAAACGAACGTAAGCTAATAGATAAGGTGACCAATTTATTAACGTTTGGAAAAATTGTATCATGTAACGAACCTTCTGTAAACACAGTGGACAGTAACCATCCATTTCTTGCATTATTATCAGAATTTCCAGACATCACCAAACCCGTGTCATTTGCGAATTTAGATCGTGTGTCAACAAACGACGTGTATCACCACATCGAGACGACGGGTAAACCTGTACATGCACGAGCGAGGGCCCTGCCACCGGATAGATATCACAAGGTAAAAAAAGAATTTAGTATAATGCAAGAGATGGGAATATGTAGACCGTCAAAGAGCGAATGGGCCAGTCCGTTACATATTGTAAAAAAAAAGGATGGCAACATTAGGCCGGTTGGCGATTACCGACGCCTCAATGCAATCACCAAACCAGACCGCTATCCCGTGCCGAGACTTCACGACTTCACATACATACTAGCAGGTAAGAAAGTATTTAGCAAAATAGATATAAACAGAGCGTATCATTTCGTAAAAATAGCACCGGAAGACGTAGAAAAAACTGCAGTGATTACGCCATTTGGTTTGTATGAATTCACCCGTATGAATTTTGGGCTAAGAAATGCAAGCCAAACATTCCAAAGATATATGAATAATGATGTGTTAAAAATTCTAGACTTCCTTTTTAACTTCATAGATGACGTAATTATAGCTAGCGATAATATGGAGCAACATAAGAAACATCTAGAACAAGTATTCCAACGTTTCCGGAAATATGGAATTACGATTAACTTGTCCAAATGTGAATTCGGGAAAACAGAAATAGAGTTCCTAGGTTATAAGGTTTCCACGGAAGGAATACAACCGTTAGAACATAAAGTAAAAGCCATAGTAGAATACCCTAGACCGGAAACTATAGAACAACTAAGGAAATTTCTAGGTATGATCAATTTTTATAGGGCAAATATTCCGAATGCGACAGCATGTCAAGTAAAATTAAATGAACTTTTAAAAGGTGCTAAAAAGAATGATAAAACAAAAATCATATGGACGGACCAAACAGAACAGGCATTTCAGCAATGCAAAACTAATTTAAAAAATGCTGTTATGTTATCACATCCGGTACCAGATGTGCCCCTAGCCTTGATGACGGATGCGTCAGATACATGTGCAGGCGGGGTGTTACAACAATGGGTAAAACAATCGTGGCTGCCATTGGGATATTTCTCAAAAAAGTTTACCAATGCTCAAAAGAAATATTCCACTTATGATAGAGAATTAACGGCAATTTTCATGGCCATAAAACATTTCCGATATCTTTTTGAAGGCAGGGAACTAATCATTTATACAGACCACAAGCCGTTAACATACGCCATGCAAAAAGTAGAGAGCAATTCAGAAACAGCAAGGCGTACAAGGCAGTTATTATTCATAAGTGAATTCACAACGGATATAAGGTATGTACAGGGGCGTAGCTACCGCAGTATCTGCCGTATCAATTATACGGGGCCCCGGGCCACGGGGGCCCCCAACGTGCGTAAGCAAAAATTCATAAAAACTTCCCAATTTTTTTTTAATTTCAGAAATGACAAAAGTCACAAAAAGCAATTTCTATTTTCCCGCGTAAAGCGTGCGTTCCAAAGTTGGCAAAACCCTACATCGCCAATCGCGGGCTGCGGGATTTCCCCGTATATGGTCTTTTTCACATAGGATGGGTACAGTGACATTTAGTCAAATGACTTAAATAGTGAGGTCTCTTTGCGACTATTAGCGAAAATCGAGAAGTTTTGCAATTGAACATTAATCGATTTTTTTTAAATAGATCTGGTTAGTTATAAATAATTTCTAATAAAGATTATGGATGTAAAAAGAAAAACACAACAATTCATAAAAATCATTTTAGTTTAATTCGTTGTCAGATTGCATTGGCAAAGACGAACAGTCATCCGAATCACCTAAGTCAATAATAAACTCATCTCCGCTCTAGTAAAGTCGTCCTGCACAGATAACAAAACTTGACAATTTTGCACAATAAGAAACACACGGAAAACATTCGAAGCAGACGCACTCATAAAATAGCCGATCTTTTTTATCGATTATGGTGCTCTAATCTCTATTACTGGGCGGCTCATTTCATGTATCAAACGCTTATTTTTTTGTTTTCTCGTTTTTAAAAATATACACACTTGGTAAAATAACTTATTAAAATTGGATAACAGTAGAATTATGTATTATCTCCAGTTTGCCGAAAAAAGGCAAGAAGAGTTATTTAATTTGAATTGTTTATAAAAGTTTTTGAAAAAGTGACAGATAGACAATTATGATGAATAAATATTTCTTTTAATTTTATGCAAACATTTTTTTTTCCTATTGTGAGAAATCGTTACCCTTCATAAGGGCCCCCAAACAAATTTTTATACGGGGCCCCGCCAAGTTACGCTACGCCTCTGGGTATGTACAAGGCGACGCCAACGAAATTGCTGACACAATGTCTAGAATTGAAACGATACAATGTCCCAAGTCAGTTGAATACTCGGAACTAGCGATAGCACAGGAATGCGATACAGAACTGTCACAATTATTGACCGTAAGGAATGACAATATTATTCTAAAAAAAATATTCATTCCAGACAGCAAACAGGCTATTTACTGTGAAAACTCAACTAGTGTATGCAGACCATACATACCTGAAAGTTACAGAAAGGATATTTTTAAATCAGTACATGAGCATAGCCACCCGGGTGTTAGGGCAACTCGCAAACTAGTAGCACAACGTTATTTTTGGCCCAGGCTAAATCGCGATGTAGGGCAGTGGGCAAGAGCCTGCATTCAATGTCAAAAGGCAAAAATAGGGAGACACACAGTATCAGAACTACAACCATTCACAGAAGCCACGCGTTTTTCGCACGTACACATAGACATTGTAGGACCGTTACCAATAACAAAGGACGGATACAGATACGTAATAACAATGATAGACAGGTTTACACGATGGCCAGAAGCCATTCCAGTCAGCGAAATTACTGCAGAAACGGTTGCGAAGGTATTCTATAACAATTGGATAACACGTTTTGGCGCTCCCGAGAAACTAACAAGTGACCAAGGTCGTCAGTTCGAAAGTAATCTATTCAACGAACTATTGAAAATTTTAGGTGTCAAAAGAAGTCGAAGTAGCCCATATCGACCACAAAGTAATGGCATAGTAGAACGCTGGCATAGGAGTATGAAACAAGCATTAAAAGCACGTCTCACAGAGAATACAAGTTGGTACGATGAACTGCCTACAGTTTTACTAGGGTTACGCAGCGTAGGCAGAAGTGATAACGGCGTGAGTCCTGCAGAATATACTTACGGGCAAACAATTCGATTACCAGGGGATTTTTATGACATCGCTAATAACCGAGTAGCAGGGGATTATGCGTTTTTAGATAATTTAAAAAATAATATCAAAAATATAAAACCGGTTTCGCAACAAATACGGGATTCGCGAACATTATTTGTGCATAGCGAACTGGATAAGTGCGATCACGTATTCATTAGGAACGATGCAGTTCGCCGACCTTTAACACCACCATATGATGGACCCTACCGTGTAATCGAAAGAAAAGGAAAGGTATTTAAGATACAGTTGCCAAATAGAAATGTTAACGTATCCATTGACAGGTTAAAACCAGCGTTTATCATGAACACTCAGTCCGAGGTTACAAACAATGATGCATGCGAGCCAAACGTTAATAAAAAGTCCCAAACGACGACCACTGTTAGTAATAAAAACAACATCAGTGAAGATAAAAATGAAAAATGTAATGATAAGATAAAAACCAGAACTGGCCGTACAGTCAAATTACCAGTACGATTTAATTGTTAAAAAAAAAAAAAGCGTATAATAAGTACGCAACCATGACAATCGGGTCTCAAATAATTTTGGCATGATAAAATAACGTTCAACGCAGAGTGATTGAATAAGGGTAATATTAAGAATGTATACGATGGCTGTAGCATTAATGTGTTTACTCTAAGAATGAATTTTGTAACAGTATCTATGTAATCTATTAGTGGCGTTGTCATAAGGAATACTGTGGACCCCAAGGGGCGATTATTATGTTCATAGCAGAGTAGGTCCTTATGGCAACAACCCTTAACATATATTTTTAACTATTTGTTGTATAGCAACAATTTCAAGTCGGCCCTTGAAAAACAGGTGTCCGCAAAACAATGTAGTTTTAGTTACATGAACAGAAAGTTCAGTCAGCATTTTAGATAATAAGCACACGTACCACGATGTATTATCAGAATGAGTTGACGATGTTTATAATAAAAAGTACACAGTATATTGCGGAAGATTGACCAATATATTTTGCAAAGTAGGTACAAAGGTAAAAGTAAAACATTCAATTATGTAAATGCAATGAATGCAAAATGCATTGTTCAGTAGGTTACATGTTGTAGTTTAGACAAAATTAAGTTAATAAGAACTCAAGTCCAGTGGTGACAAGTACACAGTGTTCAAATAATCACCATTACAATGGGAAAAACATACAGCAAGGAAGAAGTGATAATTGCCCAAAACGGCGCAGTGGAAGCCCAAGTTTATAAATACAACATAACAATAACAATATTAGGGGTTTTCATGGTGATTATAATATTTTTTGGGGTCGTCACCTACTGTCGCAATCGCATCAAAAACTGGATAAATAAAATGATGACGACAAATGCTTGGAATGCGGCACAACGCCCGCAGCCACAGCAAGTTAATTTTGCGTAACCAGACATCCGACACTCATTCATGGAACAGTGTAATAGAATTCCATGACTAATGATAAGCCAGTGAACAGTGCACCTTAGTAAATAATATTGTAATGTATTAAATGATAATGTGACCATGCTAACAATTATGATAAAAGGACATGTTAGTGTTAAGATTTTAAAATTAAGGAAATGAATGTAAAATCTGGGGGGAGTAATGTAGGGACAATGTAAGTACGAATGTTGTGCGTCAGCGGTTTGTAGTATGAAAGAGAAGTGTGTATGGGCGATCGCCAGTTACTGCGCGCTGGCCGATCCGAGTGCTCCTATTCGTGCTTGGGATTTTTCGGGAATAAATAAGTATTTTACAGTATTCAAATCGGCGTCTTTATTTTGATACATCAAGTCGTAGTAACTCCCGTGTTTTAACTTAATATGTATTTAGATATTTCAACTATTAATTGAAACCACTTTGTACTTTTAACAATATAATAACTTCAATTTATAAAATAAAGACAGAATGACAAGGAAAGTACTGAATACATGAAACGACTGCCTCTTACAGCAGTCTACCCAAAAGTCCCCTGATAGTATCTATATAACAATGGCCGCAATGCTGCTCTTGTTTATATTCCCACGCTGAATTTGATCCATCTTATCGATGTATACGTCCGGCTCGGGATTCTGCAGCGCCAGCACCTCGTCTGCTGGACGCCACCATGCCGCTCCGCTTATGTCACTCTTAACTTTGTAAGGAGAGCGCAATCGCCAACACGGCCGTCCTACCAGGTGCCTGTCCCACCAGGTACCCCACGAGTTCAGATAAAATGCTGGAACACAAATGATTAATTTTATCAGTTTGTCTATTACATACGCATTGTTTGAGTGTCGAATGTTCAGGATTATAACTGCCATATTCCATTACAACTTATTTCATCAGTGTCTCCGAGGGTAGGCTTGTATTCAAAGATCAGATTTGACCACTTGCACTTAAAGCGCTTATAGCGTCACTTAAGCTACCAAGTTCGTCTAGTCGTCACTTGCGCTCAAAGGGCATGTACCTCACTTAAGCGTATTCATTTTATTTTATATCGACTTGCACTTAAAGGGCCTTCAACCACACTTAAGTGTCAACGTTCGTCCTAGGACCACTGGCATTCAAAGGGTTATCCTCACTTGAACATACCAAGTTCGATCCCGATACACTGGCATTCAAAGGGTTATCCTCACTTGAACGTACCAATTTCGTCCCAGAACCACTGGCATTCAAAGGGTTATCCTCACTTGAACATACCAAGTTCGATCCCGATACACTGGCATTCAAAGGGCTATCCTCACTTGAACGTACCAATTTTGTTCTCGATTTTAAACCTACCTCTCGGCTTTCAATGTGCAATTTACGATATGCAACTATTATAATCCTTAAAACATTTTATCTTGACTCGCACAAACGTCTACAATAACATTCAAATTACTTTCATCGCCAACACGGGCATGAATGGTTTTAGTTAGAACGTATGTTTGTTTAATCTCCCAATCGTCAACGATTTCATGATCTCAGCAGCGATTAAGCCTCTATTCATTTTAGAGCTCATTTCACTGCTGTTTACATCTGTCATTTCATACCGATCATTCCCCAATACCTTCATATGACAGAGACTTTTATAAATATATATCAACTTTCGACTTTGCCCGTCATTTTCCTGGCTTGTATTTTAATTAGTACCAAATGTCCTTTGACGTAAACTTCTGCTTTTGGAACGTTTCTATTAAATAACGCTGTATATCTGATTTCGGACTTAATATTTATTTCTGTCCTCTAAGGTAATTCAGTGAGATCCAATCCATGCTCTTTGCCAATCATATCAGAGAAAAAATAATCACAAGGAATAGTTTTTGTTGTCGTGTGAACCGTAATTGTTAATACCTTGTTGTGTGTTTGTATGTACTGATCCCACCTATCGTCTGTTTCGTTAGCACCTACTGTTTTTAGTGCTTCTAGAGTAGTTTTGTAAAAACCTTGTCTAGCTATTACAATAAATGCAAAGTATATAGTTTTAAAATATATTTCTTTAAGATATGTCGCATTCTATGAAATCAATACAGATGGCTTACTCGTTCTACTGTTTTATCAACCAGTAAACTTCGCCACCGTTTGACTTCATACTTGTTAAAAACATCTGTATTATCTTCGGCCTCTCCTGATTCTTTTATTGTTATAATACATTGTAACTCAGAATCTTGCATTTTTACCGAAAGTAACCAATCCGTTTTACTAATTGACATTTAATCTCGGTTTCTAATTTTATTTAGCACTTAATTTATCTCAGCACTAAATTGGGTTACGAGACGATTCAAGGCGTCTATGTATTGCATTCGGGTGCCTTCTCCGTGAAAGATATCAAAAGAGAATTCTCGGATAAAACCCAACGCGCAATCAGAGGAATAATCTCCTTTATTTTGTTAATCAAATCAAAATCAAATCAATTTATTTCGGGCTACCAAGACCCATATCATAAATACCTTACAGACTAACATACATACAAATAAAAAACAACAACAACATACGGCGTTGCAATCGGTCACTATTTTAAAAGATGATCAGATTAGGTATAAACTACCCCAGAGAACTAACAATCGTCAATAACTCCACTTCAAACGAGTGGTACTTTTTCTTATCTTCCGTAGTCTACTAGAATAATGGACTGGTTTTTCACCTGTGTTTTTGATTTCCATAAATATACCAGTAACATTATCTTGACTAGCATCCATAAATAATACATTATCTTTATTGGTGTTAAAAATGAACAGATACTGTCGACGTATTTTTTGTTTAATGATTGAATTGCGTTTTCATTAACCTTGTCCCATTACAAGACAGTCTTTCTTCAACAGCTTTGAGAGTGGAGCAGTAAATTTGAAAAAGCTTATAAAGCCATGAAACAATCGAAATTGGTGTACTGTTTAGGGACTGGGGTTTCAAATAGCCACCAGTTTGCGCTGATTTGGCATCACACAATCATGTGTGATTTGGACACCTAGAAATCCTATTTAATTTAAGAAAATATCTACCTATCATATCTATCTATCTTTATAGGTATTCTACGTAAACCCGTTTTCTCTAAAGATTTTGAGAACTACAGCATTTACGTTACCTATCATTTCGTGGCGGTTTAACTTTCCTAGTTCATTGATATTTGACCTTCATCATATTTTTGAAAAAGTATTAATATTTAATTCAGATGGGAATTACTACCGAACTCGAAATTACTATTTGTTACCAATCTCTGTAAATGTATCGCATTGTCTAATTAAAGTCTGTCGTCACCCACTCGTAAGTATATCAGTCAGACCGCTCCGTTACCTTTCTTGCTATCAATATTTCTCAGTCTGCCAGGTCGTTGATTACATAAATCAACCTGAGTCAGACACACCGAATTGTGTTTCAGATCAGCTGTTATCTTGTAGGTTAAAAACTTAGAACTTTTTTTTTTTTTTTTGAGAAACCGTGTATCAAAACTAGCGCAGCCAGCGCAAAGTTTTCCTTAGAATATCTGTTAGCAAACGATTCAGAAATTATTAAACAACTGCTTCCCGTATCAATTAATGCTTCATGATGCAGGTTATTGATACTTAACATTCATTTATTTATTTAAAACACACACAACTATCATCACAGTCTTACCTAATACGATAGTGTAGTTATAGTTATAATAGCTTACAATGATTCGACTTTCAAGTAACTGTATTATTGTGAACAACCAACAGTAATACAAAATGCGGCCTGTGTGAATTCGCTCAGAGTACAATTGAAGCAGTCAATCTGTTGTGAGTTGTGACACCATATTGAGTGTACGTGGGGCGCGCGTCAACATAACATTATCACACATTGGAATTCCGAAGGGTTAAGCAGAGTTATACCTATTAAAGCACATTTACATTCCCCCTATTATTATTAAGTCCAATGTGGTAGGGAGCCCATCCACCGGGCACAAATCCAGACTCAGGATTGTTACTGAGAAATTCTAGATGGATAAACCCAATAACACATTGTCCGACCAGGGAATCGAATCCAAGACCTCATGCGCAGCAGTTGCGCTTGCGACCACTAGGCCAATGAGGTAGTTGATACTTAATATTTTCACAAACTGATTTCGTAGGTCGAGAGTTGAAACACATTTTGTTTTTTGTTACTCTGGTTTTATCGCTTTTATTTTTAATGGTAACATTTCAATTCTATATGACCTCGCTTGCCACAATACCAAGTTTATTTGCGTCCACTTCATTTATGATAACCGCCACATAGATAACACTTGATCTATTTCCGAACCTGTGCCTGCTCCATGTCTTGGTTACTGCCAGCAGAAGCGGTTGGACCCATTATGTTCACTGCGGGCACAGTCGCTAATGTCATAGTCGCAGACATCTGATTCTGACTGATTAGTTTCATCTGGCCATCGCGTGTATTTGCGCCTGTCTGTTTCCCGAATTTTGATGTAGATTTTCGACCATGTAAGAAACTAGCTAAATTGTCGCCTGTTTCAAAATTATTCGCTTCAATCGATGCGCCTATACTGCTGTCTACTATATTGCTGACAATAATAGAATTAATATTTTGTGCCGAAAATTCCAAAGTTAAACGATCTATTTTATGATTTAGTTTACAATAGAACTCGTATCTAACTATTTCCTAAAAGCTCTTTATTAATAATATCTTTTAAAAGATTACACATATTCCAACGGATTTGAAAACTGTAAGTCATCTTACGTGACCAGTCCTTCCACTTCCACGTAGCCCAATGACTATACGATCGTAACAATAATTAGTTATCCCGCACTTTTGCGGAACCCTATAGTTTATTGAGAGCTTGATTATGGTTCATTTCATCAGTCCCTGTCCATGTTTGAGAGTAGGACCTGATAATACTAAGCCAAGCGTTAACATCGTCTTTCAGTGGATCATATTCAACTCAGAACTCTAACCACCATCGAACTCAGGTATAATGTTATTCAAAGCAATATTTGTACTCACAGTTGAGGTATCAGCCTTACGTGATATGATACCTGTTTCCTTTGTTCCGAGGGAGGTGACGGAGTCCTGTCACTAGTACTGCTGCTGCGAGAACTTGAGCGTATGCGTTTTTTTGTTTATTTTTAATAATGCGTTTATTACGTTTATTTCGTTTACCCATAACAGTGTGTGCGGGTATCACGTGCCACTTCTGATTTTAACTTAATATGTATTTAGATATTTCAACTATTAATTGAAACCACTTTGTACTTTTAACAATATAATAACTTCAATTTATAAAATAAAGACAGAATGACAAGGAAAGTACTGAATACATGAAACGACTGCCTCTTACAGCAGTCTACCCAAAAGTCCCCTGATAGTATCTATATAACAATGGCCGCAATGCTGCTCTTGTTTATATTCCCACGCTGAATTTGATCCATCTTATCGATGTATACGTCCGGCTCGGGATTCTGCAGCGCCAGCACCTCGTCTGCTGGAGGCCACCATGCCGCTCCGCTTATGTCACTCTTAACTTTGTAAGGAGAGCGCGGCAATCGCCAACACGTGGCGAATCCAGTAGGCATAACAAAGGTGCCTACAGGCTTATTTACAGGTCCTCGTTACACGAAAGTTTCAGTAGACGGTTCAAACTTCAGCGTAGGAGAGCGTCAGTTGGTCTGCCTAGCGAGGGCGATCGTCCATCGTCGGGTGACAGACCGACCAGCTGATACACACGGCCATCAGACTACACTTCAATAGCTGCGCCGTGCTCACTAGAGCGTATAGACTCAATGGTACCGATTCCCTTGTTCACAAACTAAACTAAATTTAAGTTCAGTGCATCTTTTTCTTTGTATTTAATTAAGAAGAGGACAAAAGAAAAATTTTAGTTTAGTCCTGTCAAATTAATCAGCGCCTGCCAAGTTTAGACGTGATTAAAAACTTGCCTACTAAAATTACGTCAATTTACGTCAACCGCTGATTAATTTGACAGGACTAAACTAAAATTTATCTTCTGTCCTTTCTTTAATGAAATAGAAAGAAAAAGATGCACTGAACTTAAATTTAGTTTAGTTTGTGAATAAGGGAATCGGCACCATTATCTACTATTGTAGACTCTGACAAAGTTTTATAATCAACGAAGGGAATGAAATATTGACTAAATTAGGAGTTCCGGGCTGATTAACGCCTACAATATTTCCACGCACGGGCACATGCCTCTTCTCAGTGAGAGGGCAATAGGCCACGGGCCCACTGCGGGTTTGTAGTCACATGCCATTGAATTTTCCTCACGATGTGCTCCTTCACCGTTTTGAGAACAGTGGTAATGATATAATTTACACAAATTAAAGCGCCTGGTTTCAAACTTACGACCTTCAACTCGGTAAGTCGCGGCTGTTATCACAGGGCTCGGAACTGCTCGTTATAATCCTTATGGTATTTAAATGATTACTTAGTCTATACCATCCCTATCGCTTCCCTATTTCAATTTGTCTTTGTTTACTGCCACCTGAGGCCAGTCCTTTAGATAAGAGTCCAGTTTATCCCTAGATCTCCTTCTAAGCCTTAATCTCTTTTGGAAGGAATTCACTTAGTCTTATCTCAAATAAACGCAACAGTTTGCCGTCCAAACTCTTGTTTCTATCAATCTATCTAATAATAAATGAATAAACCAAAAAAATGTACAATTAATTATAAACAATTTTTCTTTACCGACCCAGTTAACATGGGCATCAGGGATACAACTTTGCAATTGTTCAAAGATTTATTTAAGTAACAAAACCAAACAACTTGCTAAGCAAACAATTTTTTCGAGCTTATGAAAGAATGGATGGCAAATAAGCTTCAGAATGATTCAGATTGTGATTAATAGTGTGTTACGCAATAAGCGTGCAGATTTGATCAGTACAGCTATTCACAAACATTCGACAGGCTATCTTATCGATAATGACACATCTCGATAAGATTTCCTATATTGAATCCAAAACTAGAAAATATTGACGAAATAAATCAAAGAGACGATCGCTATTCTTTAGACAGCTGTATACTGTCGGGGGCAAGGCAAATCATGGCTTAATTTAATTATTATATCCTTAGAGAAGGATTTACGATGATATGAATAAAGTAAATATTTCGTCTTGCTTCTTAGATATTCTTTCTCATTTATATCTCCAAAGATAGATTTCCCTACACGTGTCCGGATGTCAAGTACAGTCTTAGATGTGACGTAGGAGCATACTATGAAGGGGACGACGGCGATGGCCTTATTCTGGTTGAATAAATAATTTGAAAGGTCAGTCGTCCAACTGAAGGTGTATTTCTTCAAGTATTTGTATCGGGAAAGTGAACCAGAAATAAGTAGCCTTTCCGGTGGCTTAGAATAAAGCCGCCTACGATTTCCTGCAGCAGTAGAACCTCCAAAATGAGTATTATTAATAAATGTTGTGTTATTTCGCTAAGATTGGGTTCTGCCTGTAAGCACCGGCCTATAATTATCCCACTCCAGACCTATGGCCTCTTCCCATACAAAGAAGGCATTTATCATGTCAGTTGCTCAAAACCGGTTCATTATTTTAGATTTTTTACTGTAAACTTCCACTATAGCTATTCGTAACCATTCGATACACTTCCGTACGGAATCTAAAACCTGTCAAAGTTATCGTAGGAGTCCTATATACGCTGCGTACAAATCGAACACCCGAAAAGTTTGTCAGTTTAAATCAAATCGTGTGGTGACGGATGTAAAGAATTGTAGCATCCCATTTCTTCCCGTGGATATCGTAAAAGGTGACTAAGGGACTTACTAGAGAATGGACTGCAGCGTTCTCCATGCATTTTATCACCATGCTGCGATCGTCAACCCGCCTGCCTAGCGTGGCGATTATGGCAATCCTACCCCAAATTGGGGGACACGCCATTGACGCCATAATCGCGGCGGTAAGTCCCCTTGACGAGTGAATAGAGAGGCGCCACGGCGTCCTCATCGTTTCAAAAATTGAAGTGATTGACAAACAATTTTATTTTTGCTAATTAACGCACTGTGAAACGATGTTCAATGACAGCAAATGACAATCCTTTCAGTGTCCAGTCGAAAAAAGAATTATTCAAAAGTAGACTCTATTCACACCTAGCTTATTTTTGTGATTTGCACCTGGTAGGCGGGTGCACGGCATGGTCGCAAGGTACATAACTACTTATACGTAGGACTCGGATGCGAGTCGTGGGCATGCGAACGAATTACCGTTCGACCCGGGAGCCGGGTGCTTGGCACTAAAAGTGATGTCTGTGAATGTCTCAAATGAATCTCAAAGGATTGACAATCCTTTATAGTTTCGCCGTGTCCGCTCGTCTGTGTATCGGAGAAAGCTATAATTTAGCACAGATATAGGTTAAAATAAGACCAATAACAAAAGTCACTCATGCCTTGAGCTATACAACAGCTAAAATGGAAATGGGCAGGCCACGTGGCGAGGCTTACAGACCAGAGATGGACCGTAAGAGCAAACCTATGGAGAGGCCCACAAGGAAATAGAACCAGAGGAAGACCAGGGTCATATTTTTTTTTTTTTGTTTAAAAAACAGAATGGTGAAGAAACCTGATATTATTTTTATTGGTTTTCGAAGTAGTCTCCGTTCCTTTCTAAGCACGTTGCATACGATGGAACCATTGGCTCACTCCCAGAGAGTGGGCCCACTCCTCTTTAGGGATCTCTCCCACGCTTTTTCAAACGCAGTCGCGGCATCTACAGGGTTAATAAAATGAATGCCTTTAAGTTTATCTTTTATTTCAGAAATAAATAACAGTTACAAGGTGCCAGGTGGGGATTGTAAGGAGGATGACTATAACTAACTGCACACCTTTGATAGACAAATTTTCGATAGTCCGTCTGACGGAGCGAGCTGAAGCGTTGCCGTGGAGGAGGATCATGCTTCGTGGGCGCTGCGGTCCAATATTTTCTAAGATAACTGTTAAACAATGACTGACCTGACATACCAATCTAGACTGACAGTCCTTTTATCGTCTAGGCCAATTGTTGCGAAATTACCCGTCCATCTAAAGCAACCTTTCCCAAAGTGGATGATAACGCCCGGTTGTGTAGAGTCTACACAACGCCCCCATTTTTTTCTGGATCTCTTACCACCCCCCTTTAGGCCTGCAGCGCCAACAAGGGGGCGTTATCGCCCACTTTGGGAAAGGCTGGTCTAAAGAATGAGGCAATCATAATTTTCCATTGATTTCTGCCCTTCTTTACTTTTGTCGGTAAATTTTCGAATCATTATCATAATCAGCCAATATTGTTCTGGGCCATAATTCATCACGCGAGCCCAGTGCGGGTTGGTAGATGTCACATGTCTTCAAATATTTGGTCCTAAGACACACCGGTTTCCTCACGATGTTTTCCTTCACCATTTTAGAAAGTGGTGATGCTTCTTTTTTACACAAATCAAAGCGTCTGCCTGGGTTTGAACCTGCAACCTACAACTTGTAAGTCCGAGTGGTTACCACTGGGCCACCACTGCTCTCACTATAATACTGTTCTATATTACTACGACTATAATCCAATGTCGCAAAAAACATGCGGTGAAGCAAAGATTCAATAAACCATCAATAATATCATCTGAATATTTTTCTAAACAGACATTTGTATTTTCCACCCTCTGACAAATGTAATCGACGAGAGGGGAGGTGAAAATAATACTGGCTCAATGAGGGTTAATTATAACAAAGCGACTACAAAATACAAAGCGTCGCCATACTTGACACCGTCTACGTTGCAGTCTCAATCAACATCTCTACATATATCTCTACGTATGTATACTGTACGCTTAAACTTAAACTATGCCACCAATTTTAATGCAGTATTCATCAACAGACAGAGTAATTCAAGAGGAAGGTTTATATGTTTAATGAGTTCGCAAAAGTTAGTCTTTATATAAATTGAATTTGACTACCCTGAACCCGTAAGGTTAATAAATGAACAAGAGATTAGAACACATACCAAACTTACTTCATCATCATCATTTCAGCCGAAAGACGTCCACTGCTGGACATAGGCCTCCCCCAAGCTCCGCCACTTCGACCGGTTTTGTGCCTCCCGCATCCAGCGGATTCCTGCGGCCTTCACAAGGTCATCGGTCCACATTGTGGGAGGCCTTCCAACTCTACGTCTTCGCCACTCCAGAACCTTTCGGCCCCATCGGCCAATTGTTCTGCGAGCAATGTGCTCTGCCCACTACCACTTCAGTTTAGCAATTCTTCGGGCTATGTCGGTTCCCTTGGTTCGCCTACGTATCTCTTCATTTCTGATTCGATCGCGGAGGGAAACTCCAAGCATAGCCCTCTCCATCGCCTGTTGGGTAACTTTCAGCCTTCTCGTATGGCCCATTGTGAGCGACCACGTTTCACTTCCATAGCTCATCACGGGCAACACACACTGGCCAAAGACTTTTGTCTTAAGACACTGCGGTATGTGGGACCAAACCAAACCAAACTTACTTACTGGCCGAAAAGTTTAAATTAATAATATCTTAGGACAACCAACACAACGTTATCTGATCCCAAACTAGGCAGAGCCTGTACTATTGCAATCAGACATCTGATAAACATACTTATATATTTCTAAATACATACATATTATTGATAAATTTCACCCAGACACAGAACAAATGATTGTGCTCATCACACAAAGATTTGTTCTGGGTGGGAAGCGAACCACTAGACTAACAGGCCAGTCAAATTGTAATAAAATGAAATGCTGTTCTTAATTTCGAAATCTATCGAACTTTGGTTACGAATCTTTCAAAGCCAGCTTTACATACCATACTAATTCCATGATCTCAGCAAAACATTTTATTTTGAATAACTCCAGACAGTCGTTTGAATTTCAAATTCGAATCCAACAAAATATTACCTGCGTGACGGGTGGTATTTCGTATTGCGTTGTGATAATTCCAATTCGTCAATAATACGTATGCAGCCTATACACCTCAGCGTATTATTTGGGAGGGGGCTTGGGGGAAATTGAGGTGATGTAGAATGTTGTACCTGTATAGTGCCTGGGCAATGGGTAGGTGGGTGGGCTTTAATCTCCCCTTGTTGTCTGGCTAAATGTTCCGTTAGAGGGTGTCCTATGCAACAAATATGGTTATAGCAAAATATTGATTGATTCGTGCTGAATGCTTCGGTTTAATAATAACTTACGGATTAAAATTGCAAGTACTGGATTACTAACTTTGTGTTCTGATGGGAAGTTAGTTGGTGATTTTTTTTCGAGTGTTTAAATGTAGTTAGTTCAGAATTTTCAACAATTTAAAGTAAACATTAAAATAACTACTAATTTATAAAAATCTCATAATAGATAAATGATACCTAAATAACATGTATTTATGTCAGGATATTATTATAAACACTTTGAGATTAATGTAGAAAAAGTAAATTTTCATTGCAAGTAGTTTGATGCCGCACGTAAATAATAGCACCAACCCATTTCTCCCGTGGGTGCCGCAAAAGGCAATTAAGAGACTTACTAGAGACTGGGCAGCAGCGTTCTCTATGCCTTTCACCACCATACTGCGATCGCCAACCCGCTTGGCAAGCGTGGCGATTATAGCAAACCCCCAAATTGGGGGAGGCCTATGTCCAGCCATGGACGTCTTTCGGCTGCAATGATGATGATGGTGACAGCGGAGTTAAACCCCACAAAACATCGACATAATGAAGGTAGAACATGAATTCAAACAATAGAGACAATTTGAGTAAAGTTATCATAACATAAAGTTCAAGTTATCATAACATAACGTTCAAGTTATCATAACATAACGTCACGCCTGGTTTCCCCGAGGGGTTAGGCAGAAGTGTATCTATCACACATCCACTTGTGATCACGTATGTTTAAGTCCCATGTAATGGGGGCGAACCTATTGCCATCAACCGTGTACTAATAATAACTCCGGGCTGCTACAGAGATGTCCCAGATGGAATTCCCAATAACCTAGATTTTTAACGATAATTTACGGCTAGCAGAAGCAAAATATAATAATTATAAAAATGGAAACTTTGGTATTTAATATTATATTATTAATAGACTGTTTCGAAACAGTTAGCGATTTTAGACTCGGAAATCTGAGACTCATTTAGTTATTACTTCATCAACATCATCATTGCTGGAAAAAAAAATCTATAAAATGTTCATGGATGTTGTTGTAAAAGATTCGCGTCGCGTCAGTCTGAAGAAGCCTTAAAGCGGACTCTGTCGAACAGCAAAATTAATATTAATTAATTTCTAATTTCAGCTTATCAAAGGTCCCCGTTCCCCTTTGAGGCTCACAGCCATCTACTGGAAAACGAATAGGTAATACCAATATAACATGCTGTATAAACGAATAGGTAATACCAATATAACATGCTGTATAAACGAATAGGTAATACCAATATAACATGCTGTATAAACTGTCCATGTGTGTGTCGTTGCACACTCAAAGGACTAAATATTAACTCCCCATGTTACTCGGTAACATCGATGCACACGAGAGCGGCATCTGTTTTGATTGAAAATTATAAATGGATAGTGTTATGCATGCGAGACCCAAGAGCCATTTAAAATAATATAATAATACAATGTGCGTATTTCGTATTTTTTCAATGGAGATTGTTAATTTGAAGTTAAAGAAGTACATAAAGAAAGAGAAATACATTAAGTATTTATTGATAAAAGTAAAATACACTGCGTGTGATGCTGGACGTAAAATACATATAGCACCATCCCATCTCTTTCCGTGGGTGTCGTAAAAGGTGAGTAAGGGAATGTTTTGCAGCGTTCTCTATGCATTTTACCACCATACTGCGATCGCCAACCCGCCTGCCAAGCGTGGCGATTGTGACAAACCCCCCTTTGGGGAGGCATAAGTCCAGCAGTGGACGTCTTTCCCCCTATACCCGGCCCTTTATACCCGGAGGCTCTTATTTAGGTTTTAAGTTCTATTTACGATTTTATTATTTCAGCTTGAGTTTAGTTTTTTAATGTTTTGTTCGTATATTGGCGTGTGCTAGCTAACATATGACGCATAATTTGATGTATGTTTTGTTTTGTTTTATACTATTAATTACTTACATAATACTGTATAGAATCAAGTTCTTCTAACTTAACAGACAGCTGTGCTGCTGGGGAGTTTGTTCCGCCACTTCTTCTTCCCAGCTAAAGCACTAGGAAGTGTCGAAGGGTGGGCGTTTTTGGGGGACTGTCTCATGTAACTTTGACGTTCAAAAAGTGCTAACTCTCAGCCTAGTTTGAATAAATGACTTTTGATTTGATTTGATTGATTCAGCTGTAGTAGTAGTATACACCGTGTAAACTGATATTCATAATTTCAGTCGAAAGAAGTCCACTGCGAAAAATAGGCCTCCCCTAAGATGAGGGGCTTTGCCAGAATCGCCACGCTTGGCTAGCGAGTTTGCGATCGCAGTATGGTGCTAAAATGCATAGAGAACGCGGCACGCCCAGCACCCCACAGAACGTGTAAACTACTTATACTTAATTAATTACCTATCTATCCACCCTAACAAATAACTAAATATGGCTGGCACCGAAACGTTTTTAGAAATAAAATATAATATAATAAAATAAAAGCTGGAGGCAGTCTCTGGCCAAGTTAAAAGCCAGTCCATAGGTCGAAGGATGTGTCAACAAAACTATTATATTTACGACGATTTCTATACTCAATAAACATGGTGTTTTACTAAATAGTTACTGTTTCAATTGCATAATGTTCTCCTTAATCCAAACGTGAACGCTTTTCAATGAAGCATCCCTCGTACTTGTGTGCGTGGATGTAATAGCACAGTTCGCCTCTGTTTGAGTACTGGATAATTGCATCGACTGGACCACGGCTTTGCAACCCCCTCCCCCCCCAAACTCCCCTAGCGCCCCGTCTGGCATCGAGAGACTCACCCCTGTTTCAGGGTTTGCAAACCTACGACCGCTTACTAAAAACTGGTAGGGTTTTATTAAAAATATTTCTTCATCAAATGTTTCTGTATAGAAGTTGCGCGAACAAGATGCAGTACGTAATGGTGGAATATCTGAAAGTTGTTGCGGAAAACATACGTTTACACAGTAAAAATCAATTTTACAAATTACGATTTTTTATGCCATATGATTTTTGGCCTTGATTGTTATTTTGAACCCCAACGCAACCGGCGTGTGTGTATGACCAATTGTATGAACCTAAACGACGCAAAAGGAGTGTGTAGAGATCGTAGCAGGTGGCGTTCCGTGGTTTCTGCTTACCCCCATGGGAAAAAGGCGTGATTGTATGTATGTATGTATTATTTTGAATCCGTTTTCTTTTAAATTCTGTATATTACTGTGTATACGGGCCAAACCAAAAAAAAAAAATTGCACTCCGGGAGTGCCGGCAGAAGTGAAAACTTGATTATTAACGTTGAGCATGTTTGATATTTTGGAATGGTTAGGGAATAATTTGTTGTTCAATTTCCATATTTTAAGCACTTTATATTCACGAATTTTACGAATACACAACAATGTGATCACTACACAGACGGTCGAGCCATCAGCTGTCACCATCCATGGATGCGCGTGGCACGCTGTAACATAGACGAACATTCGCGCAAGCGCCCTGCGCCGCCTAAACGAAACAGTAGGCCCAGGCATACATTTTCGCCGCGCCGTAGAGAGGGGATAGCTGTCTACTCTCCATCCGTCCTACGCTTTTTCGATCAGGTCACGTGTCCTGACGCGAGTTTAAGATTTTATACCCATTACAGAAAAAGTGCTCAACGCCGCTAAAGAAGTTTTCACTTCAAAAATTGAATGATTAGTTTGAGCGCCATCTATAATCGAGTTGCTGTCTTAGAAAAAGTTATTTGTTACAATTATTTAATTCATAAGTAATATTTATTTTATGGCTTATGCTATATTACGATTTTATTTTTTTAGAATTAGACACACTTTTAATGACATATATTTTACTGTAAACTCTTCGTGTTTAGTAGTTTATATTAGCGTCATCTATGATTCCATAACCATACTAACCAAGGCTAGCCAAGTGATTCGTATTCGTTTTAATAGATGGCGCTTTTCCAAATTAAAACCATCCGTCCTACGCTTTTTCGATCAGGTTACGTGTCCTGACGCGAGATTAAGATTTTATACCCATTACAGAAAAAGTGCTCAACGCCGCTAAAGAAGTTTTCACTTCAAAAATTACTACTGACATCATAGCAGCACCTCGGTAAGCGTTTAACCTGATCGATAACCGGTGCGGCTGTTATTGCTTAGCCACAAGTTAAAAACCCGTCTTATTGCAAAATTAGGTTTAACTTTCAGTTAATGTTTATGCATTTCAAACTTTATTTCAATTTGGATAAACTTCCTAATCCAAAAGTCACAACTTAGCACCGGACTAAACTGTCGGTCTTGTAAAAGGAACTGCGTTTCTATTTTCTGTATACAAATGGGGTTCTTAATTCAAAAACTGGCTTTGTAGTTTAAATCTAAATAAAAAAAAATATTATAAAATCGACGAGGAACTGTAAACTTGAAATGTATGATGACCATAACATGGGTCACCCTAGTCTTTCATCTGCTTAGTCTTTTCCTAACTATATTGGGTTCGGCTTCCGGCCTAACCGGTTGCAGCTGCATATGATATTTTACAAGACAAGACTTGTTGTCAAAGTTTCGAGCTTCTAACGACTCGTAACGACTGTCAAATATCTTGAAATTGTAAATGTTTGAATAAAACTCATGTTCCTTAAAGCTCTTTTACTTTTTATTATTTCTTTTAGGACAGATGCTATTTATAAAATGTTATAATCGCAGGCTATATTTAATTTATAGAATTTGCAGCCCTAAGGATTTTTCTTTTACCGTTATGAAATATTTCACTCTACTACTTTTTACTATCAAAGTAGACACACTTAGGAGTCCAATCTATGAATGACACTAAAGACGTGGGGTCTATGGGTAAAAAAATAGCACATGGCCCCACCCAATCCCCCAAAAATTTTTGCCGGACTAAGCGCCAAAACACCCTGTGCAAGTGCAAGTATGTTCTATACATGTATCTGTTCCCTCATAACTTCTAAACTATTTATCATAATTTAAACTAAAACTTAACTGCTGAAAATTTTGCTCTAAAAAGTATGAAAAATAAAGATATGCACATCTTCATCATCTTTCAATATATTTAAACAGTAGTAAGCGAAAACCTACTTTACGTACGTAGTAATTCCACTTTTAGGAATATTTTGACATATGGATATGGTAAACATTGTGATACTTCAGAATAGTCCTCTCCTAGGTGCGGATGCCCCCCAATCCAGGCCACCCTTGCTATATGGCGCCGCGGCTTTAACTTCGGGCCATCCTTACTACCCGCTGGACCAGTCGAGGCCCTGACTCCAAGCTACTTGGGGTTGTTTCTGCTGCACGCCGTGGCGGCGTGAGAACACCGCTTTTCTTCCACCAAGAAGCTCCCAGGATCCTTCCGACGACTACGGCTAGCCTATTATGTATAGTAAAGTAGCTAGAAAACGCTGGAACTCTCCTAGTAACTTGTGCCCTACGGTTCGCTTTGACATTTTCATGACGCGCGAGCTGTACCTGTTGTTAAGTATATGAAAACAATGGTACTAGGTTCCCGTCGGATATTTTCCGACATCAATACGGTCGAAGCCTCTGCAAACTGTTGAACAGCTACAGCGATCTAGTTGACATACATTTTGACTCATTTGGCAAGTTCCACAGAACAACCGTAACTAATGTATAGATTTATTTCGTGTATTTTTTAATTTTGTTTTTGGATTCTTCTTTATTATGTCATAGACTGTTTTTAATCTTAATTTTGTTTTCTTTTGTTTTTTAATATGTTTTTTTTGTACTTTAATTATTTTTTTTAGCATAGTGCAATTTTTTTATTTATTAGTTAATAGAAAATCATATTTATATTGTATGAGTATATACAGTTGTTGGTTGGCCAAAATAAATAAATAAATAAAATAAAGCCGCAAAAGCTAGAACTTACATATATAATGTCGTAAATATGGAGCCTAAATCAAACATTTTAACGCCAGGGTAGAGTCCATCCGACCGGTCCGTGTGTTGTCGGACATAAAGAATAGTACCACCCCATTTCTTCCCGTGGGTGTCGTAGACAGCGACTAAGGGAGTTACTAGGGATAGGCAGCAGTGTTCTCTGTGCTTCATACCAACATACTGCGATCGCCAACCCGTTTGCCAAGCGTGGCGATTATGGCGAATCCCCCCTTTTTGGGAGAGGTCTATGTCCAGCTGTGGACGTCTTTCGCCTGAAATGATGATGATTAAGAAGAGAGTCCATTCGAGAAGTCCTGCAGACGCGGCGCTATAGGCATACGACGGAGACATAAATCTTTAGATACTTACATATTATGTCAACTTCATATTACAAGCACTGGTTAGTGAGATGAACAATCTTATGTAGTGGAAGGTGAGAGAGGCAAGAGTCTTGTTGAAATAAATTAGTACCACTTATTACCGAGGGACTTCTCTCAAGTTCTCTTCGTACTCTTCGCACCATTGCAACCGATCAGTTGTTGCGATGACGCGACATCCTTTCTTTGGTATTGTTCGTGGAAGCGTTGAGCTTCTTAAGTTCTGAGTTGAGATATTACGACTTGTGGCAAATGCGTGCACTGACTAGACAGGTCACTCAACAGGTTTTGTAGTGTATCTATTCAATAGATGTGTAAACACTTTCTCATGCACACAAGCGGAGGCAGCAGCTGTCACTAATGTCATCTGTCAGTCAGGAGAAATGGAGTCTGTCATGGCGGGAAATAGACTGTGAAGCAGGTCTGAACGGTAGCGCTTGATGTGGTGGTGAGCCAGTGAAGGGATATTATTCTTCTTAAATATGGAATCAACAGGTTTGAAAAAAAAAATACCACGGTTATGAAGGAAGGATAATCTTTATTTCAATAATTAATTGTGAAGGTTCAGGAGTTCGTTCGCCAGGTGCTTATCAACCCGGCTGCGGTTCCCCTTGCGCGGCTTCAGCAACAATACCGCAAGCTCGTTAAAGAACCGAGCCATCTGGCGGTCCTTATCTTCTTTCGCCTTAATCATCAGATGCAGATGCTCCTCAGAGCACTCCGGCGACGTGTTCATGTCACCTGGAATCATTAACATTAACTATGTGAATGTTACGTCTCAGCTCGGGGCTCATTTTTCAGTTCCTATTCTTATAAAGAATGCAAACGGTTCACTCTAAATATGACACAAATAAGTCAGGTAGTTTTTAAAGTATAGTGAGCATCAATAATATCGGGACGAATAGAATGTTTAAAATAATCTTATAAACTCTTACTCTAAATGTTAACTCAATGACACAATGACTGTTTCAAAACGAAGAGTGTATACGAGAACTGTGTTCTGACAAAAATTTTGTCCAATTGAGTCAATGTTTAATTTTCTTAGTTGTTGAGTACATTTTGAACACTGTTCGTTCCGATATTTTTGACGATTTTTTTTTTTTTTTTTTTGGATGGGAAGTCATCAAATGACTTCTCCCGCTCTGGGCGGAGCGGGAGGGCGTGTCAGACTTTTACTGACTAAAACCCACCCGTGTTCCTTCAGTTGCCCATGTGCCAGGGTCACGGTATCTCTTGACTGTAACATAATGACCGAAACGACGGAACTGAAAAGATGGACATGGGGTCTATGGGTAACATTGCTCGTGATCCACCCAATGTCCCAAAAAAATTTGTTGGTCCCTGCGCCAAACAACCTGTATATGGTCAGTGGTTTTTTTATTATTTTCACCTGCAAAGAGCATGTACGTAAAATGTTTTTTTTTTTAATATAAAAGATTAACAGGTTGTGCTTGACTGGCCTGTTAGTCTAGTGGTTAGTGACCCTGACTGCTGGCTGAAAGGGAAGTCTGCCACAAAAACGCTGCTATAGTGTTTCTGAATCTATTTACACGTTTGCAGGGACGTAAACATATCGCGTCGGGCTTTTTACGCGCACAGTGCGCGTAAAAGTCTTCAATACCTATACTGTGTATAGAAGTGTGTTTCTCGGAGTGCTGGTATGCACATTATTACATTTTCAATACGCAGTTCAACACCGAGAGTTTATAATTCACTGCAAGATAAAATGGCGCTACGATTTTTTTACGTCCGTGCGTAAGTCGTTTAGCAGACAAAGTATTGAATGATTTGTATTATTTACATTTTATAGTCATTTTAAATTTTAATTTATAGATTCGGATTTTTGTATAGTATATTATTATGTCATGATCCAAATTTTTATACAATTGTTTACTCCCGTCTTTGTAATTATTTGTCTTTTAAATGTTTATGTTCAAAAACTTTCAGTAACCTGCAATTAAGATTTTCACACAGATACAAGGTAGAATATGACTGAAAACTACAGATGTACTTATATTTATCAACCTATTGCATCGACTCGTAACTTTCTACTGTAATAATTATACAATATTTTATTGTTTAACTATTTATACAATATTTTGTTGTATTATTATTTATACAATATTTTATTATATTATTATTTATATAATATTTTATTGTATAATTATGCTTCCCATTAGCTTCTACAGGCCAATTTAAATACTACAGCGAGCAGGTATAGTGACAAAAAAAAAAAACAACTTACGAATCTTTTGAACCTCGTTCAGAAACATGATTTTATCCAACAGATCCTGTAACAAGAATTAATGAATTAAGAATAATATTACTAGGTAGTAAAAGTACCAATCGGTATCTCAACACAGTTCCCTGCTTATCACTAACCAGTGCTACTTTTATGCTTCATAACCATTCGTAAACTATCAAACCTAGACAAATAAGACAACATATTTTTTTCTATTGTAATCAATCATCTTAACATTCAAAGTCCAAAGCTTTTTTAAAATAAATAAAATACGACAGCATCATCTGCTTAGCCTTTTCACAACTATGTTGGGGTCGGGTTCCAATCTAACCGATTACCAATATTTTACATGGAGCGACTGCCTAACTGACCTCCACAACCCAGTTACTGGGTAATGCCATACCCCTTGGTAAGACTGACTGTCAGAATTTTCGACTGTCATAGATCCACAAATGACACCCGATACCAACGAGTTAACGTGCTTTCCGACGCACGGAGGGTTATGTAAAGATGGTCACCCATCTACAAACCAACCGCAGCAAGCGTAGCTTTATCTGATCGTTCGGTCCGTATTTCTGTTATAACTTAGCCATAACCCCAATAAAAAATAATAATAAAAAAAAACCCCAAAAAGAATGCATCAATGATTAAAACACGTATTATTATAAAACCCGTAATCTCATTTCAAATCCACGCAAAGCTTATTATAATTGGGCAAAATTAAGTTTTATCTAATAAATAAACGCGGTGTCAACTCGTAGTTCTCGTAAATACAGTTCTGACAGCCCTGGCACGATGGAAAATGTGGGACAGATAAGGCTTTTTTTTTTGGATGGGAAATCATCAAATGACGTCTCCCGCTCTTAGGCGGAGCAGGAGGGTGTATGTGTGAGGGTGTTTTACTGACTAAAACCCACACGTGTTCCTTCAGTTGCCCATGTGCCAGGGTCACGGTATCTCTTTCGAATGTTCCTGCGCTATTCTTTACCGACTTCACAGCTTGCTGCACTCTCTTGTGCTCACTAGATGACAAAACTCAGAGGTAAAAGAATATTATAGGTAGAAGTCGTAAACGCTTTTTAATTATTTTTTTCAAGTTATCCCCATTCATTAACACACTTCATTAGCTTCATACGTATGTTAGTATGTGCCTATGTAATGGAAACTATGAACATGATTTTGATCCCTGTTAAAACGTCGGATTAACTCGAAATTTGGCATACTTATCAAGGACCGATGATAATAAAATCATTTTATAAATTTGTTTTGTGCTATTATGCTTATCAGGGTTACCAGTATAGCAAAAAGAAACTGTCCTAAAACTACGCTGACAATCGTAATAAAAAAAAACTACGCTGACATACGTCACAAAATTCGAAATACCCTAAAAAATAGAAATTAATAATGGTTAAAAAAAAACTATTATTTATTTTCTTATTTTCGGTTTTCTTTTGATGCTGGTTTTTTTTTACATAATATTAATCAAAAATGCTAAATTAATACAAATTGATTTAATAAAACTAATTTGTGCATTTCCTTTAACCGTTATGAAGTTATGAGACTTATGAAGTTATGAGTTAACATTATTGATTGTTTTGCTTCTTATCCGAATCGAATGAAATTAATTGCTTAATAATTGAGAATAAAAATACTGCAGTGTTTAAGGACGTTTTTTGACGATTGCACTTATTAAGTTTAGTTGCAATCATGAAGTCGTGGGCGGGACCTACCTAGTTAATTTATGATAATATATATATGGAATATGATTTATAATGTGGAAATTATCCCGTGGGAACGTAACGGGTTAAAAGTTCCCAATCCAGGTTATAAACTGTGTCCCAAATTTCATCCAAATCCGTTCAGTAGTTTTTGCGTGAAAGAGTAACAAACATCCTACATCCTCATATACTTTCACATTTATAAAATTGATAGGGTTATAAACAAGAAATAGAAAACTTACAAATACTTTGGCAGCGTCAGCCTCGTAGCTATCTTCAGCCTGCATATCGTCGGAGCTATCTTTGGAAGAGCCAGCTTCACAGTTGTCGCCAGCCCCGGCCCCAAAGTTGCTAGCAGCGCCAGCCCCGCAGTTGCTGGCAGCGCCAGCCCCGTAGTTGCTGGCACCACCAGCCTCGTCGTTGCTGACAGCGCCAGCCTTGCAGTTGTGCCCAGCTATCTTGGCTTCGGAGCTTTCAGTGGCAGCGCCAGCCTCGCAGTTGTCCCCAGTCATCTTGGTTTCAGAGTTTTCGGAGCTTTCGGTGGCAGCACCACCCTCGTAGTTGTCCCCAGCCGTCTTGGCTTCGGAGCTCTCGGAGCTATCGGTGGCAACGCCATCCTCGTAGCTGTCCCCAGCCATCTTGGCTTCGAAGCTTTCTATGGCAGCGTTAGCCTCGTAGTTGTCCCCAGCCATCTTGGCTTCGGAGCTTTCGGAGCTTTCGGTGGCAGCGCCAGCCTTGTAGCTGTCCCCAGCCATCGTGGCTTCGGAGCTTTCGGAACTTTCGGTGGCAGCGCCAGCCTCGTAGTTGTCCCCAGCCATCTTGGCTTCGGAGCTTTCGGAGCTTTCGGTGGCAGCGCCGGCCCCGTAGTTGTCTCCAGCAATCATGGCCTCGTAGCTAAAGTTGGTAGTGACGACCTCGTAGTTGTCACCAGCCATCATAGCCTCGTAGCTGACGTTAGCATCGCCAGCGTCGAAGTTGTCGTCAACCTTCATGGCTTCGTAGCTTACGTTGGAAGTGACGACCTCATAGTTATCACCAGCTTTCATGGCTTCGTAGCTTATGTTGGCAGTGACGACCTCGTAGTTTTCACAAGCCTTCATGGCCTCGTAACTTATGTTGGAAGTGACGACCTCATAGTTTTCTTCATTCTTCATGGCGTCGGAGCTTACCTTGGCAGTGTTGGCCTCGTAGCTATTGCCGTTAGCCATCTTTGACCTCGAACTGTTCTAAGATGTCCAGATGTTCCAGATGTAGTGCACACCTGAGAAAATCAAGAAATAAGAACTTGACTCAAATGATTCAAGATCGAAACATTTAAACGCCATCTATAATCTCGAAATCCAGAAGTAAGCATTTTATTTATTTTTTAAAGTTCATAAAATCAGTGCTTTCATTTTAGAAATGAGTTTGGGTTAATTTGTAGGGTTCCGTAGCAAAATGATAAAAAAATTATAGTTAAAAAAAACTAAAAAAACACGCTTCCATTGAAAACCAAACTAAAAAGTACAAAATAATGAAAAAAAAAGCGTGGGGTGCCTGATATCAATAAAAAATACCTTAAAAATTACCCCACGCTTTTTTTCCATTATTTTGTACTTTTTAGTTTGGTTTTCAATGGAAGCGTGTTTTTTAGTTTTTTTAATCTATTATTTATTTTCTATTTTTTAAGGTGTTTCGAATTTTGAGACGTATGTCAGCGTAGTTTGTGACGTATGTCAGCGTAGTTTTCGAAAACAGTTTTTTTTGCTGTCCTGGTTACCCTGGCAAGGATAATGGCACAAATTAGTTTGTGACGTATTTCAGCGTAGTTTTCGAAGACAGATTTTTTGCTGTCCTGGTAACCCTGGCAAGGATAATGGCACAAATTTATGAAATTATTGCATTGTCATCGGTCCTTGACAGGTGTGCAAAGTTTGAATGAAATCTGGTCGTTTAAAGTGGGTCAAAATCGCGCTATAAGGAGTCGGTTACAAACAAATATACAAACATACTAACATACAAACATACAAGTGAAGCTAATATAAAGCGTGTAAAAAGGAACCCTTAAGGTGTGACTCAGTCTGTCTGTCCGTCTGTCTGTTATAGCTGGATATCTCAAGAATTACTAATGCTACTAAAATTAACTTGAAATTTGGATTAGTTGTAGATGACGATTTCTCTACTCACTATTTTGGAAATAAGAAAGATTTTTTTTACAACAGCGTCTGACCGGGTTTATTGAAAATTCAAGGCGGCATACTAGGGCATGTGTATCATATGAAAGAGCGCTATTTGCATGTACTCAAAACAAACAAATTTTTTAGGCTGAACAGTTTTCGATTATGGACAAAAAATTTAAAGAACATACCGTTCACCCCCTTTATCTCCAAAGTTTGCATAGAGAGAAATCTGAAACTATTCTATGTGATAAAAGTTTATGTAAAGATAACAGGAAAAAATAAAAACCTTGTAGAGACAAGGTTTTTAATTTTTCCTGTTATCTTTACATGAACTTGATTTTTAGAAAAAAATCACACTTTTCAGAAATCATCAACAACAATAACATTAGTTCCACTATCGGTCAAGAGATGGCGGTGACCTATAACTGCAATACTATAAGAAGTAGAACTATATGATTAGAATAATTTCAGATTTTGCTCCATGCAAACTTTGGAGATAAGGGAGGAACGGTGTTTTTCACATATTTCGTCAAAAATCGACAACAATAAGGAAACAAAGATGTTGAAAGTTTCTAATCGCCCGGGGCGTTTGTGTTTCACTGCTTGCAGCGTATTGTCCGATGAAATGGATCGGATCAATGATTTGTGATAGTGTGTTGTAGAAGATTCGCATTCTTTTTTTTGCTCTGACTCCTTTTTATGCGTTTCTTTCTTTATGTACATAATTAGCTAAGGCCTATCATGCGTTTGTCTCATTTATGTATTTACCTACCTATTTGTTTTGTTTTGCAATTGTATTAAATATTCACACTGTTTCACACTGTCATTCAAAGTTATATTAGTTTACTTTGTTATTTTTTTAATTTTTTTATATAGTATGTACTTACACTCGATACTTACAAAACAGTATATATATCAACATTTCACTATTCATTTATTTTATTTAAGTATGCATACATTCGCCACGTTGCAGTGTTTGTATAAAACTGATTTACATCCGTCCGCACACACTTCAGGTCCAGTTGAAAATCAGCGTCCGGCACTAGTTGTCTGGCGTTTTTGCTGAACTGAACCTTTTTAGCGCAGCCGTGGGGCAGACTTAAATGCTAGTTCTAACATCGCACTTTAGACTTTTTATTGATTTTATTTTTATTTTTGTTTTCTGTAAATTTATGTATTTCTTTGTGTATTATTTTGTGTGCCTTTGAGTTTGTGCTAAATAAATAAATGTATTTTCTTTCTTTCTTCTTCTTTCTTACAGATAGACGGACAGATAGACTGAGTCACACTAGAAGCGTTCCTTTGGTACAGAGCTCGGAAAAGAAAGATTGGCTGGCTTTGCTAGACTATGTTGATTATTACACTAATATACCATATGTTGGAGAAGAAAACGTAAAATAGTGCACAAAAAAAATACGTTTCTGATATGACTATAGGTGCATTGATATCTTTCAAGTGTTCTAAGTTTGAGTTAGAAAGCAAAAAAAAATCACGTAAAGATTTCGAGTTTTATGGAAATCTATACTAATATTATAAAGCTGAAGAGTTTGTTTGTTTGATTGAACGCGCTATCTCAGGAACTCCTGGTTGGAATTGAAAAATTATTTTTGTGTTGGGTAGCCCATTTATTGAGGAAGGCTATAGGCTATATAACATCACGTAAGGTCAAAAGGAGCGGAGCAGCAAACGAAAAATGGACGAAAACTGGCAGGCAATTCGTGGCGACGGGAAGGGGAGCGAAAATTTGACGCGGACGAAGTTGCGGTCGTAAGCTAGACACACCTGATCTTTCTGATGCCCTTTATAACTTAACTAGCTAAACTAACTTAACCGGCGGCGTGTGTGTATGACCAGTTCTATGAATCTAAACGAGGCAAAAGGAGTACCTATGTAAGGATCGTAACATGTAGCGTTCTGTAGTTTTTGTCTACCGCCATGGGAAAAAGGCATAAATCTATGTGTGTATAAAAGTTATATATTTAGTTAAGTATATGAAAAATTTCCTATTGGCAAATTTAACGATTTAATTTTAAAATAAATAAAAATTGTATTTAATTTAAGATGTCTATTTTTGAGGCATTGATATTACATGTAACTGTTTTGTAGATATGTTTTTAGCAAATGGCGATTTTGTCTAGTATTCTATGTTGCTTTCCATTATTAGGAATCAATCATAATCCCCCATTATTGCAGGACCCCAGCGGCCTTGATATCTCTGTTACATCATTAAATAATATCTTGATGGAACCTCTTTCAGTGCTCATCACTAACAGAACATATTTTTTGTGGAAAAACGCAATTGTGAATGTAAATAATGATTTATGTACAATATATAATGTGACATTCTTTTTTTCAAAAAGTTTGAGACAACTGTTTTAACTGATCTCCGGGCTTGAAATTTATTAGATATTTATTGATTAATAAAAATAACAGAATAATGAACTAACTTAACTAAAACTATACACAAACTAAAACAAAGCATTAAAAAAAATCATCCGCATATTGAAATTGAATAAGTTGTAATTTAAATTAAAGCCAGTGACTTAAAGACATAAAAGTCTGGTAATAAGAATGAGGAGACCAATTACGATCTTAATTCACTATAAGAAAAGCAAAACACTTGAAATATGCTATTCTAGTCACTTGAGTTGGTTCTAGCTTGTGACTCAGGTGTATACGACCCACAAACTTAACAAAGTAAGTTAGCTGATGTTTTACACCCACATTTTTTATTTAAGGCATATTTTATCAAAAGATCTAAGTTTCCAAAGCTATTACAAGAATTTTACAACGACCTTCAAGTGTTGAATTAATGAAAATCAAATAACACAAGACTTTACATGTGAAATTTTGTTATAAATACCCCCAAATAACAGGTACCATTAAATTATACATCGATTTGTTGAAACTAGAACAACAAAAATACTGGTAGTTCGTAAAAAAAAAGTTAGAACATGTCAAAAACATTACGTGGTACACACGGCTACAGGTCAAGCCATAAATTGCCAGTTTTAGCTGACCTCGCATTGTATAGGCTTTTCGTACAATGAGATGTCAGCTTATACTATTTCGGCTGTACATTAGTGAAGTAACGATTGTTCAGAATCTGATGATACCGGCTAACAACTGAAAACCAATGAAAAAATGGCCGTAATAAATAAATATTGCAATGGACCATTGATCTTAACTCTTAACTAATTAGAGCTTTAAAATTAATTTCAATTTATTCAGGCGTATGCATATAAGTGATTATAAAAAAATATTTAAGTTAGTAATTTATTTATTATTAAATACTTCAAATTATTGTAATTAATAGGAACACAATCATCGTAAGTAATCATTTACAAATCACGTTACAGTACAATAGTATCTACAAAGGGAACCTTTTTTTAAATTAAACTATTTATTTTCACTATATTTTCGTCCGTCGGACGTTTACATTTATAATCCAAGATTACAGAGATAATAATGACTAAAACATATTCACTATAATATATACTCTACTTATATGCAGTTTTGAGTTTCAGCTTTTCAAACCTAAATTAAGTAAAACTGCCCTCCTGAATAAATGCTAGCTCAGTTAGTAGTACGTTTGTCTTCTAAACCATAGAATACCAATAACCACCCAAAGAATTAGTATGAGAAAATAAAATGCACTTGCATAGTGCGGCGGCCATATCGCCACCATGAAAGGGTCTACACCAAAGCTTCACGAATGTAGCGCTGCCCTAACTTACCCCTAAGGCCTATAAACAAAAAAAAAAAAAAAACCAATTAAGAAAAAATAACCAAATTTATTCCTTTTTCGAAAAAAGGCGGCAATATTCAAAGTTTATTCAACTTTCGTTCTTTCAGATCCGTACCCAACAACAACTTTTGATATTTTATTCCACACACTGCTTCCACAACACTTTTGAACCGATTTGAGATGATAATATAATAAATGTAAGATTTTAATTTCCCTAAGTAATAACTTACTTGTCAAAGCTGGGGAAACTGGCAAACACACGACTTGGTTTTGTGCGGCGTTCACACAACCAATTCGGTACCGGCTACGGGTAGACTGGCAGTTAGTGGGGGCAGCCGGCTTGCCGGTCCGCCGGTGCAAAGCTCAATATTTGTACGCATGCGTCAAACATGCAAGCTAATTAAACTGATGAATGTTCGAATTGCAGTAAGCTTACGTTTAATAAATAAATAAAATAAAATAAAATCTTTTTATTTCAGACACATTTGGCCCATAATGGTGTTAGTAGGCAGAAGACTTACAAACTATTTTTAAAATTTACAAACTATTTAAAAAATTTACAAACTATTTTAATAAAGTTAAAAAAAAAAAACAATTTACAATTCAATTTAATTTAATGCAATTCAATTTTATTCAACTTAACTTTACGTTTGCACGGAATCAAATTATGGCGTCGGAATTTTTTCCCGCACTGTCTCTTCACCGCACGGCTCAGCGCCGATAGTTGCGGGTCCGCCGAGAGTAGGTTTTTAGATTTTTGCGCTGGTATTGGATTCTCCATACTCGGTCCCGCACCGAGAGTTGATAACACCGTTGACAAAACCGTGATCGAACTTTAATTTTAATATTTAATATCTGTTCTTTCTCAGAACCCACCCCGAATCTGGATTTCGGGGAAAAGAAATTGGCTCGCATCTTATTTGTATACTGTGTAATGACAAATATACGATATTTTCAGCATTTTTACTGTATGATGGGAAAATATGATATCAATTGATGATTCTAACTTTAAGTAAAGACTCTATTGATTTAGCGACACATTGTTTGTTTAATTTATTTGCACATTGCACATTGAAATTTCGCGTTTTTTTAACAACATAAACCATATACAAAAAACTTAAATTTTCAGCATTATTGTTGATTTCTGAAAAAGCGCGAATCAACTTCGCTATTCTGGCACCATATTCGGACTCAGCGACCCCGAAAACATAAAGTTCAGGTGGTCTGGTCTTTCGCGCAGGGTACTTTTTTTGTGGGCCTGTGTTTTTTGTGTGCCACAAGTAGGTAATGGGTTAAGATTCCTAAATAATAGCGGCAAGCCTTTTTTATGGGATAAGCAGCGCTTAACGTTAAGTTTTCTTCAAAAGGCACTTCCAGACATGGCCCTGCATTGTTATACTCACTTAAAATTCTTAAAATAATGTTAGGACTTTAAAAGAGACCATGACCTCTGAGTTTGTTTCGGCGTTTTTCTCCGGGAACGGTCAGTTAGGAAATGCCGGCGCTATCTAGTTGTTGAAATATTGACCAAAAATATTTGACGTGTAAAAGCGTCTTATAAGATCTAATAACATAGGTAAATAAACATTTAATTTCATTTCATACCTCGTCAAAGTAAAGGTTAAGCAATATATAAAGTAAAAAAATAAATTTAAAAAAAACACTCTTCAACAGTTCTTTTTTTTTTAGTACGACTTGCATAATGAGCCTATAATGTTCCCCACTGCTGGGACACAGGCCTCCTCTCGTTGAGAGGGAGTGGGCCGTAATCCACCACACGGGCCCAGTGCGGGTTGGTAGATGTCACATATCTTCGACCGTCTGTGTGGTGTCGAACGTAAAGAATATCACCGTCCTATTACTTCTCGTGGTTGTCGTAAGAGGCTACTTAGGGATTTGCTAGATAATGGGCAGCAGCGTTCTCTATGCATTTTACCACCATACTGCGATCGCCAACCTATGGTATGTAACCCGTATGTCCAGCTGTGCACATCTTTCGGCGAAAATGGTGATGATGATGAGGTTTTGGTTTAAAGATGTATCGGTTTCCTTACGATGTTTTCCTTCACCTTATTGTGAGCTGTGGTGATGAAATAATTTACACAAAGTAAAGTGCTTGTCTGGGTTCAATCCTAAGACCTACAATTCGTAACTCGTGGCCGCTACCACTGGGCCAACACTGCTCCTTCAGGCTGCAAGCAAATTCGTATATCACTACTTGCTACGTACCTAAACAGCAGCGTGCATGCCGAAAACTTTTTTGCTGTCGTTTCCAACCTTATGCCTAAATAATAAATTGAATGCTGTTTACTTTGAAAATGAATGACTTTCCACACAAAACTTATCCCCTTTTTCAGCTCTTTGGTAGTAGAATTATCAAAAACGTATAAATTAAATACACGTATAAATTGTTTCTTAATTGTCAACCTAAACACAAAATTTGAAGAACCTAGCATCGAAAGTGGCGGACTTTCATATCAAAATCAAAATCAAAATCAAAATCAAAAGTCATTTATTCAAATTAGGCTGAGGATCAGCACTTTTCGAACGTCAAAATTACAAAAGACAGTCCCCCCAAAACGCCCACCCGTCGCGCACTTCCTAGTGCTTTAGCTGGGAAGAAGAAGTGGCCAACAAACTCCCCAGCAGCACAGCTGTCTGTCCAGTTAGAAGAACTTGATTCTATACAATGGTATATAGTAAAACATTAAGAGACACAAATTAAATTAAATGATTTGCTATATGCCAGCTAGCCAACCCAATATACCAACAAATTAAATGAAAACTATACTCAAGCATAAGAAAAAAAAAATATATGTATATAGAAACATGGCTGCAAAAATAAAAAACTGGCATAAAGGGCGTGACAGCTTACATATGCAATGCTGAATATTCACATAGCTGTTACGACCTGAGTTACAACTCGAGGCCACAAATGATAAACTAGGACCATCGATGTAAAATAAATTAAACAGGTAAGTAATATTAATAATAATATCAACACCAAAGTCAGCAAGACGACCAGTCACCACAAGCAGCACCCGTTCACGAGCATAACGCAAAGATCAGCCATTGCCCCCCTCGCCATATTTGAGGGAAGGGGGCAACCCGACCCCCGACGCTACCGCAAGCATTGACATCTAAGGGAGCATGACGAACTTGCTGCCGGTTGCTCAAGCAAGAATTGAATGATTACTTGTCGAGGTCGCTAGCTAACCACATTATGCATTACTAATAAAATAAAATTGGCATAAACAGGAAAAAAAATAAGGAAAAAATTATATTGAACCTATCACTAGGTACGCTAATACTGGAGAAAGAACATAAACATTGTCTTGAGTTAATCACAGCGACCAACTATTCTTATCATTTAAATAATCGTTGATGGAATAGTACGCCTTTTGACAAAGGTTGGATTTTACTTGAGCTTTAAACGCATTAAAAGGTAATTCTAGTAAAGAAGGTGGTAGCTTGTTGTAAAATGTTATACCAAGCCCAACAAATGAGTTATGCACCTTATGAAGCCGGTGAAAGGGAACACGTAGTTTGTCCTTACTTCTAGTGTTAACAGTGTGAATATCACTGTTTTTAGCGTATAAGTGTATATTTTGCCTAATATATAAGATGTTGGCGAAAATGAATTGTGATGACACCGTAAGAATACCAATATCTTTAAAAAAGTCCCTTAGGGAAACTCTGGCACCTAGCTGGTAAATTGCTCGAACAGCTCGTTTCTGAAGGACAAAAATATTTTGAATATCAGCTGCAGTACCCCACAGTAGAATACCGTAAGACATAACGCTGTGGAAATAACTAAAATAGACTAACCGAGCTGTATCAACGTCAGTATATTGTCTTACTTTTCTGACGGCGTAGGCAGCTGAACTGAGCCTTCCCGCTAGGCTTGAAATATGTGGGCCCCACTGAAGTTTGCCATCCACTGTTATGCCCAGAAAAACTGCCGAGTCTACAGTTTTAAGCACCTCTTTATCTAAGACGATGTTGGGACCTAGATTTCTAACATTCGGTAAGGCGAACTTTACACATTTGGTTTTCTTGGCATTGAGAACTAGGTTATTTGCCGTAAACCAATCGGTAACCATCGAGAGTGCACAGTTCACGTCGTCAAAATCTGGTCTGTTCCTGTCTACTTTAAAAATAAGAGATGTATCATCTGCAAACAGTACAACGTCACAAATACCCTTTAAAAAGAATGGTAAGTCATTGATATACACTAAGAACAAGAATGGGCCGAGTATAGAGCCTTGAGGCACACCTAACTGAACCGGTAGCCCGGCAGACTTTACACCATTAATATCTACACATTGGAACCTATTATGTAAGTAAGAATTTATTACGTTTATAGCTTCGTTATGGACACCGTAATGACGTAGTTTACGCAAAAGCGTGTCATGGTGCACGCAATCAAAGGCTTTGGAGAGATCACAGAATACTCCGATAGCATTTTGCGACTTCTCCCATGCGTTAAAAATGTGTTTCAAGAGAGCAACACCCGCATCTGTAGTTGAACGACCTTTTGTAAAGCCATATTGCTCATTATGAAGGAGGCTATTTAAATTAAAATGTCTTAGCAACTGCTTGAGGATTAACTTTTCAAATATTTTGCTAAATGCAGGTAAGATAGAAATAGGCCTAAAATTAGAAACGTCATTTTTATTACCTGATTTAAATAATGGTATGACTTTGCTACTCTTCATGAGGTCAGGAAAAGTTCCGACATCAACACATTTATTAAAAGTAACAGCTAAATAGGGGGCTACGATGTCTATTATATTACTTAATAGTTTGATGGAAATGCCCCAGAAATCACCAGTGTTTTTAGACTTAAGTGTGTTAAAAACATTAACTACATCACGAGGCGTTACATGTTCAAAATTGAATAGGCAACTACTTTTTGGCACACTACTATGCAAAAGATTATCAGCTTTAGACGGGGACGAATTTAAGGAGCGAGTCGTAGTTACAGGTATGTTGGCAAAAAACTCATTAAATGCCTGTGCTACGTCAGCTGGCGTATTAACTAATTTGTTGTCGACCAAAATTTCAAGTTGTTTTTCTTGTTTAACCGATTTACCCGTCTCATTGTTAATGATTTTCCAAGTAGTTTTTATTTTATTATTTGAATTTTTAATTTGATCGCTTAAAAATTTGGATTTAGCAAAAGCACTAATCTGTTTAAATAATTTTGAATATTTTTTTACATACTCTAGGAAAGGAGTATCAAACCTGTATTTTTTTAAACCATATAACTCGTAAAGCCTCGCTCTACTTTTGTAAATACCTGGAGTAGCCCATTGGTTAAAGCCAACGGAGGTGCCATTAATGTCAATGGTTTTGGTCTTGAAAGTAGATTTGTACTCTTTTTGCACTACATCAAAGAGGGCTTCATAAATTGCATTAGGATTATCGTGTTCTACTATAGATGGTGCAATTCTGCGAGCTATATTATTTTTAAACTTGGTGCAACGACTAGCTGTATAAGGCCTGCATTCAAGTTTACGCGCCTTTTTACACAATGGCATAGGGAAACTGGATAGCAAACCACAGTGGTCGGACGTTAAATCAGTTAACACTAATTTATTTTTGGCATCACAATCACTAAATATATTATCAAGACAAGTTGACGAACATGCCGTGATCCTGGTTGGTTCAAAAAACAAGTTAAATAAATTAAATGACCTAAACAGATTGAGAAGTCTAATACTTAATGGAGTTACCTCTAGAATATTAATATTAAAATCTCCACATACAACTATACTTTTATTACTTGATTTTAACTTATTGAGTAAATCCTCCATGACTGATTCGAAACAAATGAAATCCCCAGAGGGGGGTCGATAAACGCAAATTATAACGTATCGCTCGAGTTCAACACAAGACAACTCAATAGTGCGCTCAATAGAAAGATTAACTAAATCTAAACGTTGCTTACATTTCAGCTTGTTTGAAACAAGAACTAAAGAACCACCGCGGATGGCCCTTTTTCTCGCAAATGAACTTTGTACAGTAAAATTATCATCATTGATAAACACTACTTCATGTTCTTTCAACCAATGTTCAGTTAAACATAACACCTGAACATCATGATTCTCTATAAATAAGCTTAACTCTAACTCTTTGCCGGACAGACCCTGCATATTTTGATGAACAACATTCAACATATGCGGCTCATCCGTTGTCGCACCTACTAGTTTAAACTACTAGGCGTATCAATAGTAGTGTTAGTATCACTACCAACAGTAAATAAACACGACTTCGACATACTACTTATGTCTGAGTTAATATAAGTACCAACAGTAAATAAACAAGACTTCGACATACTACTTATGTCTGAGTTAATATAAGCTAATAGCCTCGCTATTTTATGTCTAAACATAAGGGGCAGATACACTGAGTTCCTTGTTGATTTTAACTTATCAACAAAAATGTTGGTATCAAAAAATATAAGTTTATCACTGTAGTGACTGACCAAAAACTGCATATGATTATTAAGCATATGAATATATTTGTTTTTTTTACTAGATAATTTCTCAAAATATGGAAAAGCACACAAAATAATTTTGTTACAATTAATCTTTAAAATCTCAGTAACACTGTCAGTAATATCATCTTGTTTGATCTGTGAACTATTACCTACAAACACAGTTATGTTGGTATTACAATCATATTGATATCTCATAATTGATGACATTATTTCTGTAAAGGATTTCCCAGGCAAACAATTATTTTGATTAGAAATATTCAACTTGTTACTAACTAATTTCCCTAAACCTCTTCCTATACTATCTGAGAACATAACGGACTGAAAACCAAGGTGACTGCAACAAGGGGTAACACTACTAGGTACTGACTGTACCCCTTGAGATTGTTCATGCACAGTATCAGGTATATTTTGAATGGAGATACAGTGCAGACTACTCACAACTTGGGACGGGTCCACCGTTGCCTCAGGCTGGAGGGCATCAAGGTTGGATACCCTTTGGCAAGTGCACTGAGTATTATTGAGAGTCAGCAAATCCACTCTGTCTACCAATTCATTTGTAGCAAGGATATGTTCCTTAATTTGGTGCTTAGAGCATACATATTTATTATAAAGTGACTTAAGGGATTCATCAAGAACTTGAATTTCAGACTGTAAGCGCTGAGTGTCTATTTCATATATATTTATGCTATCTTCTAATTTAATTTGATAATTTTTCAATTTGTTGACAAGAGAAACACGTTCTTTCCTTAATTGAATATTTTTGGAATAATGTTTCTGATGTTTCTTGAATTTATTACATTTTTTAATAATTTTATTCAGTCTTGCATATTTTTTTAATTTATTTTGACTTATTTTATGACTACAGTTATGTTTCAGTAAGGAATTCTCGGTAAGGTCAATTGTCGTTATAGAGTGTATATATATAAACTCCCACCCCCTATTTCACCCCTTTATAGGGAGAAAATATTAAAATTCTTCCTTGGCTGATGTCTCCTACTCATAATCTACATGTGTGCCAAATTTAATTTTCGTTGGTGAAGTAGAAGCTTTTGAGATATTGTAATTAATCAGTGAGTGAATGTGTAAATGAGTGACCCTTCGCTTATATCCCTACTAATATTATAAAAGTAAATGTAAGATTGTTTGTTACGCTTTCACGCAAAAACTAATGATTTTTTTTACACATATTCTTGCAGAAATTAGAAGTAGCATAGAATACTTAAAAATAAAAACTATTTTTATTGTTATTTTTAACGCGAGCGAAGCTGCGGGCAAATGGTAGTATATTAAACATAGAAGATAGATAAAAGGGTTTGGTACCGTTTCACTTGAGGAATATTTCTTTTCAGTCTTCCAGCGACTGCTTGAGTGTTCGTCAGCAGTCTAATTGACTAATGCATTCTCAGGCAACGATTGCGCCAGGGCAGCCCGCCTGTCATTTCTCATAAACAGTATCCGCTTCTATAACAAGTAGCAAACGTCGGTTACTGAACTTAGCGATGGAGAGTTCAAAACAAAATATATCAAACGTGTCCTTCTCAAAAAGCATATTGTAAGATAGAAGTCTAAGTTCAAGACAAGGAAGTTTGGTAATAATTAAGGAATTATGTGCCGAAAGAAGACTGCACATGTGGTTTCCCTGGTAACTCATCAGTGGGATAACCATGTAAATGTCTATTAACGAATCCCAATTTACGATGTAGTTTTTTTTCATACTTCTTTAACATTATTTGACATTTTATACCTACAATTCTAATTTGAACTCTTGATTATTAGTTGTCGGGGCATTTGGTTATCATATTTTATTTACCTAGTATTTCAATTCTAGAGATTCTTTTGCATTTGGTGAACTGACAACCAATGAAAAAAGGCCATGATAATTAAATAAATATTACCTTAAAATGAACCACTGATCTCATAACTAATTAGAGCTTTAGAATTAATTTCATTTTAGTTAGTCCTATGTATGTAAGTGATTATAAAAAATATTTAAGTAAGTAAAAAAAAGAGAAAAAAAAACGTTACAACAGTTGTTGACTTTAGACCATTTTCTATTTTATTAAGTACTTGTTGACAGGCCTACACCGTCATACCATACCTATTAGAACTATAATTTGAAACCATTGTAAATGAAGAGTAAGCGTGGAGTTTCTTGCCGGCTCTTCTCCATAAGAATCAACAAAATGGAACCGTGCAATCTCGCTTCTAACGTTTCTTAAGTGCCCATATAGGTTTATGTGAAATAAAATATTTAGATTTGATTTGAAAAATTCAAAGTTTCTAACGTTTTTTTGCAATTTATAGGTCAGTATCAGGCTCTATCTTGAACAAAATATGATTCGCGACCGTAACACGTATGTTTTCAAGAATCGTAATAGGTTGGGGCAAAAGTTTCTTCGCATTTTTTAAGAAAATTCAAAACATTTTTTAATAAAGTTTATTTACATTTAACTAAAGTATGTAGGTACCATTTTGTTCGATAACTTTTTGCCATCTTGTAGGTAGGGACATGATCCCATTGCTATAGAAATTTTGGGACTTCTGGTCAAAATACCGCGACAAGTGGTTTTGGCAGTCCTCTCGAGATGTTAACCTGACACTGCCTAAAGAATTCTGAAGAGACCGAAACAGATGGAAATCTGAAGGTGCAAGGTCAGGACTATACGGCGGATGCATTAACACCTCCCAGCTAAACTCTCTTAATTTTTGTTGGGTGGCTAAAGATGTGTGAGGTCTAGCGTTCGGTTATCATGATGAAAAACCACACCCCTTCTGTTGATTAATTCCGGCCGCTTTCTCTCAACTTCTTGCTTTAATCTCATCAGTTGTTCGCAGTAGAGTTCAGAATCGATGGTCCTGCCTGGTGGTAACAGCTCATAATGAATAATGCCCTTCCAATCCCACCACACACACAGAATCACCTTGTTGCGAGTTAACCCGGGTTTCGCCACAGTCTGTGAAGCCTGACCGGCCTTTGACCACGACCTTTTTCGCACGTTCTTGTCATACGTGATCCACTTTTCATCACCAGTTATCAGCTTCTTCAAAAATGGTTCGGTTTCATTACGTCGTAATAAAGAATCACAAATGAGTACACGGTTCATTAGGTTTCTTTCAGTGAGCTCGTGAGATACCCAAATGTCGAGCTTTTTTGTGTACCCAGTTTTTTTCAAATGCGCCAAAACTGTTTTGTGGTCAATTTCCAGTTCTTCAGCTACGTCGTAACTAATGGTATGCCGATCTTGCTCCACTTTTTCAAAAATGGCATCCATTTTATCCGTAATAGGGCGACCAGAGCGACGTGCATCTTTGACATCAAAATTTCCGGATTGAAAACGCTTAAACCAAATTTGTGCTACTCTCACAGACACTACACTAGGTCCATAAACATCGCAAATTTTTTTCGCGGCTTCCGTTGCATTGTTACCTTTTTTGTAGTAAAATTTTAAAATGTGTCGAATTTCTTCATTAGATTCACTCATCTTGACGGTACGAAAAACAAATGAAAATCACACATTTTCCTAATTTGAATTTGGAATTATGTTCTTTAAAATTTAAACTTTCAATGATAGCAAAACCAGCCAGATACAAATAGTATAGCCAAAGAGATTTTATTACAAGTTCATACATACTATAATGCGAAAAGACTTTTTCCCCAACCTAATACTAATATTATAAATGTGAATGTAAGTTTGTTTGGCACGCTTGCCCGCGAAAACTACTTAACCGATCATCATGAAACTTTGTACACATATTTTTGGAGGTATTAGAAGTAACATAGAAAAACAAAACTATATTTATTGTTATTTTAACGCGAGCAAAGCTGCGGGATAAAGCTAGTTATAAATAATAAAAATTGTGGAACTCACTTCCGCCTAAAATTCGTGATTTAAACATTATTTCCCTGTTGGCATGTCGATTGTAATCTTTCCTCTAAACTGCGTGTTATATTTATTGTTTATGTTTATGTATATATTTTAGCATTGTGTGTTTATTTACGTATATGTTAATTTATTTCATTATATAGGTTGAGTTGATTGCATTAAATATGTAAGTATATTTTAGTTAAAGACTTCAAATAGTCATATTTTCTCTTCTTATTCTCACGCACTATCGTTTACATTTCTTTTTCATTTCTCCTTTAGTAGGCCTGCTGGAAGAAATTTCTTAAGAAATAATTGTATAATCACGATTTTACTGTGTGTACATCTTCTTTGCATAGTAGAAAACAAAGTAACTTCCCGCGTTTTTACGCTTAGATCTTTTATACTATGCAACGGATTTTAGTGCGGTTTTCATCAATAGACAGACTGATTCAAGAGGAAGATTTACGACGACAAAATTTGAGAGAAAACAGATCTCCGCTAGGTGCTCCAGATACGGCCACCAGTAAACCCGGATAACTTTTGAACCATCATTTCAGCCGCAAGACATCCAATGCTGGATATAGGCCTCCCCCAATTTGGGGGGCTTTGCCATAATCGCCACGCTTGGCAGGCGGGTTGGCGATCGCAGTATGGTGGTAAAATGCATAGAGAACGCTGCTGCCCATTCTCTGATAAGTCCCTTAGTCGCCTTTTACGACACCCACGGGAAGAAATGGGATGGTGCTATTCTTTACGTTCGGCACCACACGGTACTTTGGACCAGTGACAGACTAATTCTGATATTTCGCGACTAATTTTGACTAGGTCAGTGTCAGGACAGTGTCAGTCACACACTCATGAATGTGTTGTGAGATCAGCCCCCCTAGCCAAGTTACAACCGTTTCGTATCGAATTCCGTTCTCCAATCGGTAACGCCTCGGTGTCAGCAATTGTAGAAAACGATAAGTTGGTAGCCATGTTAACGCGCCTGCACCCCTAGCCAAGTTGATAATCTGCAATCGTTAACGCTAGTCGCTCAACGTTAAGTCACGTGGTTAGAACAAACGAATAGAAAATTCGTAGCCAAGTTCACATCGTTCAAAATGATAGAATGATTTTTGATCGTTTCTATAATGTTCCACGCTACATCCTTTGTTATAATGTGTCGTTTTTCTAAAGACATTGTAGAACGAGCGGCGGAAGTTGAAGAGTTGAGTTGAGCTGTAGTTGCCGAGTTGAAGAGGTGTTTACCCTGCAGAGGGAGAGTAATAGGCCGCAATTATTATTTTATAAGACTCACACAGTAAGAGGCTCTTAGCTCAGAAAAGAAGGCATAATGATTCAAAAATGTTCCCACTGCAGCAGAGGCGTACTCTCGGTGAAGCAAAGTAGGTCGTAATCATGGGGGCCCAGTGCAGATTTGTAGACCCTCCTACGATCCTTACATAGTTCTTTTACGTCGTTTCAGTTCATACATCTGGTCATACACGCACGCTGGTTAGCAGGTCTACGCACCTGACCCTTCTGAAGACCATCACCAATAAGGTCACTTTATGTTCTGGATATGTCTAAATCCTGGATAGCGATGGCAATGATATGGTGATTTAGAACTGATCTAAATATAAATCTTGTTTTATAATATGCATTTCAGTTCAAGGTTTTGACATTATATAAGACAAATATAATCAGCCTGTAATGTTCCCACTGCTGGGACACAGGCCTCTCTTTGGGATAAAGTGGGCCCAGTGCCGGTTGAACGATGTCACATGTCTTCGAATTTCGGGTTCTAGGAAATGCCGATTTCCTCACGATATTTTCCACAGGTAACTGTTTTGAAACGGTGTTGAAAGTATTTACACAAAGTCAAGCGCCTGCTTTGGTTCGAACCTGCTACCAAGATCTTCCAAGTCGAGGCCGTTACCACTGGGCCACCACTATTCTAACATGGGTTTGACACGACCCTCGGCAAATTACTATTATGAGTTTAAAAATAGTTTAAAAAAACTAAAAAACACGCTTCCATAGAAAACCAAACTAAAAAGTAGAAAATAATGGAAAAAAGCGTGGGGTGCTATTTAAGGTATTTTTTTATTGATATCAGGCACCCCACGCTTTTTTTCCATTATTTTCTAGTTTTAATTTTGGATTTCTATGGAAGCGTGTTTTTTTAGTTTTTTTTAACTATTATTTATTTTCTATTTTTTAGGGTGTTTCGAATTTTGAGACGTATGTCAGCGTAGTTTTCGAAGACAGTGTTTTGCTGTCCTGGTAACCCTGGCAAGGATAATGGCACAAATTTATGAAATTATACTATTGTCATTTATGAAATTATTATAAGTCTACAGAGTTTAAATGAAATCTGGTCGTTTAAAGTGGGTCAAAATCGCGCTATAAGGAGTCGGTTACAAACAAACATACTAACATACAAGTGAAGCTAATATAAAGCGTGTATAAACAAGCGTTACATGTATTTCGAATGTGAGTTTTGAATCGTGATGTAACCCAGATTCCGTATAGAATTCGATCTAGGTAGTGCTTAATTACTCAGGTGGTCATGCGGCTACGGTTGAAGGCTTTCAAGAACATCAATCATTTATTAATGAATAAACACATTTATTTTCAGGTGACACAGGCGCAAAGATAATACCTTAACCTAAAGATACATATTTTTATCTTAATCAAAACGTATGTTAACTAACAAAACAACTTAAGACTATGTTAGTAGTACTTCACTCTGCACTAGCTAGAACTTCTGCTGTCTTGGTGCAGATAAATGGTAAATGATTATAAATGATTTTATTTCGGTAAGTAGTTTTGTACTAACGCTTTAACACGTCAATCATTTTAAATACTGAGGGGTAATTGCGTCCAGGGTCGCGAGATTCGTTCGAAAGAGATACCGTGGCCCTGGCACATAGGCAACTGAAGGAACACTGGTGGGTTTTAGTCAGTAAAAGTCTGACACGCCCTTTCGCTCCACTCAGAGAGACGTCATTTGATGATTTCCCATCCAAAAACAAACAAAATACGTAATACACTATCAGTAGGAATCTCTTTCATTTTGACAGCTCTACAACATTCACGTTGCTAAGCAGACAATTTTTACAAACATGTGAAATAATTGACTAGCAATAAGCTTCTTTACTGAATAGGATTCTTATTAATTGTGTGGTACGCAATTAGGCCGCGCTATATGATATCGTTGTTCCACGTTGCTAAGCAGACAATTTTTACGAACATGTGAAATAATTGACTAGCAATAAGCTTCTTTACTGAATAGGATTCTTATTAATTGTGTGGTACGCAATTAGGCCGCGCTATATGATATCGTTGTTCCACGTTGCTAAGCAGACAATTTTTACGAACATGTGAAATAATTGACTAGCAATAAGCTTCTTTACTGAATAGGATTCTTATTAATTGTGTGGTACGCAATTAGGCCGCGCTATATGATATCGTTGTTCCTATCTGACTAATCTGAGAAGAAAGGTCGAAACAAAGTCGGAGATGTCAGTCTCTTTTAAAGTCCAGACATAATCTTGGTCAGATCATCAGTTTATAATAGATTCGTGTGTAATACCTATTAGTCTTTAGATGAAAGAACCTCCCAGATTGAGTATTATTAAGTATATTGTCAATAATCATGTTGCTCAACTTAGAACATAGGATTTTTTTTTTTTTTTCTTCTCTTTGCCCTACTAGGGCAGGCTAAGGTCTTAGACCATACCGCCTCGTCTTCAGTAATTATTGTCCTTCTTGATTAAAAGTAAGGCCAAAGCCTCGTCTTCAGTTTTATCCTTCTTGTCCAAAAGTAAGTAAGGCCACAGCCTCGTCCTTAGTAGTTTATATCTTGATTATGTTTATTTATTTTAGGCCAGAGCCACGTCTTCAGTATTCATTAGTCAAAATCTTAATATATAATGTGTCATATCCGTGTATTCGTCATAATCATGTGTTAAATAAGGTCATATCCGGGTCAAATCCTTCTAATATTATTATGTCGCCCCGATCGATCAGATTGTCCATCCAGTGCTATCAATAAATGTATACAGTGCTGTGTATGTACTGCAATTTTCCAGCAAACCTTGAGTGTCGCGCGGGATGCTTGCTGGCGTTTTATATATTTCCAGTAATTTATCAAATAGAGGAATTCTTTGCAGATCATATGCAGGGCATTCAAAAATTATATGATCTAGGGTCTGATCACTTCATAAGTCACAATTGATACAAACAGGCGATGTTATAATTTTCATTCTGGCTAAATGTGCATTGAATCTTCCATGTCCAAATCTAAGACGGTTTATAGTAGTGTAAAATTTTCTGCTCTTAGGAAGAACAGATCGGGTGAACCAGGGCGCAGAACCAGTGATTTTATTTATATTCGCATACCATTTTCCTTTAGTTCTTAGTGTTTTTTGCCAGTTCTCATGCCAATTACGAGTGTTTTGTTCACGTAATTTGGTAAGCAGGTCCGAACTTGGTATGGCAACATTTCTTGCCTCTGGAATGTCAACGTCAACAATAACTCTTGCAAGATAATCTGCGCTTTCGTTTCCTGCTACTCCTATGTGGGAGGGTGTCCATATTAAGCTTATTGTAAATCCTCTAGAACAAAGATCAGCGTATAAAGTCCGAATCTCATATAAAATATTACCAGTATTGGCGTCCAGTTTCGGGTTTTGTAAAGCCATGAGAACACTCATGCAGTCGGTCGCTATAAGCCAAGTTGTGTGCCCAAGATTCTTTATCTGTATGTACTGCAGAGCTGATAAAATGGCTAGAGATTCTGCTGTAAATATAGTCATGGCTCCAGGTAATCGAACTCCATGTCCAACAGTAAGATGAGGTAAATATATGGCTAACGAAACATTTCTATTGTTTTTGGATCCATCAGTAAATATATGCCTGTACCCAGGGAACTCTGCAATTAACTGATAGACATCTTCTTTACTCCGAAGATCGCGATTAATGTAAATGTCCATGGGCCAGAATTTGCTGATGTAATTACCGGAGTAACATGGCCATCTGCCTTTACATTTCTCAATTTGATATTGATCATCTATACTGATTAGATTAGAAAAGTCATGAAATATATAAGGGACATTTACAAAATTAGAGGGACTGTATACTCTATGATAAAATAATATTTTCTTTAATAAAGGATGATTTTCGAAAGATAAAAGCTTGAGAATGTATTTGGACTTTAAAAACTGAAATCTTATATTCATAGGAGGAGTGTTACACTCAATTTGAAGTGAATTAATTGGAGTTGTCTTCATTGCACCAGTTATACATCTAAGATTGTGGTTTTGAAGAATCTCCAATTTGTGAACCAATCTCTGATCAGACCCAAAGCACAAAAATCCATATTCAAAATGACTGCGGACTAAAGATTTATATAACATAAGCAAAATTTTAGGATCAGCTGCAATCGACAGTGACTTTATAAAATTAAATGCTTTATTAGCTCTACCTAACAGAAAATCGATATACTTAGTCCATGAAAGGTTATTTGTAAAAATTATACCCAGAAACTTCACTTCATTCACTATTGGAAGAACACTATTATTGTAATAGATATGTAGGTCTGTATCACACTCTCCAAACACTATAACTTTAGATTTTTCTGGACTAATATCCAAGTTAAGATAATGAAAATAGTTCTTTAGCCGAGTTAAAGCTGTATTTAAAATACTCTCAACAGAGCTTATATCTGAACCTGAAGCATAGATAACCAAATCATCTGCAAACTGCAAATTTACCACTTCAAGACCAAGTACAATGTTTAGTCTATGTAAATAAAGAAGATAAATCAATGGACTGAGGATGCCACCTTGACATACACCTTTGTATGAAAAACGTGGCCCTATCAAACGTTTATTCACCTTGACATATACCTCTCTACCATGTAAAAAGTTAAAGATCCATATTATAATTTTTTCAGGAATACCAAGGGCACGAAGTTCACCACACAAAATGTGCAGATTAATGTTGTTGAATGCACCCACTACATCAAAGAAGACACCAACAAAATGATTGTCCATTTTATTAGAATTGTATATATCTAATTGCAAATGAGAAATGCTATCTCGAGTAGAGAACCCACGTCGAAAGCCAAATTGGTTGGATGGTAATAGACTATTACTTTCTATATAAAATTCTACTCTTTGTTTAATTAGTTGTTCAAAGGTTTTTCCCATGCATGATGTTAATGCTACCGGCCTATACGATTCTGCTTTGTGTCTTACTTTGTTAGGTTTAAGTACTGGGATAAGACAATCTATTTTCCATTCATTAGGGATGGCCATTTCCTGCCAGAGTAAATTTAAAACACTTAATATGTCAGAAAGTGCCATAATTGATACTTTTTTCAACATTTTGTAAGGTATTCCGTCAAGGCCAAAAGCTGAATCCCGTCTAGATGATATTGCAGATTTTAATTCCTGAAGAGAAAATGGATAAATTAGATATTCATAATGTCCTGAAGCTTTTACTTCATGAGGAATTGATTGAAATGGCCCCTCAACTGTATCTGGAGTATATTTTTTAAGAAAATCGAATACCCAAGGAGCAATATTATTACTTGGAGGTGTAAATGTTTTATTAAATCTTTTTGACATTTGCCAAACTCTAGATAATGGAGTAGTTCTATTAAATGACTCACATAGAGAAATCCAACTTAAATATCTTTCTCTTTTTAACACTAATTTTTTAAGAGCTTGTAATTTTTTAAACTCAATATATTTTTCCAATGTGGGATGGTGCTTGAATACTTTATAGGCATTCCTAGAGTCTTCTACTGCTTTAGTGCAATTCAAATTCCACCATGGTAATGGAATGCGTTTTTTACGATTATTATTTACTGATGCTGTATCAAAAGAAGTAGCAGATCTTATAGTTGATGGTAATGACTTAATAACAGCTAAATTTAATAACTTTATCATGTCATTATATGATTTTAATGGGTTATCTTTATTAATTTTAAAGTCCTTTAACAAACTATCAACAGTCTTCTTGTATATTTCCCAATCAACCAAATTAAAATTAAAATGTTTTGGCAAATTTGAAGCTTCCATATCATGTGGGTTATTATAATTGTTATTATTAAGTAACTTTGTAATTACAGGCAAATGGTAACTACCTAAAGGATCATCATGAACAGACCAGTTACAAGATAATGAAATTGAAGTTGATACTACAGTTAAATCAACTGCATTTCTTTGCCACCTATCAGAGCCTACAGTTGTCATTTCTCCATCGTTCAATAAAACCAAATTACAGTCATTAATGATTTCAAGCACCTCTCGGCCGCGGATGTTCACACTGTTACATCCCCAAGCCGAATGATGTGCATTGAAATCTCCACCCACCAGAAGAGGACCAGGAATATTGCGAATTAAATTATCAAACTTATACTTAGTAAATGAAGCGTTTCCAGGACTATAAAAACTAACTAGTGAAATTTCTTTTTTATTGCCATATTTTAAACGAATCGCTATATTTTGTATGGAATCATCATATAAAGTATTTATTTTACTAAATTGTAAACTGTTATGTATTAAAATAGCTACACCATTGTGTATATTACCTGAGTCTAATCTTACTATATTATAACCTTTAATACTAAATCTCATGTGAGGCTTGAGCCAAGTCTCACACAATAAAGCTACATGTATGTTATACTCATGTAAAAAATACGAAAAAGCATGTTTATTACTATTGATGCTCTGAGCATTCCACTGTACAATATTTAGCTGATCCATAAAATTAAGGTTTATTTATATTATTCTGAATTTTTGATAATAGAACATCTTTTATGCTTTGAGTACAAATACTCTTTTCATTATTTTTATTTTGAGAAATTAATGTTACTATTGTCTGTATTAGAATATTTAAAATTGGTTCTGTTTCAATTAGTGATTGTAATTGTTTAGCAGGACTGGGCTTTGAAAGGGATGGAAATGACTTTTCATTGAATAAATCTGCATAAGATTTCTTATTAATTTTGTGTTTGTTTTCTTCCACTTTTTGCTGTTTGACTGGGCACTGTGCCGAAATAGCTACATGATTACCTTGACAGTGACAACATGTAGCCTCAGTTGATGGTATTAGACATTCTTTATAATTATGGTCCTTTGTACATATGGAACATCTTTGGGAGTTCTTACAAAATATGGCTATATGACCATACCTTAGACACTTTAGGCATTGTTTCACCGGCGGAATGTACGGACGTACTTCGAATCGCCAGCTGTTCAGGTCTACACTATCGGGTATTGTTGCACACGAGAATGTGATGGCCACCGTCTTCGTAGGCTGAAAGGACACCCCCCCTTCTTCTGAAATAGTACGACGCATAAATCTTCTGATAGAAATAATATTCTTTGTGCTAGTTATAGCGTTATAAATGTGTTCGTTGCTCAGATCAATTGGAACATGCATAATAACACCTGTATTTTCCGTAGCAGTTGCAGGAATACTGGCTTTCAATTTATAACTATCCAAAAACTTACGATTCATTAACGCTGCATTGGCTAAACCAGGACGTTCAAAAATAACACCAATTTTATAACGATTCATGCGCAATAATTGTTTTACTCCCTTGTTGTATTTTTTTATGCTGGTTGAAAGGGACATCATGTCTCTATCACCGATCGGGACTAAATCAATACTTTCAAAAAATACGACATATTCAAAATTGCCTCCGTTTTCGGGGTATGACCTAATGTAGTCAGGAATCCTGAATTCCCGATACTTATCCTTTTCAATTGATACTGATTCCTCTGAAGAGCTTGAGGCTCCACCGTCGTCTTCAGAGGACTTCAATGGTGGAGCAGAGGACGAGCCTTCTTTTTTTCTTTTCTTTGGATGCCCTTTCTTCCCCATCATGAGAAAAGCAAGCAAATAAACTTGTGAAGGAATAAACTAATTATTTAAAAATTTGTTTTAAAAAAGGCGCCCTATCGATACGAATTTCCCGCGCTTTTTTTTCCGTTATCTTAGAACATAGGAGCTCAACAACGGATGACATCTGTCAATAGACAATAACGTTGATGTAGATAATGAAGAGCAGTGCACCGACCGATGAACTGTTTATTATGCTCGTGACTACACTATTTGTGTTTTAATACAAAAAAAATTAGTCAACAGCTTAATCTTTCTTATATGTTATGCAGTTGTCATAAGTTTGAATACCATTTGATTAAAGATATAAGTATAACATAAAACTGGTGTTTAACTACTTACATAATTTATTGAATCTATGCTTAGTTAAAACTTGTTTAAGTTGTTTACTTACGGCCTATTTTTCAGGACTCAACGAAATTCTTAGGCGTAAAAGCTAAACAAACAGGCGCGATGGGACTCTGGTGGAACAATTTCTAAAAAGAACTTGGAAATTGTTCTAAGTCCAATCGCCCGGCCGCATCACGCCTGCCTGAGGGAGTCTTAAAACTACAAATATGTCAAACCAACATATTTTCTAAACAGATAAAATTAATCACAAACTAAAAAAGAATTCCTTAACAAAATAATTATTTACAAAATTGTTTGCACCACGTGCAGTGTTTTCTTTTTTCGTTCACAATCTGTTCTGCCTTAATCTGTCGAAAAGCCTCCAGTTTCCATGCTTTTTTGACAAGTTTTTGACATTTGAACTTCTGATTGGGCAATGGCACAATGGCGCGCAAGCTACTTGCATACTTTTGTACAAGTTACAGGAATTCGTATCAAGTCCTCGAGGGCTCCAGGCCTACTCCTGGTGAGAGTAAGTGGGCTGTAATCCACAACGAGGGCCCATTGTTGATTGGTAGATGTCACATGTCTTAGAATTTTTTGGTTCTGGGACATGCTGGTTTCCTCAGGTTGCTTTCCTTCAGCTATATGAGAGCGGTGATAATTTACACAAAGTAATCAAGCGCCAGTCTGGGTTCGCAGCCGTTATCACTAGGCCACACTCTCTGTACAAAAAGTCTCCTTTCAATGCTGCCAATACTTGACAGGAGGAAGTTCAGTCAACTCGGACGCTTTGCGCGATGCGACCAGACCATAACCATCTGTTTTGTATCTGTTCCTCATCTGCATCTTCATTTCTTGAAATAGATCTTGATGGTGCCTCATCAGGTTTCTGAAATGCTGCTTATCCAGTATCAGGATCTAGAATAAAAAATCGTCGATGTAAAAAAATATTTAGCCTATGATGTACAATAAAGAGTAGAATCATAATCACATTCGGGAGAAGTTCCCAACGCGATCCTTAATAGTCGGTTTTAGCACTTTAACAGCCGTTATCACACCAAACTTCAATCAATCATTATCTCGGCCTATCGCAATTCCCTGCCGGACATAGGCCTCTCCCATGCTGCACCACAACACAGCCATCTTTTTTTATGTCGTCGCACCGCCAAGCTTGCTCTTTTTTATGAGGGTTGGAATTCTTCATGGATTTCACCCGCCCTGGGGTGACCCACCCCAGTGTTCCTTCTACACCTACATCAGGAACCATAGGATCTAATGCGACTTCCGCAATCTTCGGCCGGCCTGCCTCTGCGGGCCAGTTCAGCCACCAAGCTTGCTCTATCACAACTATTGAGAGGTGGGTATATGGAGAGTGCATCAGGTACGCATGCCAAAACACTGACTGATGGTTTCATTAGCCTCCTGCGAAAAACAATTGCGTCAATCATGTATGATATACTTTTTTCGGTCAGGTCATAATCAGCCATTACTGTTCCCACAGCTGGGACTCGGGCCTCCTCTTGGTGAAAAGGAGTGGCCCGTAAACCACCACGCGGGCACAGTGCGGGATGGTAGATGTTGCATGTCTAGGTGTAGGTTCTAGCACATGCAAAGTATCCTACGAATTATATATGTCGCAGGTTTTTGATAAAATTAGGTTTTTGATAAAAAATCTAGGTTTTTGATGAAAAACCGGAAGATGACACATTATAAACTCAATTTCATCATAAACCTGTAACAATCCAGATTTTTTATCAAAAACCTGAACTAGTTTGGGTTTATGATAAAGATCCTGTCAAAATCACGGGTTTGCTTGGTTTTATGACAGATAAATCTATTTAAATGAAATAAATGCCTTTTTTAGTAAGCCCTAGCACAATATTAATGAGATTTATTCACATAATTATATTTTACGTAATTATTTGTCGCAAAAATGAACGCGGGTTGCCCGTCTGAGTTGTATTTTGTGACTGAAGAAGCGGGGAAAGGGCGGGGCGCGCGCGAGCGCAGGCGGAACAAAAGCAGGGGAAGTCCCTAAGTCCCTGTCAACGGAAATGTATATCAGATTGATCATAAACCCAAACTAGTTCAGGTTCTTGATCAAAAATCTGGATTGTTACAGGTTTATGATGAAATTGAGTTTAAAATGTGTCATCTTCCGGTTTTTCATCAAAAACCTAGATTTTTGATCAAAAACCTAATTTTATGAAAAACCTGCGACATATATTATAAAAATATATAATATAAACTATAAAAAAAAAGATTTTCAAAAAACACTACAAAGCGAGAGCTCTTTTTAGCAAAACACTACCTTCGGTTTGCCGACGATATAGTAGTCATGGCTGAGACTACCAAGGTAACCGACATAGCTCGGAAAATTTCCAAACTTAAATGGCCACTGCCATTTAAGTATATAGGTAGGGCACATTGCTCGCAGAACAGATGGCCGTTGGGGCCGGAAGAAAAGTGGCGACCGCGTACTGGAAGACGCAGTGTTTGAAGGCCTCCCACAAGATGGACCGATGGCCGGTGTTGGCCGCAGGAATTAGCTGGATGCCTGAGGAACAGAATCGAGGTGGCGGTGCTTGGGGGAGGCCTATGTCCAGCAGTGGACGTCTTTCGGCTGAAATGAGGATGATAATGACTCCAATGCCAAAAAATACTTAAATTTCGTTTTTGCCACCGACTTCCGAGAATTAAGTTACTTTTCACGTTTTAGTACGTACGACCTACCAAATCGATTCATATACCACTTCTAGCTACGCAAACAATAGTGACAGGAAGTATTAGAGCATCATGAAGATACACAAAGTGGATTAAATACGTATTTTCGACGTTAACTCAAAAACTACTCAAGCAAAATTACTTACTAGAATTTATATGGGACTACTGTGCAAGCTTCCTCTACCAAATAAAAATCTTCACTATCGGTCCCCAATTTACGGCAATTTTCAATAAATATTTTTTTATGCTTACAGACGAACCTTCTCGAAGTCGGTTAAAAATAATAGAACATGGTACACTATCAGTAAAAAACATATATACAGTTATAAATCATGTAATACGTACAGTGCAGGTAGTAATGGCCATCACAAAAGACATGCAGAGTTCTTGGTCGGTCACCAGAGACAATCCTCCGAAAAAGTCACCGTCGATCAGGTGGCCCTGTTCCTTTCGATTCGTGGAATAAACTGCCAGGACTCCGTTGTCAACGATCATCAGGCCCTCTGCTGGCACCCACGCCTAGTTAGGTTGGAGTTCACTTTAGATCACTTGTAATACTGAAGGACTTCATCATTTCAGCCGCAAGACGTCCACTGCTGGACTTAGGCCTCCCCCAATTTGGGGGGCTTTGCCATAATCGCCACGCTTGGCAGGCGGGTTGGCGATCGCAGTATGGTGGTAAAAAAAGAAGGACTTGCGGCTAAGTAATAACAGCACACACGTGAAGCCGTTGCCTCGGCTATCATTCCTGCATATTTGAGCCGTTCGGGTGTTTGGGTCGTCACAAGCCAAAAAGTCTGACAGATCAGTCTAATCAAAGGGTATCGTATTGTCCAGTAAATGGATTGTGGAGGTCAGATCGGCAGTCGCTCCATGGAAAATACTGATATTCAACTGCATCCGGTTAGAATGGAAACCGCCCCAACACATAGTTGGGAAACGGCGAGGTGAATTGCTTGACTGAGGATATTGAAACTTCTAGAAAGACTCTGTACCCATTTATTAAGAAACTTACGTTAAAATTGGTACAAAATATTTTTATGTTATTATTATTAGTAACCCAGCATGACACGTAGATTCTTTGTAGAAACGAGAATATAGATAATGGTCTTAGTAAAATACTCACTTCTGCCACGATTGCATTTTTCAAATATATTTCCTCTCTCAGTAAAAGGACGATCTGCTCTAGAATGGGCAGAGGCAGTTCAGTGAAGTACGGGATTCGCATCATGAGCTTTAAGAAGCAACTCAACTTGGCTTCCTTCTTCAATACTTTTGGCAGCATTCTATACAACTCGTTATTCCGCTTCAATATCTTATATCGTGCCGGTCTGAAGTCAAAGTACTGTTGTACCTTCAAATTCAAGTCATCCGATATCTGCCGCGCCGATAACAAATTTAAAGCCTTTGTCCTTAACTGCATGTATCTATCTTTAGGGTATACATGTGGACTGACAAAAGCATAACACTCGAATAAAGTCCAAACGAAAAATACTCTACAAAGAATGTAACCAATCAAAGCGAACATCTTATCTAAATAGAAAATTCTCGCCGCAATGCCAAAGCTATGTAGCTGTAAAGATTTAAAAACCCTGTTAACATTTAAACTCAAATAGAAGTGGTTAGGCACTTCAGGCGTCTGGGTGCCGTACTTGACACTCGTTCTGACTCCCAACATGGAATTGGAGACTACTACGCCTCTAGCCATGAAAACAAGCAAAGTTATGGCGTCGCTTACATCGTAAAACTGGGCCATGGAAACGAACCCGATGGCCCCGATCCTTAAGAACTTATATAAGGGATTTCTGTTCGATGAACTACATTTCCGAGTCCAATAGCCAGATGTTTCAACAACCCGGCACAGACTAAATATACTGATAATTTTCAGAGCACAGATAAACTTGTTAGCCTTACACAAGCCACAGGTTATATTATGTCCGTATTTAACGAACATCAGCCAATGTAGCGGCATGGCCGAAGCAAAATGTATGAACAGGTTTTTGGTGCAATAGTTTATAAGGGTCTTTTCTGTGTCTAAAATGACTATTTTAGCCTCGTGTTGAATGTAGCCAGTCTTCAGGTTGACATATAAATCTGCGATGATAATTAGTTCCAACACTGCCCCTAAGTAGAACAGATACATTGGTAAATCCTCGAATATGAAGGAAGAAGTGAAGGTGAATATAATCTTGTTCACGATGAAGACGTGCAGTATTAGAAAATCCCAGCAGTTTCTGAAAAAATAAAAAGTTATTTATTGAAAGTCAGCTGTTTTGTACGTCAAATTTACATAAGACAGTCCCTCGAAACACCCGTTCTTCGCCACTTCTTAGTGCTTTAGCTGGGAAGAAAAGGTGGCGCAACAACACCCCAGAAGAACAGCTGTCTGTTCAGTTTGAAGAAGTTTATTAGTTGTGTGTCTGCGCAGACCGTATTTCAGTCTTGGCAACCAATCTCAACGAAGCTCGAAGACTAGCTATCGGTGCGGGAGATAATATAGTGCACAAGTGTGTGCTGTTACCAGTTATGGCAAACCCCCTAAATTGGGGGAGTCCAATGTCCAACAGTGGACGTCGTTCGGCTGAAATGATGATGATGATGAAGGGACAGCACGCTTACTTATTCAAAGCAGTTTTGTAGTCCGTCAGTGAATGTTGTTTGTCTCATCTTCAAAATAATATGTTTGACTTGACAAAGTTTCTCATAAAGAGATTGACGGTTATGTATTGACATCAGGGTAACTTCTAAGTTGATGAGGATTCTACAATTATTTCGATATTTCTTTATCTGAAGACATATCCCTGCTTTTGGAAGCAGGGTCATGTCTTCCAGCTATACAGGCCTGGTTTAATTACCAAAGTACGTCATTTGCTGGTATTGCTTTATAAAGAGAATGTGGGTAAGTTATAACAGCCACATGGGTCGATCGACCAGGTTAAGCTACGTTTGGCCCGTGTTTAGGTGCCCGCCCATCTGTACATACCAAGACCCCTCCGTGCCTCAGAAAGGACGTTAAGCAACTTGGTCCTGGCTGTCGTTTGTGAATCTTTGACATTCGCTAGAAGCTTGATATTGAAATTTGGTTTAAATAGTGTATTATGAAATTAAATAGTGAAATACTACATGGGTGAATTGCCCAAGCAAAAAAATACACGGCAAACCTGAGAACGGTAGTGCAATGTGCTGATTATTAATTTTATATATTTTTTCTCAACAACGTAAGTATTTCTCTACCTTGGCAAAAAAAATCATTGGTATCTACCCTCTAATATACCCAAAAAAAAAATTACAAAGTGTTATTTTATCATCACGGTGACCTGTCCTGAACCCAATTCCGCTCATAACATACCTTCTCCTGCAAATACATTCGTAATATGGATTTAAATTGATTTTGTTATCATTAAATTATAATATATTCGATCAAATAAAACAATTTTTGTTTGTTTATCTTCTTTCTCATGGATTTGACAGGCAGTCAACTTTTGTCTGGAAAAAAGTTATCATTTCAGAGGACAGTAGGTTTTAGTAGAATAGCCACATCAACATTGCGTTGTTACGCCCCTTTCACCTTTTCTCACTCCGGATCAGTCCGGCTTAAGCTCTCGGCGCGAACTCACCGGTCCCAACGTCTTGCGGTTTCCCGCCAAAAAAGTAAGTTTATCATTTCAGTAATATGGGGACAAAAATAGTTTCATTTCGGTGGCTGTTATAACTCGTGCTAGATTTGTTTAATTTGTTTCAAAATTGTGTATTAAATTCGCAGTAAGTACTGTTTTGTTTGAGTAGTGTTCATATTTTTTAAATAATTTTTTTTCGGAGTTAAATGTAGAACTAACCTCTATTTTATCATCTCAGTGTTATCATTTCAGTGGATTCGGTGGACTGTTATACCAATTACAGTCCACCGGAATTAAAAGTATCTCCGAAATGATAAAAACATAAAGTTTTAGAGATCCTGGTGTCAAATACAAAGTCATAGTTTTGTAATGTACCTACTTTTACCTAGAGTGTCGATTAGATTATTTAGGTGTATTTGTTGTGTAATATTTGTGCTTAAGATATATAATATATACATATATCTATGTAGTTAGTACATGTTTACTATACTTTAGATACACATTTGTTCGGCTCAACGAAAATGTGATGAGTGTGTGGGTCACCACAGTGTAGATTATTATACCTACTAATTGTCAACAAAATAATTATTTCGAGGGTTTACCTTCAATATAAGTCACTTACCTTTATTTTTATATCATTTATTACGAGTAAATAACAATAATAAATAATATTTGATATAATTACAAAATTTCTTAATTTTACAAGATATAACAAATAAGTTAAAGAGCATTTAAACGTTATATGAAAAAAAAAGAGATATACCTATGTGATGAGAAATTGCCTGTGAGAGTGTTTGTCTGAGTCAATGCAAGAGAGCTAGTGTGTGAGCGCGTGGTGTATCTGAAGGTATAGTATTTTATAGGATCATAGTATAGTGTGTATGAATGTATGTCTGTGGATATGAGAAAGAAGAAAATTGAAAAGCGTGTATTTTGATTTTAGGATGCCGCGGCCTAAGCAACAGACTAGAGAAGAAAGGTTGGAAAAAAGGAGGTTGTATGAAAGAAGAAGAAAAGAGAGAATTAAGAGCAATGAAGTCTCACGCGAAGAGTTTTTGAGAAAAGACAGAGAAAGGTATGCCAGAAAAAAAGCAGCGGGATTAATTGTTTCAAGGCATCTAATGACCCCTAAAAAATTAAGAATCCTAAGAAGAAAAAACAAAATAAGTGCTGCTGCTTATTACCAAAGAAAAAAAAATAGAGCAGCTCCAGCTCCTATAGCGGCTCGTGCTAACCCTCTGGATGAGACAATTGGGGATCAAAGTGATGGTCCTGGACTAAGCACTTCCTGTCACAGTTCCTTCTTGCCTACTTTACGGCGCAGCTTACGATTGAACAGCAATAGTATTAGTACGAATATCCAAATCCAACGTTCTAATACTACAGAAGCTAGAAGCTTTCATCGGGTATACACAAGCAGTCCACGACAAACCCTGCTATCAACGCATCAAAATTTTGTAAATTTTGACTATAGCAATCCTGGTCCAAGCACTTCTCTACAAGGGAATCCATCTTCGGCTCGGCGCTGCTTGCCGATGAATAGCGATAGTACAATTGGTTCCAATATTCAACATCATATTGATGACAATGTAGTAACTGGCACTCATTGTGTACAACCAAGTGGCGTACAACGAATAACATGTCCATCAAATCTAAGTAGTATCGAGTCAACATTATGCCCCAACAGCCCTGTTTCAGACTCGTCAATTACATCTGTAGAATTCAAGCGAGGACTTAAAGACAAATTTCGAAAATATCAAAAAACTAAAACTAAGCTAATAACAGAATTACAAAACAAATTATTACAGGTCACTAAGGAAAAAGAAATGTTCAAAAAAAGGTGTAACAGACTACAAAGCAATCATATGATTTTGAAGAAAAGTACCCAAAAAGGAGAAAAACCAGCAGTAGAAGTCATAAAACCTGATGAAAAAAAAAATCGAATTCTCAGGAGGGTGGTGAAATTTTTAGAAGATGATGAAAATTCAACACTGTGTCCTGGAAAAAATGACACCATATCTAGACATGGATTAAAAAAACAAAAAAGACTATTGACAGACACACTTAAAAATTTACACTTGAAATATTTGGGATCAGGAGAACCACCGATAAGCTATTCAACATTTTCAAGAATGAAGCCTTTCTGGGTCACTCAACCAAATGTGAATGCACGAAATACATGCCTATGTGAAAAGCACGAAAATATGAAACTTTTGATTGAATCTATGAAAAGAAACCACCTTATCAAAGAAAATACAATATCCGACGTTTTAAGTAGCCTATGTTGTAGTAAAGATAACATCGATTGTCTGCAAAGAATATGCTCAAGTTGTAAAAATAGACACATTGATTATCAAGAGTTTAATAATGAAGTGAACATAGCGTATTGGGGTTGGGAGAAGAATAAAAGCATATATGTCAAAAATAATGTAGAAAAATCTGCTATTAAAGTTGAAAAAGTAAGGCGTTGGGTGAAACCACTAGATTTAATAAAAAAAATCGAAGATAGCCTGAAACCATTCCTTAAACATTGCGTCAATAATAAAAATCAAAATCAAGCTTTCAAAACGTTAAAAGAAAATATGACTACGGAAGACTGTATTATACAAATTGATTTCAGTGAAAATTATAATGCCAAATATGGATCCGAAATTCAATCCCTTCATTTTGGTGGTAGCAGACAACAGTTCACTTTGCATACTGTCGTAATATATTTCAAACTCGACAACGAAACTTGCAAAACTCAGTCATTTTGTACTGTAAGTACCTCTTTAAGGCATGATGCTGCTGCAGTATGGGCACACCTCATTCCTGTTTTGCAAGAAATTGAGATAACTGCTCCTCTGGTTCGTAAACTTTACGTTATTTCTGACTCACCATCTGCGCAATACAGGAATAAAAATATATTATATATAATAACTCAGTTATCCTCCTATTGTCCGATGCTGACCCACATAATTTGGAACTATTGTGAGTGTGGTCATGGAAAAAGCGCAGCAGATGGAGTGGGTGGAGTATTAAAGAGAACGCTAGATAAACAAGTCTCATATCAACATGATATTACCAATATTGAATCGCTGGTACAAAACCTACAGTGTTATGTTAAAGGTGTGAAAATTGAAACAGTTGAAGATTATCAGGTGACAGAAAAAGATTGGCTCTTGCCCAAAGACTTAAAGACTTTTCCGGGAACTATGAAAGTTCACCAAGTTGTTTGGTCTAAAGAGTCAGGAAACCGTTTGGCACTTCGACATCTGTCCTGTATTGAAAGAGAATGCCTAAATAAAACTATTAGGTGCCCTCACGGCAAGCATTTAGGTTTTCATGACTTCACTGGGATTCAATCAACGAATTTTGCAAATAATACAAATATAGCACATCTGCGTCCAATTCAACTGTCAGAAAAATTAGTACTACGTCCCAAGCCATTCAATGAAAAGAATCTTTCCAAAAAATTACAAAGGAATAGTTTCATACATGAACCACACACACACTCAATCACAAACATTGAAATATCAATTATTAAGCCCTCAACATCCCATTCCTTTGATGGAATGAATAATCAAAAAGGAGAGAATGAGCAGGAATCATCGATAATACCCAAATCATTGCTCGAAAAATATGAAAACTTCAATGAATTTAGCACTCCATCGTGTTCATTTTTTGAAAACAATGATACTGAAATTATTGAAAAGTATGAACGGACAAGAAATATTGACAGCGAAGAAGAAATCATGATTACAGCCAAGAAGAGAAAAGTAAGAAGATTATCTTCGTCTTCGTCCAGTTCTGATTTGAATATTTTTTGATTTTTGTTATTGTATATTTAGTTTTTTAAATATTTGCTGTCATTTAATGGCATGACTTGTTTTAGGTAGGAAGTTAAACTTATTAAAGAAGACTGATGACTATAATAATTATAGTAAAGACGTGCTGTGGTGTGATAATTAAAGAAGATTTGTTTATTAGGTACATATCTAAATTAAAAACCTATATTTATAGTCATGAAAAGAGGCTGATTAGTGAATTTGAGAAATAATTGTGTGATTTAAAGTGACATGATGAAAAATTAATCTTTAAGCTACATACTTGAACCTACTCGTAAATACGTACCCATAAAGACTGTTTTATTGGAATAACTATAATTCGCATTAGGTATAAGAATTACTTATACATAATTGCGAATTATAGTTATAGGTAGAACAAAACTTTGTTGTTTTTTGTTCTATTTAGATATGTACGTTTCTCTATTGTTGTAGTAATTTAAGAATAAAGTGATCTCAATCTCAGGTTTCTGTTATGTTTCATACGTTTATGTAAAAGGATTAAAAGTACTAAGCTATTACTACTAAGATATTTTTATAATGTTTCTTATTCATTTATTGTATTTTAAAAATATAAGAGTTGATTTAATTTTAGAAGTTTTACTGATATACCTGTAGAAACACTATTCTCCTCTCGTTACCAATTTAACTAAATTATACCTAGCATTTTTCTCTTAGTGCAATAGGTAGACATTAGGTATTACTATTAATGGCATAACTTACAAATGCAACCATCATATTAATCAGAAACTTTAAGCTTTCTAATCGCGATACGTTGATTCTTTTGAAAATATATCAAGTAAATTAGTATTAGTACATAAACAAGCAAAAATATTTATTTAAGGTTACCAGCATTTACGATAAAGTTTTCCAACATTTTCACACAACAACAACCACAAAAATTACCAAAGGTTATAAAAGTAAAGAAACTATTCATTCATATCATAATAAACATTACATTACATTAATATCATTCTTTGAGGTTATTGTAACCTCAAAGAATGATATATGTAATAATACTAACTGTAATATCTGTATATTAATGATGATATTAAAAAAACTGTGTACTGTCCTGTCTCAGTGTTTATCTAAAATTTGTGGAAATCAAACCTAACAAAGTACGGAACCCTGGCTGGGGGCACGGTTGTTCTTAGCTGTATCATTTCGGTGGATTTATCATTTCGGTGGTAATTTTTATCATTTCGGTGGACACTTTTAATTTCAGTGGACTCTTAAAACTTTATCCTTAAATATTTATGTAAGTTTTGATAATATTTGATGTCCACTCACGCACAATGTTATAAAATAGACTAAAGTATTATTTGTCACTAAAAATATATAGATTGCATTGAAATAAAAAAATCCCACCGAAATGATACATAAAAATCTCTTGTTGAAATTCACCCACATATCGCACCCCTAGATTCAAAACTATTTCCAATATTCGACTCCAAATATTGGAAATAGTTTTTAATTTGGTGTATTGGTCGAAAGGTATTAAAATGACAGACTCGAAGGTGTGCATGACTCAAAAATTAAGAATTTTGAGTTAGTTCCCTTTAGATCTAGAGGTGCGATATTATATAAGTAGATTATTTTAAACTAGCTTTTGCCGGCGGCTTCGCCCGCGTCGAGGTTTGAATTATCCCACGGGAACGAACTACCGGCATAAAACTATGAAGGTTATAAACTACCTGTGTGCCAACTTTCATCTAAATCGGGTCAGTAGTTTTTGCGTGAAAGAGGAACAAACATCCATACATCTATACATCCATACATACAAACTTTCACGTTTATAATATTAGTAGGATAAGTAGGACTTTGTGATTGTGAGAACGTTGTAGGCTGTAGACTGTAGACAATTTTCTGGCTTATTCAGTACCTGGTACTTGTTGACAGGCTGGTGCTTGTTGCTTGTTGGTTTCCTCCCATACCTATTAACACTGTAATTTGAAACCACTGTAAAAACCAATTATTTTTAAAAGAGTAACCGTGAAGTTTCTTGCCGGCTTTTCTCCATAGGAATCAACCATTTTGAACCGTGCACCTAGCTTCTGACGTTTCATAAGTACCCGTGTAGGTTTATGTGAAATAAAAATATTTTGATTTGATAGTCTGACAAACCAGTCTTACCAAAGGATAAGACAAAGGGCGTATTACCCAAAAACTGGGTTGTTGAGGTCAGATAGTCAGTGGCTCCATTCAGCTGGTCCATTTCATCCGGTTAGACTAGAAGCCGATCCCGACATAGAAGAAGGCTACTCAGATTCACTGGGTTTGCTATAATTGCCACGCTTGGCAGGCGGGTTGGCGATCGCAGTATGGTGGTAAAATTCATAGATAACGCTGCTGCCCATTCTCTAGTAAGTCTCCGAATCGCCTTTTACGACAATCACGGGAAGAAATGTCATGGTGCTATTCTTTACGAGCGGTACTGCACAGAAATTCATCAGATTGATTGCTGCTTAAAACGAACGCGTTTTATTTCTACTATTACCTGAACTTGCTCATCGGATGTATGCGGTGCCTGTATTTGCGGAACTGCCTAAATCTCTCAATCTTCATGGCATGGGAGCTGTTGTAGAATCCCCGGGACCTGCCAGCCGTGTACGACAGTAGAAACAAGTCGTGCCACCACCGCATGATGCGCGCCACGCAGCCCATCCCTTCGATGTCTGTCTCCAGCACATCCTTCTCGGGAGCAACTACGCACGTGTGGTAATAATATGAATCGTGAAACTCACAGTTTTTGTACATTTTAAAATAAATTACTTTATTTGTACCGCTAACTAAGAATAACTTTCAAAATAATACCATGAAAGCTGTCAACATCGACAAGACAACGCAGAAAAGTAAAAACAATTTTTTCTTTTCTGTATTGTATGCATGGATGTTGTATCCATACTAATATATCAATTAGGTACTTCTTTTCTTTACTTTCGGCCCGCGATTACTTTCGCCTGTCCTAACCTTTGTATTACAAAGCCTGTTCGCGCTTTGACTTCGTTTTTACTTACCGTTTTTTCTGCCTTTTCTCCCTTTGTTCGGCTCGTTAGGTTCGAATCGTGATGTATGCCTCAAAATTGGGTTTTCAAATACAAAAACATTTTTTCAAATCTGACTGTCAGGTATAGAGAGGAGCGCGTTCAAACTATAACAAAAAAAACCGGCCAAGTGCGAGTCGGACTCGCGCACCGAGGGTTCCGTACAAACCTTCAGGTATTCACGGTTTATGCATAAGGTTTATGTTTATGAAATTAAACTTTTTTTTAAAATTTTTATATTTGAGTTGACTGAATGGAAGGTAAATTGTGGTTTACGATTTATGACGTATTAAAAAAAAACTACTTACTAGATCTCGTTCAAACTAATTTTCGGTGGAAGTTTACATGGTAATGTACATCATATATTTTTTTTTAGTTTTATCTTTCCCTTATTTTAGAAGTCACGGGGATACACACATTTTACCACTTTGGAAGTGTCTCTCGCGCAAACTATTCAGTTTAGAAAAAAATGATACTTGAAACTTCAATATCATTTTTGAAGACCTATCCATAGATACCCCACACGTATAGGTTAGATAAAAAAAAAATTTTAGAGTTTCAGTTCTATGTATGGTGAACCCCAAATATTATTGTTTTTTTTTCTATTTTTGTGTAAAAATCTTAATGCGATTCACAGAATACATCTACTTACCAAGTTTCAACAGCATAGCTTTTATAGTTTCGGAAAAAAGTGGCTGTGACATACTCGGACAGACAGACAGACAGACATGACGAATCTATAAGGGTTCCGTTTTTTGCCATTTGGCAACGGAACCCTAAAAACTGTTATGTAGTATTATTCGATTTAGACAAATAAAAAATCGGGAAAGTATTTGGTTTCTAGATCAGTGGAATCGTCAGAAGCCCGAAAGTCTGACAACCAGTCTGACCAAGGGGAATTGTATTACCTCAGTAACTGGGTTGCGGAGGTCGGATAGGCAGTAGCTCCATGTATAATACTGGAGCTGGACTTTTTATCCAGCTGCATCCGGTTAGACGGGAAGCAGACCCGAACATAGTTGGGAAAAGGCATAAGATGATCTGTGAAATAACATTTACCAAGTAAACGTGGCCTCACTTTTCAGCACGTCATGGCTTGTTGTTAACCGACGAAAAAAAACGAAGGAAATTATCAATTCGACGCGTATTTTTTTTTTTTTTTGAAGTGAAAACTTCTTTAGCGGCGTTGAGCACTTTTTCTGTAATGGGTATAAAATCTTAAACTCGCGTCAGGACACGTGACCTGATCGAAAAAGCGTAGGACGGATGGAGAGTAGACAGCTATCCCCTCTCTACGGCGCGGCGAAAATGTATGCCTGGGCCTACTGTTTCGTTTAGGCGGCGCAGGGCGCTTGCGCGAATGTTCGTCTATGTTACAGCGTGCCACGCGCATCCATGGATGGTGACAGCTGATGGCTCGACCGTCTGTGTAGTGATCACATTGTTGTGTATTCGTAAAATTCGTGAATATAAAGTGCTTAAAATATGGAAATTGAACAACAAATTATTCCCTAACCATTCCAAAATATCAAACATGCTCAACGTTAATAATCAAGTTTTCACTTCTGCCGGCACTCCCGGAGTGCAATTTTTTTTTTTTAATGTATGACCACGCATAACTTTTTACATAGTAGTCCGATTGTGATAATTCTTTTTGTATTGGAAAGGGTATACTCCGAGAGTGGTCCCATATAAATTTGGAAAACAAAATCGAACCCTAAGGGTCGGAAAACAGGGGATGATTGATTGTTCACTCACTGATTGTAATGTATAACCACGCATAACTTTATACAGAGTAGTCCGATTTTGATCATTCTTTTTTCATTGGATAGGGTATACTTTGCCAAGTATTATTAGTACATAAAAGCTACAAAAAATCGTAAAATAACAACGTTTTAATAAAAAATTAAACCGCCGAAAAAACTGAAAAGCAAAAAATTATAAACCTTAAAATTATGAGTCGGCGCTTTAAGTGATCTTTGTTCATTGATTTTTCAGCGCCGACTCAAAATTTTAAGGTTTATTATTTTTTGCTTTTCAGTTTTTTCGGCGAAATGAAATGTTTGGTACGTTTCCGTTGTATGATTAAACATTATTTAAACCTATTTTCGAGGAAATTGCCCTTGTAGTTAAGCAGACGGTTTATTTAATTCCCGACAAGTTTTGGTTTTAGTGTTTGGATTAACTCGCAACAGAGTGAGTATGCAATGACGATGCATGCGTCAAATGCCTTCTATACACATATGATCAGGTTCTACTTGCATAAACGTAAACGAGGCAAAAGAAGTACATAAGGGTCGCAGCAGGTGGCGTTCTGCAGTTTCTGTTTACCCGTGTGAGTACAAGGCGTGAGTGTTATGGTTAAATCAGGATTTTTCCAAAATCAACTCCTAATGGTTTTACGCTTTTCCACCCCATTAGGAGTTGATTTTGGAAAAATCCTGATTTAACCATAACACTCACGCCTTGTACTCACACGGGTAAACAGAAACTGCAGAACGCCACCTGCTGCGACCCTTATGTACTTCTTTTGCCTCGTTTACGTTTATGCAAGTAGAACCTGATCATATGTGTATAGCAGGCATTTGACGCATGCATTGTCATTGCATACTCACTCTGTTGCGAGTTAATCCAAACACTAAAACCAAAACTTGTCGGGAATTAAATAAACCGTCTGCTTAACTATTCAACAATACAAATTATATTAACTTATACACAGAGAAGTTATGAATGTAAGAAAACAATAACCAGTGGGATAAAAACACTTACATATGATGAAACGGAGGCAGTTCTGGAGCTCATAAAGTAGCACTAACAAATACACTCACACATACACTGTCGAATACAGTCACACTACGCACAGGTATTCACACTCAAATCACACTCTCAAAAAAATACTTGTTTTTATTTGCTATTTTAAGTAGCGACGGATTTGTTTTAATAAATTAAAGATTAAGCTGTACTATGGAAGGGGAACGCAGGCATGACATGCTCTGCCCGCGACTTCGTCCGCGTCGAAATTCTTGCGGGGTCTTCATATTCACGACATTTTTAGGGTTCCGTTGCCGAATGGCAAAAAACGGAACCCTTATAGATTCGTCATGTCTGTCTGTCCGTCTGTCTGTCTGTCACTTTTTTCCGAAACTATAAGAGCTATGCTGTTGAAACTTGGTAAGTAGATGTATTCTGTGAACCGCATTAAGATTTTCATACAAAAATAGAAAAAAAAAAACAATAAATATTTGGGTTCCCCATACTTAGAACTGAAACTCAAATTTTTTTTGTCATCAAACCCATACGTGTGGGGTATCTGTGCATAGGTCTTCAAAAATGATATTGAGGTTTCTAATATCATTTTTTTCTAAACTGAATAGTTTGCGCGAGAGACACTTCCAAAGTGGTAAAATGTGTGTGTGTGTGTGTGTCCTCCCCCCCCCGTAACTTCTAAAATAACGGAATGATAAAACTAAAAAAAATATATGATGTATATTACCATGTAAACTTCCACCGAAAATTGGTTTGAACGAGATCTAGTAAGTTTTTTTTTTAAAACGTCATAAATCGTAAACCACAATTTACCTTTCATTCAGTGAATTCAAATAAAAAAAAAAAAACATAAACATAAACCTTATGCATAAACCGTGAATACCTGCAGGTTTGTACGGAACCCTCGGTGCGCGAGTCCGCCTCGCACTTGGCCGGTTTTTATTTTTGCTCGGCTCCTAACGTGCCTCCTTGCATGATGTTATATAGCCTTTCTCGATAAATAGGTTATAAAACACTAAACATAGTTTCTGAGATTAGTACGTTCAACGAAACACATGCTCAAGATTTATAATATCTTGATTACAATTAAAAAAGTTATAGTAAGCCAACCTTAACAGATAGACATATGCTATCGCGGACTTTAACTTTGAAAGAGGAACAATTCCGTCACACATTATTGTTGTGATACTTTAACCGTTTACACAGCGCACGCAACGAAAGCTCTCAAAAGGAAATACATTTTCCATGTTTTTACAACATTTTTCATTGATGCTCCGAGCCTCGTAGTCGCAGCGTGATGTTATATAGCCTTCTTCGATTAATAGGCTACTCAACACTAAACATTTTTTTGCAATTCGAATCAGTGGTTCCTGAGGTTATCAACCAAATAAACAAGCTCATACTGTCTTATAATATTAGTTACATAAACAAAAGGAAGTCAAATCTTCTACATCAGTAGAAGGGACCGTGTGTTACCTACACACCACCACCTTCCGCACAGCCAGTCTATTTGCTTGAACAATCATGATTGTCCGAGCAACATTGGACTGGCTTGGTCACCGACCACGTCGGGAATTTCGCCCAGGCACGTGTGGCATAATCTCATTGACCAACGGTTTTGAGCCGTAACTCGACAACGTAGGGATATTTAGCACAGCGCTATCCCGAACACTGTTTCCCTGTGTAGAAACGGACTCCCCAAATGTTTGAAATCAGAACTTGTATATATGTAAGTTGCCAGGAAAACTTTGCGTGTGCGATTCAGGATTCTCCTGATTCAAATACAATTTTAAGTTTTAATGCAAGGATAGTAAAGTTCATCCATTTTGATTGCGTTACAGACGGAGGGTCCTGAATTCGTGCATGCGCAGTAGCTTTGGGAGGCGAGTTCCATCCTGGGCTGCTACACTTATTTTTGCGTTTTGGGTAATTTTCAGTTCAGCTTTTCTTTGCTATTTTATTGGAGCACTACTTCTGCCCGCGGCTTCGCTCGCGTGGATGTCGAAAAATATACCACAGGAACGTACTACCGGGATTAAAAGTACCCTATGTGTTAATCCAGGTAAACAATGTCTTATCGCACTGCTTGCTTTGTCTTATCCATGAAGTGGTGCTCGGATTAATGATTGCTGTAGGATAAATAATCCTAAAACCTAACAATAGTAATGGAATTATAACGGCACGTCAAATTACCTACTTGTAATTTGAAGGCAACTTTAAAGCGAAATATAAATCCTCTTTAGTCCCTATCCCGTGGGAATGAAAAAAAAAATATTACTTAAATTATTGAAATGCCAATTTTACTTATATTGCTGTTCACAGGGGTTTACTTAAGACTATTTATTTTTGATATCTCTTTATATACTACTTTAGAGGTTCTATCCTCAAGTGCTAATACAACCAGCCTGCTAGATAAGCTCACTCTCGAGCACACCACGTGAAACTGGCCGTGTGAGAAGCAGTTCCCTCTAAGATCATATCCCGCTGTTTTCAGTGACCGTCCCCGAGACTTATTAATCGTCATTGTGAAATATAAAATAAGGGACTGCAGCCTTTTAAACTCGAATGGGTACTCCGACGGTATTAGTGGTATCTGCGGTATATAGTACACCAATTCACCTTGAGCACAACCAGTAAATACAATGTACTACGTTTTGATGTAAGGTTTTCAGGTAACACCACACATCCCTGTTAACATTCTCATCTCAGCTGCATGCAATTGCCTTGCATTCATCCCTTTTGTGCAAAGACTATATAACCACTTGACTGCGCATACAGTGCCCCGACGCTCGAAAACTATTAGTATTTTGTCGCCTATGCATAGGCTGCGGTTCAAGTAGCCATTTTAGTTGTGACCAATTGTTAGACCTCTGTGCACGCTAAATTATTGCAAATAATATAACTAAATCTGCAATTATAACGCATCAAAATACCTTCATGCGCGGTGAAGTGGTGTGGGAAACATTCCAAGACTTCTAGTTACAAAAATGATCGCATAACTTTTCATCAGTAAATAAACAGTACGAAAAATTATTGTGATTTAATCAGATTATGATCCACCGTAGGGGTCTATTTAAAATGGTGGTTGGGTAAACCAGCACACTGTGCGAGTCCCGCGTTGATGTCTTTTGGAAAAGTCTCGTTCTTTCATTAGACAATTCTAATGCATCTATCCGTTACTTTCACTTTGTATTTTTATTGTAAAAATTTGCGCTGTTTCCTTTAATAGCTGAAAGTCTTTATCGAAAATTTAAATTAAAATGAATGAAAATTTTATTCAATTGAAATACTGTGGCTTCTTTAGCTTCGTCTTGACAATCCGTTTGTAAACTGGCGCCAAAACTACCGTGGCTATAGTACCTTCTGCCTTGGGGATGATATTCGACAACGTTTCTGATTGCTATTTCGTCGAATATGATAGTGGCGAAAGTTTTGTTCTTGGATTCTCTAGTTTTCATTTTATTAGTGATTGATTTTGATTAAATATGATTTCTTTGATTTTAATTGAGTATTTATCACAATTTTAAAATCCATTTTATCGATATCGACTATTTTCCCTTAATGAAGTAGAGCAGCCCTACGATGGGCATACCTACGCAACTTGACCTTGAATTGACCAATAGCAGCCGCACGTTCTTCCTCGTCCCCCGGCCCGCAGTGGTGAGTCGTGTGCTAAGCAGAAATCGGCTTATAAGCTCTCTAGTGGTTATATTCTCTTTGCTTTTGTGGCTCTATATTCTGACCCATACAGGACAGCAGTTCTGACCATGGTTTTATCTATCTACCCCTAAAGTTTAAGGGGGATGTGGGGGTCGCAGATTGTTCTCGTGACCTGCCCAAGCTCTTCAGCTTAATAATACTTAGATATTAAAATTAAAAACGATATAGTGAGCCAACCTGAAAAGATAGACATATGCTATCGTGGACGTTTTTTTAGACCTTTTTAAGAGGAACTATTCCGTCATTTATGATTATTGCGTTACGTGCAGTTACGCAGCGCACGCAACGGAAGCTCTCAAAAGGAATAACTTTACCCCATTTTGCAAAAAAAATCTGCTCCTATTAGTGGTAGCGTGATGTTATATAGCTTAAAGCCTTCCTCGATAATTGGGCTACCAAACACTAAAATAATTTTTCAATTCGAATCATTAGTTCCCTAGATTAGCGAGTTCAACTAAACAAACAAACAAACTCTTCAGCTTTATAATATTAGTAAAGTAGGTACAGATTATGCTGTTTACATTTTTTTTTTTGTTTGAGTTGTTATAGTTTTCATTTTATTTGTGGGCATTTTGACATGGCTAGCTGACATTTGAAAAACAATCTAATTTAATGTTCTGTGTTTCGTAATGTTGATTACTTTGCCTACCTTCATTGTATAGAAGCAAGTTTATGTAACTGCTGCTGCTGGGCAGTTTACGCGAACGGCGTCGCGGGCGGAAGCTAATAGATAATAGTTAGATATAAAAATCAATGCAAAGCATTGTTGATATTGAAGATTGCGATGGTAAAATATTGTTGAAAATAAAAATATATTTTCCGCAACATTATTGTATTGATCACTAAATCGCAAGCCCATCTTAGTCAATCATGAGGCCGACGATCTAAGGTTCGAAGTTTAAATTAGAAAATTCGCGGTCCGTCGCTATTTTGTCAAATCTTTGTCTATAATACTGAGGGTTTCACATTTTATTTTATTTCTATACAAATGTGTTAAAAATGTCGTATAACTTGCGTGAACATTGTATTATTACGCTCTCGGCTCCAATCCGGCCTCAGACGTAGTAACAAACTTAGCCCACATAGATATAACATAACGTATTATATTAAAATATTCTTAGTAATAATATTTTTTTTAAGATTAAGTAATATATTATTTATTTATACGGCATGATATGTAACAGAGAGCGTTCCCTTTAACCGATAATACAAAATTTTAAAAACATATTCCCATTTTATTTTAGTGAAAGTAAACTATATTTTGATAGATATATAAAAAAAATTATTTAAATAAAACTAAACGAAGTTATTATAATACAATAATGAGCTAAAATTAAATATCGATAAAAATAATCGACCATCGCTTTCGACTCCCTAATTGCATGCGTGTGCATTGGATGTTCGCAAATAGCAAGTATTTACAAGTGAATGCCCCGCCCATTCTATGTATGTGTGCTATTAGAAATTAATTTAGTGTGGCTGCTATCTTTTTGGTGTGCGTGTTTAAATTTTAAGTGTGTCGTCAGTACACTATTTGTTAATGTTGTAATTTTTTGGGTGAGAGATAAGCGGCGACACTAGGATTCCTTACTATTCCGCAATGAAGGCATATCTCTGGATATCTATGATTCAGACGAATTGAGAACTCTTTTCTGAAGTCGGTTAATAATAACCGACACATACCTCCGATCCATCGCGTCATCATATTAGAAAGCTAAAAGTCAAACAAAGGGCAATGGAGAGGGATCAGCTTGGAGCTTCGCCATGTGATCGAATAAAGGATCGACACAGCCCGAAGTGGTAGTGGCCAGGTTACACAGCTGATGGCCGATGACCTTGTGAAAGCCGCAGGAATCCACTGGTTACGAGAAGCATATAATCGATGGAGGTGGAGGTGGCGTATGTCCAACAGTGGACGTTTCTTCGGTTGCAATGATGAAGTACAACGGGTTACCAGCAATCCCTTTTTGAAAATATCCATAGCCTACAATGTTCCCACTGCTGGGATACCAGCCCCCTCTCTGAGAGCGAGTATACTGTAATCCACGCGTGCTCAGTGCGGATTGGTAAATATCAATAATACCTATACCTACTATGATTTATGACAAAGAGAGAGCTAATTGTGAAATTGTATATACCTTTTTTTTTTTTTTTTGGATGGGAAATCATCAAATGACTTCTCCCGCTCTGGGCAGAGCGGGAGGGCGTGTCAGACTTTTACTGACTAAAACCCACCCGTGTTCCTTCAGTTGCCCATGTGCCAGGGTCACGGTATCTCTTTCGAACAATCGCGCGACCCCGGCAGGCATCGGTCCTAGCAGACCCCTTCAGTGTTGCTGACATGTCTTTGAGGCGCGCGTGGAACACTACGCGCCGTCGACCCAAGCCTGGTCCTTACCGGGCGGCGAGCTACCCATTGCTCGCCACCCGCAAGCTCGCGCCTACGGTGGCCGGGAGTCTGCTATCGACTCCCGACGCCCGGGGCGTCTCCTCCTGCGGCGGCTAGGGACGTGAGGGCGCAGAGACTGCCACTCCCTCACGCGCCCCGCCTCCTCCTTCGCGAGCATTACTGCTTCGCAGAAGGAGGTTACGGCTTCCCATGCCCTCTCGCTCCCAACCATGGCTCGCACCAGGGCCGGACGCGAGAGGTCGCCGACGCCGATCGCCTCCACGACACACCACCGTATGCTCCACCGTGTCCTCCAGACGATCCTCGCAATGGAAACACCCGGGCGTTTCCTAATTGTGTATACCTTGAAGAAAATTTCCGGAACCACAGCTCCTATTTGAAACACGCACATAAACTTAGATAGACATCTGTTATTTCATTAAAAAGTACTTTATAATAATAATGAAATACTACCTTGAGTTCAAGCAAGCCCAGTGGTTTTTGTTAGGTTACTGTTCAGAACGTGTGAACAGAATACCGTCGTTATGTAAATTGCATCCGTGCGATGCCGGGGCGGGTTTAACAATAAAACAAATCCAATGCTACAGAAAATCAGTTTAATTTGAACAGTAAATAAGTCCAGAATAATTCAATACAGTTGATGGGGAAGGAAATCCGGAGACAACAAGTACTGTTACATCAACTTGATACTAAATAGGTAATCACTACGTAGTGCGGTTTATATATTAAGATGTAAGGTCAGATATATTGCACGTACTGTGAATGTGTCTGAAACACAGAATGGTGCCGTAATGCTTTTCCGTAAAATCACTTCTTTGGGTGCTTTAAAAGGTGTTCTCAGTGATAATGTAACATTTTTTACGTATCCCGTAGACGACAATAGGGATGAAGACTAATACTTTAAATGTGTGAATTCAAAGAAGTTATAAACTGAGATATTCGTAAAGATCTGTTACGTCGATGAAAATATGAAAACGCGACACGCTTTCAAAGTTTTTGGAAGAGATTTAATTTTGTATCTTGGCAATTTTTCCTAAAGGGTGCTAACAGAAGCCTATTATATATATATAACTAAGCCTCCGCTGTCTGTCCGTCTGTATGACAGCGGGCTTTATCACATGAACCGTATTAAGTAGTCATTAGAATTTTCACAGAGAGATTTATTTGTCACTCTAACGACAAAAATAAAATAAAGTAATAAATTAAAAGGGGTACCCGTAGTAGTGTTAAAAATCGGTGGTACGAAACCCTTGCATGTGTGAGTCTATGTTGCGCTTGGTCGGTTTTTTTTTAAATATTGTTTGCTCTATTTGCAAATTCATTCTTTTTAGTTAAAAATCTAAAAAAGTTGCATCATCCCTATTTACCACCGTCAAGGTTAAGTTAATTATGAGAATAGAGAGGAGAAAGACACAAAATTATTCTTGGCTGAACCTATAACTAATAAATTACAAGACCAACTGAGTAACCGTGCTTTACAATTTTTCATTAAGTTTCTAATCTAATTTTGTATTTTACAGAACAGCATTACAGATGAGCTTTGATTTCTTAAGGAATCGGTTCCGTCATTGAAACAATATTCACGAATATCTGTAATTTTCTCCAATATTTGACATTATGGAATTCGCTAAACGGTATCCCACTATTATTTTCGCGGCGGAGGTGTGCTAAGACCTTCAAAATGAGCCTATAATGGTTCCACTACTGGGACACAGGCATGCTCTCAGTGAGAGAATGTGGGCCGTAATCCACCACGCGGGCCCAGGTGGGTTGGTAAATGTCACATATCTCTGAATTTTTTATTCTTCACCGTATTGCCTTGTATGTCGTGGCCTTTGCCACTGGACCACCACAGCTCTCTCTCACTCTGCTAAGTCCCTTAAGTCTCTAAAAATGCTTTAGACAGCCATTACAGTCTGTTCGGTCACAGTTTTCTTAGGAAATCAAAGCTCTATTCGTTTAAAGGCATGCCCACATGAATTGTCATCAAATATTAATAATGAAAGTAAAGCATAACACGATGTTATAGTAACATCAGTCCTAACGTAATATTTACAAACTCCATGAGTATACCACCGTATACATACAATGCTAGTAGGTCAATTTTCAAAAATTGACGATTCTACTGGCTACAAAAATCTTTATCGTCTTATTTCTTTTAAATAGTTCAATGAATAATGTCTTACTGAGAACAGCAACATAATTGCGTAACACACGTACTCACAAGTTAATTGTCAATCCACTGATTCAAATGTTCAAAAAATTCATGTGATCACCTAAGTAAATAGCGCAATGGATGTTGTTGAAATATCAAAATGAAGGCCGAATCCCGATGTTAGTGTGTTATGCAATTACCAAGTAGGTGTGTGACCATACAATACATAATATACAGGATGTAATTAAATTAGCTGACAGTACCGTGTTGCTATCGATATCAAAGAGTAAGCAAACGATTATGTTTTTTCGAGAAATACACCGTGACATTTTAGTCGCCTTACAAAGGTTGTCCACTCAATGTATCCGACGTAATATACCTCTAGGCGTGATTAAAAATTGTTACCATTAATTAAAATAATAGGTACTAAGAAAAATAAATAATGCATTAGAATTATGAAACATCCTGTTAATAATGTTTACGTATCAGACGTTAGAGAACATACCTACCCAGCGCACGAGTCGACTAGATCATTCCATCTCCATTTTCCATGAGACAAAATATAAATTTTCAAACTACGTCATGCGTCATAATAATGAATAATATTTTTATTTTTTAGTTATTCAAATGTTTTTTTTTTTCTTCTTAGAGAGCTTTTTTTTTGGATGGGAAATCATCAAATGACTTCTCCCGCTCTGGGCGAAGCGGGAGGGCGTGTCAGACTTTTACTGACTAAAACTCACCCGTGTTCCTTCAGTTGCCCATGTGCCAGGGTCACGGTATCTCTATCGAACAATCTCGCGACCCTGGCAGGCATCGGTCCTAGCAGACCCCTTCAGTGCTGCTGACATCTCTTTGAGGCGCGCGTGGAACACTCCGCGCCGTCGACCCGAGCCTGGTCCTTACCGGGCGGTCATGAAGTGAGCTGCCGTTGTAAGACAATTAAAATGTCACGGTGTATAGATAATATTAACCAATTTCCAAAAACCAAAGCATAACATTAGTTTGGTTGCCTTAACGTACATTTTTGTGTCATTTAAGGATTTGAAGAAAAGTTGGAATGGTGAAAAAAAAATTATTTTTATTTCATTCGTTTTTTATGTCGATTCCGAACACGTGGGCAAAGTATAGTCGGATTATTTAATTTGACCCGGTATACTTTCATACAGTTCTCTGACATTCGATAATCACATGAGATGATATGTGCCAATTACGTATGTGGTTATATACGATAGTATGTGACATTTAATTTAACCACATGAATATTAATGATATAATATCGATATTCTACACACATATAATTTCACATGATATATTTCAAATTACATAATAGAGGTACTTCTTTGGGTCATAGTACACTGGACCTTAGATAGGTAATTTTAAAGACTGAAATGTTTCGTAAGCTTGTAGGTGTTACACAATGGTTTCCATAGTAACTGACCTTAGAGATAATAATAAGAGTACTTCACGATTTCCTTCACAGAGCTCTGTTATGGTCTACTAGAAAGCCTTATAGCTAATTACAATTTGATCTCGTATTGCACCTTTAAAAGTAACCTGCCGTCAAAAATACATAGGTATACAACGAGGCAGACATATCTACTTTACAACAACCCTTTACCATTGAGTCAGATTCCGGAACAGACAAAAGTCGGTTTAAAAAAAATTGTTATTAATTTTGACTCTGTAGGTGTTTGCATTTTTGTAACAAATATATGTTTTTTTTTCCTCAACGAATCTATGGCAACCGCGTCATTGCCTACCGCACTGATGTACCAGACCCACCTTTTTTCTTTTTAAACTTATTAATAGATGTTCGAAACTTAAGTAATTAAATTTGAATATAGAGAGAACAGAGTTTTAAAAGTATTAATATAGATAAGATACAAAATATATTCTAACGTCGTGGCAATAATTGTATCCTTTATAAAAGTGTTAGAAAAATATTTACGATAATAATTTCTATAGAAGCTGTGGGGAGTACAATTACTTAGTAATATTAAGAATCTACAATTTCGTGACACTATTTTGATACAAAATTAGAATTTTAAAGCAATTCTCATTTCGGAGGTAACGTGTTAACTATAAATTCGTAAGTTGAAATGTATATTAAGAACATTTATAGGTACGATTTAATTTCTATTCGGAAGTTTATGATGATGTTTGTGAAAGTGTGCGAAGTACTTATATTTGGATACTGACGCAATGCACCTATTTAATCAAAATCGATCAAGTAAGCAATCTATAAGTAAACTGTTTCCAAAAAGACATTATAAATATCAATTGCTAATTATGTTTAACTGGTTACATTATGTGTATAAAAATGTGCTACAAAACTTCTTGCAAATCTGTTCATCACATCGTAAGAAAGAATGTTCACTTCCGTTTTATAGGACATCTGCGTCCGTTTATAAAGATCAATTCTGTTTACAATCTAATTCGTTCTCATCAAAATCGGTTCCGTTTAATACATCCCAAAACTTCTTAACCTAAGCCGTTTCACAAGATCCCTTATCGTTCGAAATATCCAACAATTTAAACAAGCTGAATAATTCAGCGGCCTAAACCTAACATTTCTCTTTTCTACGACAATTTACAAATACAATACAACAAAGGGCAAGTGCTGCCACTTATTACCAACAATCTCAAATATCCATAACTTTCGGTCCAAAAATACTCAAAAAATTTCCCTTAGATAGTCGGAACAATGTGCATCATAAAATATATCATTTTCATAGAAGACTAAAGTCTCCTTCCTATTTAAATATCGATAAAACTACTATATTGACGGTGTTTACTAATAAGACTGTATATCGAATATGAGAATCGATACATTACATTGTTTAGGTATACAAATAGCTTGCTGTAAATGTACAAGTGGTTTATCTACGATACTACGCAAATGGAAAATATTGCAATTTTGGCATAATATGTATTTCTTACATCACTGTATGACACGCAAATAGACTTATAACTAACATCGATGTACACTTACACTTATATATTCATGTTTACCGATAACAACTGATCAATAAAAATGCATTAAACATCTCTCACACATTTACTTCGAAGATTTATCCATTGCCATCGGTAAAACAAGAAGTATCGATAAAAATAGAGAAGTGTTCAAAACAACATATCGTCAGAACGGTCCAACCGTTATTTAAAATTTAAATTTAAAAAATATTATTTACAAATTATAAAGTTCTTTTAAAAATAATACCTACATTTGCCAAAGAAATGGTGTGTGGGATTCGAAAATGCCTAAGCTGTAATATTTACAATTTCGTATTGTTTGAGTAGAGACAAAGAACGCTCTATAGATCTCAAACATGAAACGTACGATTTAGAAACACATCAAACTAAAATTACTGTTCTGTGCGTATTGTTGACGTGAATAAATTATCAAACTACATATTATACTATCCACCGGATGAGGTGAATCGAGCTCCAGACACCTCCATCAAGACATCTTAATTTCCTGAAGAAACGTTTAAAAAACTCACCCTATATACGACGATAGATTGAATTATGTACACTCTAATATATAATATAATAATACATATAAGTATAAACAGCTAATCTGAGAGCTTTCTCACTAATACATATCTTATAATATATTAAGTAATGTCGCTTTTAAGAAAGCAAGCAACCTCGACTAGACTATGTACAATGAAATATTTTTTTATATATTCGCGTATCCCACGGGATAATATAGTTAAATATAATTTTATGATAGTTTCACAATCAATACAATACGATATCTTGAATGGCAAGAAGAATACGTAGACTATTACTCTAATATGAATCTTTATATTCTTGACAACTTGTCCAAATTAAAAGAGAGCCTTTAGCGAAATAGTCATCATATGTAGATTACGTAGTACTTGTAACTTACTTATTAGATGGAAATACTAACTAAAGCTCTACAGAACATTACGTACCCAAATCTAGGTGGCTACTATAACATTGGCATATACGTTTCCATCATCAGAAATATAGGTATAATGTCTCTACTACGTGAATTACATTGGCTCCCATAGCCTAAAAATCGGAACAACAACTATGCTTCACAACAGAAATAGCCATGGAGTACTTCCCCTGGACCTAGTACTCTACTAAAGCCTTATAACCTATTGCACAATACACATCAGTAAGAAGATGAACCGGGAGACTAACTCTCTCTAACGCCATATATTGAAGTTACAAATGTTTCAAATTTGAATTACTCTTATATGCAACTATATTTAGTGTAAATATATATAACTCAGGTTATATTATAATAATATCATTGATTATAACTATGGTGTGCTTGTATAACCTTAAATCTACCATGTTCGAGATCCAGGATTAATAATAATAAGATTATATATCACCAACTACGAATAAATAAACGCATATATATTAGAAATATTTAAGAAATCTTATACTACTACAAATACTACCAGTACTAGATAAGTCATATCTCCTTCCATACTATAAAGACTCTAAAAGATTTGGATTCCAAAGCTCCAATAGTTGTACCAATAGAATGTCTAAAGAAGTGTGACATGGATAAAAAGATCTACTCTTAGTATTTGCAATTTAAACGATGAGGGCCGTTTGACGTGACATTCAGACAAAGTTCAGTGAGCATCGCAAATGTCCCACATTCCATACCGTGTTTATGTATGGTTCAGGCTGAAATTCCACCATTTCTTTGACAAACGCCTCGTGCCATCATCGGGGACGTTGCTTCACCTAGCGGCGTTTGCGTTGTTCGAATCGCTTTCGGGTCCGTCGTGGTACTCGTGGAAGCACGGCACGATGCACAGGTTCGTTCGGCACTCGGGACAGTGATACTGTGTCTTGCGGCGGAGGATCCGGCCGCACTCGTCCACCGTGTTCCAGCAGAAGTTGCAGCTTAGTGGTGGACCGGAGCGTACGGCCGGTGTGTGGCTGGCGCGGGTCGCCTGTGACGCGTCGGACGCGGCTGAATCGAACGACGCCGTCGCTGACGTTAATGTCGCGCTCGGACTCGTACTCGACGAGCTCTGGCGATCGGCCGCGCTTACGGCTCGGATCAGCAAAGAGCCCACTTGCTGCTCTACGCGTGGCTTGCGGGACACTATGGCCTGGAAAATTAAATTGTTAAGTAGGTAAGCAGTAACAGAGAGCAAACACAAGTTCAAAAACAAACACGCGACTACTGAAATATCCATGAATTCCCCGATCGTCCCACTGGTGGGGCGAAAGGGAAATTAATCAGTAGGTAATATTACATTTATTCCCGTTCTACCCACTTATATCTTATACCGGATGACATTTTTTACCGTCTCGACCTTCATATGGTGTGTTGTGTAACTAGAATAGAAGGCAGGAAGGCCTTCAGTTTCATCGCAGGTGACTAAAGGAGCGCGGGACGCGGGCGGACGGGGATGCGTGTGCAGCTCCTGCAAAAGATCAATGAAGCCACCTATCGGCCGGCTTCAAAGGGTAGGACCGCGCCACGAAATCATTGATACCTACATGTCGCGCATTGAGTAGAGTGCGTATGATTTGAGTTTCGACAGATTTTAATTGTTTTTTTTTCCAAATTTCTGTTTTTGTTGTTCTAGTAAGAAAAATTTACTTTAAATGTGTAGTATTTATTGCTAGATCAATTTCATTACATGTTATTCAAAAATAAAAATAATAAAAATTTCTATGCCAAAGGCTTTCTACTCCGTTCACCTATTACACCCATTTTTTTTTCAAGACGTTATAAAATGTCACCCGGTATAGTGGGAAGAACATAATTATTTATTCTTAATTCCCATTGGTCCCACAAATATTCACACGTAAACACGAAGCAAACACGCTCTAAAAAGTATAAAATATTCTACAATATATGAAAGCCGTGCTCTTATGTCACTTTGCCTTAAAGCTTATCGCTTACTACTGTTGTAGGTAATGTAATATTTTGTTAAGGTAGGAGGCATATGTACATACTGTTCAAAATCATTACCTCTCGTTTTTGGCGTAGTCAAGTAAAAAAAACATTATTTCTAGATAAAGACATAATGCCTTTTCACATTGAATTAGAGGCTAAAATTACTGAACAATTCATGCTGGATTATATAAAATTCTTTTGCTCCACCCATATTCAAGTTCAAATAAATAATTTTCTTTCTAAATAATTTCTACATCTTCTAACCAATTACTGAACATAAGCGATATTATATTTAGATCAGGCTACCTACAAACTTCACTGGCAGGTTTCATTCATTTTTTTTTCGTGGGCTAAAAGACGTAAGACATTCAAACGCTCTCTTCAAAGGATTTCAGTAACACCCCAAGTATCACCATTTCTGCCGTAAGACGTGCACTGCTGGACACCTGCTACGGGACACAGACCTCCCCCAATTTGGGAGGCTTGGCATAAACGCCACGCTTGGCAGGCAGGTTGGCAGTCGCAGTATGGTTGTATACTGCATAGAGAATGCTGCTGCCCATTATGTGGTAAGTCCCTTAGTCGCCTTCTACTACACCCACGGGAAGAAATGGGATTGTGCTATTCTTTATGTCCGGCATTACACGGAACTATAAATAATCTGTGAATATATACCCCCATGAATATATTCAGCGATTATTAATAGTTTAGTTGCGAACGGTTTTTAATATTTATTTGGTTTATTTTCTCTTTTCGTGGCTTTTTTATTATACATTTTTAAATTCTGGTCTACGATAGATAAAAAATAACGGGTGAAAGGAACCATTCCTTAAATTCATTACTTTTAGATTATTTTGTTTAAAATGTAGGCTGTAACTGCAGTAAACATGGGCCATTCAGAAGTTCCACATTATCTATGATGAGTAGGACATAGGGTCTATGGGTGAAAGATAGCACATGATCTACCCAATCCCCAAAATACTTGTGTCGGTCTATGCGCCATACACCCTGTATGCTGTGTCTCTGCTACAAATGAAGAAATCATCTAAATAAAACATGAACTTTGTTTTTTAAAACAAAATAAAACAAAGAATTTAGATGAAGATGATTCAAATTTTTATTGCATTACGAAGGGAAAAGATTGGCAATTATGAATGCAAAATGATATCTGACAAATATCCACCACGAGCACGCTGACAGATGTCGATTCTTTCATCAAAGTTTTTAATCACTTTTTGGCAAAATGGCGGGTCTATTTCGTTAATCACATCACGGATTTTGAGTTTTAAGGCTGCAATCGATTCGATTGGCTCCGTATATACTCTGTCCTTAACATAGCCCCACAAAAAATAATTCAGTGGTGTTAAATCACACGATCTGGCTGGCCACTTAACCGCTGAATTTCGTGAAATTATGCGATCGGGTGGTTTGCAATAAATTGATCGTTTCATTGGCTGTGTGACATGTGACACATTTTGTACCGAGCCTTTCGACTCAAGTTTAGCGACCAAATTCTTAATAGCGGTCTCAGAAGGACGATTATGTTGTCCGAATTTTACGAAATTTAACTTTAACAGAACCACCATTTTCATAGTGGATTTAAATTATTTTAATGCGACTTTCGAGCGACATTGAATTCATTGTAACAATTGTCAAAGCATGTACTACGAATACGTCAAAAAACTAAATTTCAAAACTGTCATGCTGTTGGTATTGCCCCAATTGAAAAACAAAGTTCTTGTCGAAAAACCTTTTAGTAGTAGACGAAGCCTAGTTCACTATTCGTTGAAACGTTTGCCCTATGTTGCGGAAGCCAAACGTAACAAATGGAAACTCGTACATATTGTAGGGCGCTGTGGTGATCGCCTTGGGTATGTCTATTTTGCACACCGGTATTTGATTGTAGGTTTTTTCTGGATCAATTATTATACTAGATATGCGAAAGCCGGTTATATTGTGTGTAAAATCATGTATGTGGATTGGGTACATATCGTGAACATAGTTGAGTTTCTTGTAATTGATCTTCTTCAGGGTGAGGTGTAATGGGGATCACCACAAATATAAGAAATAAGGAGACATGCCCGATAATTGAAAATGTCTCGGAACCTGTATGTCCAGTTTGCCCCTACCACACGCCACTACCTACTATACATGCAGTTTAATAAAATCAATAGATACAAAATTACGCACATACTCGTAATTCATAAATCAAAACGTTCTACACAATCAATTATAAACCTGAGCTCATCAAACATAGCGTGCAAATACCAAGCGCCGTATAACTTAATCAACCAAACTATCGGTTTCTATCCTAGTGGTGTTCAAAAGCCATTTATTTTACACTAACTTGCCGCAAGATGCAGCGGCATTACTACGCGATGTATCCGCATATATTATCGTTATGTGATTTTTACAATGCTTGTTCAGTCCCTTAATATACTAAGGTTGTGGTTAAGCAGCAATTTATTTTCTGTAAAAATGTACAGTCACTGTGATACTTGAAAACAAAAATAACGTAGTAAAAGCAAGAAACATTTGTACTACACACGTAGTCAACTGGTAAAATGCTAAGTCCAAGCGGAATAACTTTTATAGGTTATATGAATAGAAATCATTATTGTTTAACACACTACACAATCTTTAGCGAAGGATAGGAGAAGCGAATACACAACACAAGCGAATTAACACTAGAAGCGCTGAACATACCGACTGAGGTAAATTTGGATAAAAAAATATGTATATTGCAATTACGTGGTTGAAGTCTCGTATAAATAATAAATATAATAATCATCATATTTCATGAAAATTCATAAAAAGTTACGGGTATATGCATAATAAAATATTAATTAGAGCAGGAAGAACATCGAAATGGGTCAAATTTGGGACGCCCGCGCTTCTAGTGATAAGCAATCTGATTAGTTTCGTGACGTAGTATGAATAGTAACGCGCGTGGAAGCGGGCACAGCCGACAAAGGTGATTCACGGACTAGCTCCAACAATTACAGAATACTTGCTTGCGCCCATTTTGTACCTCACTACACTTTCCCTACACACAAACACACACACCTACAAGTTCTTAGTAAGCTAAAATTATAATTTACGTCACGCCATTCACGTAGACACGAACTCCAAAAAATGCTCCACGTTTGAGGATTGACTCCCACTATACAAGCCATGTCGTAGTTTGGGTATCACCCTATGTAAAACTAAATGAATATTGTATCTATGTACCAAATTCTTGCGAAAGAAACTTTTTACTTTTTTTACTGGGCGGGCACGTGATTGCATGACAAACCCAGAACATGACACGAAAAATCACAACACTTGATATTGTTTTTTTTTGTGTTGATATTAATGTGTGTTGAGTAAGAATGTTTTGTATACGTGTGTGTATGTATGTAACGGAATGTGGGAGAAGCCTACAGTACCAAAATTGTTGCATGCTACCAAAGTTAAATCGGTACGTACCTACGCCATATTTCAGGACAATTCCAGCCTAGGAAGAGTATAAAATAACAGGATTACTTCAAGTACAAATACACAATACTTGAGGACTACTTAACATGTCCCGTGTGGTGCCGGACGTACAGAATAGCATCACCCCAGTTCTTCCCGTGGGTTTCGTAAAAGGCAACTAAGGGACTTACTAGAGAATGGCAGCGGCGTTCTCTATGCATTTTACGACCATACTGCGATCGCCAACCCGCCTGCCAAGTCTGGCGATTATGACAAAACTCCCCAAATTGGGGGAGGCCTATATCCAGCAGTGGACGTCTTACGACTGTAATGATGATGACTGAACATAAAAAACCGCCTTACCTAATCACTCCAATTTTAACAAATAATGTAACATAATATACTTATTTTTGTATTGCTTTGGAAAGATGAAGGTCCGAGATAATTTAAAGAGCTCTTTATCGGCCATTACCATCCGGTTTTTTTTTAGACTTTTTATTTAGAATGAATCTTGACCACCTTAGTTTTAGTCAATTGGGGAGATCCTTAGACAGATAGTATTTGACATCATACAGTACGGGCGATGAATCCCAAGCCAGTCCAAACTTCGCGCAGAAGGATGCGCAATAAATATTTTTAGAAACGACTGTATTATTTCTGTATTAGTCAATTAATTAGGTCCTTGTGGTAAATAAACTCAGTAAATCTATTGTTATTGGAGCTTTATGAGTTAAAGGCTAAAGAACAACTATGAAAACAGAAATGGGCCCGATTTTGATCCTTTTTTACAAATGTTTCTTTTCTTTCTAAACCAAAATTATTTTTGTGGGGATTATTTATTCCGACTGTGCCACAAGCTACAGGCATGCCAGTAAAAAAAAAAACAAATCGCTATAACTATTACACCGTCCTCCGAATATCTTAAACATTTTTTTTTACATTCTGTTTAATTTTTTGACCTTAACACGCATTTGCTAAGCGCATCCTCCAAATTAAACTACTTTATGTGTTTATATTATAATGTTTTTTTTTTACTAATAAACTTGCCAATTACTTACGAGTAGAAAGCTGAAATATTTCCTATAAACATATCTTATGATTCGTCCCCGTCGACAAGGTCCATACTAGTTCTCAGTGAACGGACAAACTGCCTGTACATTTTTGTCCTACGAACCGGTTTTACCACCTCTGGTACGAACACCTAGTTGAAACCATGCAGGTAAGAAGCGTTTATATTTAAGGTAGAGAACCGGTTTAGCTCGAATTCCACAAATACGACGCTAAATAACAAGAACTTCTCAAGCGGCAGGAGGTCTTCGAAGAGGGCATCAGGAAAATTGGTGTCAGCTTCGGAAAGAACGATGGTAACCGCAAGAACACAACTTACATCAAGGTTAGATTGCACAACCTGTAGGCGCACTGGAACGAATTTCATATGAACCATGGGGTTCTACAGGGCGCCATTCCTGACCGACTACTATTACACAGGAAAGGCGTACGACACAGTCAAGACGGAATACTCAAACAGCGTACAACATAAGCTTCAAACAAGGTCTGCCTACATTGCTGAAACCATGAGTAAACAAGGTGAAGACTGTAAGAATTCAAAATGAGACGAGTTCAACACCCAACAAACAAATAAGTTAGTACCTTTTTACGTTTCAGCTACAACTGGAGCACTGCTGAGATTATCGAGAAATGGGTTATATACAAATGAGCCCACAAAGCGAGGCCTTAAACGCCAACACAACGTCGATGGTTAACAGCGCGATAATATCCAGAAAATTAAAATAAAAACTACACAGACTGGCCAACATTCGTCGATCTATAAATTGCTGCTCTTCACACTAGCCAAAAAATTGAAGATGCATCGCCTGAAAGGGAAGTGAAAAGGGGAGGATGAGCGTCTTATGCAGCGTCTACCTGTCCCAGAAAGCAACAACGATTATTGCAGGGAAATCCTTAACAAGGTACAACAACTTACAGTTGCTCTTCACTAAGCAAATGCAAAATTTGATGAGTCAACGTACCATCAAACACCAGAATGTTTTGCTAATTGAAGCGTCTACTCAATACCAGTGTCAAGGCCGTGAACGCATTGCGTAACTTGGACATAGACACGACAACATGGTACCCGATTCTGGTACGAAAAATTTGGACACATAAACCTAATCCGGAAATAACCAAAAGGCATCCCGATTTTATCCAGTTCACCGAAGGTTAACGGCGCTGAAATCAGTGGTGAGGAAGAAGAAAACACTTTAACAATAGCAACAAAGAAGTAGACCGATGTTGATGCCTCTCCGAACAAACAGAAGTTGATGACAACAATGCAAACTGTAGGTACCACGGCGCACAATACACCTCGCTACCTAACGTCACGCGTGTTATTACGTCATCGGCCCAATCGTCACGTCCAAGGACTAACAATAATTCGAAGCGGAAAGTGAATCACGTGTCAGGGAACTCTAACGAAGTTCAAGTAGCAACAGTACAGCTCAAAGTACCTTAAGACCGCAGATGAAACTTACACCAAACTGAGATTAAGATGTCTTCGAGAACAAGGTTCCCAACTGAACCTCATAATCTGTCTCGGAGTCTGCTGTGCCACGAATTAGCCATCAGCGACGCAACCACAACTCAACCGCGTCAGGAATCGGAACTTTAACCAGTCAGAATACCGTAACTTTTCAGTTAGACTGCGAGTTGATTTACCAGCACCCTAATTGCGATCATACAAAATCTGAATGTTCCGTGTGGTGGCGTATAGCGACTAAGGGATTATCAGTATTATTGGACATTAGTATTAATGTTACTGGAGAATGCAGCAGCGTTCTCTAGGCACTTTATCACGATACTGCGATCGCCAATCCGCCTAATGCCAAGCGTGTCAATTATGGCAAAACCCCCTTTTGGGAGTGGCTTATGTTGAGCAGTGGACGTTTTTCGTCTGAAATGATGATGACAATCTGAATCATTTTGAAGGACATTGTACATTGCTGTCATGCTCGAATTTGTCTGCTCAACAATGTAAATAACGCAATCAATGTTGTTGAACTGTCAAAATGGAAGCCATCTCTATTGTTGGTTACGCAATTACCCCGCTGTTTTCGACGCCAGTAGAATCAAAGACTCAAGGTGTTTTCTCTTTGGGTACAATTATGGTTAAATTATTCAACAATGTACCTGCTAACTCCTCGAAAATCAAGATTGGCCTCACATACGAAATATTAACTTGGCCAAACTAGTTTATAACTTATAAAGAACAATTCACATTTGACCTGAAGATATAATCATGACTAGCATAGCATCATTCAACGGAACATATACCTGTAGCTGAACAGACCAACCTCAGCTGAGTATTAGACCAAGTTCGCACGAACGTACTCGGGATTTTCAACTCTCTATGCTAAAACTGAGCATTGAAATTCCAAAAGAGTGCAACCTAGAAAACACACTGTTCGATTTTCAACTCTAGGCGGTAAGCAGAGCGTTGAAGATTCACTGTGCAAACAAATCCCGTCGTGATATTTTCACGTCGATATCGATATCTCTCGCATTTGGAATATTTAAGAGATAGGTACAAGCTGCTCAGACAGAAGAGGAGTCATGGCCCAGTGAGGCAGTGGTGGCCCAGTGATATCGGCCCTGACTTATGAGTCCTACGTCATGGGTTCAAACTTAGGCAGGCGCTTTACTTTGTGTAAATAATTTCATCACCACTGCTCTAAAACGGCGAAGGAAAACATCGTGAAGAAACCGGCATGTCCTAGAACCAAAAATTCGAAGACATGTGACATCTATCAACCCGCACTGGGCCCGCGTGGTATATTACCGCCCACTCTCTCTCACCAAAAGGAAGCCGGGTCCCAGCAGTGGGAACGGTTTAGGCGGATTATGCTATGCAATCAAACAATAAGTTGACAAGCATCGAGGAGGACTATTGCGAGGCGTTGTATACTGACAAAACAAAAACGGCTTGAAACTGGGCTACCCGAAGGTAGCCCCCATGAAGACCAATTTCGAACAAAATTAGGGACGATTAAAGCGAAAAGCAGATGCGCAATTCAAGCGGCTGGGAAAACGATCAGCTAGAAATGAATGGTGCGGGAAGCAATGAACCGGTCGAAGTGGCGGAGCTTAGGAGGCCTGTGCCCAACAGTGGACATCTTCCAGGTGAAATGATCATGATGATGATGATGAGAGTAGAAAGCCAAAACGTGGGTAAAGTATGGTTAACTAATTTAATATAGTAATTTTTCCAGTTAACTAAGTTTAAAAAAACAAAAATGATGGGTCTTAATTTCTGTCTTTTTTGTACTAACAAGAAAGACAACATACACCGCTAGGTGTATGTTAAATACAGCCTATATTAAGTTTAATTTGAGCTCAGCATTAATAACAGCCCCACGAATCGATCAATCAGGTTAAACTACGATTGCCGCGGTTGGTTTGTGGATGGGTCTTTAAAGATCAAGACCCCTCCGTGCCTCGGAAAACACGTTACGCCGTTGGTCTTTGTCTGTCGTTACGGATCGTCAGAAGCCCGAAAGTCTGATAACTAGTCCTACTACGGGGTATCGTATTACCCAGTAATTGGGTTATGGAGGGCAGACAGGCAGTTGTTTTATGTAAAATACTGGTATTCAACTGCATCCTGGACTAGAAGCCGACTGCAAGATAGTTAGGAAAAAGCTAGGCAGATGATGAGCATTAATTGTGTATTTGGATCTCAACTATTTTGAAGAATATTAGAAATACATTGCTTCATACGTTTGGAAAATTTGTCTGCTCAGAAACGTAAATAACGCAATGAATGTTGTTGAACTATCAAATAGAAAGCCATTCTTACTTTTAGTGTGGTACGCAATTCTTTTAGGTTTAGTATGGTAAGCTTTCTTGTTGTGTGTCATAGGCAAAAGATACTACTCAAAGTATTACCATGCATTGTTACAATAGTTACCTTAGACGCGCTGTACTGCGGGTAGGACTCATGTTTCTGTAGTGTGGGCGTCGTCTTCGCTGCGGCAGGCGGTGGTGCAGGCTCGGAGGTCTGCTTACGTATGTTTTGTTCTTCAGGCACCCGCGACTGTCGTTTGAAATGTTTGGTCCGCCGGTGCCAGCCGTCTGAAGAGTTCTGGCTTGCTGAAGCTAAATAATGGATTGTGGATAAGTAATCATTGTAGATAATGAAAATACTGAGTGGAATACAGCTAAACCTGCTTAGTGTCAGGCCCAAACCGCAGCCAATCCACATAGACGGTTGCCTCTATGTCATTTCATACATTGTAGGTAATAAAATATAGTTGATGTCGGTCGACCGTGGTCAGGTTGCACCCTTAGAGCTCCAGGTCTCCGTCAAATATTTACGGATGACGTCACGAGCTGATAGCTGATTGTGTTCAAGTTAACTTGGTCAATTATTATTATAGAAGTTAATAGTCATGTTGTTTGATCTGTCGAACGAATGAGTAGGGACATCGTTCACTATTGTAGACTCTTCAAAATACAAAAATGGACTGTATTTTTCTCCGTTCTTTTTTTTACCTTGTCATTAATCACTTCCTGTTGTAAAGCTAATTGTTCTTACTGCAAAGATGCGCGATCACCGAGAGCTCACTAAAATGCAGCATATATAAAATCACAACCCCTAACGAGAAGTCAGTGAATGTCCCTGTGGTCATTCGGATATATGGCATCATTACTTGAATATTTTTCATTTGCCTTCCCAATCAATACTCAATTGATTACGAAGATGGTTAACGGACTCGTAAATGTCTAGTGTTTGTGTGTGTAAAATTATAAGCCGAATTATACACGGACGTAAATAATATCGGGGTCACTGGATCTTCTGAGCAGTGCGTTGAAGATTCAGTGACCCCGATATTATTGAAGTCCGTATGTAATTCGGCTTCTAATTTTATTTCACCTACATGGTTAAAATATAATTGTGATAGTATAAAAAATATTAAATTCTAAGGGATAGGATAGGGATCAATTAAAAGAGTATAATTACAAAATAATCAAAATTATTTATTAAAAATTATTCATTATTATTATCTATTTTGGTTTTAAGTATTAATTATTTCATAATGACCACGATTGTCGCCCCTTAGTTACAAAACCCATGCAATATTAAAATATAATAATATACATTTCATGATTAATAATACTATTTCGACAAACACTGGTAGGTACATATGAATCACTGTCTCGTGTGTGAGTAGTGTAGACCATAGATAACGACAATAATATATTAAAAAATTGCAGGTAATTATTGCTCATCGTTTCGGTCGGAAGACGTCAATTGTTAAGGTCCCAAGCTCCGCCACTACGCACCCAGCGGATTCCTGCGGCCTTTACAAGGTCATCGGTCTACCTTGTGGATGCCTTCCAACGCTACTTCTTCCAGTATTTCCGAATTTTATTGTTCATTATTCTTATATTGCATAAGGCACAGTCTCGTCTATATTCAGGGAAATGTCTAAAAAACTATATCTAAAACATTTACAACCGTAATATTTTTAATTTAACCCACCTATCTGACCCTACGGGAAGACGGCGTTAGCTTATACATGTATGTATGTATTAACTGATCTAACATTACTCACACACAAGAATTAGTAACTAAGTAATTTTTGTTATCTGGTAACATCGATATTTCACGGTCATTTAATTTATGACCAACATAATACTTTGAAATCACCTTGCATGGCACTTATTAAAGAAAAGAGAGAGTGTTATATAGAACAAAATAAATGTGTAAACAGTTCTTGCTCTACAATCGGAGCATACCTAGTGGTCTAGTCATGCACTAGGCAAAATGTCGCGTGTATGACTACAAGACCAGCTTTATAACCTACTGGCAAGCGTAATGTTAAACAATATGCTCACTCGTTATTTCGAATACTGGTAAAACAGTTAAAAAAAAATCAACATTATTAGATAAGATTATAGAGTTCAGCTGTACAAATATCAGAAACATTCACTTCTCCGTTACTGAGCAGTCTTTCGAGATACTAAACCTTGAATTGTAACTAGATCTGTATCAGTTAGCGCATTATACAACGTGTAACATAATTAACGCAACACCTCACACCTCAAATAGAGTACTGAGCTGTCGTGTTGACCATATCATTTAAAATTGAGTCTTATAACATTCAAATGAGATTGAAATTTCTTTGGCTTTATCGACGGTAAGTATGGTGAAATACATCTTTTTTTTTAAACATAAAAAAGTACCATAATTAAAAGATACTGAAATCGATTCAGTAGCCAATTATGAACTACTTTCGAGACGCGTTTATTCTGTAACACCTTTTATACTAAAAATATACCTAACTACAAATATGTATTAGGCACTTCACAACTGAAGTTAGTTACTTTAGGAAACTTGATTACTTCAAAAACAGCGAAAACAACAGCGCATACTTGCCAGTAGGACTCGTCCTACTGGCAATTTTGTGTATTTCACAAACAATACAATAATATAAACGTCATTTAAATTATCGCAAAATGCATAACTGTATACGATATGGACTATTAACGATTTGGTTTTGATATTTGTGTACCCATTGTGCAAAGGGACATAAAAAAGTAAATTTATAAAATCAAAATACCCCACAGCGTGTTAAGTCAACTTTAAAAAGAGAAAGAAGAACAGAAGAAGACATTTTTATTTTAAGAGGTTGATTAAACTAAAAATAGAACTAAGAATAATAAACGATGCCTCCGATTGGATGAGGTAGCCATTTAAATTTTCACTAAATTTCAGATAGCTGCTATAGAAATACACACTTTGTGATAATGATAACTGTCTACCTACTACGGTTTATGAGACACAGCCCGCTGACAGACAGACGGGTGGACAGCGGACGCATAGTAATAGGGTTCCGAATATTACGAAAGTACAGATCTTCGTGACACTTACTCGTAGTTTTACTGGCTCAAATCTAGTTACAATTCAACGTTTTTAAATCAATCATGATAAACATCAACCAACGAACACCCTTAAAATAAATCGAGGAAGAGAGGAACCTATCGAATAACCTAACATAGGTTGTATACAGATGTCAGGGACATCGATGAGAACCCTGGGACCATAGAGTTAGTAGTACATGATTCTGAACCATCATGAGCTGCAATTTTTCATAACCAAAAAAAAAAAAATTGCTGTGGCATTCATTTTGACCGCTACGTTAAAGAAAAACTGTTTCTTACAAAAGTGCAAACTTTTGTAAGAAACTGTTTTTCTTTTAAACTGACAATAGATTGGTTTTCTGATGGACTAGAATCATGTGCTAAACTAACAAGGTAACAGTATGCGCATCCATGTACATGACACCCTGTATACATTATTATTATTATTATATTTACAATTAGAGTGACCTCCAATACGTAGCAGCTATGTTGCCAGCCTACACGAGAGAAACCTTCTAAACTATTTTTAAAAATCAGTCGAAATTACAAAACAAATGTTACAGAGATCGCAAACGACGAAACTGGTTATTATCGTTGTAAGTCTAGGCGAATAGAAAAATATAATACTCCTTAGTTTATTTAAAAAATAAAAGTAATACTTCTAAAATGACGGTAGTGACAAGATCACAAATAGTACTCGCGGGCGGTTTGACTTCAATCACAGCTTTCAATATAAAAATTGCGGTAGCTTATATACTTACAAACTATCTCTAGTTGGTTTATGGCTGGTTCCTATAATTTACGAATTTAGTTTTGGTTAAATTATGGCTCTTGTACATATCTTTACTAATAATGAAGTAAAGACGACAAGGCTTTGCATAGTAGACCGGAAGGGTAAGGAAATAGCTATCACGGGTAAAAGTAGCTCATGAATTTATGTATTTTTTCAGTTTGGCAATAAAAATGCTACCATTGGTAAGCAAAACGAATCATTTTTGTTAATAAGAACTGAGCATTAAGTGAATAATTTCATATAAGACTAGTTTTAAAAAGACTTGTGTAAGAATATTATTTTGTTGCCACCAAGAGCAAAGAAAACATCAATTCACCTTGACCAAACCAAATGTTTACCAACACTGGTTGTAACTGACACATCAATCAGTAATCCTATCGTACACGTAAATTTTAGGGCTTGAATAGGCTAGGTATTTTATTCCTAGTTTTTTTTTTACTATAGTCATTTTAAAACTAACCCTCATCATCATAATCACTCTATACAGTTCTCACTGCTGGGAAACACGGCCTCCTCTCGGTGAGAGGGAGTGGGCCGTAATCTACCACGCGGGCCCAGTGCGGGTTGGTAGACGTCCCATGTTTTCGAATTTTTTATAGATTGTATACTGAACAAAATATAATTCGCGACCGTAACACATAATTATTTACAGAATTATAATTATTTAAAATCATAAACACAACCCTCCAATTCCTGAAAATTGCAAGAAAGTAAGACAATTAAAATTTCGCGGGGGACCTTCCTAAAACCAACTAGAGAAGTTACTTGGCACCGATTCTCATTAAAAAAAACCTTTGAATAGGTTTCGCGTTTGGGGCTTGGACCTCATTTACCGGTGAATGTACTTGTAGAAAAATAAAAGTTACAATAACGCAGTTAACAGACCGCGCTACTGCTGCCGCTGAGAGCCGCCCGCGAGACAAGGCTATGTCCCACACCGCCATGGGCATTGCTTATCCTTATCTTACACTATAAATGCAGAGATATAATTACACACTTACTACTTTACACGATAGAGATCTCTGGTAATATTGTTCCTGTTCAAGCTAATTGACGTCCTATCAGCACACGTTCCCACACACGTAATAAAATCACAGCGGGATGTTTTCTACTTCAACCTTCTGCTTAGCGCCGAGTTTAAAATTGAACTTTAAAACACGCTGTTCTATTTTCGACGTGTTTATATGCACTCTGTAGGATTTTAAATGCTCGGTGCAACACAGAGAGTTGAAATTGCACTGCGATTTTATTGCGTCCGTGTGAACGTCGCATCACGCCGCGAGCTACCAATGACGTGTGTTCACGCCTAAAAAAAGATATGTGCGATTTTAATCAGTCTAATGCAAATGCATGAGGACAAAGAATACTTTCGATTCGTTTTTTTTTTTATAATTATCATTACTGGCATTCTATTATCACTTCAAATTATCAGTATGTAGTATGAAAAACATACTATAGGTACTTTGACTAAGGTGACTAATAAACGAATCCGAATTGTAAAACATTACACAGAATTGAATCTAAAAAAATCTTGTCATAAACGATGATAAAAAAAATACTTATAAATAGAGGTAGTAATTAATAAAATTGTGTGAAACCAGTCACTCGGACATACAAGCTAAATATTTGCGCACAGTTCCTAGTTTGTCCGTTATCTCCTAACATAGTGTTGTTCACAACTTCTCACTTGTCACTATTACGGACGTACCTATAATACTTTAGCGAGCTAAATAATAAATCACATTATTATTAGAGTTCGTTTTCGAAACTTCACAAACGTACTGTCTAGTCTTTTCTAATCGGATGCAGCGGAATACCGATATTTTACATGGAGTGACTGACTATCTCCGCAACCCAATTACTGGGTAATACGACACCCCTTAGTAAGTCTGTTGGTCAGACTTTCAGGCTTCTGACGATTTGTAACAACTGTCAAAGATCCAATAATAACAGCCGGGACTGAGTCTTGATATGTTAAGCTGGTCACCCATCCACTGACCAACCGCGGCAAGCGTAGCTTAACCTGAGCCATAGAACTTCAACTATCAAAAAACTCTCTTTCTTTTTCTGTTTGGTGTTTCTTTTCATCGCAAAACTATTGCACAACGCAAAAATGATCTGAAATGTGACTTTTCGGCAGTTATATTAAAGGTAATGAAATGTTTATAAAATACGTACATAATTGACTAGAAAAATAAATGATTAACCTTTGGTTCGGTCTTTTTGACAGATTTATGTTTCCAAGGCGTGCGTTTACTTATGTGATATAGGCATCTACACTAACTACGTCTGTGAAATTTCGACTACAAACTGAATGTCACAACCAACTTATAATGTTCCCACTGCTGGGACTGAGGAATCCTCTCGGTGAGAGGGAGTGGGCCATAATCCACCACGCGGGCCCAGTGCGGGTTGGTGGATGTCATATGTCCTCGAATTTTTGGTTCTAGGACATTCCGCTTACCTCACGATGTTTCTCCTTCACCGTTTTGAGAGCAGTGGTGATGAAATTAAATACATAAAATTCACAACCTACAACCGGAAAGTCGGGGCCGATACGGAGCCACGACTGCTCTTACATTCAAAGTAACGTAGTATTATAATTATTGCGAGGACAACGACAAACAGAAACTGTGCTCCAGTGATGCAAATAAAGCGGGAATTACATAATAATTTCGCTAACACGACGACCTACAGACCTACGGTTGTGCACGACCCTATAATATGTAAAAAAAACACTCGTGTACCGAACAGTTTATAACTTACGGTTCTATTGAGATCTACAAAATACGTTTTTGTTTTATGGCAATACTGTGGCTGTGGACGTCACCTAGTCAGGGTCGGAGGAACGCTGAAGGAAGTTCATTCAATAAACATTACTTACAGATAATATTATTACACTATACCATGTTTACTACGACGTCGTGGACACTGCGCAAGTTGTATATCTATAAACAAGTGTTGCCACAGTCTCCTATTTATAAAATTACAACTATTCAATAATATTACAAAAATTATTGCATTTCTTTTCAAACTTTCCAACGACTCGAAAAGCTGTGCTGCTGGTACATAATGTGCTTCATGATTTGATCAAAATTAATCGCTATAAAAATGGAAAAAAATGGTTGATATTTATTGGCTATGAAATCACGATGGTACCCGCAGTCACAGCGCAATGCACTTACAAATTCATATAAATGTGTTACATCGTATGTGACTACGATCCATTTGTAGCGACGAGTTGTAAGTGCAGAGCTCCCAGTCCACAGCCGATACCGATATAAGTACGTTACGTGCTCCTTGTAATATTTACAACGCGACATGCATGTATATGTGATCGTACCGCGCGGGCACGAAGGCGGCGTGCGGGGGCGAAGGCGCCACGTAGGGCTGCGGGCCGTAGTCGACGCCTTGCCACTCGTGTCACAACGAGTAGGACTCGTCGGGCGACACGCCGCAGGCCGCGTTCTATTGCATCGAGTTGAAGTTGACGCCGAGGAGGTTGAGGGGCGAGTTGTGCGCGACGCTCTGCAACGGGAAGCCGTGCGCGCCGGGCTCCAGGAAGGCGGGCGGGCCCTGGTGCTGCGGACACAGCAGCGCCAGCTGCGGGTCGGGCGGTGCCGCCTCGTCCTTGTGGTCGGGCGGCGGCGTGCTGTGCTCGCGCTTGATGCGGGACTTGATGCTGGGCCGGTTGTTGGGGTAGCCCTTCTTCTTGTACTCGAGCCACAGCGTGCGGTTGTTCACGCCGAACATGCGCGCCGCCTTGCAGAACCCGATGCCGCCGAAGCGCACGGCCTCGAGCGCGCGCTGGAAGTTCTCCTCGGACTGCGGGTTGGTGGTGCGGCGGCGCTTGGGCGTGGGGGCCGGCGGGGCCTCGGTCGGGGCCGGCGCGTCCACGCAGGAAGACCCCGGCGAGGGCCCCGCCACGCCCAGCCCCTGCGCGTAGCTCAGCTCGTTGTCCATTTGCGGGTTGTTGATGACGTTGTTGATGTACATGCCGGGGTCTTGCTGCAGCGCGCCGGCGCCTATGCACGCGTTCGTGTACCGTGGATACGAGTGCTCCATCATGGTCCACTGGCCTCCTGGGAAGAGAGATAAATGTACGCATTTTAATCAAGTTCTCTAGGTACAGTATCGAGTTGAAAGTTTAAACAAACGGTTTCTCATTGATCTCCCTTCCCTGGAAAGTAAAAAGTTGTCCGAACTGTGATTTGAGCCGATTTAATCACGTTGTATTTTGTTTTTACATTGAAATTGCTTTTACTTATTGGAGTAATAATACCAATTTTTTAACACGTGACGCGATTTTCGTATTGGCAATAAAACTGTCTACATATACACGTACATGCACGGCATACATGAAGCATAGAGTGTAAGCAAATGATGGGATTGTTACGTTTTAGAGATGAATGAGAAACAGATGATGTTTAATACTTTTGTGTTGTCATGTTATTTTTGTTTTACGTCCTTAGGACTGACCACATTTAATACGGGCGTTTTGTCATTTGATGTCTCGGACCTGCACCCTACATGCAGTTAACACAAAAAATTATTTTATGACGATTCTGAAATACACGTTATGTTGATCTTTACTCCATTTATTATAGCATTAGAAAAAAGAGGCTCATAGAAGCGGAAGTGCAAAACATATTATTACAAAGTTTTAGATAGATTTAAGGTAGTACTAAATACTTTATGTTAATGTCACAGACGACATAAATCGGCAAAATTAAATAAACCCGCCTGTCACAGTTTATGAAGGGGTTTGGTGACATCTTAGATTTGGTAGAATTATAAAGAAACGAAAATCGTCCTCGGTATTGTTCACTCCTGTTTCTTTTAGGTTTTTAGCATTGACACTTTAATTTTAAAATGGAATGAAATAATAAATCTAAATAGAAGCCACTTAATTTCATAAGATAAAAGTTAAAACAATTACAATATAGTATGACAGCTGGTTTATAAACAGATTTTTAATAGTTTTGGCAGTAATCGTAACTACAACCAGTTTAATGTTCTTTTGTTACTAAGTGTACATTAAAAAAGATCATTTTTTAACTTTACTCTAATGCTTTTTTAAATGGAGTATAAAGTTGTCGAAAAAAAAACGTTTTTTTTTTTCAAGCAAATTCAGCTCTGGATATCTCGTCACCGGCTTCAGCATACTGAAGCATACTTGGATTTCACTCTACCTATGATATTGCATCACTGTCAAAACCAAAGCGATATTTGCCCTATTTACAATAAAGTTGTTTTTGAATTGCGGCCACTGACAAGTCTGTCAATAGCAAAGTGATCTTTATTCTTGCTACCATAAGGTAGCTCTTGGGACGTCGCTATCATCTGTATATCTGATTTGACACGGAATATGTCTAGTGTGAACAGGGAAAGGAGGATATCAACAACATTAAAAGCTCAGAACGGCAACAACTACTACAAAACAAAAAAAAACTACTAAAATAAGGGCAACAAAACTTAAAATAAAGAAATGAATGATATTTATAGCATCGATGTGTGATGGCGCTAACTTCTGTGAAATCAGTACAATGTTCTATTGAGTGGTTCCTAACGTCAAACGAAGTTAAGTGCTTTATGATGTCTTTCTATCGCGACAATGCAGGTTAAAGTGGCAGAGATAGCAGGAGAATTTACGGCGCCGTGAAATTGAGTAGTGTTTGAGTGTGTTTAGGATTCTGTTTGCGCAGATCTCTGGAACTATCAGCCGGAACTAAACAACGTTTTTGTATTTGATTACCCAATTTTCGAGGAAGGTTAAATTGCTATTGTATATTGTGTATTTTTCCCTACTAGAGAATGGGCAGCAGCGTTCTCTATGCATTTTACCACCATACTGCGATCGCCAACTCGCCTGCCAAGCGTGGCGATTATGGCAAAGCCCCCTAAATTGGGGGAGGCCTAAGTCCCACTGCTGCACTGCTGAGTGGAGAAGTGTCTTACGGCTGAAATGATGATGAATGATGATGATTGTGTATTTGTGGCTATTTAACATCACGCTCGGACCCGAGCCGACCCGAGCCAAATGAAAAAAAATTAAAAAACAGAAAGAACGCTTAGTATTGCAGAACCTCACGAAAAATTCAAGCATTACTTAAAACTAGTTTCAACCAACCAAATGGCTCTAAACTAGTTTTAGGCAATATTTGTGACTTGAGTGAGGCTCTATAATACGGGTCTAAGTGAAAACGAAGTAACAGCGCGGACGGGTGATACGAAGCTACGGTGGGTCAAGGAAAGATGCAATTTCAAACGGAAGAAGTTGCGGTCAGAAGCGATTGATATTTAAAATACTAACGTAATTGCAACTTGAAGGTTCATTAGTTGACCTTCTGATGTAGCGATCCGCTTTCTTATCTAGATAAATTACTTGAAGGCAAGGCCACTAGGATCGCGAGATTTGTTCGAAAGAGATACCGTGGCCCTAGCATATATGCAACTGAAGGAACACGGGTGGGTTTTAGTCAGTAAAAGTTTGACACGCCCTCCCGCTCCGCCCAGAGAGGGAGACGTCATTTCATGATTAACCACCCACAAAAAAAAAGGGAAGGCTCCTCTCATTGTAGCTAAGCTCTTGTGTGTAGGTGCAATCATTTATTGTTCTAGCGTATGGTACTTCGGGTTGCAGCTGAAACTCAGCGTCAGGCGGCACACCTTGTGTTGTCATCTGACATTATGCTGAGCTGAGGCCCTTTTGCCATTACTGTCAATGGTTTTACTGTCATTGGTTTGGTTGTTTAAATGATAATGAGCATAAACGCATGTTTCTTTCTTTCATTATAATTTCACGATTGATCAAAGATGTACGTCGGGCGTATCGCGGGTAGTTGGTCTAGCTACCATAGGCTATATTTTCAATACGAAATAAGAGAATGTGGTACATAATAAAATGGTGGCGGAATATTTTCACGTACTGAATTCCTATGTAACGCGCTGCTTAGAGCCAACGCTCTATTGAATTTACAATGTTCGGCTCTACAACGAGAGTTGAAAATCTAGTGCGCGATAAAATTACACGGCAATATTTTTACGTACGTGTTACAACGACTAAATTCGGCTACCCTATATACATACACACACACACACAAATTACCTACCCAACTACCAAACTTGTGTCTAGACATTGTATGGTCACCAAAAGAGATTACTAACCGGGGTCATAGTTTGTTTAAGTTTAGTAAATAAAACCGATTGATGCTTTCGAATAGAATTTAATTTAATTAATAGAAGAGAAACAGTTCATTAATCAAATTAAATTTTATTTGAAAACATCTATTGGTTTCTTACGTAAAGTTCATAATGTTCTCTGCACTGCTGGGACTCAGGCCTTCCTTCTGTGAGAGGGGAGTTAGCCATATTCTAACACTTGGCCCCAGTGCGGGTTGTATTCGCGACCGTAACTAGTATGTATTTACAGAATTAAATTCAATCCCATTAAATGACTAGTTCATAAAATATTCATTCAATGGGATTATATGAACTTATACCGTCTTTTTACACCATGTCCTTGAATTTTCTTGAATTTCAGTTGTAACCTAAAGCTCTGAGCTTATTTTTGCATTTCCAGCTTTATTTCCATTTGAGTAAAGTTTATAATATAAAAATGACAACTCGGCACTGGACAAAGTTTTTCAGTTTTCTAAAAGAAGTATATCTCGATTTCTGTTAGGTTCTTTTTTTTAAGAAAGGATTGTAGGTCCAAACCATACCTTGACAAAGATCTTTTGTAATTAGACCGTTGGGTTGTATTGATGATATTATTATAAGGTGATACTTGTTACGGGCGCGAATCATATTTTAATACCTGACCACTGACCTGCTAATTGCAAAAACCTAGGAAAATTGGAATTTCACGGGCTGTGGTGGAACTTTCTCTACAGATGTTAATTTATTTTACTTCTAAGGTCCTAGTTGATCATTTATGACTTCAAGTTGCTGTATGGACATAATGCAGCATTTTATATGTAATCGGGCAAGCCGTCATGCCTGGAGGCTTTTATTGAGGTACTAGTTTTTGCCAGCGGCTTCGCTCGCGTGGAGATCGTAAATTATCCCTCGGGAACGTACTACCGGGATAAAAGTACGCTATGTGTTAATCCAGGTTATAAACTATCTGTGTGCCAAATTTCATCTAAATCTGATCAGTAGTTTTTGCGTGAAAGAGTAACAAACATACATCCATACTCACAAACTTTCACATTTATAATATTAGTAGGATTAAGTTCTTTTTACATTTTTATTATTTATTTCTACTGTATTGTTTTCTAACGTTTGGTGTATCAGTGTGTAGCTTACTGTGTAGCTGACTTATGGCAAATAATGTAATGTTTTGTGTTTGGTAATGTCGATTACTTATTATTGTTTAGAATCAAGTTCTTCTAACTTAACAGACAGCTGTGCTGCTGGGGATTTTGTTGCGCCACTTCTTACCATCTAAAGCAAGACGAAGTGATGAAGGGCGAGCGTTTTGGGGGACAGCCTTATGTAATTTTGACGTTCGAAAAGTGCTGATTCTCAGCGTAATTAGAATAAATGACTTTTTTACATCTAAGTTAGCTAACGTAGTTAACACAATTCGTTGATGAGCCATCACACAAGGGATTAGAAAAGAAAAGTGGTTACCTGTGGGCAAGGCTACCGGGTTCGCATTGTCTAATCCGATGGACTCCACGTTCATAGTTTCTGATTCTGTGGTCTGGAATCATAAAAATAAATAGAATAGTATGGTTTATTTAACAAAGCATTATACACAAGAATACAAAGAGGTGGGGAGACCTACAGGCAAACTGTAACCTTAAATACAGCACATGATTGGCGGAATTTAAATGTAGGCATTGACATTTATCGAGAAGTGGAATCATGTCCTGAATTTTTGGTAACAGTTTTCCTTTTGATGACTCCCTGTACTTTAAATTCAGAATCAGGCATTTGACTGTAGAAAATAAGACACAAAAGGTACACAGCAAAAACATGTCATGATCTCATGAAAATAAAGATGATTTTTGGTAAACAACAAAACCTTCATTGAAAAAATTGTGTGTACGAAAATGTAAATATCAATAATAGTTGTAGGTTTATCAAAATGAAACGGATTGCGAGTTCCGAAAAGGCTGCTAATAGAACCCTTAATAGTGTTTAAATAAATCGGGGTTGTGGTGGTGAGACAGGCAATTGCTCCATGTTGAAAGAATCCAGTTAGACGGAAATCTGACCCCAAAATATTTGGGAAAACACTAGGCAGACGATGATGTATAGCGTTTTACCATAGCATAACCAGCCTATAATGTTCCCACTGATGGGACACAGGCCTCCTCTATGTGAGAGGGAGTGGGCATTCTTCTTCTTCTTCGTAACACTCTTGTCAGAGTGGTCCTCATGAAATTTCTTGTATAGGGGCTGATGTGATTCGCCTAACGATTTCTCGCCTTCCAATCCGATTTTTGGAATTGTGGGTGCACATATATAATGGATCGCCCACTGCGGATTTTATTTTGTCAGTCCATCTCATGGGTGACCGTCAACGTTGTCTAGTGCCCTCCGCTCTACCCTGCACGACAAGGCGTTCTGGCCTTTAAATCTATACTAATATTATAAAGCTGAAGAGTTTGTTTGTTAGTATGTTTGGTTGAACGCGCTAATCTCAGGAACTACTGGTCCGAATTGAAAAAATATTTTTGTGTTGGGTAGCCTATTTATTGAGGAAGGCTATATAACAAAACAAACACGCTTCAATCAAAAAGAGCGGAGCATCAACGAAAATTGGCAGGCAATTCGATGCAACGGGAAGGGTCACGGGAGCAAATATTTGACGCGGACGAAGTCGCGGGCAGAAGCTAGTGTGTGATATAGACAAAAACAAAACCTTCATTGCACCTACTACGTCTGTGAAATTTCGTAAACAAAGTCAATGTTACAAAACTTATAATATTCCCACTGCTGGGACTGAGGCCAGGGGGCCTCAGTCCCAGCAGTGGGAATATTATAAGTTCTCACAGAGAGGGCTCTGTGAGAGGGAGTGGGCTTTAATCTACCACGGGCCAGCCCAAAGCGGGTTGGTAGACGTCACATATCTTCGAATTTGGTTTAAAGACATGCCGGTTTCTTCACGATGTTTTCCTTCACCGTTTGAGACTGATGAAATGATTTAAACATAGTAAGTTGACTGCCCCAGGACCTATAGCCATTTAAAGACTCAAAAAAAAAATCATTAGTGTGTATGAGTGTGTGTAGTTCATTTAAAGTGCACAACATAATTATTACAATTTTCTCAATCACCGTTGTTTCTTTGACATTTCATCTGTATATGCTTGTGCATGAATCTTTCTTTCTTTCTTGTTTCGTTTCAGAGACGTCCTTCTTAGACTCGTCTCGTTTCTCTGTAGCTTCTGTATGTTTGCACCCTTTTTCTTGTGTGTTGTTTGGTCTTTTTCAGCGATAACTGCACCTTGACAGTTGACTAGTTTCGTAGAATCCTCAGTATTCAAGAAGGTTCGCTAAACAATTGCGAACATTCCTGAAGACTGCGGACTCCGCGAAAACTTTAACTCAGCAGGTGTCGCGATGTCGTCTTCTTCTGTTGATCCAAATGAAACTATCGTGTTAGAGGCTCCAGGTATCTTGGCAGCTAAAGAAAACATTTCTTGACGTCTATGTAACGCTTCCTGTTTCCTAAGTTACTTTTTCAATAAATATTTTCAGTATGTAGATCTTATAAAAGCCATTAAATGAAAATTTAAAAATCCTAAATATTACTAAATAATATAATACAATTAAAAAGAGAGCAAAAAACAATCCCTAAGCATGGAACTCAATTGAGCAAATTAAAAACTAATATCAACTGCAAGTTATGTTATATATGGGGTTAAATTAAATTATCTATCGTTTAATATAAATCAAGTGCTGTTCCGTTAGTCTCGCTAAAACTCACAAACGGCTTAAACAATTTTTGAAGTAAAACTTCTTTACGCACGATTTACTTGGGGAGTAAACTGGTGAATGCCCGAAGAGAGCGTTACGAAAAGTGTGATCGGGCGACGCAAACGAAAGTTGAGAGGGAGATATAAGTTAGTGAAGATTGAAAGAGAGAGAGTTACGTTTAATATATTGCTGTTGGGGCAAGAGAGAGCATTTTCTTTTTCTCTTTCTCTCATAACTAGTTACGTTTTGTATATCTAAGACACAGTGCAGGCCTATTGTCTGTAACACACTGTAGGAGGAAGAGAGAGCAGTGCGCGCGCACATTTTTTTTAACCCCCGACGGAAAAAGAGGGGTGTTATAAGTTTGACGTGTCTGTCTGTCTGTGTGTCGGTCTGTCTGTGTGTCTGTCTGTCTGTGGCATCATAGCTCCCGAACGGATGAAGCGATTTCAATTATTGTTTTTTTGTATTAAAGGTGACTTATGTGCGAGTGTTCTTAGACATGTTTGATGAAAATCGGTTGAGCCGTTTAAAAGTTGTGGGGGGTGAAAGTGGGGAAGAATAACCGAATGTCTACAAATATACTCGAGTGGGGTCTCAAATGAAAGCGCACTGAAAGAGAATATTGATGACTTAATCGAGAATGTTCAAGCTTTGCTTGATGAGAAAATTGGTGGTGGGAAAATTGGGACATGGAAATCCGATTGTCATGTGAGAGTATCAATGACTACATCTCAGTCTTTGCAATTCTGCTAAAGATGATTTGTCATGTGGGTTATTAAATAGTTTTCTTTGGTCGAGCTCACAAACTCCTACACCATCCAAGGAAAAGGCCAACCCTATGTAGCCTGAAGCAGAGTAAAATACTCTACTTAAGGCTACACAGGCTTGGCCTTTTGCGAAAGTACTTTTACCTAAGTAAACCACAGCTTTTTCAACTGTCGTGCCTTGCAACTTATATGCCGTAATCGCCTAACATAAAATGATAGGAAACATTGTTCTTTCAATATTTCCATATCCTCTAAGACCTTGACAAGTTACATTATGTGGCCTTATCAGAATCCATCCATTCTCGTCAACACAACTCCGGCCGATAGTGGCATCATCAAATTGAATTGATATTGTTTTTGGAAGCTTCCCATCTTCCTGTTGGCCACGGTGAAGTTCTATGTATTTACAACTTAACAAAATCTACATTATAATAAGTATACCTATAAAAAGTATAAAATAAAAAATTAAATTAAGAATTTAAAAAACCCCCGACACAAAAACCTAAAATCCCTTTAAAAAGTAAAAAATAAACTCAATCTTGAAGTACCTAAGTATGTATTAATCATTCAAAAAAAAAAAATACGTTGCGTTGGGGGACCGCTCCATACCTAACAATTTACTTACAAATAGTCTGTTACCTAACTGAAGAAAACTTTTATAAAATTACTTCTAAATATTGCATTTAGGATACGACCGTCAACGACGTCTGCCCTCGCAGAGCGGTCCCCCAACGCGACGTATTTTTTTTTTTTGAATGATTAATACATACTTAGGTACTTCAAGATTGAGTTTATTTTTTATTTTTTACTTTTTAAAGGGATTTTAGGTTTTTGTGTCATTAAATTCTTAATTTAATTTTTTTTCTCTCTTCCGCTCATAGCCATATTATAGATGGAGCTAAAGAAATTTTACTTCAGTCGTGTGGTCTAAAGCACACTCGGTTTTTTTTTGTTGTTATTTTGTTTTTGGTTAAAAAAAGAATAAAAAACAGTTTTAGAACTAAAATTGCATTTTGTATGGGATTTTGAAAGATTTATGAATTATTTAAATTAATACAAAACAACCGTCAGTCTGGGCAGCTTGTAAAATGTAAAAAGATTTCTTTTTTGGGTCAACTACCGCTGGTGTAGTTCGGAAAATCTGGTGCGGTTTTCTGTTGTTATATCGTGGCAACTTTATCTTTTTAATCCGATAGACTAGATGACTTCAAAGTCACTACACTAAATGCGATAAGCGATTCTATACGTATTGTTTCAACAGTCAAATTAATTTATCTTTTATTTGTACTCATCACGTCTGCGGACTTGCACTAGCCACTAGCTAACTTCCACTAGCTTATTTGATAAAAGTACGTACCCTGTGATCTCTTAATAGAGTGAGTCTTATCACAAGAAACGTATATATTTAATTGTTTACAATTATTTCAGTATTTATACTGACTTAAAAGATGGACACAGTGGAAAGGCAAAATAAAATTCATTCTCAGGCAAAAAGCGTATTACATCTCTCAACACTACAACACACACAAATTCATTCAAAATATATGTGTACTGAATATCTGTAACAGTTCTACGACGGATCCCTTATAACATTTATCAGTTGTCTGGTTACCATAGTACAGGCTCTGTCTAGTTTGGGATCAGGTAACGGTGTGTTGGTTGTCCTAAGATATTATTTATTTATTATTTATAGAAATTTCGATGTTGTGCCGTGTGGAGGTAGGTTGAGAGGACGAAAAACGCAAACCAAATAAAAAAAAGGGGTGTGTGTACTAACATCTTCTACCTGCTGTGAGTTGTCGATGGTCCGTATCTCGTGGTACTCGCGCACGCGTCTCTGCTGCGGCACGCTGCACACGCTGCTCACGCTGCTCAGAGTGATCGCCTCCACGGTCTGCGCGCTCACGTCGGAGCGGCCGTGGTCGCTCTCCACCACGTTGAGTTGCGTCGAGCCCGCTGAGCTCCTTCGGCGTCTAGAAATTGTCATAACATGATAACAACTTACATAAGTGAGTGAAAACTCCAGGAGGTCGGACCGCAAAGTCTGGTAGGGTCGCGAGAATTGTTCGAAACAGTTACCGAGGCCCTGGCGGGTTTTAGCCAATAAAAGTCTGACACGATGAGGGAGACGTCATTTGTGAATATTCCCACCCACAAAAAAAAGGTCGGGCAAAGTGTTATTGAGTTTTCTATCTGGAATTTCACAGTAACAGCCAGTAACAGCAGTCTGGATTTGGTCCCGATTGATGGTAATAGGCTCGCCCGCTATAACATGGGAGAGACTTATACATAATAGGCGAAATGTGGGTGTACTATAGGTACATCTCTGCTCAACCCTTCTGAAAAATAAAGCGTGATGTTATGCAATGTGAGCCTGATGATCTAATTATGGTTAAAGAAAATAATTAGTGTTACCTCCTGCGTCTACTGGAAGGTGATGTTGCCGGCGAGTCACGCACTGAGTCAACGGAGTCTCCTTGGTTTTGGAACTCTGACACTGTACCATGTGAACGCAACAGGGAGGTGGAGTCCGGCATCTCGTGCAAACCTTTGATCTTCAAAAGCTTAGCGGTGGCCAGCACCTGAGCACATTAGGGGAAGGTGAGATACGGTATTTTAACTTCAAGCGTCACGGAATAAAGTGATAACCAGTATAAACTTCAGCTAAACCAACTTTCTTTCGAGGTGTAGGTTAGCATTAATTCGCGATTATTAGTAAATATAAAAAAACCGGCCAAGTGCGAGTCGGACTCGCGCACCGAGGGTTCCGTACAAACCTTCAGGTATTCACAGTTTATCCATAAGATTTATGTTTATGAAATTAAATGTTTTTTTCTTAATTTTTATATTTGAGTTGACTGAATGAAAGGTAAGTTGTGGTTTACGATTTATGACGTATTAAAAAAAAACTACTTACTAGATCTCGTTCAAACCAATTTTCGGTGGAAGTTTACATGGTAATGTACATCATATATTTTTTTAGTTTTATCATTCCCTTATTTTAGAAGTTACGAGGGGGGGGGGGGGACACATTTTACCACTTTGGAAGTGTCTCTCGCGCAAACTATTCAGTTTAGAAAAAAATGATATTAGAAACCTCCATATCATTTTTGAAGACCTATCCATAGATACCCCACACGTATGGGTTGAATGAAAATTTTTTTTTTGAGTTTCAGTTCTATGTATGGAGAACCCCAAATATTATTGTTTTTTTTTTCTATTTTTGTGTGAAAATCTTAATGCGGTTCACAGAATACATCTACTTACCAAGTTTCAATAGCATAGCTCTTATAGTTTCGGAAAGAAGTGGCTGTGACATACTCGAACGGACAGACAGACAGACAGACAGACAGACAGACAGCCAGACAGACAGACATGACGAATCTATAAGGGTTCCGTTTTTTGCCATTTGGCAACGGAACCCTAAAAATTAACGCAAAATTTCATACACCCCTATAAGAGTATTGAGTTAAAATCATAATACAATGACCAACACTTTCTGTTATTATTGAAAAAGTTGACCAAAAGTTGATCATTACTTTATGCATTTAAAATAGAGTCATATTGCCTTAGAATAAGATTGAATTGTCTTTGACTTAATCTCAAACTACAACCTCGTTGGTAATCGATCACTTTCTCCCCTTGGTGAACAATGTAGTAATGTTTATACTTTTTAACCGACTTCAAAAAAAGAAGGAGGTTCTCAATTCGTCTGTATTTTTTATTATTTATTTTTTTATGTTTGTTAGCTCATAACTTTTGACTGGGTGCACCAATTTCGATGTTTTTTTTTTTATTTGAAAGCTGGTGCTTCCCGAATGGTCCCATTTTAGTTGCATTCGGACAGTGGGATCCATGTGAAAACCATATAAGTCTTATATTTGCATTAAGTATTGGCGCGACAAATGCACGAATAACGCGATTAGATTAGTGCGGAGTATCTACCATAACTAAAAAGTTTAAAAAAAAACCGAAATTAAAGTTATTTTTGACTTTTAGTGGTTTTTTTTTAGAAAGTCGGTTTTTTTTTTCTATTAAATTATAGCACTGCTTTATTAAATTCTTATTTACAACCTATTTAACATAGGTATAACACAAATATTTCTGACAAAAAAATCATTATGAATTCAAATGAATGAAGGGTCTATACATAAAGAGCTGTCTTACGTTTGATAATTTTGATCTTTAAAAACTGCAACATAAAGAAAGGTTTTTGGCTAAAACGGTTGGTAGAAGGCTATCAGACCGTTGGTCTCGCACTCCACCAAATAACTGGGTTGTTGAGATAAAATAACCACTAGCAGTCACTCCTTAGAAATTCACCAAAATAGTTAAGTAGTCTATTTTAATTTTAAGGGTGGAAGCTTGGGGATCTGTAATACAGGTCCTGAACCCAATACAGACTCCAGCTCTAACAAAGGTCTAATTTATCCAGTAACTTAAAACCATGTACCAAACTTGTACCTTTTTTGAGAGAAATATATTATTATTATATTATATTATTATAGTAAGTAGCAGACGCTGATGAAAATTCTATCCATAAGATTAGCTCACCTGTGGCAACTCCTCCTCAGTAACGTTGATCTGGCCGCAGTACATGAAGTCGACAAGCGCGCGCAGGTCTGGGTAGGTGACATCTTTCAGGATCACAATCGGATGTGATGCCGGGTGATCGACAAACAGTGTCTGGAATATAACAGCAGAAAGGTTTAAAATATGCACACAAGCGCGCATATTGAGTACAGATTTCATCATAATCAGCCTTTATATGATTAAATCTATATATTTCTTGTAGTAAATTGTAACTATATTTTCCACCAGTGACAACCCCATTCTTATGTCCATGCAATCGGAAAGTCTTTCCGTTTCATGGTTGCCTGGAAGAGATCGCAGAAAGCGATAGGGCCACCAATTGTGCATGTTTTTTTTTTTGTTATGTATTTTCTGGTGTACAATAAAGCATACATAAATAAATAAATACAGCGCTGTAATTGTGTAACACTAGCAGTAGAAAATAGGCTTTCATTTTAACAGTTCAACAACATTCATTGCGTTATTTACGATGATGTTGGAACGAATTTCTCGAATACATGAACCAATGGTTTACCAATATCCTTCATATGGATTCTGATTAATAGTGTGTTATGCAATTAAGGTGCTGTTCGCAGGATACCAGAACACAGAATAACGAAACACGAACTTGGTGGATGAACGTCGGAGCGATTTGTTACACGCTCGTTTGCGATCCAGGCTACAAATCATTGAACTGACCGTCACCCTCTCCGATGATTGGTAGTCCCGAAATACGAAACCGGCGGCATCAGCAACGCACATGCGTATTTTAAGGCACATTTTGCTTGCACTTTAATACACATGTATAGCTGTTATGCTGCTATGGTAGCGAACGTTTTTCGAAATTCAAAAGTAACTACACTTTGAAATGTGCCTTCATGTTCCTGATCGGCCGTCCATTTAACAATAATTTATAAAAGTGCCTGTAAAAGTTTTTTTTGAAAGAAGCTTAAAGGTAACTTAATAATTACAAAAACTTAATCGTGCGTGTTACCTAATATGTAGCATTAATTTTTTTTTGTATTAAAACAAATACTTCAAAAAAAAAATGCTCCTACAAAGGACTTAGAACCTATCTTATATATCGATCCATAGCCATTTTTACTTTTTTTCAAAATCGCGGCGCACGATACCTAAACAAAACTCAGCTATTATTAGTACTTATAAATAACATCAACATCGACACTTGTCCAATTAACTGGATTGGCTTATGTTAACTAAACAACTAGTAAAGATTTTTGTGAAAATTTGTGACTTCACAGAAATGTAAATAAGCAAAAACTTAAATGCATTTACGTGCTTTGGAAGTATTTACTGTTGCGACCATGTGTCCATGAGCCAGGATATGCTTAAATCCTGTCATGTATCTTGGGCGCGTAAACCTATGCACGATACTTATACAAAGTTAGAAACACAGCAGCCTAATAGAGACACACTATCAATTAGAATCTGAAGGATGTCAATAATCCATTGCTTCAAATGTTCAAAAAAAATGTCTACTAAACAACGTAAATAACGCAATGAATGTTGCCGAACTGTCCTACTGGTAGTGCGTACGCAATTAGCTCGCTGGCTCTGGTAAACAAACAACATAGACATTTACTCACTTGGAAATAGGTGCTGCACGCGGATAACACCACCTTGTGTGCCAATAGCTGCACGCCGTCAGCTGATAACGTGACGTCGACCAGCGTCTGGGTGTTCAGGAGCGTCGTGAACTGCGAGATGAAGTTGGGCTGATGGTTGTTCCAGCGTAAGCTGTACTGCTGCGCCATGGCGGGGCTGTCCTGGAAAACATTGCCAGTACATCACTACTGTGTTCGCCAAGGGTTGCGGCGACTGTCAAGGTCACGGATTTGCTGGAAACAAATAAGGCGGCACTGGCACAGGCAAGTGAAGAATCACGGGTGGGTTTTAGTCAGTAAAAGTCTAACACGCATTCCCGCTTTCCCACCCCAAAAAAAATATAGTTGAGACGCTTGGCAGGCGGGTTGGCGATCGCAGTATGATGGTAAAATGTACAGAGAACGCTGCTGCCCATTCTCTAGTAATTCCCTTAATCGCCTTCTACGACACCCACAGGAAGAAATGGTATGGTGCTATTCTTTACGTCCGGCATAAAAACATGTATAAAACAACGTTTTCAAACTCATGATGACATGTAGTGATTGCGTGTAAATTTCGTGACGTCACCAGTATCAAGCGCGTCTCGTAATGTCGACAGCAGCCGCGTTTATCAGCGCGTTACATCAGTTAATATAGATTTACTCATATCTTGATCAGGCTCATGTTACATCGAAATCTATAATATAATTACGTATGTTTACGTGTCATGATGTCCGAACAATACAAGCAGGTATTCAAAGGAAACCGCAGTCAGAAAACCAATTAGCGGAGGCGGCATTGTCTGCTGACAAGTAAGCAGGTAGAAAGTACAGCTAGCGGCTGTGGCGGTTATATACGCAGTCACTCCATGTAATACTGGTATTCAGCTGCATCCGACTGAAAACCGCCTCCAAAAAGGCTATGGCAGATTTTTCATTCCATGATTTCAGTACTGTCTTCTACACGTACATATATGAAAGTCATATATATGTATATACATATGTATGGAGGTCCCTATGTAAGATTTACTGTAGAAGTTGCACAAGTTTCTATAATAAACCTTTTATTTTATTTTTATGTATTAATTTATAAGTTCTATTCATAGATTGGGGACCACAGTTTTTGTGCAGGCCACTGGCATTTTAATTGGAACACGATGTTAAATCTTAATCCAGGTAACTGCTTATTAAAATATGCTATTCTACTAATATTAATGTGAAATTGTTGATGTTTAAATGTTTGATAATCAAGCAAAAACAGCCGGAGGGACTCGGATGAAAATTAGCACGTAGGTTGTTTATACTCGTAACCTGTATTAACACATTGGATATTTTTATTCCGGTAGTACGTTCCCAAGGTATAATTCTGACACCCACACGGGCAAATCCGCTGGCAAAATCTAGTGCATATATACAACGTGTTCCTATTGATATCTCATAACCTTAGCGTATTAAAGAGCCCACGTCAAAGAATCAACTTTTTTATTTTTTTATTAAGTCCTTACTGTTTTTTTTTCTTCAATACGGATTAAATGTCATTGATAAATGCAAGTAAATCATTTTCATTCAAACCAATAATTAAAAATCAAAGCTAAGAAAATGCGACGATAAGTACCTAATTACTAAATAATACATAAATAATCGTGACGTCAAATTATTTTGTATGAAAAATTTCAACGGTAAAAAACAACTTATGCCAGATCATTCTTTGACATGGCCTCATTAGTACCTTAGGTTATGGGATTATGTTTTAAGTTTCTATTCTAATTATTTATTAATAAAAATAACAACATAATATACTACCTTAACTAAAACTTGTTTTAACTTGTCTTAAGTTATGGGATTTCAAATGGAATTATACATCGTGTAATAAAATGTTCATTGAACGAATGCTTCGTAATAGGTACAACCGGTAAATACTGCAGGTTCCATTGAAATTGAAAACACTTTTAGCTATGAAAGGAAACTTACAGCAAATCTTTTAGTAAATTAATATTTCTTCAGTGAGTTTAGAAAAAAAAAAATGAGTACCTTTGATTCAACTTATTGCTACGGTTAGTTTTGATTTATGTCTAAACCAACCGGAAAATATTACCTTCTGCCGGAAGAAAACGTGGTTAGTGGCTTGCAAATGTTTTTTTTTATGAAAATGGCTATCTGCAGTCGAAGTGGCTCAAAGGACTATACATTTTCCCTCAACCGTCAATAGCGGATAAGAAAGACAAAAGTCTGGATGTAGCTAAAATAGTAAGAACACCTAAATAGTATATACTATTTAGGTGTTCTTACTATTTTAGCTAAGTATTCATGTGTACATTCATGTTAAAATGTACGAATGCAAAAGGTATCCTTTTGAAATGTTTTGGTCGAAGCAAATTGATTTCATATTCTGCGGTCCCATCAAAAAGTCAGGCAAAAGCTGAGAAAGTTTCCGCGTTGAATCTACCTCTTAATAACTATAAGAATCTTCACCTTCCCACGTAAAGTGACTATGACTATAACTATGGATATCCCAAAACTCTAGGGTATCAATAGGTATCAAAACTCTAGGTAATGAGAGCATGTCAAAAAATTTACTGGCATATTTACTTATTTATTTTTTTTAAATTTTAGTTAAGTAATGGAGTTTTATTTCCTGAATACGGGTGTAAGTAACTGATAAGTACGAGTAGTTAAATCTTGTAGTTTAAATTTAAAGTTAAGAAAATGCGCCGTTATCATATTTCACGTTTTACATAAATAATCATATCGCACCTTTGGGAGGACAAGGGCACAATTGCAGTTTTTGCAATTTTACAGGAGAGTAATTTTAAGATATTTCCTAAAAGAATATAGTATATAGTTTATGTCATACAAAGCAGAACAACCTTAGAACATTATTAACATAGCTAGACCACATTAAGTACAAAAAATATCTTAAAATTACTCTCCTGTAAAATTGCAAAAACTGCAATTGTGCCCTTGTTCTACCAAAGGTGCGATATGTCCAATTATTTTGTGTGAAAAATTAAAACGAAAAAGAAAACACTTATGGCAGTTGATTGTATGACATAGTCTCATTAATATCCATCCTACAGTTATGCGATATCAAAACGAACACCTTGTAAGTAGTACGACTTATTATAATAGGTCTTTACCTATGAAAATGCCGTATTGTATGAAAAAATTACTTAAACGATTTTTTTTCATGTATTATTTATTTGTAGTAATCGAAATAATCACCCATGCAAGCAATGCATCTTTGCCAACGCAGTGGCAGTTTATTGATGCCCTTCTTAAAAAAATCAGCTGGACGGGAGGCAACAAATTCTTCAAAGGCATTTTGTACTGCCTCTCGGGTATTGAATTTTTTTCCCGCCAAGAAGTTATTTTTTTTATTTATTTATATATTATTAAACATATTGTAGACTTACAGGTAAACCCAAGGCGATGTGCCAGCTTCTCCATCATTGAGTTCAGTTCTTCACAGTACACATCTGCAGTAATGCTCACCCCGTTTGGTAAGAAGCTGTGATGAATCACACCGGCGCTAGACCACCAAACAGTGACCATCACTTTTCTAGGGGTAAGTTTTCGTTTAGTGCATTGTTTAGGTGCTGAACCAGGATCCAACCAACTTGCTGAGCGCTTGCGGTTATCAAAGAGAATCCATTTTTCATCGCAGGTAACAATGCGGTTCAAAATTCCTTCATTTGTGTGTCTGTTGAGCAGTGGAAGGCACGTCTCGACGCGTACTTCGCGCTGGCGATCATTGAGTTCGTGGGGCACCTATTTGTCAAGCTTTTTTACCTCGCCAATTTGACGCAAATGGACCAATATTGTTTTGACGCTAACGTCGAAAGCTGCTGCTAATTCAGCCGTAGATTGTGAATCATCAGCTTCCACAATCGCCTTTAATTCGTCATTGTCGACCAAAGTCTTCGGACGTCCGCGAGGTTCATTTTTCAGGTCGAAATTTCCAGAACGGAAGCGAGCAAACCAATAACAGGTGGTGCGTTGGTTTGTAGTGTTAGCTCCGTAAACGTCGTTGATGTTGCGTGCCGCTTGTGCCGCGTTGCTGCCACGACGGTACTCATATTCCATAATTACTCGAATTTTTAACGTATCCATGATGACGAAAAAGATTGAAATGCGATGAAAATGTAACACTAATATAATTAATAAACAAATGACTACTTTTGGAAAAAGAATTCCATGTTTTTAAAATAAAATTAATTTGAAATTAGAATTCTTAGACAAACAAAAATTATTTTGATTTGAAATGGCCAGTACTGCAGAACGGCAATTTCATAGGTAAAGACCTAATACTACAGCATCAGGTTGGTAAACTTACTTAAGTGACTGAAGGGGTCAGCTAGGATCGATGCCTGCCAGGGTCGCGAGATTTGTTCGAAAGAGTTACCGTGGCCCTGGCGTATAGGCAACTGAAGGAACACGGGTGGGTTTAAGAATTAAAGTTAATTGAATCATTGACCTAGTGATCCAATATTAGGTATACACTGTTCAAAATATTCCCGAAAAAAAAAAACAATTTTTTGACCGAATTACTGGACCGATATAGGTATATAGGTATTCTTCCCACGTCCATAAAAAGGAAGTTCAAAAACTAGACTACAGAAACGTCACACTGTACAAAACACGAAAAAAGAAAATATTTGTTTGATCTGAAAGTTGCGGTCGTATGTCACTTTGCCCTAAAGCTAATAATCGCTTACTACTGTTAGATTGTATTCTTTCAGGGTAGGTGGCATACGACCACGCCTCTCAGGTGAAAATATTTTCCAGTTTCATATTTTTATTAATTCGCGATTTGCGTCGTGTCGGTTAAAAAAGAGCGGAATTCAATGGAAAGTCAGAAATATCTCTTGAAGACGGAAGCTGCACAGGATGCCTAGGATCACGATGTTAATTAGTTAACATTTATGAAAATAAAAATAGAGTAACAAAATAATTTCTAGGTCCTAGCCGTACACAGCAATGCAATTAGAAGTATTGGCTCAATAAAAAAGATACAAAAGGCCACTCCAGAGATGCAATGGTCCATTTATAATTTACTTTTTATGCAAACGGAAGAGACGACAGCGTCTGAGAATTATTTATCTGCTGAGTATAGACTGGTTAAAAATCAATAGACGACTGTTACGTGCACTGCACGATTGAGCCTTATGGAGCTGATTCCATCCCTAGTCATCCCTATCGCATACATTTTTCAGCTACTTAATGGGTCGCATAAAAGCGGTGTGACATCGTACTGTAAAAATGGCGGAGACAACTTTCTTACGGGAATTAGTGGCCTATAGGGCTCATAGACACCTATCAAAACAACACTACACCGCAGCGACGAAATGTGGTCAAGCTGTGGTTACGTATGAATGTGACAACTCTGGTACACGGTAAGTTGTCACAACGTGTTTCAATTCAATACAAATTAGCGCCAAACTACGTATTGTGGTTGTGTTTGTAGTACGTGTGTAACAAGCCTGAAACTTGCGCCTTGTCGCTGCGACTAGACGCAGAGCTGTCGTTTTGCATTCCTGACTAGTCGTTGTTACAACAGACTTCGTGCAGGATGCGATTATTTTCATTGGGTATTCATAAGGATTCTGAACCTGAGTCCTGAGTTGAAATATTGAGTAGGTAGTAGGTTATTAAAAAATAAATCTCTGCCATATATTTTGACCGTGTATGTATAGTACTTTGCTATGAAACAGCTGTGTTTTTTTTTAAATATAACGATTAAAAAAATTGTAAAACCGGTTCAGAATCATTTGAACCCAAGGCATAGTAACAGGATGTTCTTCATGTCCCTGCCATCCTGTATATTCATAAAACATTAAAGACTGAAAAGATATTTTACTTCAAAATGTACATTAAACCTGTCAGGTGCAGCGATAGAAGAAAATATTTAAAGTTACAAGAAAACACTTTTCTTTTCGCCTGTCATGGTATATTAGGTTCCGTGTCCACTGCGCAGGCACAAGTACGAACCACCTAAACACTGCAACGGTATTTATAGACGAATCAATATCACTAAATAATGCTAGCTGGACCTGCTAGCACCAACAGATTGTCCATTGGAACATTCGGAGGTAAAGGGGACGAAAATAGAACATTCAATCATCAATTAAGTATATCTACTGACTGGAGTGCAGTGGTGGCTCAGTGGTATCGCCCCGACTCACGAGTTGTTAGTCGTGCGTTCGAACCCAGGGTTTACTTTATGTAAATAATTTCATCACCACTGCTCTCAAAACGGTGAAAGAAAACATCGTGAGAAAACCAAAGATTCGAAGACATGAGACCATCTAACAACCCGCATTGTGCCCGCGTGGTAAATTACGGCCTCCGACTCCCTTTCACCAAGTGGAGTCTGATAAACAAAATGCTCTTGTCCATTTTAGTGATGCGTATTGCATACGTGTCGTTGACTCATCTAAAAGGGACATACTACGCAACCGGCAACAACATGCCTCAAAGCCTCTCAGTAAATTAGTGGGTAACTAAGGCAAAAATCACGACCGTCCGCCGCGTACCTCCAGAGTGTACATCTCAGCCGAATCATGAAAATAATCGAATGTTCGCTAAATGTCGGAATAAATCCTGCATTTCGATGCTACTGTCGAAGGGTGAGGGGAAATTCAACCCTTGCTTTTAATCGATTTACCACGGACGTAACAATATCTCGGCGTGTTTTTATCGCGCACTGGATTCTCTACTCTAGGTGTTAAACCGAGCATTGGAAATCCAACAGCTTGCATCTCAGTGCATCACAAAAAGATACTGTTCGATTTTCAACCTTCGGCGCTGAGCAATACGTGGTAGGGGAAGCTGTGTTATGTCCACAATAGCACCACTTGACTCAGTGTACCAATCGAAAGTGAAATCAAATCGTTTTGCGTATCGAGAAACATTGTTAGCATATAAGTACCTACTCGACCAACTAACTAATGAGGATGCTGTATCTATTCCTTGAACAAACTTCAAGGGTCGAGGATTTCCAGAAATATGATCAATACAAAAAAAAAAACTGGTCAAGAGCGAGTCGAACACGCGCACCGAGTATTCCGTACCATCGTATAAAAATATCTATATTATTGCTTGGATTGCAGTTTCAGTTTTAAGTCAGCGCCATTCTTTGCCAGATAGTGAAACTAATGTATTTTTGTTAATGATTTCTGCAAAGTGTGCTATTTAGAGACATCGTTCTATTTTTTCTGTAATCTTTACATGAACTTCTATCACATGGCATAATTTCAGACTTATCACTATGCAAACTTCGAAGACAAAGGGGGAACGGTATTTTTTTTTTAATCTTCAAAAGTCGAAATACATGTTTTTATCGCGCAAGGGATTTTTGACTCTAGGTGTTAAACCGAGCATTGGGAATCCAACAGATTGCATCTCAGTGCGTCACCAAAAAGATACTGTTCGATTTTCAACCTTCGGCGCTGAGCAATGAGTTGTAAGCTGTGTTATGTCCACAATATAGCACCACTTGACTCAGTGTACCTACAATCGACAGTGAAAACAAATCGATTTGCGTATCGAGAAACATTGTTAGCATACAAGTACCTACTCGACCAACTAACTAATGAGGATGCTGTATCTATTCCTTGAGCGAACTTCAAGGATCGCGGATTTCCAGAGATATGATCGATATAAAAAAAAACTGCTCAACAGCGAGTCGAACACGCGCACCGAGGGTTCCGTACCATCGTATATAATTATTTAATAGTATATTATTGCTTAGATTGCAGTTTCAGTTTTAGGTCTGCGTTCTTTGCCCGATAGTGGAACTCATGTCATTTTTGTTGATGATTTCTTCTATCTACCATATGGCATAATTTCAGACTTTTCACTATGCAAACTTCGGAGACAAAATCGGTATTTTTTTATAAATCTTCAAATGTCGAAAAATATGTGGCCTAATAAAAGTAGCGCTCTTTCATATGATACCACACATGCCTTAGCAGCCCCACTTCGAATTTTTAAGAACCGCGTTCAGTCAATGTTGCAAAATAGTTGGGTAAACTATTCTAAATTTCAAATTGATAGCATTAGTAGTTCTCGAGATATCCACCTGAGACAGACAGCCGGACAGACAGACTGAGTCTCACCATAAGGGTTCCTTTTTACCATTTTAGTACAGAACCCTATTTACATCATCACTGACTGAACAACAACCTTTCTGTTTCCCTTTCAGGTGCTCAAGAGACATCATCGATATGAAATTAATAAGGCGTTCCAAGATATTTATAGGTATTTATAGACGCAACTGAAATTATTTGCATACTTGTGCGACTTCCTCGATTCATGGAAAATTCATTAGTTTTATATAAAAAGATGAAATATGATTATATTATAAAAAGCTTCGTTTGCTTTTCAATGTGCTCATTTTTTTTTTTTCATTTTAAGAGAAACGGCTCAAGAGGTAATTACATTATACACTATCAGTAGGAATCGGTTTCATTTTGACAGTTCCACAACATTCATGGCGTTGTTTACATTGCTAAGCAGATTTTTTTTTTCGAACAAAAACCATAAAGATACACGTTCTGATAAATAATATGAGACATAATTAAGGTGCTGGTAGCCCGCGAAATTCCCATTTTCTTTAGTTTTTTTGCATTTTCGTCGTTGTTGCATTACGTCTTTACAGAAAAAATAAGATTGAAATCAATAAATACAATCCTGTAAGTTAATTTAATCCCATTGAATTACCAATGGGCCTTATTAGAAGGCTGAAAGTCACCCAAAGGCGATGGAGAGGGCTATGCTTGGAATTTCCCTACGCGATCAAGTCATAAATGAAGAGATCCGTAGGAGAACTAAGGTAACCGACATAGCCCGAAGAATTGCTAAACTGAAGTGGCAGTGGGCAGGGCACATTGCTCGCAGAACAGATGGCCGATGGGTCCGAAAGGTTCTGGAGTGGCGACTGCGTACCGGAAGACGTAGAGTTGGAAGGCCAACAAGGTGGACCGATGACCTTGTGAAGGCCGCAGGAATCCGCTGGATGCGGGAAGCACAAAACCGGTCGAAGGGAGCCACTTGGGGGAGGCCTATATCCAGCATAGGTTATACTCGAAGGGTTGTATCGATGATTTTAATTATTATAATTCTGTAAAGTTATACAGGAAGATTTTTTAGTCACCGTCCAAATTATGATATATTAATATTTTGCGAAAATCATTTAATACGTGTTTTTCTTTTAGTATCACTCAATACAAAAATATTGAGATATCACATCACAAAGTTATCTATAAAAAGTTGATGATTCTGGACACCGCCGCGCGCTAGGTAATAGTGCGGGCTATTACCTAGTGCGTATGCACCGCGCTAGGTATTAATTTCGCGCTAGGTAGTAAAATTAATTGAAAACAATAATAAACAAAGTTGCAAATTTTCCCTTCATACTCTCACAGGCGGCAAGTGTAGTATTAGGCAAGTGTAGTATTATTAACGTTCAACTTAGTGACCACGCAGAGCGGATAATTCTTTCGAGAAAATGATTTAAAATGAAAATTTTATGTATCGTTTTCTTTTTCAAAAATGGATTTATTGAATGATAACTAATGCCTAGAAAAAATTTGAACGGTGACTAAAAAATCTTCCTGTATTTGTTACGGACGCGAATAATGTTATACCTAGTCAACATGCAACATGACACAGACCTTCAAATTGCAAGAATCGTAAGAAAATTTGAATTTCGTAAGCTTCCCCGTATCCAAGTTAAAATGGCCACAGAGAGCTTGAATATTAAAGTTAGCGGCGCGACCAAATGGCTGATCAAGGTTACGTACTATTTTAAAACTAGCTCAGGTGAAAATATATTTTTGGAGTGTCTTTGGGCGCAGTGAGCCATTTTTCGTAAGGAAAAATCTTTTGAGTTCGCGTCACCGATATGCGACATAGAAGGTGTAACAAACTAAACGCAACTCCTGAAAGTAGTTTGTTCAGTATTGACTACTGAATCGACTTCAGTAACTTTTATAACAGGTATTTAAAAAAAATATGTAATTTGCCATATTGACCGCCGAATGAGGCGGTAAAATTTAACCTTATTTTCAGACAGTAAAACTCAATTTCAAATGCATTAAATAATGGGGTAATGGGGTCGTCACGATTTTCATACTAATAATAGAAACTTACTTTAAAAAAAAGTTTTGGTCTTATACAGGGTGTCCCAAAAATCAACGTCAAGCCGAAAACGGTTGATAGGCCAGGTGGTGATAGTTATCAGAAAAGTAATAAAAAAAAATCTAAGTTAAGCATTTTTTTTTCAGTACAGTCAGTTAAAGTTGGGCGATGTAATAATTTTTAGTACATGGTGGAGCAAAAAAGTGATGTTTTCTTTAAAACTGAGGTAGTTGTGTTTTAATTCTGGACTGTAGTTTACAGAAGGGTTATTCAGGGTTACATCACTCACATTTTTTTTTTAAAAATGTAAATAATTCGAAAAGTACTTAACTTAGATTTTTTTTTCTGATAACTGTCACCACCTGGCCTATCAACCGTTTTCGGCTTGACGATGATTTTTGGGACAACCTGTATATGTATACTAACACTTATATGGATTCTGTCCGAAATAAATGAGTACCTACATACTTATAAAACGCCGCCAAATCGTTAAAAGTAGCCTTTGTCCTTCCGCAGGATGCCTTCAATCTATTTTTTTTTTTATTATTAGCCATTAATGTCCCACTGCTGGGCGAAGGCCTCTCTACTCAGTTTCTTTGACCAGAGCTAACAAGGGCTAAACTGTATTAAAAGAGTCCAGCTCATTCCGCCATCTCCGTCTGGGCCTACCGCGATATCGACATAAATATTATGCTTCGTAATTAATTTAAGACACTAACTAACCGGACAGACGTCTGTTTCCTAGAACTCAATTGCAGCGCCACCTACCGGGTCCAAATGTCAATATAAACCTTACAGGGACCGCACTCAAACGCACCCCTACTCAAGGAATTCAGTGACACACGTAAAGCAAAATTATTAAAGTAAAAATTAAAGGTTATGGTAATAATAAGTAAGTAATTCATGTAACTTACCTGTGTCCTGTTTAGTTTTATAAACTTCTTTGCCGGAGGCCGATTACTGAAACACACAAAAATAAAATTTTAGACTGTATTTTTATAAACTTTTCACTCATTGTTCTAAAACATCTACAAAAAACAAAAGGCTGTTTTTTTTAAACACGAAAAAAATATTAATTGAAAAAAAAAACAAGTTGTATTAACTGACCAATTACTGAAAAACACAAACATTTAATTTTAGAATATGTTTTTACAAAGTTTTGACACATTAACACCGAACACTAAACATAATATAAATGTACAAAACAAAAACAAAACCTGCCTAAAAGCGTAAGAAAATAATGTAATCAAATAATAAAAATAAAAAAAATTGCTGTATGTTAATTAATTTTATGAAATTACGAGTAATACGCCTGTAGTATTTACGCTACGGCGCCGTATTCTTCACGGCGCAATAAGTTCGACACTAAGTCGACATCAACTTTCCGAAACATTCGAATCAAGCATTAGACCAACGAACATAAATAATAAAAACAAACAATATAAACAAAAATAAATTAACGCACAACACAGAAAAGATATAAAGAATAGGTACTAGATCTTATAGAGGGGAACCGAAGGTATCTTAAATTCGCCTTGCATTTAACTTTTTTTTAATGTAAATGAGTACGTGAATCCTGAATTTAGTTCCCACATACGTGGTCAGCGTTAGTTGTTAGATTGAAACGTTTGGAGTTTATTAAAAAAGTTAGTTTTGAACTAGCGCGCGGCGCAATAGCTTTTAAACAGACTGGTGCATAGATTTATTAAGCACTAATCGAACGCGCAGCCACCCTTGGCTGCGACCGCTGCGTCACTGGAAGAGCCTAGTCTAAACCCCCACCGGCTACCTTTAACGAACTTACCTATACACCGGTACAGCGTCCAATACGAGCTAGAATAATTTGACGCAATTTGATTTCGAGAGTTCCTTCATTTGGTCTGGATTTTGGAATCGCAGTTAGTATGGTAGTAATTAATTTTAATACCTAAACAACTTACGGTAATTCAGTTTGTTAATTTGGTTTGAGTCTGAACCTGAACAACATTTTGGTGAACGTTTGCTTATTTCCGTAATGCTGACTGTAAACATAGGTATACCTAGCATTTAAAATAGATATTTTATCCATGAAATAAGTTTAAATTGTCTTCGGCACAATTGACGGTAGGTATGGTAAAATGCATATTTCTTTTTATAAAAATCACCCATATTAAAAGTTACTGAAATCGATTCAATAGTAAATTCTGAACAAACTACTTTTAGGACTTATGTTTTTTCTCTTGCACCATACACATACGAATATATCACGCCTGGCTACCCCAAAGGGTTAGTCAAAGGATTTAATTAATTTTACTGCAAAAATGGAAATTTGTGAAAAGTGGATGTGTGGTGTTACTCGAATTCATAGAATAAGAAACTGGTTGCTATAGTCTGGGCACGTGATATGGAAAAGTGAGGAAAATGTCGTAAAAAAAGTTTTAAGTATCAATGTCGATTGGCTATAAGACGGAGACTACAGAAACGATGGATGAATTGTGTGAATGATGATATGGATGAAAGGTGTGACTACCGAGATGACGACTAATACAGAAGTGTGGAAGACAAATACATGTTTGCGCCGACCCTTAGTAAATTGGAATAAGAGCAGGGGAAGGATGTAAAATTCGATGCATAAAAACACGCTTCCATTGAAAACCAAAATTAGAAACACCCTAAAAAATAGAAAATAAATAATGGTTTAAAAAAACTAAAAAACACGCTTCCATTGAAAACCAAACTAAAAAGTACAAAATAATGGAAAAAAAGCGTGGGGTGCCTGATATCAATAAAAAAATACCTTAAAAAGCACCCCACGCTTTTTTTCCATTATTTTGTACTTTTTACATAAAAACACGCTTCCATTGAAAACCAAAATTAGAAACACCCTAAAAAATAGAAAATAAATAATGGTTTAAAAAAACTAAAAAACACGCTTCCATTGAAAACCAAACTAAAAAGTACAAAATAATGGAAAAAAAAGCGTGGGGTGCTTTTTAAGGTATTTTTTTATTGATATCAGGCACCCCACGCTTTTTTTCCATTATTTTGTACTTTTTAGTTTGGTTTTCAATGGAAGCGTGTTTTTTACTTTTTTTAAACTATTATTTATTTTCTATTTTGAGGGTGTTTCGAATTTTGAGACGTATGTCAGCGTAGTTTGTGACGTATGTCAGCGTAGTTCTCGAACACAGTTTTTTTTGCTGTTCTGGTAACCCTGGCAAGGATAATAGCACAAATTAGTTTGTGACGTATGTCAGCGTAGTTTTCGAAGACAGTTTTTTTGCTGTCCTGGTAACCCTGGCAAGGATAATGGCACAAATTTATGAAATTATTGCATTGTCATCGGTCCTCAACAGGTGTGCAAATTTTGAATAAAATCTGGTCGTTTAAAGTGGGTCAAAATCGCGCTTTATGGAGTCGGTTACAAACAAACATACAAGTGAAGCTAATATAAAGCGTGTAAAAATATGTACACACAACAATACACACAATACGATACAAAATGTACATCTCACTTGATACAATTCTTAACTTGAAAGTTCAACTGTATGTAACTTTGCATGATTTTGCCTTGATTGGAAGTTTTCCATGCTATTTATTAGACTTATGTAGGTACTTCCTTACATAAGTCAAATAAATAGTACGGGACAATACATACAATTACAAACCAACAATTTGTCTAATCTATGCCTACCCTACATATCTGCAGAAACATGTTCGCTTAGCATAGCTAATGATCCGTCAAGAATTTTTTTTTATAGCGCCAGCAATATTTTAAAGCACTATTAAGGGCCTGTGCACAGCACGTTTTTTAAACGCGCCGTTGACGCGTTTCCGAAACGTGCGTCGACGGCGCGCTTTTATCCTATAAAGCAGTTTGCTGTGCACACGCGTTAGCATCGTGTCTGTAGTGATTCAGACGCGCGACACTGGTGCGTCGCTAGCGCACGCGCCTTCCCGACGGGCGGGGTTTGAATATAAATAACGGGGTTTGTTTTTTTTTTTTCATCGCGTCTGTATCGCTACACACGCGCCTCTGTATCGACTCAAACGCGTGTCTGTAATTATACAGGTGTGCAAAGGTCTACAGGCTGCGTCTGACTCGCGTGCGTATCGCGTCTGTATCGCTACAAACGCGCGTCAATAGCGCGTTTAAAAAACGTGGTGTGCACAGGCCCTAAAACTTTCGGTTCATCGTATGTATAGGTTTTGGGCAACTTTTGAATATGGCTTCTTGTCGTCAATATATGGTATATTTGTTTTCGAAGGTATGTGTGTGTACTATCACACCTCTGCCCAATCCTTCGAGGAAACAAGACGTGATGTTATCTTATTGTAATATCTTGTTTTGAAAGCATTCAGTTGAAAGTCATAAGAGAGCTCACGTAAGGAATAAAAATAGTCGGTGTCTATCCGGTGGGGAAGACTATCGGTTCAACTAAATCAAAGGTCACGTTTTCACGAAAATATATTTTTACAATGTGAGTACCCGGATTTAAGTCGTCATGTGTAATTGACTTTACTTTTTTATCATATCGTCGAGTGGAAAAAGGAAAGAGCGGCATTTTATTTATTTGGCTTCTCACCAATGAGTACACTGTTACTTTATAATTTGTACATTGCAATGTTAACTCTTAAGTGCCTCTAGTACAGAAAAGCACCACATGCACTACATTATGCGCATTTGGCTTGCAGTGGGACTATACAGGCAGATTATTGTATTATAACGGCTAATGGCCAATTGTGTACAGACGCCAGTAGGGTCAAGCTACCCGAAACTGTCCAATTTTTCCAATCAATCTTGAACCTAAAACTTTAGCAATAAAGTTGAAAATCTATAAAAGAAATTTGACAGATTGTAGTAGCTTGGTGTGCTGGCGTCTGTACATTAGTTAAAGATGTAATGGACACGTCACAATAATTAAACTTTCTAACCACGATGATTATCCTTTAAATTACATTGGTTAGCAATTGGTTCATCAACTTTGTCCTCAAAATAAATAAGAAAAACTGAGCAACCGTTAATTTAAATTGAAAAATGAACACTGAAAATTGGGGGAAGTAACGTTTTGGAAAAAACGTGAGACATGAATGCGAAACCTATGAAATTGTTAACTTACGCGAGGGTGGCAAGTTTACATTTTGTAAAGCTGTGGGCCTGCCCGCACCCTAAATGCTAACAATCAGAATCATTGTGAAGGAAATGCTTATCCATCATAGGGTCGAAAAATTTCTGTGCTTAGTAAAAAATGCAAAGAATGTTGTTGAACTGCCAATCTGAAAACAATTCCTACAGGTGGTGTGTTACGTAATTACGAAGAAGAGGGGAAAATACCACGGATATCTATGGAAAATACCGAACTACCCAACTTACGAGTAATAATTATGATTACTATGGTAATACAAAATTCATATTTTGGCGATGCCTACTGTGCTGAGGTTTCCAAATAAAGGGGGAACGATAAATAATGACCAAAATAGGTTACCTATAACTTTTATCGGATAATCATTTTATTTCATTTCAGTTTCCAACCAAACAGTTTTAACAATTTACCACCATGTATAGCCATGTCCACAAATAAGGTAGTCGTAAAGAACGTACAGGTACCTTCATAAAAATTATTCAAGAGCGACAATCTCGACACCTCTACAGATATGGGTTACAAAAATCGCCCTTAAACAGGGGTAGTTGGTTAATACCCATCAGTAAGAATCGCTTTCGTTTAAACAGGTCCACGACAATCATGGCGATGTTTTGTTGCTAAGCCAAAACTTTTTCGAACATTAAAAAGAATGGATGACAAAATCTTCAAAATGATTGTGTTTTAGTGTGTTACGCAATTAGGGTGCACATATTTCTAGCTGTACCTGCAGTATCTATCTTCTCTAAATACTTAATAAAAATTAAGTAAATGATTTTCGTCGGTAACCTTTTTATCGGTAGGAATTGGTTTCATATTGATAGTTGCTGAGCCGACAATTTATTCCAATAAATGACGCAATGGTTTAGATATAATCTTCAATCCCATTCAGATTCTGATAAATAGTGCTTGTTCTTCTGACATTTTTTTTTTTAAACATGAAATAATTATAAACCCCGACAAAAACAACAACCTCTAAAAAATAAAGGAATAATATGTATCAATTGGCCTTTTCCCTTTAATAAGAAGTTGTAGGTAATAATTTGATCAAAGCATCGCCGCGTCGGGGGACGGCTAGTGAAAATATTAACCCTTCTAAGTACAATACGTTCATTCAGTATTGCTGGGCCTCGTCTGTTTGGCGTTTTCATTGACTGTGCCAAACAACTTCTTCTATAAGGGTTCCGATGTTTCCTTTTGAGGTGCGATACCGCAATAAAAGAGTCAAACAGCAAATACTCTTTAAAGGTCGTTTAAATCAAATAAGTTTATTTAATCCCCTTGAATGATTATTAGCTTCAAACGTATGTTAGTATGTTATTTTGTATCAGAGACTTTGAACATGATTTTGACCGCCTTTAAAACGTCGAATTAACTCGAAATTTGGCATACTTATCAAGGACCGATGACAGTACAATAATTTCATAAAGTGCCATTACCCTTGCCGGAGTTACCAGGAAAGCAAAAAAAACTGTCTTCGAAAACTATGCTGACATACGTCACAAAATTCAAAACACACTAAAAATCACTACATAGTATAAAACAAAGTTGCCTCCCTTTGTGTGTCCCTATGTATGCTTAGATCTTTAAAACTACGCAACGATGGGGTTTTTTTTAATAGATAGAGTGATTCAAGAGGAAGGTTTATACGTACAATACGCGGGTGAAACTGCTGGCAAAAGCTAGTAGAAAATAAATAATAGTTTTTTAAAAACTAAAAAACACGCTTCCATAGAAAACCAAACCGTAGAACACTTTCAGCTTTTGCCATATAGCTAAGTACTTTATCTGGTAAAACTGGTTGTCAGACTTTCGGGCTTCTGACGACCGGTAACGACTGTCTAAGGTCAACAAAAGACAGCCGGGACCAACGGCTTAACGTGCTTTCCAAGGAAAGGAAGGGTCTTGGTATATTAGTATTTATTTTAATTTCCATTAATCACAAGACAAAACACATTGACACTCATGTATGCCACAATATTATTTTTATTTTTTTGGTCTTTCTCAATTTATTATTACAGACACATATTTTCACCCCTTTATGGAGGGAGTTTCTTAAAATACTTTCATAGGTGACGTCTACTACTCATAATCTACCTCTGTGCCAAATTTCATCTTCGAGTAAGTGAATGAATGTATGAATGAGTGACTTTTCGTTTTTATATAGAAATATAGATAGATAAAAATGAAATGCTGTTTGTTATTAAGCGCATCACTTGAGAACTGCTGCTTTGATTTGACTATTTCTTGTTTTCTTGTTTTTCTTGTGATTATTTGACCTGATTCAAATGTTCTAATGGTGCATCCATAATCACTTTTATTTGTGAGGGTCACGATGCTAACTCTCTTTATTTATAACAAAATCTAGGTACTCCATATTAGGGTTTTATGAAAAGACAATAATCTCGGAAATTCTTCAAATACGGAAAACAGCGTAACTACAAAATATTTTTTAATTTACTCAGTTTTGGCATTAACTGGCGTTGACCTTTTGAATACATAAATGTGACACACATGACACTTGTGGAAAGATAAGGGTTCAGCATCAGTATTCCTGGCCACCTGGTGTGCCTCACTGGTAACAATGAATAGAACAACTCAAAGTTAAAAATCTGATGTATATAATGGATAAACTAGAAAACTACAGAACAGATTTTATAAATTATTTCACCTATAGAAAGCTACATTATCCCCAAGTAACATAGGCTATATTTGCTCCTGAAAAAAGGCACAGTTACTGTGATTCACTTGGATGAAGTCGCGGGCGAAGTACTAGTAATTGATAAAGATCATAATCATAATGGGAAGCAAACTTCTTACGGTAAACTAGATAAATTGTCTTTATAAAAAACCCAGCGTTTCTAAGCTATAAAAAAGTATTCAAAAAAATAGGATTGTAGTCGTTCCATGGAAAACTGCTGATTTGACCTCAACCACCCATTTACTGGGCCACAATACCATTTGACCGAACTGGTTGTGAAACTTTCAGGTATAAAAACTCTCAAAAATCCACGAATAACATCTGGAACTAACGGCTTAACATTGATGGAGATGATGAGCCATCCACGGAACATTGGAGGCATGCTTAGCCCTAATGGATTGACCTTAGTGCCTAATGTATCGACCCATGCAACTGATATTGCTTAGCCACAAGCCCTATGATTAGATGATTATAAAAATATGTTACTGGCATGCTAATTCACAGTACCATGGTTCCTTTTCCAATTTAGAAATATAAAAGATCTATAATTATGATTTGTCATGATGTCAGTTGATGAATGCTTGTACGTGTTTAGTTGGTGAGCATTTGAAATATACATAAATTTCCTTCACTTCCATTTGATTGCTTCCTAAAGTAATTTGAGTTAAGTTAGCGATGAACAAGGAAAATGTTTTCATGTAGTGTTTCAGCCAAAAAGACGCTGAAGAAAAACTGACATAATGGGAGCCTAAACAAGCAACCTACTGTTTGACTCTCATCAGGCACTCTATTAAAAACAAAGGAATTAAACTTGTTTGGTTTTTCAGGCTGTAATTCAAATGGATACAAACCATCTACTGAGAAGAGACCGTTATGTAGGACTCCTACAAACTAAAATTCCCTATTTTATTTTGAAATTTTTGTATATTATTTCTTCTCATGACAATAGTAAGAAATAATTACCTCAGATAATTGGTAGTATAAAATGTTTTGGTTAGAGTTAAAAAGTCACAGGTCATAGTCTTAATTCAAGTTTTTATAGAAAGATTTGCAGCAGACAAGTTTCTATTATCTAGTTAGCTAAAAAACCAGCATATACTTTCAGTCTAATCATGCTCTATCTAAAACTACACAATATTCAGTAATAAGCAAACTAAAAGTTAACATGTCAATTGAAATAAGAAGCATTGAAACTCAATAAGAAGAACTTAATATACATACATGTATAGGCAAAGAGACTTACGGGCTTTTATTAGTTTTGATTATCGTTTCAAGATGTGCATTTGTTTCATATAGTGGTTCATGTTTTGTTGATATTTATTCAAATGCCAAAGACTTTTTTTTGTGAACTGTTTACACACTGAATTTTGGTATCTCTATTTTATACTTATGTCAGCTTGCTTATGTTATTGAGATATAAGTTTGTATTAGTAACCATTAAGCTCATAAGCGATGATCATCTCACGGTGCGTAGCCGTTTACAAGACAAGTGCAATTCGATCGATACGAACTACATTGCTCTCGTACAATAACAATCACGGTAATACCGACAATTTGAACAATAGATACGTTAAACTTTAAGTATTCATTATTTTTACTAACCATCGCTTCGCTTCTATGCACCTAATTCCTCACTCTTTTGCCCAAACACGTTTGCGCTCGCAAAAATAATCAAAAGCGTAAAAAAATAAAGCTTCGCAACGACAGACCACCCCGAAGATGACATCAATCAATAACAAAAGAAATATCGCTAACTGCAAATTAACGTTAACAAATGATCAACTTACCCATACTGCGGCTTATCTTTTGCTGTATCGATACTAGAGTGCACTTTTTGATGTAATTCCGTGTAAATAATTAAAACAATCTACCCACGCTAACAAATAATCATCGGAACCCACGCCGATCTGAGTTGCCTGTACTAAAAAAGCGTCATTTTTTTTAAATATGAATTTATCGTGAGCTACGAATGGTTCGCTTTCGAGATTATAGTGACTTTCGTAAATAAACATATTTTAGTAATGTTATGAAAATAACCATTATTCGTAAAACTTTCTTGTTGATTTGAGTTATTTATTTAATTTTAGTAATAGTCAGTGAAACAAGTAGTACTCTTACTTGATTTAATTGAGTTTTACATCACAAATATTTTCTGAATCAGTTTTAATTTATTGCGTTTTATCCCTAGTGAAACTCGTAAAAAATCTTTAAACATTTTAGAAGTACCTCAGTCTGGTGTTTCCAGTGTTAAATATTTTTTTGACGTTTCATACCACGCAATATTACACACTTAGAAACGTGTCCCAAAACATGCTTAGTAATAACAACAAAGCATTTTGTACGCGTAGGGGTTCAAGATCGCTGTTTTGTTAAGAAACGGAACGCAATGTAAAAACGTCAGTGACGTCATACCTCTGTCTTTTTGTCCTTGTAAATAAAAACTTGAATTTTAAAATTTAAGTACATGAGAAAGTGACTGCTGAAACCAATACATAGTGTTCGCTGTTCAGCATAATTCAGGTAAGGATCGCGCTCTCATGAATTTGAATGCATAATTAATTGTTAATTTATGATTTGATATGTTGACGTAAATTGTAATAAAACGCCTTATTTATTCAATTGCTCGCGCGGATTTGCAGCGATGCTCTAAAAATTGTCTGCAATGTATTTTTAGTGTGTTAGCTTGTCCTCATTGGATTGTTTTTTATTTTTTCTTTGTGACCTTCAGTATAAGGGAAGGTCATAGTGATGTTTATATAATTTCGAGAAGTTTAGTGCGGTCACTCGACTGCAGGGTGATCGCGTTCATTGTCCTACCCTTGTTTACTATTAAATCCAAAACACCCGGTTGTCGCTCACTCACTATTAATAGAGCCATAGAATTTCGAAGTGGACTTTAGTATTGATGTGGGCGCTTGTTGCTTTACAAATGTAATATTTAAAACGGCACAGAGCAAGAAATGTTACATGATAACACAGTTAAATAGGCCAACCTTTGTGTCTTGTGTTTTAGTAAAGGTGAGTCTTACACTTTGCTTTGTTGCCTTGCGTTGACAATCATCTGGAAAAACGCAGAATTCTCTTTTGTTGAGGAAACAAAAGAATGTGTTTATTCAAAACAAACAAAAGACACTTGTCCTTTCATTTAAAATTATCGCGTAGGTTTTTTCGTATTACTTATTACGTAATCTGTGCACACACCGAATTGCTTTCTATTCGAATATAAAATAATACGTTTTTTTCGCACTGTTCTATTTATATTCCTTAAGTCAAAATATGCGTTAATTTTTACAAACTAGAAACAAAAACAATGGTTACCAAGAAGGCACTAATCGATCATTAAAATGTAAAATTATAAATAGGTAGGTACATAATAACAATAAAATACTTACAAATTATAATCGACAAGTAATAAAAGTAGTCTTCTAACTCTTCGCCTGCGACTTCGTTCCCGAAAATCAATTTTTCTTACGTTTTTTGCTCTTTGCATGTCAGTGTCCGACTGTCTGTTGAAAAAAATAGGATTCGCGACCGCAACAAGTACCTATGTATTTACAGAATAACAATAAGTAGTTAAAATCATCAAAACGGATTGTATCTATAAATTAACATAAACCCCTTGAATGACAATTTCATGAAAAATTTCATTCAATGAGCTTGTATTGATGATTATAATTCTGTAAAGCACTATTGGTTACGGTCCCGAATCATATTTTAATAACATACAAACTTACGCTAACCTGCAAACTGTAAAAAAACGTAAAAAAAAACATTTATGGTGCTACCTTAGCGCATCCTCCTTAATGGATCCCTCCATCACTTAAGAAAACGCCTGTGCATTTTTCTATTTTCCACCCTAACGTGTGCGGGACGGGCTTCTGCGTCCTACCGCGTCGTCACCATCGAGGCAGTCCGGCTGGTGCTCGATGACTGGCTCGGGAGAAGGCACGGCTCCCTGTCATTTAGGGCGACTCAGGTGCTCTCGGGGCACAGGCGCTTCGGGAAGTACCTGCGTCGTATAGGCAGGGAGCCATACGCTCCGTATCACTACTGCGTCCATTGTCGAGAAGACATGGCGTGGCATTCGTTTGCAGAATGACCAGCTTGTGAGGATCCGCGCCGTGCCCTCGTTTCGAAAGTAGAAAACGACCTGTCACTACCGGCTGTAATTCATTTATCGGATATAGCGTCCGGGATCCGGTGATATCCCTCTGCAAAAATGTCATGTTGCAAAAGGAGGTAGCGGAAAGGGAGAAGGAGAATTCGTTTGCTCTCTCGGCCAGCATCAGGCGCACCCGCCATCGGCAGCGAGCAGATAATGCTCTTTTTCGGCCCCCTTAATGACTCCAAGGACGGCGGACTCGGGTTCGTCTGCCACCCCACGTATAGACCCAAGATGGTTGTGCGTAATATTCAAAGCTCGCGTCTCTTAGTATTTCCTCAACTCTCCTGTTTTATCAGACAGGGCCTGCAGAGACGGGCCAGAACCAGTCGAGGGTGCGTTGAAGAGTGCTTAAGTGTGCCCGTAGCCCCCGGTGCAAGTGTGTGAGGAAACGGGGTCGTTTCGGTTAGTAGGAGTCTGACAGACCCCTTCGTCACGACCCCATTCGTCGGGCGGACATCCATGAAGATTTCCAACCCGTAATTTAATAAAAAAAAGGGCGATGGTGTGTCAATAAGAAAGCTTATGCTGCCATTTTCGGATCGTTGGAAAGTGTGTTCATTCGTAAATTGCCCTATTAACATTAAAATCATCTAGCTCTGCAAATTATTTTCACTCTAACTGCGCAACAGACTATTAATAACAATCTGAATCATTATGAAGGATATAACTAATCCATTGAGCCACAATGCCAGAGCAGTGCTGGCCCAGTGGTATAGGCCCCGACTTAATAATAATAAATTAATAATTTATCTTTATTTCAGACATACGTCCATACATTTTACAAAGATAGCGTTAGTAAGGTTGTTAGTAGTACACACAAAGAAAATAATAAAAGGGTGTTAGTAATTTGTAAGTAAACAAAATAAGGTGCACAATAATAACTAAGACTATTTCCTATTTCTGTGCAGGTGTACACTTGCCCAGTACACAGTAAATGGACTGTTGATTTTGCACGCTAACGTTCTGAGGACAGTGTTGGTACTACCACGGACCCTCCCCATCATCGATGCAGTTCTTTTCATAATGATGGAGAAGAAATCATCGATGGAAGCCTCCGCAAACATTACGGAAGCACTGCAGTACCGAGATTTTCTCAACGCGTCATTGTACTGAATACGTAGGGCGTTGTAAGCCCGCCGCGTAAAGTTGATCCACAGACTGCACGTGTAGAAAGACTGACAGAAGGCTCTAAACAGTAACAGTTTTACATCTGTGAAGTCAGTCAGTGTGTGTCAGTTTTCAATCTTATGAGTTGTAGGTCGTGGGTTCGAACCTAACCAAGCGCTTTACATTGTTTAAATACCACTGCTCTCAAAACGGTGAAGGAAAAGATTGTGAGACAAACGGCATCTTCTAGAACCAAAAATTCTAAGATATGTGTCATCTACCAATCAGCACTGAGCCCGCGTGTTAGACTACGGCGCACTTCCTCTCACCGAGAGGAGGCCTGTGTCCCAGCTGTGGGAACGGTATAGGGTGATCATGTTATTGCCCCATAATACATTTTCGAAAAATTTGGCTAATCAACAACGTACTCCTAAATAGCGCAATGGATGTTGTTGAACTGTCGAAATAAAAACCATTTTTATAGGGAGTTACACAATTCCCCCTCGGTGAAGACACCGCAACGTGCAGTAAAAGCACTGGTACTCTTGTCTTAAAACACCGAAACAAACCACTATAATGGTGCTGTAAAACTGAATAAGGGAGAACTGAACGGATCTATCTATATTATGTTTATTACTTAAATCACACATATTTCATTTACCCAGTATTTTTCTCTTTGAATGATGTCTCGTAGTTGACCTTGAGAGATCGTGACTAGTTAACCGGGTTAGCCTGCGAATTCCTTAATAAATTAAGGCCTGCAGTCAGGGCTAAAAAAAATAAAAACTAAAGCGACTAGGTAATCGCTAAGAGCAGCCCCTGTGGGGTACGGACCTCGGCTTAGGGCGTAGCTGGTAAGAAGGCAGCAAGAGACGGGATGGATCTGTTTATTATTTGGAGACGAATTTAAAGCTACAGGCTCAGCTACGTCACGGGCTGGCACTTCGTCGAGTTAGGGGGCAGGATAACATGACAGTTGTCTTATTTATAGACTGCTATGAGATGCAGCTGCGGAGAGAGCACTGACAAACAAAGCAAGTATGGAAAGGATTAACTGTTTGTAAACAAACGCGTCGTAATTTGTCTTCAAGATAGCATAATCAACTTATTAAGTTCCCACGGCTGAGACAAATGCTGCCTCTTTGTGAGAGGTAGTGCGTCATAATCCACCACGCGAACCCGAGTACGGGTTGGTAGATGTCACATGTCTTCGATTATTTGCTTCTAAGGCATGCCTGTTTCCTCACGATGTTTTACGTCACCGTTATTGAGAGCAGTAATGTTGAAATAATGCACATAAATTCAAGCGCTTGACTGGGTTCGAACCTACGACCTTACAAGTCGTAAGTCGCAGCCGTTACCACTGGGCCATCACTGCTCAGACTTGTAACTTAGCTCATAACTTGATTAATTGCCCCACTTATACGAGCTATTCAGCTAAAAGTCCTAATTATAGAGGTAAACATCGATTCTATCTAAAAAAAAAACATGCCTTAGCCACTGAGAATTTTCAAACGTTTGTAATGTAACTACATTACAAACGTTTGAAAATTCTCAGTAAGTAGTTATCAATAATAGAGGTTTCCCACGTATCCAGGACTCACTGTATATAACATTACATACACTGGCACCTCACACCGTCCTAATACCTAACTGCATCCCGTTAGTTATCGTAACAACAGGAAGGATGGACGGTGCGCTGGTACTAGGGCTGTCTGTCTCGCTATATATCTGAGTCCCGGGAAACAACTCACGCGAAAAAACGAGACTTTCGAGACCATTTCAAAAGTAGGTTTCTTATTAATCAAATATCTTATTTTCAGTCGAAATAAGATATGTAAATCAAGTAGATTATTGTATTACTCTTTGCGTGACCAAGAGGCTCGCCTATTTTTTGGACATTGAATCAGCATTTGGATTCAACGTGGCAATGCTGCCATTATTTTGGGCACCTTTCCTGTTGACAACTGTGATTCCTCTGTTATAAATTCACTTGTATATATGTTTTTCTTTAAGGCTTAGCTATTAAATTATGAATAAAATTAAATTGGCCCGCGACTTCGTCCGCGTTAAATTTCTTGTTCCCCCGACCCCTCCCGTCGTCGCGTCGAATCGCCTACCCGTGCGATTTTCCCCGATTTTGCAACATTTTTCATTACTGCTCCAATCCTCTTGGTTGTATCGTGATTTTATGTAGCCTATAGCCGTCCTCGATAAATAGGCTACCCAACACAAAAAAAAAATTCAATTCGGACCAGTAGTTCCTGAGATTACCGCGTTCAAACAAACAAACTCTTCAGCTTTATAATATTAAAAAGTACTGATACAGTCTCAATTTAGAAAGCCCTTCAGCCTTACTGCTACTGGGCCGGCAATGTCTGCCGTATGTTAGATGCCAAACGGGCTTAGAGAACAACCCTTTGAGTCCCACTAAACGCACGACGCTATCGCGGCAGGTAGGCAGAAACTAATAGTATGTAGATAATTCTTAAAATCCATGTCGATCTCGAACAAGGTTAGTCAATCTCCGTAAATTGCATATAAGTCTAATCTACGCCGTTGGTTTAAAAGATTATTTAATCATCATCTGCACGCGTAGCATGACCACCGCAGAAATTGGTTTTGTCGACGGAAGAATAGACAAAATTACAGATTGTAGAAAGATTAAAGACAGAATTAAAGATTGTAGAAAGATTTGTACCATTTTATGCGGGCGTAGCATGACAATTCTATCTCTATTCTACCAAGAATAGACAAAACCCATTTCTACGGTGGTCATGCTACGCGTGATGCCTAGCCTTTTTTCCAACTATGTTGGGGTCGGCTTCTAGTTTAAGGTTAGATTTAATTTTTTTTCTTTGATTTGCGGAGCTGAATACCAGTATTTTACATGGTGCGACTGCCTATCTGACCTCCACAACAGTTACTTGGTAATGAATACGATACCCCTAAGACTAAAGTAAGACTGATTGTCAGACTTTCAGGCTTCTGACGACCCGTAACGACTGTCTAAGATCTACGAAAGGCAGCCGGGACCAACGGCTTAACGTACTTTCCGAGGCACGGAAGGGTCTCGGTATGTAAAGATGATCACCCATCCACGGACCAACCGCGGCAACCATAGCTCAACCTGAACGATCAACCCATGCGGCTGTTATTACTTAGTCACAAGCCCTTCATCAAGATTATTTGATGACGTTAATTATGTGACTTCAGTCTCAAAAGTCTCTTTATTCCCGAGACCAAAAATATTGGTCTCGAGACTCGAAATTTTCGAGACCGCGATTCCCGGGATGAAAGCCCTAGTTGGTACATATATACTGCACGTACGTCAGCAGGATAGGATCCAGCTCCAAGAAGGATACGGTCCCCTCCCGGCTCTAGATTGCACTTGATTCGCGTTTGTTGACATTTCCTTCTTAACAATGAAGTTTCCTTTGACGTTATTGCAATCCTATCGTACAAATTGAATAATGGCAAAATATTAGCTTTTTTGCAAAAACTACCTTCTACTGGCGACTTCGTTCGCGTGTTATTTTGGTTCCCAACCCATCGTTCGTATCGTATCGTATCCCATCGCTCGCCCGTACTATTACTTCGTTTACACTTAGCAACTTTTTTCGTTTTGCTCGTCTCCTAAAATTCGTAAAGTGATGTTAAATAACCTATATCCTTCCTCAAGAAATGGGCTATCTATTGCAAAAAGGTGTTTTCGAATTCGACTGGTTAGTTTCCGTGAGTGCTTCCTACAAATAAACTCACAAACTTTACCTCTTTATAATTAGTGTAGATGTATGTAGGTGTAGATATACTTACTATAATAAAAAAAAAACATTTTTTTACAATTGTAGATTGTCTGGCTGGCCTGGCCGAGTTTAATGGGAGTTTTACTGGCGGATACCTGCACCCTAATTGCGAAACGCACTATCTATCAGAATCTGAATCGGATTGAAGATTATTTCCAAACTATTACGTCATTTGTTCGAAAAATTTCTCGGCTAATAACGCAATGAATGTTGTTTAACTATCAATATGAAACCAATTCCTACTGATAGCAAATTACGCAATTACCCCTCTATCCATATCTAAGGAGTAACATAAGATTTTTGGTTCGGTACCATGTTCTTGTGGGATAATTTCCGACATTTCCACGCGGGCTAGAGCAGTGGTGGCCCAGTGGTATCGGCCCCGACTTACGAGCTGTAGGTCGTGGGTTCGAACCCAGGCAGGCGCTTTACTTTGTGTAAATAATATCATCACCACTGCTCTCATAACGGTGAAGGAAAACATCATGAGGAAACCGGTATATCCTAGAACCAAATATTCGAAGATATGTGACAACTACCAACCCGCACTGGGCCCGGGTGGTAGATCACGGCCCACTCTCTCTCACTGAAAGGAGGCCTGTGTTCTAGCGATGGGAACAATAGGCTGATGATGATGATGTCGCGAGCGATGCCGCGGGCACAACTAGTGAAACATAAACCGAAGACAGCACCGTGGAATTACCTGAGTTATGCCAGGATATTCCCTTTTTTACACAGGTACAGACGACGTGATTCGCGTAGTCGAAACTAGCTGACTGGCATGATCAACCTATAATTTTCCCACTGCTGGGTCACAGGCCTCCTGTCAGTGAGAGGGAGTGGGCCGTAATTCACCACGCGGCCCCAGTCCGGGTTGGTAGATGTCACACCTCTTCAAAATTTTTGGTTCTAGGACATACCGGTTTCCTCACAATGTTTTCTTTCACCGTTATGAGAGCAGTGGTGTTGATATTATTTAAGTAAGTACACAAAGTAAGCGCCTGCTTAGTTTCGAACTCACGACCTACAGCTCTTAAGTCGCTGGCGTTACCACCGTCACCGCTGCTCCGAACGCAAACCAACAACGAATAATAAACATCACCTTAATTGTGTAATACACTATCACTCAGAATCTGAATCATTTGGAAGGATATTGCTAATTTACTCCCTTTGTTCGAAAAATTCGTCTACTCAACAACGTAACGCAATTAATGTTGTTGAACTGTCAAAATAAAGCCATTCCTACCGATACTGTGTTACGCAATTACACCGTAGAACGTCACATACTGTATAGGCTACAGAATTAGGCCTCTAACAGCTAGTTAACGGAGTTAAAAGTTACTAAATATATTGTTAATTAAATTTATGATAAAACATAAGTATTTTACGATCATTTTTGAGGTTTAAAAACCTAATAAGGCCGTTTGCTAGCTGTCTGATCACGATGGTAGTTACGAATTATTTGAATATCTGAACTTGCAAAAAATTCAATTTTACTGAAATCTTGAAATATGCTATGAGAAAACAAATTTTGTTTACTGCCTTTGTTACCAGCGAAAATAATGGTCATTCTCGGTAATTAGCTCTCCTAATGACAATAACTAAGCAATTACCAAGCGAATTAAATGCAATTACCACACGGTATATTGACGAGCTCTTGCAGAGCATGTGTGATACCTTAAGTTTAGCTGTCATCGCAGTAGGATTAGATGCCCAGGGTGGTGATGATCCTGTCAAGGTCGCGGAATTGTTCCAAAGAGATACCGTGGCCCTGGCATAGTTAATTGAAGGAAAATGTGTGGGTTTTAGTCAGTAAAAGTCTGACACGCTCTTCCTCTCCACTCTGAGCTTGAGACATCATTCGATGATGGCCCACACACAAAAAACAAACTACCTATGGATTCTGCTCCAGAATCTAAGCTCATTTAATCAAAATAGATTTAGAACAAGTGTTTGAACCTCAAAATTACATAAAACAGTCCCTCAAAACGCCCACCCTCGACCACTTCCTCGTGCAGAAGTGGTGCAAAAGACATCCTAGTAGTACAGCTGTCTGTTCAGTTAGAAGAACTTGTGAGTCTATACAATACTAGTTATAAAATTACGAATCACTAAACATTAAATTAAAATATATCACACGCCATTATACCAACAACATACATACATAAAATCACGCCTTTTTCCCATGGGGGTAGGCAGAAACCACGGAACGCTACCTGCTACGATCTTTACACACTCCTTTTGCCTCATTTAGGTATGGTTCGACCTAAACCCGACCGCGGCAAGCGTAGCTTAACCTGATTGATCAAACCCATGCCACTGCTATTATTACTTAGCCACAAACACCTCTTTAATTATATTTTAGTGATCATCTTTACATACCAATGTAATGTAAAGATGGTCAACCATCCACGGGACAACCGCGGCAAGCATAGCTTAACCTGATCCATCGGCCCGAACAGCTGTTCTGTAAATTATTTCGAACTTCCCTACGAAAGAGGATACTTACCAAGATGTCTTTGTTAAGAACTAAAAAACTAATTAAATTTTGTTTAGGTTCTATCTAGTGCAAAAAATTGATAAAACAATTTGCCCTTGATATAAAAGCACAACATTATAAGCAGGCCGACCTATTCCCGCCTTCGTTCATATCTCATTCATTCATTAATTAAAATTGATATCATTCATTAGAATGGACGCGACATAGGTAAATGGACCGTACACACGCCCATTGCGTGATTTAGTCGACAATACATTAATTATAAACAGCAAATAAACATAGAACAGAATATTGTTGTGGAGTGGAAGTATTCTTATTAAAAAAAAAAAAAATCTTAGACAATCGACTAAACTTAAGCTGTCATCATACCAAATATCGTTGTCAGTCTGTAGTTGCCAAACCACATTGCGTTCCGTTTTCATATTTTTGTGCCAACACTAAAAAGGTACCTACATAATCTAATACAACGGCCCTCGGCACGTCCTGGACACGCAGAGGTCATTCTATCGTTCTAGATTAAATAATAAAGAAACCGTACTATACATAGGTACGTAAAAGTCACAGCAATTTTCGTAACAATTCGCGCCGCGTATTCGAAACGGAAAGGGGCTATTGACGCCAATTGTCGCCTGCAATTTATTACTATTGCATATTGTAGCTGCCTATCACAATCAATGCATCTTGCGCAGTGGAACTTGTAACTTTCCTACGCTCCCACAACGTGATTGAAAAAATTATCGTCGGCTATCTTGATTGTCCTTGTTATTCGCGTTCTGTTTTTAAAAATCTGGAGATTGGAAACAATGACGTTTTTGGGAGGAGTATTCGTTCTGTATCATATGGAATTTTTGCTACTTAGAATCCTTTTAGACATTTTACGTTTATAATACCAACTAGTGGTCACCCGGTGATCGAAATTCGACCATAATAATTAAAAAATACGAAATTCCGCGCCCTATAAAAAAGTCGCTTTTTGCACTCATATCAACTTTAACGGTGGCAAATTTCATACTCCATCGTTCGCGTAATTTCGTGAAAAGGGGTACAAAGTTTTTGCTGTACTTGTTAATAAAGTAGAGTAATGAGTTAATGACCGATGAATGATGATTAAAGAATAATGACCTGATTGTTTATGTGGACCCAATCAGTGTTATTTACTTATTGTGTACAGCAATCATTGAGCATTATCTTTTTATGTTTAAGTTTAATATAAATAGGTTATACACATACATTTTCCGAAATTCATTCAGTAAGTGATGAATAAGGGGTCACACGGAAAAGCCAATTTGTTTTTCATTATGGGCCCTAGATACCTATATAGAGATAGTGGGTTTCAAAAGCAATCAGTCTCACTAGTTTTCTCAATAAATAATTATCAATTTCTGTCTCATCCGGGCTCTCTTGTTTTCACGTTTTGTACTTCTGCGTAAAACTTCGTCTTCTGCATAAAAGTGAGAAATCTACTGTTGGAAGGAGGCGAGATTGGAGACAAGTGATGAAAACGTGAAAATGAGTTTTCTAAAAAAATTCTAAATTCGAACGGATGGAATTCAGATCTAGTGCGCAACTCTTCATACCGATATTTCCCGGATGCCAATGGGATGCAGTGCGAAACCGCACTTATCATGTGCGTCAATGCAGGAAACGGCTACTTACTTACTCTGACTTAAGACGCTATAATCCAACAGAGTCCGCGCTCACTAGTTTTTGAATCAATGGAAAAACATGGAAAATAGTGTTATACAATTGTGAAAAAAATATATGTCAAATTTAAGGATCTGACGGATGTGTGGTTACTTTCAGAAACACGATTAAGTTAACTTTGCTCGATAGAAAAAAAACCCAAAGATACCTCTTATCGTAATTTAAAACCAATTTTATAGCTACAAACCAAACGTTTTTTTATTATTTCTTATGTGAATGAAAAGGTAATAAGATTGTTTAGGTCTAGGCGCTGAGTTTGTCCTGATAAAATCATTATAATAATTGCTATGTTAAAATACCTACCAAAATCGGGAGATCATCCACTTTCCTTGCCAATTTCAGTCCGTTAGTCGCGCGTTGGTGCTCTTAGACGGTGGACCTATGTCAGTGCTTTCCGTGCGATCACGTGACCAAACGCAAAAGTAACTAATAAAACACGAAATATAAACTAACTATTAACCTTATTTTTGTAAGCATAAGGTTCAAATTATTTTGTGGGCGAGTTTACACACGATCCACAGTGTCCCGCGCGGACCGCCTGAGACCTCTTTGATAAATGCCGCCACATGCACCGCGAATTGTTGTGATGTAATTTCAATGTTTCTATTTTTTTGACAATTTATTTTCGCGAAGGGAACGATCGACGTCGGGTTTTTTTTACACGCTTTATATTAGCTTCACTTGTATGTTTTTATGTTTGTTTGTTTGGATGTTTGTTTGTAACTGACTCCTTATAGCGCGAACTACGCTGACATACGTCACAAACTACGCTGACATACGTCACAAACTACGCTGACATACATCACAAACTACGCTGACATACGTCACAAACTACGCTGACATACGTCACAAACTACGCTGACATACGTCACAAACTACGCTGACATACAACACGATTCCATTGAAAACCAAAGTAAAAAGTACAAAACAATGTAAAAAAAGCGTGAGGTGCCTGAATATCAATAAAAAATACCTTAAAAAGCACCCCACGCTTTATTTCCATTAATTTGTACTTCTTAGTTTGGTTTTCAATGGAATCGTATTTTTTAGTATTTTTAAACTATTATTTATTTTCTATTTTTTAGGGTGTTTCGAATTTTGAGACGTATGTCAGCGTAGTTTGTGACATATGTCAGCGTAGTTTGTGACATATGTCAGCGTAGTTTGTGACGTATGTCAGCGTAGTTTGTGACGTATGTCAGCGTAGTTTATGTCGTATGTCAGCGTAGTTTCACAAACAAAACAATCACGTTATATGAAAAAATTGCAAAATGGAAGAAATATATAAAATTAAAGAAAAAAAAATTGCCAGGGTTACCAGGACAGCAAAAAATCTGTCTTCGAAAACTACGCTGACATACGTCACAAAAATCGCTGACATACGTCACAAACTACGCTGACATACGTCACAAACTACGCTGACATACAACACGATTCCATTGAAAACCAAACTAAAAAGTACAAAACAATGGAAAAAAAGCGTGAGGTGCCTGAATATCAATAAAAAAATATCTTAGAAAGCACCCCACGCTTTTTTTCCATTATTTTGTACTTTTTAGTTTGGTTTTCAATGGAAGCGTGTTTTTTAGTTTTTTTTTAAATTAAGTATTATTTATTTTCTATTTTTTAGGGTGTTTCGAATTTTGAGACGTGGAAGCGTGTTTTTTAGTTTTTTTTTAAATTATTATTTATTTTCTATTTTTTAGGGTGTTTCGAATTTTGAGACGTATGTCAGCGTTGTTTGTGACGTATGTCAGCGTAGTTTGTGACGTATGTCAGCGTAGTTTGTGACGTATGTCAGCGTAGTTTGTGACGTATGTCAGCGTAGTTTTTGACGTATGTCAGCGTAGTTTGTGACGTATGTCAGCGTAGTTTGTGACGTATGTCGGCGTAGTTTGAGACGTATGTCAGCGTAGTTTGTGACGTATGTCAGCGTAGTTTGTGACGTATGTCAGCGTAGTTTGTGACGTATGTCAGCGTAGTTTATGTCGTATGTCAGCGTTTTTTGTGACGTATGTCAGCGTAGTTTTCGAAGACAGTTTTTTTGCTGTCCTGGTAACCCTGGCAAATTTTTTTTCTTTATTTTTATATAGTTCTGCCATTTTGCAATTTTTAACATATTACGTGATTGTTCTGATTGAAACAAATGTTTGATTTGAAATGGAAGTAAAACCAATTTCGGAACTGCTGTTTCAATGTCTAGATGTTAAATTGCACAATATGTGACGTTACACAAGGGAGAGGGTCTCTCACAAATGTGACCAGCTTTGACAAGGATGGGGGCCTACTTGGAGGTCGGAAATTATGCCGCGGCAACGTACTACCGGGGTAAAAAGGACCCAATGTGTTAATCCAGGTTATAAACTATCTGGGTGCCAAATTTCATCCAAATCTGTTCAGTAGTTTTGGTTGAAGAGTAACATACATCCATCCATACTTCCATACATCCATACTCACAAACTTTCGCATTTATAATATTAGTCCAGGTTATAAACTATCTGCGTGCTGAATTTCATCCAAATGCGTTCAGTAGTTTTTGCGTGACAGAGTAACAAACATCCATCCATATATCCACACTCACAAACTTTCGCATTTATAATGTTAGTCCAGGTTATAAACTATCTGCGTGCTAAATTTCATCCAAATCCGTTCAGTATTTTTACGTGAAAGAGTAACAAATATCCATCCATACATCCATACTCACAAAGTTTCGCATTTTTAATATTAGTGGGATACACTTGATAGAATTAGCAGCTGTATACAAATGTTCCAACGAGGATTCAATCAAGAACTATGTAAATAGTTTTAGAAACAAATAAATAAACATATTTGTTCTCGTATTATCTTTTTTTCTGTGGTTTCTAATACTGTGGACATACTGATGTCGCTACACTATGACCTGTCTGTGCTACGCCGCCGCCGCCGCCGCGCCGCCCGAACTTTTGGCGCGCTAACGAGTTCGACAAGAAGGACGCGCGGGAGGCGCCCTGCGGATTTCCCCGCACCTCACCCCCTCAAATCTGTATGAGTGTTGAATCACCTCGCCTTAACACAAAAAATAACGATATAAATTTTGCGCTACCCAATACAAGAAGGTAAAAAACCAATTTGAGTATAAACGAACGATGAAATGACGAATCAAGAGCAGTGGTGGCCTAGTGGTAACGGCTGCGACTTAGAGAAGTAATGTCGTGAGTTCGAAACCAAACAGGCGCTTTAATTTGTGTGATTTATTTCATCACCACTGCTCTCAAAATGGTGTAGGAAACATCGTGAGGAAACCGGCATGTCTGAGAACCAAAAATTCGATGACATGTGACATCTACCAACCCTTACTTAGCCTGCGTGGTGGATTATGGCCCACTCCCTCTTACCGAGAGAAGGTCTGTGTCCCAGCAGTGGGAACATTATAGGCTACTGATGATGAACGATGAAATCGTAGTAATAAAACGCATTATTCATTATTTTTAACCGACTTCAAAAAAGGAGGAGGTTATCAATACGACATTTTTTTTTAAATGTTTGTTACCTCATTACTTTTGACTGGGTGAACCGATTTTGATGATTCTTTTTTTATTTGAAAGCTGGTGCTTCCCGAATGGTCCCACTTTAATTTTTCATTGTGATTTCCTGCAAACGGTTTCGGAATGAATACAGAACACGTCACGCGTTTTTATGTCGAATCTGACACACGAATACCATAATTGCATTCTACTATTTTTTTTTTTTTTTTTTTTTTTTTTTTTTTTTTTTTTTTTTTTTTTTTTTTTTGGATGGGAAATCATCAAATGACTTCTCCCGCTCTGGGCGGAGCGGGAGGGCGTGTCAGACTTTTACTGACTAAAACCCACCCGTGTTCCTTCAGTTGCCCATGTGCCAGGGTCAAGGTATCTCTTTAGAACAATCACGTGACCCCGGCAGGGCATTCTACTATTGATCGTAATCGGGATCATTCTGAAGGATATTGACAATCCATTGCTTCTTCAGTTAGAAAAATTCGCCTGCTGAAGACCAGAGTGGTAATTGCGGAACTTTTTATCGGTAGGAATTGGTTTAATATTCATAGTTAAACAACATTCATTGCGTTATTTACGTTGCTGAGCCACAATTTATTCGAACAAATGACGCAATGGTTTAGAAATAATCTTCAGTCCCATTCAGATTCTGATAAATTGTGCGTTTCGCAATTAGGGTGCAGATGTTGTGGAACTGTCAAAATGAAAGCGATTCCTACCGTTACGTACTACGTCATTACTCCGCGCATTGTAATCCCTAATCGAATTAAGTAATATAATGACAGAAGCTGCTTAATCATTGCTGCTGTTATCTTTAGATAATCTTATTGGAGAAATAATCATGGTTATCTAATGAAGAGGAAAATTTTCGTAGTCATGCTGATAGTAACTAGGTCATTTGATTGATGTTAGATTTAGCAATGAATTGTCAACTGATTAAAATAGTGATGTATTAAAGCGAAATTTAGTTCTACAATTAATACGGATAATTATAACTTTTGTGGGATTGATCTACCATGTTAAGACCGATTTATTATTTATTTAACACGCCCAGTACTAGTTGATTATCATCCGATTGATTTTATTGTTTAGTTACTGGTCTGATGAAACGCTTAAAAACAGTGGCTTCCATCTTGGCAGACAGGTACTTTGTTTAAATAATTTCATCACCACTGCTCTCAAAACGGTGAAGGAAAACATCGTTAGGAAACCGGCATGTCCTAGAACCAAAAAATCGAAGCCACAGGACCCGGTGGTGGTTTACAGCCCAATTTATGATGTGATTGAAGTTCTAAGATCTAGTTGTCTATCAACATCTACATAGGTACCATGGAATTAGTACGTAGGTACTATTTTTACCGGTACATAATCAGAATCCTCGTTAGAACAATATCAGTCTGTCTACCGTTTTCTCAACTTTGTTGGGGTAGGTTTCCGGTCTGACCGGATGCAACTAGTATTTTTAAAATGAGCGACTGCCTATCTGGTACCCTTTGGTAAAACTGGTTTTTCAGACTTTCGACCTTCTGACAACCCGAAACGAGTGTCAAGGATCCCTCTGATTTTGAAGACGTGCAAACAAATGAAAACAACAGTTCCAAATACGCAGTCGGAAAGTTCCCCCAATCTTGGTCTGCAAGCGGTTATGATTGAGGAGCTAACCTATCCTAATAGGCGGGGTTGAATGGCCCACTTAAAGTATGCAGTTAGGGACAAGATCTTTAGGGCTGCTACGTTTGACATCGATTGATTTCACATTTTGTACCTTTAAGCCAGGATAAGCATGCCAATAACTTCACCAGCAATATTTTGCATGCTGTAACAGCGTTAATTCTGATTGGTGGATGGCACTCACCATCTGGCTAGCCTTTTCCACCTTTTTTGGGGTTGGCTCTCACTCTAACAGCTGAATACCTGAATAATATAGACCAATTGCTTATATGAACTTCATAACCCAGGTATTGGGTAATACGAAACTCTTTGGTACGACTGGTTATCAGATTTTCGGGCTTCTTTCTACGCGTAACAACTGTCAAAGATCTATAAATGATAGACGGGACTAAAGGATTACCGTGCTTTCCAAGGCACGGTCGAATAGCACTATGGCATGCAATCTTGCACAGCCAGCGTTTGTGAAACCCAGGCTTTAGTTCTTATCACGTGATGATCCTGTAAACATGTCGTGACGTCGACATGTCCGCCAATGACTTGTATTTCTGTAATAAAATAATATAAATAGACATGATGCGTCACCTACAATTTATTTAATTATGTTGCTTCTTTCATGCTACTGGATTTGTTTGCGAGATGTGCGTGGAGACAGCATGATCGCTCAGTCACTCAGTAACTAATCACTAGTTAATGTATGGAAATAAACCCGTTATCAATTTTGAGGAACAATGTGTTTCACTGCACGTATACAACTTCAAGTTTTGGCGTTTAGGCAGGACCTTATATAAGAATGCATGTCTTTGTTGGATTATTTTTGTCTATAAGTAGATGCATAAATGCCATGTTTTCCTGTACACGCGTGTCACAGACAATAGACTGCATAAGCTATCTTGCAAGTCATATCGAGTCGCAGATCTAAGTAGGTTAAAAATTACAAAAAGATATGAATGAGACCACCACGACCTGTAGTGAACTAGCCAAAAGATCCGTGATGGATATGCAGAATCGCAGCGCGTGTAAGCTAATAACAATATTCCTTCATTTAGCACTCTATGGAAAGCAATATTCCTTCTGAAATTTTCTTTAATATAGTTTCAAGGAAACTGTCTGTTACTGATTTAAAATCTTTCTACAATACAATGTAGCAAAGGTAGTTTGACCCTTTTGTTACTGTTTTTGTATAAATATCTCCTTTATTGAAACTGTGTACTAAAGATAGTGAGTTTTCCGTAAGTGCTTCAGAATCGTTTACGGGCTCGGGACGAACGGACGCTGCGTTTAAATAGTGGAAATAAATACTGTTCGAGACATTGTTGCGCATATCTTTATCATACATTGATAGTGAGGACTTAGGTAGGCAGAGTTAAACTTTTAATTTAAGGTCTTCTCAACGTTTGATAGCATTTTGAATTTATCGTTGTCTAGTAACCCTCATACGGCGGCCCTTGTCCTGAAAATAAATAACTCGTATTTTTTTAATGATTTTTTTTGTTAACAGATTCCAAAATGAGTAAGTTGTGCAGACAAGTGTCCATCGAGTCCCCCGGACCGACCATGCGGGAGTGCGTGTTCAGTTTCGATGTTCCGGTACCCGATGTGCCGATGTACGGCGCCAGGATACGCGTGGTGTACGCAGGAGCCTGCTACCGAGCCAACAAGACTCGCTCAGCCTCCGTCTGCAGCACATCTTCCATTTCCTCCATCGGCAGCCTGTCAGGGGAAATGGAGAACTTCGGCATCCACACCCATAACACTCCTTCACACATAGGTATGAGAGACGGTGCCTTGTTCCCGGGCTATGAAGTCGCTGGCGTGGTGGATGCCATCGGCAAAGCTGCGGAAAGACTAGACGGGATCAAAGAAGGTTCCAGGATTGTTTTGTACCCCTACGAGGGTGTGCCCAACGGGTATGCTGAGTATATTGTCGTGCCAGATTTCAAGTGCCTGGTGCCAGTACCGGATCAGCTGCCACTGAGTGTGGCGGCGATGCTGCCTACTGGTGCTTTGCTGGCAATGAACACTGTGGCCACGGCTGGGGAATGTCTAAAGAAGGTCTTGGAAGGCCCATCGAAGAAGGACAGTACTACAGTGCTGATCGTGGGCACCGGTGGTCTGGCGCTATGGGCGCTGCGCATCGCCACTCATTACTTCAAGCATGCATCCTACAACAATCGCATCAGGATCTGTGTGGCTACCCTCAAGGATGAAGGATTCATTCTGGCGAAGGAGTGCGAAGAGTAAGTTGTATTCATTATTAATTTCTTTGTGTGTCATTGACTCACCGTACTTACATAAAATGACGCTAAGACGTAACATTTGATAGATCTTATTTTCTGTTTAGCTTATCAATGAATACACTCGTAATTCTAACACATGTAGATTGAATAACATCAGCCTACAAATATTATCTTGATCTTTGCCCAAGGTTATTGAGGTCAACGTATTGTTTGACTGAGGATTTGTTTGGACGGCACTGATTTAAGCTAAGTGGCAGAAATGATAAACTTTTGAGTGTCGGTCGGATGCTGAAACAAATCCTAACTCCTGACGGCCCTGAGTACTACTTGCATGGTGACAAAAAGCATACATAAAATCTCGACAGATGTATGAATAGAATTGAAAGAGTCTTCATGGTTGAAATTGCAATATCAGTGCACAATTGGCGGTTTTATTAGTCAATTAGATTCTGGTTCTGTCCGGTTGAATTGTGGACTCTGTGCTCGACACCAATCATTGTAACTAGTGTTTTGAAGCGACTACTTTGTTACTGATGTACCTGTTGTTAGGCCGGGTGACCTAGATAGCGTTTGCGCTATTAATGGGTCTTGTATACTCCAAATTGAAACAAAGCATCGATTAGAGCACATTTTATTGCTGTTATACATTCGGTTTAGCCACAATTACGTAGACTAAAGACGCTATTGGTTGTTAGTTGACGCTCACTCAAGAGTAGAGTAAACAATCATTTTGGGACACATGTTTTTGTTAATTTGCTCCTGCAACCTCTCAATAGCGGGGAGACAATTTGAAACTTTAAACTCTTTACATACCCGTTGCTACATTTATACAACCCTTTTTTTTGAGTCGTCAAATGACGTCTCCCGCTCTCGGTGGAGCGGAAGGTCTTGTCAGACTTTTACTGACTAAAACCCACCCGTGTTCCATCAGCTTATTTAACGCTCTCGTAACCTTCGATTCCTTGTCTCATGCGTATTATCTGTTATTTGCAAGACCCATAATTTATGCTGTTACTCCACCACTCCGATTGGACAGCTGATTCAGTTTCATTTAGAAATCCGTAGCTTTTGATTCCGACGTCAGTATTGGACAAGTCCGTAAGGAAACCACAATGAATCGACTCAGTATTTACGGATGGACTTAGGATTTTTCTCAGTGTTATCTCGGAGTTTTGTGTGGGAATAGTTAAAATGGGATTATTAAGATCGGATAAACCCCGCACCCTTAACTCGCTATCCACCCTGACACGGTTCCGTTGGTTTCGATAACCGGGATAAGGGTGATGATCAACGGAACGGTTTCGGGGTGGATTTCGTGATGACCCAAAAATAATTAAGTCTGTGCATGTTCCTGCTCTTACCATATTTTTTTTTGGCCTTCTATATAATCTTTTTTTTGGTTGCTCCTAAACCATAAACTGCGATTGTGGTTTTTTTAAACGCAGGGTGAACGTGGTCCAGTGGAACGAAGATCTGTATGAGAAGCAGCTCATTGAGAGGACTACGGACGCATGTGGAGGTCCCGTCAATGTGGTGCTTAACTTTGGGACCACCTCCCGTTCTCTACATCGCTCTATGCAGTGCCTTGCTACGGTGAGTAGAAATATTCTTTTTTAGTATACATGCTCGGAAAGTACCTTTTATTACTACTTTTTTAATGAGGCAGAATGTACTTTATTACTGTAATTTTATTTTTATTTTATTTCGGGATAAAAAACAGGAGTACAATTAAATGTTATACATAATATCTTACTAATTAAACAAAATACTTATTATACTACTAGCAACATTATCCACTTATTACTAATGTATGTGTCGAAAAACTGTACAAAAATTTATGTGGCGAGAAAACAGTATTTTTTCCCAAATTCTAGCAATTCAGTAGCTAACCTAATTAGTCAAAGTACCTACTATGCCAAAAGACAAAAAGTTTTTATCACCAAGTGCAAAACGACACTGGCTGCATACTTTTGCTGAACATTGATTTAAACTTCATATGATTAGTCCGTTACCAATATTGGTGGCTCAATTGCCAAAAGCAAAAAAAATTAAAAAAAATTTGGTGAATTTCGTTTTTCTATAAAATCATTCATTTGGTATAAAATATCATAAAAGTATCATATATCCTAATCCCGGTTATGGTCTACCCATGTGCCATTTTTGATTTAAATCGTATCAGCCGTTTTGGCATGGAAGCGTAGCAAACAAAACTTTTTTTTTTAGTTAAGATAACAGCAATGTTTGTCAGCAAAAGTAGCTGGTATTGTCCGTTCCTTATAAAAATCTATATTACATAATTATACGAAGACTTTTCAGACATACAGCCCGTTCCCTTAACATAAGATATCTTTAATCATTCATTATCATTCAGCCGAATATCGTCCACTGCTGGGCAATGGCCTACCATAATCAACAACCGCCCTTCTCTTATTTAGTGGATTCCCGCGACCTTCAATAGGTCACCGGTCCACCCTGTTGTAGATCTACCCTAGAACTTACCGGCACCAACAGGCATCCGTGTTTACCTATACTGAAGATCTTTTCACCCACAGGGTGGAGTGGTACTAGTGACGGAAGATGTCGGCGAGCACCTTCTACCCAAGTTCGCCAAGAAAGCGGAAGATATGAACGTCAACATCGAAATCGTTCCCAACGGCTCCATAGAACAGCTGAAGCAACTGGTGTCCCTAGTGGCTAAGGGTGAAGTAAGTATACGCAATTTTGTATTTAATTCGAAGTAGATGCTGCCCGGGCCACCCGTGTGGATTTCAGAAATTACTCCAGGGAATCGCGCTGCCGGGACAAAACCTATAGTCAATGTTATTCCTTATAATATCAGCTCTCGGCCAGTGAAAGTCCTGTCAAAATCGGTCGGCGTTTGGACATTAGCCGGGACAAACAGAAAAACGGTTTTTTTTTTAGCAAAATGCTATTATTTTTACATTTCAAACAGACTCTTCAATTTGAATCTACATACTGATACGTGAAGTGAAAACTTTGTTTCCCCTTTTTACGAAAATTACACGGATGGAGAAGTATGAAAGGCTCAGTTATAGTTTTTATGGAGAATGAGTGCAGGAAGCTAATATTTTTATATAACAACGCATTACAACGAATTACGACCTCTGGCCGACCTTGATTATATAGATAGTTCAGCTTTGTAGAACCTCGACCCTGTGCTTTGTCTTTTTCTAATAATCGACGTGTAACCGATTTTATGACGTAGGTACTACGAATACTTGAAGGTGTAATCCCAAAACGATTTTATAGATGCATTTTCCAAATTTGCTAACAATATTATGCACAAAACGGGTTGGTTTGTGGTGTTGGGAATTTATTCAGTGTCCGATTTACCTTTTGACAGTTGGATCGAACGATCAATTTTCCAACCCTTTCCGTAATATATGCCCTTGGACGTGGAGTGACGGATTCAGTCAATTAGGTACCATTTGATGGTATTTAACTTAGGGCTTGGTCGGTTATCGCACGAGTGATTGTACGAAAAGGTTAAAAAAAAACTGTCTCGTTGATCATCTTTCAAGAATTATCTCAAACTAGGGTGGACTACATGGCATGTTGTCATATCTCATCAATATTGGAAAGCCTAAATAGGCTCCGAGGAACGAATCTGTGCTTAGCACAAGATACCGAAACCCCTTCAAATACGACGTCACCATATATTGAACATAGAAATCACTAGTCCCTACATCCAATACATAGTAAGGTTATTTTGAACCTTAACTGCAAGATAAAAGTTTTTAAGTAGTTCGCCGCCTGCTACTCCGCAGCTACCCGTTAATATCAGTGGACTCGCACAACTTATGGAGAATTAGAAACAGTGGATAATCTCTCCGTTCATCTTTAATATCATCATAAGCATAGGAAATCATTCGCATGTAGCATCACTCCCCCATATTTGGGTACACCAGGAGATTAGGAGCATCGATATGTTCGTGAAGATGTAAAAGAAGCACAAAGAGTGTATTTGCTGCCCCCAATTCCGCAGTTTGTACGAGCAAACTGATGTTAACAAGTAGGTTGCAGAGTCGAAGGCGGTGGACTACCATCCTACCTTTATTGCAACGCTATATATAGCCTCTAATACAGTGCACTGATTGATTCACAAGGGGCAATCCGCTCCCTCAATGCAAGGCCAATTTAGATCAATTTATTCAATTGCAGTGTTAACTTCCAATCAGGGTCCATATTTCTTTCTCGACGGTGCATGCTCCCAGTGCAATCGCTCCGGTGTTTTCATGCAGATAACAGTCTCTTAAGTGTCTCCTCCGAGCACATCGAGAAAATCATTGTAGTAAGTCCTTTTATTTTATTTATTGCTACATTCCTACTGAGATTTTGTGTTGTGTTAAATTTTCGGCTGACTTCTAGTAAAGGTATCTCGTTTTAGGATTTTGTTTTAGGGTTTTTTGTCAACGTTTGGGGATTTTTTCTGGGTTTTTATCCTAACGTTTTTAGTCGGTATATCAAGTTATTCTAATTTTGAATTTAATATTGTTTTTCCATCGTTGCAACCTTCCCATATCTTTTTTATTATGTTTTTTTATTGGTAATTCGAATTATTCGCAATTTTATTTTATTTAGTTCTTGTTTATTTTTTTATTTTTTGATTTTATTACTGTGTCTTTTATTATTAATACGGTAGACGGTTCCACTAAATTCGTTGAAAGGCGCAGAAACTAAACGCCTCATTGAATTATTCACTTTTATGTTTATGTGTTTTGTTTAAAAAATTGGCTGCAGCTTATAAATAGCCTGTTAATATTTTTTTTATAGACAATAAACAGTGTAAATATAGTATTTTACCAAGACACAGATTTCAATTACGTATCCCGTGTATTTATTTGGAGTAGCCGTCGCGAGGTTTCGTCCGTTATCTAAGCAAGGTCGTTCGATGCTCGTGAATTTTACCGGTATCCATATCACTGCTTATCAGTTATCAGGCTCTTGAAAGTAATGAATTTGTCAAGTGTTATGGCATTGAGATGAAATAGAAATGATTTCGGGATAATGATTAATGAAGGAACCTTTTTGAATTAATTTTTTGTTGGTATATTTTAATGTATTTCTGTTTTGCACCGTTGCACGATCCGATAGAATCTTTGTCCATCCACCATGCCATTAGAACTAGTCCTATTAAATTTGGCAGTAGGTTTTCTGATAGGAGAGTTAGTCAATGTTTACGCGGTCGTAAAAATATCGTGTTAGGGTTTTATTATGCACTGGATTTTCAGTTCTCGGCGCTAAGCAGTGGGTCGAAGATCGAAAAAATCCTGGTGCGATATTATTACGTTCGTTAAAACGTCGGTTCGTCGATCTATTTTAACGGACATAAAAATAGGTTATTTCTCAGATGGCTTGTTCTCATCTCAAACAAGCACGACCGTCGTACGTACCTCTAAGGAAAAGAGAATTTTGCAGTATCCTGTTATGAAACGGTGGATGTAGTTAGCTCATCTGATATAATGTATCAACGTTTATGACGCCCAGTTAGGCGGGACTCCTAGAGGGCAATTGAAAAAAATAGTCTCCACTAACTCGTCGCTTGTTCAAGTTCAAAGTCAGGGTTTTCGAGACTCCCAATGTTGTTTAAAAAACGGATCTTAAAAGGGGAGCCATGATTCCCCGCGAAGTTCAAATTTTCTTACGTTTATTGCAATTTGCAAGTCTGTACGGTACCTATGTCGAACAGAATATGATTCGCGACAATAACAGCAATACGGGTTGTATAATGTAATATGCTAACGTCATATAATCCAATTTCACAATATTAATAAAGATCTAAATTTAGTTCTAGCCTTGAGTCAGTCTTTGTATTTCCAAGTTTATTCCGATTTTGGTAAAGTTCTTAAAACAAAAATAACAACAACGAAGTTGACAGTTCTTATTTTAAATTCTATAAGTTCTTATTTCAAGAATAGGCTCGATGGTTTAAACCATACCTTAAGAAAAACCGACACACAGGGTTTTATTGATGATTTTAATAATTATACTAATGTAAATACATACGTATTACGGTTGCGAATCATATTTTGCTCAACATACACCGGACTTACCGGACTTACACTGATCTGCAAATTCCAATTAAACGTTAGATAAATTTTAATTTCGCGAGCTATCTTAACCTGATGGCTTCAGCATTTCCTAGCTGACTGTTCCCTGAGAAGAAACGCCGAAACAAACTCACAGGCCATGGTCTCTTTTAAAGTCCAAACATTATATTATTAGAATTTTATGTGAGTCTAACAATGCAGGGCAATGTCTGGAAGAGCCTTTTGAAGAAAAAGCCATTGCAGCTTTGAGCTGACCTGTCCCAACAGACGGCATATATGTATCAGTCATCGTGTGGCTCAACCCTTTTTTAGGGAGCTCAACGACCCGTCACAAGACGCTACCAGATCTGCAGGACATTTGCGTAGGCCATATACAAAATACTCAAAGCCGCCAGACAGTTATGTTATAGAGTCATGTATTCAATCTAGCCTGCATGGTACTCACATTCACATTCAGTTTTATTTTGAACGTCATATAAAAAAATAAAAATAAAATAATAGATAAATCAATAAATATAAAATGTCAATAATATTCGCTCACACCAAAGAGAATATAACCTTTGGCTCACACACTTAGCATCATAGTTAGTTGCTCGGTGATACATTGGAGTAACTTAACTAGTCCTAAGCCTTTTTATCATCCAAGCAATCTTTAACTTTATAGAAAACTTTTTGACTGAGTTTCTGTTTAATAAACGATTTAAATTTATTGAAGCTTAGTTCTTAAAATGGCTTGGGAGTTTGTTGTAAAAACGTATACTCTGGGACTTAAATGAATTACTAATTTGATTGATTGAGAAAAGGACCGTATTACCTTAGCCTAAAGTAGGAAAAAAGAGCAACCGGCCAACGCGAGCCGACTGTGTCGATATTCATTCAATTTTTTACGTTATGATATTGTAATACGATCCTATTTTCAATGGAACCGAGGTCTAAACGGATCCTTCAGTTCAATCTTGGTGTTGATCATCTTTATAGAAGTGATTTCACTAAATGTCATAGTAAAACTAGTCAACCACTGGTTTCTCAAAGATATAACGAATTGTGTAAGCAAATCAAAAATAGTATAAAATTTATTTTTCCGATAAACTTTGACACACATTATACTCTTTTGTACATGGTTAAACTCTTTGATTATATAATAAACTCAAATGAAATCAAATCAAAATATTTTTGTTTCACATAAACCCACAAGGGCACTTAGGTATGAAACGTCAGAAGCTAGGTGCACGGTTCCAGATTGTTGATTCCTATGGAGAAGAGCCGGCACGAAACTCCACGGTTACTCTTTTAAAAATAATTGGCATTTACAATGGTTTCAAATTACAGTGGTAATAGGTATGGGAGAACAGTGTAGGACTGTCAATAAGTACCAAGTACTTAATAAAATAGAAAATTGTCTACAGTCTACAAGGCCTACAACGTTCTCACATTCACAAAATTTATAAGAATCTATTTATATGATAGTATTTCATAAATAAAACAGAATAACCTATTTAAACCAAATGTCATTGTTGCCATGACAACCAATAATAAAGAGTTTAAATAAGAATTCTATGCATATCGATGGTCTCTATTAACAATGTCACTTCTACAAAAAGACTACTGTTCAGTAGAGCAGTTAAAAAAGTTTGTTTGGGCGATAAAAATAAAAATTATAAGACTGTGGATGTCCAAATTTGCACTGATCGTTTTAAGTATTGTTAAAAAGTGAATATTGGTAAAAATGCATAACCGACATTGTTAATAGGGACCATCGATAGAATGTCAAATAATGAGTAATCTCAAAGAAGAATGTAAAAAAAAAAACTTAAATAAAAATGTACATCGTCATTTGGGAGCAAGCCACATGTGCAGAAGAAGTAATTGCCAAACTTCCTTGTCTTCTTGACATTTCAACATACAGATGTAGTATCTTCAGCATAGGTCCCCCGACTCCCCAAAGGTTTATACCTATGGCTTGGGAGTCAGTGTTCCTCCATTATACAAGCCATTACGTATGTCGTTGTTAAAACAAAGTTGTGAAAAAGAAAACAGGTAGTGTAGTCACTTGAATATATCAGTATTTCAAGAATATAGATTATATTTATTTAAGAGGCCGTGCACGAAATATTTTACAAATTAAGTTGATTTACGTCATTTTATAGACGTGTTTTGACAGTTTATTGTGGTACTTCTTCTTCCCAGCTAAAGCACTAGGAAGTGTCGAAGGGCGGGCGTTTTGGGGGGACTGTCTTATGTAACTTTGACGTTCAAAAAGTGCTTACTCTCAGCCTAGTTTGAATAAATGACTTTTGATTTTGAGTTAAAGTACTATAATTCTTAAAGTTTTAATACACAATGTAAGCCACTATACACTAGATATGAAGCTACTTTTTATTATATCATTTGATTTTGATTAATCGACCAGCGACTCTTTTGTAATTTTTTAAATATTTACCAATCGTTTCAAATATTTACAAATCGTTTTAACTTCTACGCGGTACCTACTATGTAAAGATTACAATGTATTGTTATGAAAGTCTAAACAACGTATGGATCACTTTTTACCAATTTCTTATTAAAAAACATAGTTAAAAAATGTTTAACTTAGTCAAATTTTACAGAAAATGGGCAATGAATTAGTTTAGATTTTGGCTACACAGAACACTCTTTCGTGAAATTAAAAAAAAAAACTTAGTTCAAGATCAATCCATTTCCCGATAAATAAATAAAAAGAATTGATAGTAAATAATTATCTTTCAAAATAACCTAAATCTTGCATTATATTTGTCGACAAAAATAAAAAAGGTGCTGACTCATTAGATTATAACTGAAACGATCTTTCATGTAGTGCATTATGTCAGTAGTGCAAACTTATGGGAATGCAGTATTTAAGCCGTAAAACACGTCAGTGAAATCAAGTAAATCAGAAAAATTTACAAATTTCGTATTCGGCCTCTTAAGAATACTTTTTTTGTGTATTCTTCACGGACGTGACGCGTACCGATACCTAAACGCGAAAAAATAAACAGATTTTCCCAACAGATCTACAAGTAACAAAAACAGCAACGAATGTTGTCCTTATAAAATTAAAGCTTTTTGTTCTTCGTGTTTTATATCGGTACCCTTCGAAAATTGCTAGCTAATTCATTTTGCCCCATTAGCCCCCTATTTATTTTTTAATATGTCCTTAGTCTGTAACAAAAAAAATATTTGCCAACAGATCGAGCCACCGCCTCACTCGGTGTTCCCGGCGGAGGAAGCGCAGGAGGTCGTGAGGAAGCTCTGCAACTCCGAGATCAAAGGGCGGGCGATCCTCAAATTTCACAACATCGACTAATCGAGCACAGCCTACCGATATACTGTGAAACATTATATTATTTGCTTAGATTAGACGGTACGTAGCACGTTTAATTTAGATCTGTGAACAATTGGAGGTTTTTATTTTGACTTGGTCGAACACCCCTCCAACCCTCATTGAGGGATCGCCCTCGTGCCCTTTGGGGCCACGCAAACATCTGGCAGAACCAGTCGTTTAAGAATACTGTGGTACGCGGATCCTCGGAACTCTTCATCTACCCGACGGTGTGTGCCACCCGAAGCACGACGAAATCATAGACGCTGACTACGGAAATTATTATTCTCTACATTATAAGTTGACTACAATCATAAGTTTCTTCTATAGCAGTAACCAAAGGAAAAAAAAATGATTTATGTTGTATCGAGCCATTTTTCGGCAAAAACAACGCGAATGTTCTGAAAACTCGTCACTGTGACTTCTACATTTCTTCAGGGGTATTGGTGAATGCGAATTCTTCTTTTTCTTGTTTTGTTAATTGTATATGCGAAGCGAAAAGTGATCAAAACTGTAGTATTTACTGCTGGCGTTAAAATCGGAGTTCTTCTGCTGAGCGGTCACTCTTTCAAAGACTTTAGATACATGCTGATCTTCTGAACGAGAACTATGTCTTGTCCAAAAATTACTTTTAAATCCGTCATGTTGAAAATTTGGAAAATTATCGTGAGGCGTTTTACTAAGTCCAACTAATTTCTACCGTTGAAGTAAATGCTAACTAATGGCAACCTGTAGATATTGTCGGCGCGCTCATTGGTGGATATCGATCTCAGTAACTCAAGACCCGGTTTTGAATACTGAAGAACCAGTCACTTACTTTGAAATCATTATTATAATACCGGATTTTGCCATGATTGACAATTAAGGTTAATGTAAATAACTTTTATTTACAGTAACCTAACGTAGAATCTAATTTTGCATATATTTAGTGTATAGTTGACAGTACCCAGTGTCAGGGGTGTACTAATGGACCCCACTTTAGTTGTTACGTTTAAATTAAGAAATCTTGCGGCGCTAGGAAACGCACACTTAAAGAGTAAGTTTTAATCAGTAGTCCAACGGCTGTGGTATTGGCTTATAAGATCTTAAGATCGAAGTCAGTCCTACCGCTGAACTACTGGTGGCCCTTGTGAGTCGTTGTCTCACTTGGGTTGGAAGAAAAGAATATTAGTAATGTGTGACCCACATTGCTAGTATCCTTATAAAAGAACGGTTTGTGGTAGAATCTGATGCCATGTCGATCTGCGTTAGCATTTCTATGACGATATGTATGTGGTGGCTCGCGAACTTCATCTAAGCGGACTACACTTGGTAGGTCGCGAAGATCGGGCCAGAAATACCTGAAAAACTAAAGATGTCAGATACTACCATAATGCAACACGGGACATTTGTCAGTAACATCTTAGACAAAGACTAAATTGTACACTGTGCCTGATTCGAAATTTTAAAAAATATATCAGGCGTCAAAAATGGAAAAGCCTTAATATTTATTGGCATTTAAAAAGAAATCTTTGATTTGTAAATTGGCAATGAAGGCTTGTATTCGGATCAGGCGCAGTGCTCAGTTTTCGATACAGATTATAGAACAATTATCTCAATCCCTATTTTATCGGATCCGAATCGGACGCAAGCGTAAATGCAGGTCTTATTACAAATACTTTGGGTGTTATTATCTCGGGTTCAGATGGGAAGACCTTGCGTCGGTTTTAACAGCTGTGGGTTCAGCAGTCCGTTTTCAAATCAAGGGTCTGGACCACTGCGGTGAGGGGAAAAAATTGGCAAGCAACAAAAATGGGGCTGGCTGAAATTAATAACTTTACATATTATACGTAACTCTATATACTTTTTAAAAGTAATAATGACACAATTTAACGAGAAGCCAGCTCTATTATAATATATATCACACAAAATTATAATACGGTGAGTCTAAATGTTGGATCTCAAATCGGCTTTCAATATCTCCAAACCTCCGGTAATTCTGGTGATTATCGCTGTTCAGGGTATTTTAAGATAATTTTAATCTTTCGTAACACATTAGAGTAGTCTAAATAGAAGTTTCTTCCTCTTCTTATCCAGTTCATGGATTGATATCTGCGCATTTTAGTCTAGCACGCTTTTGTTTTAATGCACCTCATTTGCTCATTGGTTTTTGAATATATGTAAATTTTGATTAATTTTATCACTTCTTTTGTAACATTATAAATTCAAATACGTACAAACATTATTATGTTTTAATAATTATGTTTTTATGTTAAAAATTATACCAAATAGTTCAGTTTCTCTTATAATTAATTTAATTGGCAATCATTTCGACACACATTTTTAGAGTAGGTATTAGTTACGTTTTCGTGATTTTTAAGTGACTTAAGATTCTAGTCGTTGTATAGTTCTAAATTAGCTATCGACATCAGCTTAAATCATAAAAATTCAATCTAAAATCTACAATTGAACTGTTTTGACTAAACATTGGACTTAATAATAAATATAAAAATCTTCGGCAGGACCTTCATTAAATAAATAAAAACAGAAAACGAATTGGTTGCTTTGTGTGTATATAGAACTACTTCATAAATAATATGTAGGTATATTAATAGATATTTATTTATTATCTACTTAACTTAATTAATATTAAAGTAAATGTAATTTAATGTTTACTATTAGGGTTTTTAGAATATAAAAAAACACCATAAAAAACAAAAACAAAACAAAAAAAGACAAAAAAAACCAAAAAAACCTTTGTGAATAGTTTTGTATACAGTAATTAATTATTATCCTTAGAATTATTTAACTATGCATTAAATAAAATTAAAATGATAAGTAGCATAAATATAAATATGCTTGTATATAAATAATTTGAGGTTATAACATGGAATACATCTACTACACGGCTACTCAGTATACTTTACAAAGTTAACTATATTAATAAAAATTACTCTGATTTTTAGTAGACTCTGATCAATCCTGATAAATTTCCAAAAATTATAGACACTGAAGTCTGGTAACGAATAATTAATAACAGTTAAACTAACAATTAATAAACAATTTATGATGGCCAAATTTTATTAAAATGCATTGCTACAATAGATCGACTGTAAAAAGTGGTTTGTCTACAATCAAAATTCCCAGCACAGGCATAGGGCAAACCTCTGTAATGTTTTTTAATTCGTTCTTTTATAAATATGATAGTTTTTATGTTTGTCTATTACGTTATCACGGCTAAACAGCTGAACTGATTGTGATGTAAATTAGTTGGTAATGGTATGCCATCCCCTACCAATTTACATCAAAATCGGTTCAGCTATGGCTTGTAAGGTAAGAAAGGAATTAAGCCGGGTATACAAAAATAGGTACGTTGGACTACCGAACGGTCGTTCCGTGTTGATTGAATCTTAAATGCTAGCTAGCTGACCCGACAGACGTTGTCCTGTCTCTTTGATGATATTTGAGCACGCATTCTGTCAATTCTATGTCAAATGTCAAAAAGTTTACATTGTCCTATTTGATGGTTGTTAAGTATTTTCTAATTTTCCGCGATATTTTTTAATTTTTTTCTTTCATAAGAATCTTCTCCTGACAATTACAAACACAACAACAACAAAAAAAGTGAAATCGGTCCAGCCGTTCACGCGTGATGGCGTGACCAAGGGAAATAGGGATTCATTTTAGATATATAGATATTACTAAATCACTTGTTTTCGTTTCTGACTAGGCCGAATGCGTCAATATTGCGAGTTTTGTTGTTTTTCTGAAATATTCATGATAGGTATACACCGTGACACTTAAGTCGTCCAACAACGGCTGCCCACTTCATGTAACCAATGACTACTACACATCCATAAGAAAAAAAATGAACATTTGAATAACTAAAAAATAAAAATATTATTCATTATGATGACGCATGACCTAGTTTTTTTGATATTTTGTCTCATGGAAAATGGAGATGGAATGATCTAGTCGACTCGTGCGCTGGGTAGGTATGTATGTTCTCTACCATATGATTTGTAAACATTATTAATAGGATGTTTCATAATTCTAATGCATTATTTATTTTTCTTAGTAGTTACGTATTTTCTTAATTGGTAACAATTTTTTAATCACGCCTAGAGGTATATTATGTCGGGTACATTGAAGACGACTAAAATAACACGGTGTATATTCCGTTTGTGACGAAGACAAAAAATTAATTTGTTTTTATCTTACTTTATTAAAATTTCCAAAAGAAACCCTTTTTTTCCACATCCATTCAATTGTCGATGCGTGATCGAGTAACAAACAGAAACTTCCGAACTCCTCAAAACTTTTAATATTAATACGTAGGATATTTAGGAAACCGTGTGGTCCCCGGTTAAGAATAGGCCAACCGTCTCTTCATACGGGTGTCGTAAAAAGCGACTAAGGGATACTACTCTCTGTCTTCCTTCGTCTTCTTATCCTTTTCTTTATATAGGGTATTTATCCGATTTAGAGTAGTAACACACATAGTAGAATTATTATTCAGGATATAAACCGTGTGGTCCCCGGTTAAGAATATGCCAACCCTCTCTTCCTACGGGTGTCGTAAAAACCGACTAAGGGATACTCCTCTCTGTCTGTTCTTCCTTCTTTTTCTTCCTTGTATCTGGTAACTAATCGATTGAAGTAGTAGCAGTATACTGTAGAATACCCTGATATCCGTTTAATGGCCTATAAATATTTATGGTATATATTCTGTTGGTAACGAAGAAAGAGAGAAGAAATATTCTTTACCATAGTGCTTCCATTAGCATATTAGTTAGTGTAGTCACAAATTATTATTTTAGTTAGTTATACATAGTTTAGTTTAAATTCTGCACAACATTACCTAGCACCCTCTTCATTGTCCTTGAAAATCACTAAATTGTTTATGTGTGTATATAGTTTATTTATTGCCTACCGATATAGGGACTTTGCAATTGATGTTGGTATTTGATTTTGTTTATTATGGTATATTTATTTGCCATCTAGGTAGTGTAGGTAACCAAGCTTTAAAACCCATACTATAATTTCCACATTCTGTCTATTACAGCCTGCAAATAGCATTTCAAATTACTCATCCAAAATTATGTACATAATATCTTCAATTGATCAGTTTTCGCCGGCGCCAATGATCTCCAATTAGTAATTTTCCATTCAAAACAACAGCTTCGACTAGTAATTCCCTTGTATAACCACATTGTTTACTTAGTTAGAAGTAAATAGTTTAATTTGATTAGTTATAGATAGACTCATAGACATTCTTCCCGCATACCTCATTAGTTTATTTAGGTACTTAGGTTTCATTCACGTAAGATAATCAGTATCAGAAATCACCATCAATGGTTGGCTGCAATGCGGCTCGGTACTTGTTATCAAGTCGCCAAACACGGTTGGTCATGATAATGTTTGTAAAGGCACGCTAATTTTAGCGCCCTGTCATATGTGGGAACTGTTGGTCTCCTACAAAAAGCTACACTATGGGTCGCGATATAGATGCTACTTTAGAAAGAAAATTAGAAAGATACTACCGGGAAGATAAGAGTTAGCTACAGGAAAGATAGTTTTCGGCTTTTATTAAACCACTATTCCGTACGTGAAAATCACCATTAGATTAGAATCATTTTTGTCAGTATGGCGACGTTCCCAAGCAAGATATAGTCAGTCGTAGAGATATAAAAGATTGGTTTTATTTGGCTATAAAGTGCAGGCATATAGGCGGTAAATAGGTAATATCTCAGCTTGCAATATAAAGGGATTAATGCAATACTATAGATAATACATATAAATGCCACCCAGTAGGAAGAAGGCGTGAGTACATTATAACTTTTTATTTTTAAGTTAGACGTAACTAAACATACATTTTAACAGCGATAATCACCTTTTAATCATACGCCGTAAGGTTGTAAGCAAAGATTAGACCACCCTACATTATCTCTTGGCTACCGTAAAAGGCAACTAAGGTATCATATGTTTTAAAGCGATGAGCTTCAACATCCTTCTGTGCTCATATAACTACACACTGCGAGGTTCAGAATTGGCCTTTTTGTGACCCACATTCAGACATCGTCAATTTTATATTATGTGTCATAAATATATATTATATTTACTTATATATTATTTTTAGCATGTAAGGGCCATAGCGCCACATATGTAAGAACACGCGGTACGGACAGAACACCTGTCGATTGTCAAACAAAAGTAAAGTGGAATGATTTGCGCAATTCCCACCACTTCATAAAAATAAAGAATACTCAGTAATTGTTAGCTAGAACTTTTGTGATAGAACATCGGAGACAAGCCATGGAATAATACAACAATACTTTTTTTTAATGACCGATTCAAAAAATCATCGCTTTCAAATAGTATAGCGTAGTTTCGACTGTGCGATTGCCGGATAAACAGTAGCATAGGTTACGTCTGTTTTGCTTGAGTTATTTACGTCCCGACGTAGATAACGTTAGATACTGATGCAAACAAAGATTCAATGCCAGAACATCACAATATTATAAATATTTTTTTATATGAGGTCAAATTAAAACAGCTGGCAATACTTGACCCATGTGTTGGGTATCGGTATCGGAAATTAAGGAAACATAACATAAGTTCTAAATTTTAAAATGATTGTCTATGTTATGGTTTATGGAAAATTCGTAAAAAATATCTCAGTTCCTCGAAAAAATAACAGAAATGGCTGACCGATCACGGGCATTGACCCACCGAATGAGGATAAAAATTTCCTACTATTTTGTTTTTGCTTTTCATTACTTCACGATATTTATTCCCAATACATGAGTATAAAATGCAAGAGTTGGATCTATCTGGTCAGGTTTCAGTGTGTAAAGATTATGTTATAAATTATATTAATTGCTTTGGTGGGATAGATGGGAAGATAATAATATATCATACAAATAGTTGATATGGAAACAGACGGCAGCAATATAATATAGGCTCAGTTGTATAAAATCCTCAATGTGGCCATTCTCGAGGAATGCTTCGTGAAGTCGGTTCGTGGCTTCGCAATACCCGAAACATCCGAAGGGTAGCGATGAGTCTGATAGGTTTCCCTTTAACAACTCCTAACCAAAACCAGTCCAGTTCGGTACTCCAAACACCAAATAAGGTGATAGGTCCAGGGTAGTCAGCAAAAGTCACTTTTCTCACGTTTTTTAAAAACATGATTCGTGGCCGTTAATTAATGGCTCTACATTATTAAAATCATAAATACCACTAAGTTCATTTAATCCCATTGAATGCTTTTTTCATGAAACAGTCATTCAATAGGATTCAAATTACTTATTAAAATATATAATTGTTACGGTCTTGAATCATATTTTGTTCTGCATACAATCTGACGCTGATCTGCAAAAAGCAATCTATAGAAGAAAATTTGAAATTTGCAGGCTGCCTTAGGGCACCTACTACTAGAACCAATATAACGAGTAGACTGAGACCCAGGGGGAGCAATGAGTCTGTGAACTTTAAACTGATTAGTATCACCTCAGCCTACCTTTGGCGCATCGCAGTTAAGACTGTAGCTTCATAGCTTCCCAATAGTAGGGTATGCAACGCACAAGTAGTAGCATATCTGGACTAAGAACGTAGCGTAGGAGGATGTGTCAGCGTAGTCAGCGAAATTAAAATTATCGTTCGATTTTGCTAATTGTAAAAAAACGTAAGAAAATTTGAATTTCGCAGACTACTCTAGAGCTAACCCCTAAAGATACTAGAACTTTTAACTCCACGTATAGAATAAACATGAGGTAAATAAATTAGTCAACGTACACATGGACGTATCTCGTATCGCGGCGGGATTTTTTAGCGCACTGGATCTGCAAAGCTCGAGTTAGCGCCTATATTTGAAATTCGAACACCATATTTTCGAACGAGCTGAGATTCACTCTGTTGGATTCTCTTTGCTCGGATCAGCCGATCTATTCTGTAAAAATCTCACCGTGAGAAATTATGTGAAGTGACTTGAAAGTGAGCTGTCATTCCATCAGATGTTAGGGATTGAGACTAATGACAGCTCACGTTAAGCTCACTTCACCCAAGTTATCACGGTGAGATTTTTACAGAATAGCACTACAGCACCGATACTTGAAAATCCCGTGCGCGATTAAATCTCACAGCGATATTATTACGTCCGTGTTTCGCGACGACGACAGAATCTTCAGTTATAAAGCCTCCGTGTCTATTGTTTTGAAGAGGCGAATAGTATGTCTACTGTAGGCAGGTAAGTATATAATTTTTCAGTATTCATTTTAAAATAGTTTTGTTTATTTTTAGTTTAAAAAATGTAAATATCCTTGTCTCGTGATGAGCACTGCGGCAGCATTTTTTAACGAACTGTAGAGTAGAATTTTCTTCTTAGTAGTCTGTGTTGGCGAAGTGCCATCTTCATCTTTCTAAAGACCTTTCTGCTTGGCTCGGTCTTGAGTTCTCTCAGCCATTTCTTGGCTCTCACATCGTGGATAGCTATGGCAACAGTTGCTACCGTAATTATTTGACAATGACTTGCGTTCAGAAGAGGGGGTTACAAAAAAACGCATTCAGTCGTGAACAGCGATTGCTTGTCATCTAAAAGTATCGTAAGTTCGATAGGTACGCTTCAATAACCACGTAATCCCTTGAGTTGATGTCCACGCGGTCGTAATAAAAACACAGCGGGATTTTTTAAGCGTACAGAATCTTTATTGCCTTGCTCAGAGCTGAGAGATGAAAACCGAACAATGTGTATTTTCGACGGGCTGAGCTGCAGTGAAGATCTAGAGTGCGAAAAAAATTCGCCGCGTTTTTATTTCGTCCGCGCGGATGGCAACACACTAACATCAAGTATCAAAAGTCGGAAAGAGTGTCCTACTCTAAAACGCCAGCAGTAATTAAAAATATACAGGAAGATTTTTTAGTCACCGTCCAAATTTTTTCTAGGCATTAGGTATCATTCAATAAATCCATTTTTTTAAAAAAAACGATACATAAAATTTTGATTTTAAATCATTTTCTCGAAAGAATTATCCGCTCTGCGTGGTCACTAAGTAATACTACACTTGCCGCCCGTAAGAGTATGAAGGGAAAATTTGCAACTTTGTTTATTATTGTTTTCAATTAATTTCGGTGGCACCCGGGGTGGGCCGCCGAACTTAATACCTAGCGCGGTGCATACGCACTAGGTAATAGCCCGCACTATTACCTAGCGCGCGGCGGTGTCCAGAATCATCAACTTTTTATAGATAACTTTGTGATGTGATATCTCAATATTTTTGTATTGAGTGATACTAAAAGAAAAAACACGTATTAAATGATTTTCGCAAAATATTAATATATCATAATTTGGACGGTGACTAAAAAATCTTCCTGTATAGGTAACATTAACATGTGTATCCTACTTAGTATAAGGGGGATGGGCGGGGGCCTAGGTTGCGGTGATAGTGTTAAGTACCACCTAAGTAGGTACTCTTTCGTGCCCTGAACTGGGCAATGAAGAACGGAATGCTGTAAGGTTGTTAATTTGGGCAAAGCCAGCCTGAGCGTGAGCGTTTTGATAAAGAGCACTATAAAATATACCAGCATCCTTATTGCGTAACTCACTTAGAATCAGAATTATTTTGAAGGATATTGGTAATACTGTGCTACATATACTTTTTAAATTTGGGTAATCAACAAAAAAATTAATAGTATGCCATAGACAATTAAATCGCACAATGTAAATCGGGCTTTAGGAGGTAGGACATAAGAAAAATGGCTTGACACTAACTGAAAAGTTGCAAAAGCGATTTGGCCAAAGAACGCAAACTAATCTATGACTAAATGTCAACCTACAGGATGCAATAATAAATAGTACTGCCAGAATTGTTGTGAAAAAATTAGATTTGGTTCGACCTAAGGAAGGGCCTTTAAGAATCTCTGGTAGCTCAAGCTAGCAGGCATGACTTCATGTTCAGACGCCAGCACACAAAGCTACTACAATATGTCAAATTTCTATATTCGATTTTCAACTTTATCGCAAAGTATGAGGTTCAAAATCGATTGGGAGAATTTGACAATTTCGGGTAGTTTGATCTGCTGGCTTCATGTACATGACTCTGGACCAAATGACAGTGTAAAGGCATCTACACCGCTACATGCGAGCTACGCAACGCACTGACGTCTGCTAACTAATTAGCATAAATACAATTGCCCATCGATTGACGTCACGACGTTATATACATATATGATAGTTGCGCGGTAAACTCTGCTTGCGAGATGCAGAACTGCGTCAGTGTGAGTTCGTATGTAGCGGTGTAGATACAATACAATAGTGTATACGAATAAATATCGTGAAAGCCCGCACCGTCGACGTACCGGTGTCGTGCCGTGGACAATGCTTTACTGGACTTTGCGAACTATTTAACTCAGCATCAGTGCCGCTTACACGCCGTTTTCGTGCGGCGGCAGTACGACGTACGTGCGTACGTGCTATATTCATCCGTATACACAAACATTCAGTCCGACGCCATGTACAGGAAGCCTAAATCTCTTTACCTTTTCGCGAGCATGAAGGATAGAACTAGGAAAACAAATTGATGTCTTTGTCGACGTTTGAGCGCAAAAGCGACACATATCTTTAACATGGGAAGTTTCTTTAGTAACGTATCTTCATCGCTAACCAATAATTGGGCCCGAGTAGTGGGGATTGTGGCCCACCACGCTCATCTGCGTTCTAGAACTGTCAGTGTCAATATTCCACTACAATGATGGTACGATGGCAGTTGATCACGATTGAGATTGTGATCAATGTCTTAGATGAAATTAGCCATAATCAGGCTAATATGACAACTTTATAACTACTTGGCGGAATTATCTATGGTCCTACTTTACCCTCGCTTACTCCGATTGCTACCTGTTCAGTTCTGATACTGAGCTGACCGCAAGACAGGTCCATAGGTATTTCTGCCAAGTCACAGATCTTTTTTGGAAATAGGAGCTTGCGTTTTGAGTAGCCCGAGTTTTGGATTTTTTGTCTTCTATATTAATACTTTGGGAGAAACTGACGACTTTTAGATACTGCTCGCGAAAAGGCTAAAGAACCAATACATTTGTATACCCTAACATACAACCTAAGGGTTAGCCCTTCAGGAATTGATAAACCTGCCATAGTTTTATACAACAACGGCCCGTAATTTTGCCAAATCAAAAAACAATTAAAACGTAATATATTTTTCAGTCCACGATTTTAGAGATCTTTCTCAATGTTGTATCCAATTATGTACTACGTAAATCTTTAAATATCTTGATGTATTGATAAACTAAAGTAACTCGTAACATAATACCAATATACCTAATATTAAGAAATATAATCAATATATTATGTACCCTTTTTAATATACATTATTATACGAGAATGCAATTAATCGTAGTTTTTAAATATATTTTACAAGTCGATATACGTAAAGGATGACGTTTTGTCTCCACCAAGTATATTTACAACTATTATGTAGCTTTATTTAGAAAGTAAGTACCTATAGTTGATAAATTAGTAGTAATATATAATAATAATATTTTAGTATCGCATAAAACTAAATTTATAATTAATATCAAACATATGTATTACATAACAATATTATTAAAGAGCATCGAATGTCACAAATAGTTGACACAAATGTCACATTATATTATTATTAATAATGTTAAACACTGCATAATATGTAATTAAGATGAATATCATATATTAATTAGAAATGACATAAATATCATATTATTGTAATCGGTGCGTTAATTGTTAATTGGCAGAATTATATAACACAGATATGTATTCACATTAGTAATTGTAATATGTTAAAAAAGAAATTTTTATTTTTTGATGATTGTACGAAGATCACTAAAAATGTTGCCACTTCTAGTCAAAAATGAATTAAAATCCAAATTGGTTAGTAGATATATACAAAGTATATATTATGTACATGGTATATTATATGTTATAGTTTGCTATTGTAACTCGGAAATAAGTTTATTCGTAAGTTGACAAATGTATGTCTGTATTGTATGTTTATTTAATAAAGTAATTTAAAGTTTGATACATTTGTGTTTAATTTATAACTCAATCTGCCAGCCATTGATAGTCTCAGCTTAGTTCAGTAACAGCCCCTTTTTAGGGTTCCGTACCAAAGTGGTGAAAAGGAACCCTTATGGTGAGACGTAATTTAACTGTCCGTCTAGGTCTGCCTGTCACAGTCAGATATCTCGTATGTTATTTAGAAATAATACACTTTTTCAGAAATCACCAACAAAAAAAAAAACATAACCGTTCACCCGTTGGTCCCGGCTGTCATTTGTGGATCTTTGACTGTTGTTTAGAATCGTCAGAAGCCCAAAAGTCTGACAACCAGTCTTACCAAAGGGTATTGTATTACCCAGTAACTGGGTTGTGGAGGTCAGATAGGCTCCATGTAAAATACTGGTATTCAGCTGCATCCAGTTAAACTGGAATTTGACCCCAAAATGTTGGGAAAAGGCTAGGCATGATGATGGTACGGAACAAGGGTTGCCACCTTTTTTTCTTGCAAATAATGTACATTAGTTATTGTAAGAAAAAAAAGTACATAGTATAAAAATAAAGTACCTATGATTTATTTGTCTTTATTATTATATTTAAAAACATATTTTTAATTGGTACTCAGCTGCATTCGGTTAGACTGGAAGCCGACCCCGACATAGTTGGGAAAAGGCCAGGCAGATGATGATGATGATTTTTTATTGCTTTTTGCATCACATAAATTTCGTTTAACGAAAAAGTACTTACGACAAAACTTTTCAAAATCCTAAAGAAATCAAATCTTGCAAAATAAAGTATTTTCGTGTACTTTATTGTTCTCATAAAGTATAGAGTACAATTATGTGAAATAACGTACAATACTTTATTATAAAGTACGGGTGGCAACCTTATACGGAACCCTCGGTGCGCGAGTCCGATTCGCTCTTGGCCGGTTTTTTTATTTTCTTAACGTGCTGTCCTTACGCTCATAGTAACAGAATAGACGCAAGTCCTGAAATTAGTTTGCTCATTAGATTGATTACCTACTGAATCGATCCCCTTTACAACGGCACCGTTGTCAATCACATCATTCCTTAGCCTACTATTCAGTCACACCACACATCCTTCGAAAGGAACGCATTTCCACAGAATTTATGCTTCTATTGTTGGGTAACATTCAATTCAATACATAAACGTAGGTACCAGCACACCATTGTAAACGGCCAGTTGAGCCTTTTCGGACATCAACTAGTTAGTCACAATTGCATGTAGAGCACCATTTATTATATTTCCCGCGTTTACTCTCCTTACCACATCTTTATTAATCTTTCTATGCCTTGAGAATATACTCCACAATTAAACGAACTCATTTACTTGCTCCACACTCTTATCATTTATTTTGATATCACACACCATGATCAGAATCACGTTTATATTCATCCCCTTCATCTCTTCATCTGCGTAGGGAAGGCATTTGACAGACAACTCATTTATCGTCAATCCACACTTGCCCTCTTTCAAATCTATCAGACAACTATCCATGTACAAGTTGAACTACACAACCTTTTCTAACACCCCTCAAGATGCTGAACCAGGTCGTAAATGCCCCATTTATCCTTACACAAGCACTGGAATCATTGTATAAAGATTTCAGTTCCCGTACCAAGCACCAGTCCACACCGTACATGGATAATGTTGACTACAGCTCTTCCCTCATCCCGAAAGCACAGTAGACTTTCTTGTGCTTTGCTAGGCGTTTTTCGGCTATACACATCCCATACTTTCTCAAGTGTCGCTCCTATCACTCCATTTATTGGAACATTCGCATATAGTATGTCGAGAGCCTTTTCCCCTTAAGATACGATTACAGCCTTACACCAACAAACATTAGAATTTCCCATAAATACCTATAACTGACACAGTATATCTCGCCGGTTCTTCCAATTTTGTGTATGGAACTTCACGATAGATCGTTAATTCAGGAGATATTGCTGTCTAAGGTTGTAGGCCTCCTCCCCCGAACTTGCTACTTACGGATTTGCTCATTACGACCATTATCGAAATGCGTTCCAGAAATATCTGTAGGTATGCAGGAAATAACACATACTAATAAAAGTATTTAATACAAACAGTTTATAAAAATAATATTACATAACTAATATTGTACATTATTAATACTTTTTATTTCGTTTATTGTGACTCACGGCTCGAATATGTTTGAATAAATACAGGTATTTAATGTGCTTCGAATCTGCAGGCGTCGTGTGGCTTGTGGGGTCCGTCAGGTTGATCGCCTTGCCCCAGATGTCCACCACAGACCTTATCTCCTGGTTGATGTTAGCGGTGAGGACTATCAGCACGGACGAGGAGCCCACGCCTCCAGACCTGATCGAAGCGCTAGCTCCACAACTCCTCACAGCCAAGTTGTCCACGTGTATATATTTTATCGTATAATTAGGAAAATAATTCTCATACACATACATTTGCCCTTCGCTTATAGAGATAGGCGGGTTCTCTACCACGGCGGAGTCCATTTGTTTGAGGTCGTACGTCCATTCGCCGAGTTCCAACGGTGCTTTCGTCTTTTCACAGTACATTCTTGCTTCCGCGGTGAAGGCAAGGAGGATAACTAACAACAGGTCCATTGAAGAGCGTTACATTTGTGCGATTGATCAGAAATCGATGATTTTTTTGCTGCCGACACCTGCCCATGGTTAGTTAGAACAATGGGCCGATAAGCGTGCTGCGAACAGTAGCCGACCACTTCGCTTGTCGATACTTTTATTTGTATGAGAGGCATTTGCAATGTGGATCAAGTGTGTTTTTTAGTTTTTTTAAACTATCATTTATTTTCTTTTTTTATGGTGTTTCGAATTTTGAGACGTATGTCAGCGTAGTTTTCGAAGACAGTTTTTTTGCTGTCCTGGTAACCCTGGCAAGGATAATGGCACAGATTTATGAAATTATAGTATTGTCATCGGTCTTCTATAAGTCTATAGTTTAAATGAAATCTGGTCGTTTAAAGTGGGTCAAAATCGCGCTATAAGGAGTCGGTTACATACAAACATACAAGTGTAGCTAATATAGTGTAAAAAATTAAAAGCACGAAATATTAAATACCATACCTACATAGTTATGCTCATACGTAAGACCCAAAAGGACATTTTACACCAACGTTTAGCTAAGAATTATGGTGGAAACGCCAGGGTGTCGCGAGAAATAAAACATTTTACGTTTTTTTGCAATTTAAACAGTGTCAAGTTTAGAGGGTTGTACTGATCTGTCCGCGACTTCGTTTGCGGTTATTTCATGTTCATTCCCCCGACCCATCGCGTCGTATCGCATCGCCTGCCCGCGCTACTTCGTTTTTGCTTAGCGTTCCTTCTGACTTTCTATGAAACACACAAGTTTCTTCAGAAGATATAACAAGTGCAATCATGTATCAATGAAATAAGGTGTGACGTCTCTTATTTACCTCCGCTGGTTTTTAACCAACCAGGACCTATCTACCCACGAATTGCGGCGTTCGGAAGACTCATCGCTTTTGAACTGGATCGAGTGCCAGAAGAAAAACGTTCAGTAACTTATGTCAGTTTACTATTCGTTATTAGAAATGTGCCACAGCAAAAGGACTTTGATGTCATAAGTTTGCCAAGTTACGAAGGATCAGAGTCATAATTATAAGTAAATTGATTAAATCGTCTTAAATACAATATGATGATTATTTATTGTCCCACAATGTCACATCCCTACTCGCATACGAGGAAGTTGTCAAAATCCGTACCAGCCACGCCAGAGTCGGGTCTTCCCGACAGCGGATGACGTCACGAACGAGATTAGTGATGTACCTTATTATTATCAGATTTATTTGTTTGTAGTTCTAATGTCTGCTTTTAGGTTGTTTAGAACTTTGTAACTGGTGTTTAATGATAGTATGATACTAAATAGGGTCAAATTAAATAAAAGAATAATGCAACAAGTTATATTTTATTTAAAAAATATGGAACGAAAAGCAATGGTTAATTGGTTATCGATAACTTCTAGATAAGTTGTTGGAATCCCTATTTTTTTTTTTTGTAGGTATTTGTGCTGAATTTGTGGCTTGGCGTGGAAGGGTCGCCGATGGGTTTACGCTTTGGCGTTCAAATGGTTAAAGAACTGGACTGTCAAATGCAAAAATATATTTTCAGTTCCTACTGGTGGTTCCAGAGATTAGCACACACACAATATACATTTTAATGATTATAATTCTGTAAACCCATATTTTATACGTTTGCCAATCATTTTTATTAACATGCGACCAGACACCAGCAAAATACAAAATATGGAAAAATTGAAATTCGTCAGCTATTTTGGCAACCACCTTAAGACCTGCCTATAAGGTACGTGTTATGATCAGTCTATTACAGAGTTATCAACCAAATCTTCGATTATATGAAACGATTCTGCCTCAAAATAACTTCTTGAATGCTTTCGAGAATTAGAGTGCTGTCGTTTTATACTAATTGGTAAAGTATCTTAGCGCCACCTCTGTTCCTTAGGTGTTTTGTCTAGTGACAAGAGCAGTGGATTAAGATAACGTATTTTATAGAGGTAGATATATTGCTGATGATGATGATGAATTGATGATGTTAGAGGTCGGTACCAAATTATGTTCTGCAGAAAGGCCAGGTGCATCGCTCCGGCGTGAGTAAGATGAATGAACGAAATTAAAACAAAAGGAGTATGAAATGATCGCATCAATGGTGGCCAAGTAGCAACACGGTGAGTGTTGCTACTTGGCCACCATTGATGCTTACGCTTACTTACTGATTTACTTACTTATGCTTACTACTTACGAATAGTAGGTCGTAGCTTCGAACCTGGGTTTGAAGGTTTGTGTACATTATTTCATCACTGCTTTGGGGCCGTCCATTAATCACGTGAGGTTTGTTTTGCATTTTTAACCCCCCTCCCCCCCTTGGTGATACATGATGAGGTTAAAGACTACCCCCCCCCCCGTATATCACGTGTACTTATATAAATAAATACACGTAACGCCGCTTTTCGGTTCAGCATCGTGCGTTTGCCGAAAAAATAAATACACGTGATATATTACTCCCCCTTGTGATATTTCGTGATTTTTATGGACCCTCCCCCCCTTTCGAGCCTCACGTGATTAATGGACAGCCGTCATCGTGAGGAAACTGACATTTCCTAGAACTAAAAATCACCCGCTTGGTAGATCACGGCCCACTGCCTCTCACTGAGAGGAGGCCTTTGTCCCAGCAGTGAGAACATCATACTGATTATGTTAAGGATCGTAGCAGGTGGCGCTCTGTAGTTTCTGCCTACCGCCATGGGAACGAAGAGTGAGTTTATGTATGTTTAATACTAAATAATTGAATCTTTGTTCAAACTGGCTGTATGTAGGACCGTTCTATCAAATACCTTAGCAATTGTGTTTGGATATCATTATCCTTAAATTTCATAGAAAGCAACTTTATCGTTGCACAAAAGGTAATAAATGAAACATCATATTCTTCCAACGGCAGGATTTATTGTAGACTTTTATAATGGTCCCTTAATGCAAAAGAAAACGTCGGAATGGTACCTTAAAATTATAATTTACAATAATTCCATGTTAACATTACACATCTAATCGATTGATGATTGAGCGACAGTTTACAGAATCTTGTCGATCGCGCTTCAAGTTCTTTGGTGTACAGATTTTACGAAACAAAATGAATGTTATGAGTACGAAAAAAATATTTAAAAAAAAAACATCCCAAAGTACAGTAACATACGTTAATATATTTTACATAATAATATCACTATTTTATAAACACTAATAACACAAAACGACGTACGGCTTGAAATTTAGGTCGCACACTTCGTACGCGACGAGTTCCGTAAGGGATGTTAGATAAAATAGTTAAGACCATATTGTCTCACACTAAGGCCATTTAATGGCGATAAATGTTAGAAATTTTATAATAATGTAAAGGTTATATGTTTGTGTAAAACTACAAAATGTTACCTTCCGCGTGGTGTCCGTTTTGTTTACTTTATAAAAAATGATATTTATATTCTTACCCTTCACCCGAGATTACAGTAATCATGCAATACAATTATAATACTTTTGTATAAGATCCCAAAATATTTCACTTATTCAAAAAGACACACCAATTTTGTATCAAATAAAATTTTCACTAACCAATATTAAGAATTTGATATAAAATTAACTAATAAACGCCAAATTAACAAACAATAAAATTAAGTAAATCGCCAATAACATGTTTTAAAATGTGTTTCTTCGTTCTGTGTACTACTCTTGAGAAAAGAGAACATTTGACAAATATAAACTATTCGATTCGAGATATAAGAAAAAATATAAGAATAATAAAAAGTAATGAGATTTTATGGTACTCTATTCCCACTATTTATCAGAAGATTATACTCCATAAATAAATCCACTTGTACACAACTAGAAAATCAACAAATTACATTATGTAGTTAAACATGGCTCTCCAAGTTTGACGCAAAATATATAATGAATGATCTACATAACAGTTACTCTATAAAAAAACAGGCGAAAAAGAACCATTAGTGCCCTCAGAAAATAACATTATTCTTCTAATATAATATACTGATAAGTGGGTTAGAGATTCTTAAGTTTTGTACATTTATTCAGAGTCGCGTCAACATCTTTCACGACTTATGTGCTTAACTCAGTAACAGTAGGTGCGGGTTTCAATTTGACAGTAAAACAACATTCATTGCGTTTTTACATTGTTGAGCAGAGATATTTTTCGAACATTTGAAGCAATGATTACCTAATTGATAGCGTGTTACGCAATTTTAGTGCAGGGCCCAAAGTAAATCTACTTGATATGTTTACATTTCTGTGAGGAAAGTGCTGGTTATGAATAAGCTTTATTCTTTATAGAAAATACACATAAAAGCCGTTGGTACAGTATTTTTTTTATCTCTAACTCTGAAATTATCCAAGAACACAGAATAAAGCTCCGATCTTTTTTACAACCAAACACCTCCAACTTATAATCTCAACCGTGAACAAAAGCGTATGGCCATAGACAGTGCGACTCAAACATGAGCGGAAAATACCAAAAATTACAAAAAAAAAAACACACACACAATTTACTAAGAATTGACAATTAATTGCGATTGTGAGCGCGTTAGGCTAACACGTACAGTTATCGTTACGACAACGGGTGCCTCAAATCATAGAAAAAACGGTAGTTTTGTCAAAGACCACACGAAAATAACAACATCATCAAAATCTAGGTTCATTAATAGCATAGAAACATAGAGCTTTATAGACTTTCACACAGATAACAGTGATGAAACGATTACGTTCTAAAGTCGACATACTTACATCTGGGAGCTTTTTAACACTTTAAAATGTTTCTATGATTTGTGGCAGGTACCTACATATCACTATAAAAACCTATTAAAATCTAGGACGGATCCTATCATACTTACGGAACTCTTAAAAGGCACACGGATTCATCTAAAGGAAATGTTCGTATGTGATGTGTTACAACTTAACTTATAGAACAAAGTAGATTTATAATTAACATTAGTAAAATGTGTTTTTTATATCAATCATGATTTTTTAGATATATGGAAAATTTAATCATATTTTTTTTTAACATTGTACATTGTTTCTATAATACATTGCCTAATCATGTCCAAAGAGAAATAGTATTTACAAATAAAGTGTATAAAATATCATATAATTTCTAGAAAATAGTCTACAATATATTGTTTTAAAATTTTGTACATAATTTTATTCAAGGCGTTTTATTCAAACTAAATGTCAAGAAGGGTTACGTTTTCATTCATAAAATAAATGATTGTTTGTTCTATAAGTTACTTTTGAAGTTAACTTGTTTACTGCGTAACGTGCTAACTAAATCAAAACATGATTTTGAAAATAAAGGCACTTCACAAATTCGAAATATACATTGTATTAGATTAGGAATCTTTACATAACATTTATTCATCCAAATATGAACTAATAATATTTTTCAAAGCTGCTCAGGACAAACTTTGCCGTTCCATTTTTCTGAAGCTGCATTCCATAGATTATAATAATATGTCATATATTTTATTAGCTGCGTATTGTCTTAACAAGAATATTCTGCAAGACGTGACACGAAATTTAGGGGCTATAATTCACATTACCAGTTGATTCAATAATATTATCCGCCTGATATGGATTACATTAAAGATACAATTTACTTTGTTATTATTTTAAAAATATTTTAACTGGACCGGGTTATTGTCGTGACGCTGTAGGACAGCTACGATCAGCGTGACAACCTTGACATCCATTTAAACAACGTGATCGAGTTTATAATACTCTTATCCTTATTGTAAAACACCAAGTATCAATTATTATGTCTTTTTTTGTCGTGTCTATGTACATCGTGATATTTCACTATCACGGCATACATTTACAAGTATCAAGAGGTTTTTTAAATGTATTACATTATAATCTTATGTGTCACGTTGACGTTATATATAACAGCTTAATAGACAATCCGAATATTAAAAATACATGGACATGAATTATACTGTTTCCAAAAATTACAGATCTATATAAATATGTGTAGCAGATAACTGTCTTAATATAACTATGTATAAATTCAAATTAATACTACCCGAAATGACAATGTAAAACGACATTGTGTGGTTACATCAAAAGGAGTCGACAAAATTAAATGTTCATAATTAAATTGTCTGAATTAATGTTATTCTAAGCAGCGTGACAGGTCATTCTCTAACGTGACAAGTGATCGTTTGTGTCACTATTTACTTGACAATTGGCAATAATAAACAAACATCGAACAAATGAGAACTAGATTCTTCGCAACGTGATTGTTTTTGGCAGGTTAATTTTATTTTATTTCTCATCACAAATGTGATGTTATGGACGGGAATGTCTTAATCTAAAAAGGCTAAAGGTTGATTATGTAGTAATGAAAGTGGTTTTCAACACATTTACATCGGAACTAGCACTTGTTGTGGTAGTTTTATTTATTTTATTCACCAAATCTCGTTAATTGTGGTATGTAATAAAAAGTTTCAAATTGTGTTATTAGCTGTCATTATGTCTTATTAGTTGTCATTAAGTCATATTAGTTGTCATTATGTCGTATTAGCTGTCATTATTTCTTATTAGCTGTCATTATTTCTTATTAGCTGTCATTATTTCTTATTAGCTGTCATTATTTCTTATTAGCTGTCATATTATGGTTTGAACTCAAATTTAACATCTTTATACAGGGTTATTTGTAAAACACCGGCAACCTCTCAGGTCTATGTTACTAACATCATAATCAACAACTTTTGTTCTATGACTTTTAAAAATTCATCATATTTTAGTGCATCAGATTTTCATACAAAAATCGGCTGCCTGTAAATAGGTCAAGTTCAAGCGCCCCCGCCGCCCTAGCCCCGCTCCCCTTGCTATATACTATCGCTTTCTTTTGCTTCGCATAGACTCCGTAACATTTAGAGCGTTCAATTTAAATATTTTTATTTTTTTTGAAAATCTGATGAACTAAAATGTGATGAATTTTTAAAAGTCACAGAACAAAAGTTGTTGATTATGATGTTAGTAACATAGACCTGAGAGGTTGCCGGTGTTTTACAAATAACCCTGTATACATTGCAATATTGTTCTCAACGTTTGGTAACGAACTTTTGTATGTGCTTTACTCATTTCCTATTCAAAACTGAAATCAACCCGTCCAATTAATTTCTTTTTGTCTGATATTTCTTTAATATTGCAATATTCATGGGCGTAGCTAGGATAATATTATCTGTATCTATGTTTACTTTTTCAAATACTAGATTACTTAACTACAATTGTTATTTAACAGTCACTTAGAAGAAAACAAAATCTAATTGTCAAGCGATTTTTTAACACGCTCTTTAGATATTTTTGTCATTATTAACTGATGTTTTAGATAAGACTGGTAATATGTAAAAGACAATTATATAGCTCCGCCCAGCTGTCGTAGTAGGAGAGTGACGAACGAACCTGTGACGTGACAGTTAGCACGTTGCGCAGAGCGGCGCGTGACGGTGCGGGTGTGCTTACATGTGGATAGTTGCGGCCGTGTAGCGAGCCTCGCCGCGACGCCAGTTCCATTGCGACGGACGGTACTGGAACAGTTAAAAGTCATTATTATTTTAAGAAATCAGACAGGCGTAAACAAACGAACCAATTAAAAAGTTGCCGATCGTCGTGGTTAAGCGAATGGGGTCGGGTGCGGCGTTGGATACCGTTGTCACGTCCGACAGGATGAGCTTGGCGAGCGTGAAGAGGGCGTGGCTAGGCTTCGCGGGAAGCGCTCGCCACACCCTTCTAGCGAGGAGAGCCTGCCGACGTCGAAGGTGCTGCTGCTGGCTAGTGCTGGTGCCGCGGTAGGCGAGGTCGCGCGGTGGCTGTTAGAGCTCCTGCTCGTTCGGCGGAGAGACGCGTGGGGCGCTTCGTGTCGGTGTCCCGGCCCGATACTCCGGCTCCCATGGAGCCCGTAGAGGGCTTGGGGAGCTACTCTGGCCCCACGATTGAGGACCCCAGTGAGGAATCCCTGCTGGGGTCCAACAAGGCAGCAGCTAACGCCGCAAAGCAGGCGCAGCTCAGGGCTGTGGCGGAGGACGAAGTCGGCGAGCTGACTGCCGGGGGGTGCCTACCGGTGGTGGCGCTCAGCTGCCAGGTTTTGGACGGCATGGGTGTCGTCCAAAGGTTGCCACTAAATCCGGCAAACTGAAGGGCACATTCACGCGCGCCCTTGAGGAGGCCGCTGAGGAGATCAAGAAGGCAGCTGAGGTCCTCCCTAGTCGCACAAGCTCGGAGGAGACGGTGAAATTGTGGGAGGAAAACCGCCGTCTTCGATTCGAGTTAGAGGATCTTAAGCGACAGGTTGCCACCCAGTGGGCAGCCCCGGCTACCGATCATCGTCGGTCCCGTCCCTAGCTCCACAGTCAGTGCGGGCATATGGTGGGGGCTTGATTAGAGGCTATAGAGGCAAGGCTCCTCCCAGCCGAAATCCTCCGCCCACCGTTCGCTGTGAATAAGTGGAGGAGAGAGGCAGTGGCCACGGTGGTTGAGCTGAGCCAGTTAGGGAAGGAGGCCAGAAAGCCTGCGGAGGTGGCTAGAAAGCCTGTAAAGTCCGCGTCCATTTCCCAGATGGCGGGTTCCTCAACTGCTCCCCCGGTTACTGCGCCCGGACCTACTCTACGGAGGCCTGGACGACGGTCGTCGAAAAGGGTATAAAGGTAAAGACGGCTCCGCCAGCTCCTTCGGGCCCATCGGTCAGTCCAGGCCCATGAAGACGAGTGAGTTACGAGTCGACGACTTGACGACCCCGGCTAAGGTCGTCAAGTCATCCAGGTCCAATATACTAGCCGACGCTGGGCGTCTGTTGGTGGGATGGGTTGCAGGGAGGTTGGCGCGACATGGGGCATGTGCACGGTGCACCGCAGAGGTGGCGCGCCCAAAAAGGCACAAAAAGAGGAGAAAGAGTGTCAAAGCTGCCGGGGGCTCCCGCCTCCCTCAGCCTGGGTTAGGTTAATAGGATAATTCTAACCAACCATAGCAACCCAACTACCTGGCGACAGGTGCTTAAAGGTTGGCGTCGGTAGTTATATCAAACATCACGCGTCACTGCTACATTTTTTCTCTGACTTTTCTTCTGACAACCAGTCTTACCAAGTGGTATCGTATTACCCAGTAACTGGGTTGTGAAGCTCAGATAGGCAGTCGCTCTATGCAAAATACTGGTACTCAGCTGCATCCAGTTAGACTGAAAGGCGACCACAACGTAGTTTGGAAATGGATTAGCAAATGATAATGTCTTCTGATAACCTCGCGTTAGTACTTATGTGGAATCTGTTTAATTTACCTTAATGAGAAGTTGTCCGCTGCGCGTGTGTGGATTCTTGAACGCGTAGAAGATCCACGACACGGCGGCGCAGATGAGCGTGACGGCTATGAAGGCGGCTACTGCGCCCCCCAACGGGGAATGCGCCTCGCGCGGGGACGGCGCGGCCGCCGACTGGCCCATCTGGGCACCGCTTGGTTTTGGAGAGTCCGGCTCTGTTGGTTCGCGGATAAATATTTAAAATACTGAATATAAAAATTAAAAATATATTTTTGAAATATTTCTTTGTCAAGTTGATAAAAGTAATATTTTTGTTGACACGAATTTTTACTAAAAGTATAATTTATAATCACTAAAATTATCTATACACTCGTTCTCTAGAGTAGTGCTAAGTGGCCCCATGGTATCGGCCCCGAATTTCAAGCCGATATAGACCATGAGTTCGAACCCAGGGTAATACTTTACTTGGTGTATTCAATTTCCATCACCACTGCTCTCACAGTGATGAAGGAAAACATCGTGAGGCAAACGACATATCTTAAAACCAAAAAATCCAAGATATGTGAAATCCGCCAGCCCGCGTGGTATATTAAAGACCACTCCCTTTCACAAAGAGGCGTGTGTCCCAGCAGTGGAAATTTTATAGGCAGATTACGCACATTTCATGAAATCATGACATTGGAAGACAATTCTGAGTTGTGTCAATGATTACAAATACATACATGTGAAGACGGATACAAAAACACTGAAAATCGTTTGGCTTGGTATGGCTTGATAAAAAAAAGGAATTTATACAAATGTCGATGGAAGGCCAAAGACAAGAGTAGAATGTAAGGATAGAGGATGGAAAACGCAATTAAACATTTTCGTTTTAAATCGTCTTTTTGTTGTTTTAAACTAAAAATTACACTGATCCGGTTTAAAATGTATTTTTTAATACAATATACTGAACCTTCACACAAAATTACCTCGGCCACACCTTTTATTTTGTGGGTGGGATATCATCAAATTATTTCTCCAGCTCTGGGCGGAGCGGGAGGGTGCGTCAGACTTTTACTGACTAAAACCCATCCGTGTTCCTTCAGTTGCCTATGCCAGGGCCACGGTAACTCTATCGAAAAAAACCGGCCAAGTGCGAGTCGAACTCGCGCACCGAGGGTTCTGTACAAACCTGTAGGTATTAAGTTTAAAATTTAAAAAAGTATTTTTATTATTTGATGTAACTAAAAATTTACGGTTTTCGCAATTATTCCTTCATCTGTGCCATAAGATGTTGCTTCGTACCAAATTTCAAAATTCTAGATCGACTGGAAGTACCCTTTAGGTTTTGATTCCCTTGCGAGTTAGTGCGGGGTATCTATCATAACTAAAAAGTTTAAAATAATAACTTTTTACAAAAAAATAACAACCGACTTTCTTAAAAAAAACACTGAAAAGTCAAACATAACTTTAATTTTGGAAGTCGGTGTCTTAGGATCTGTATTTAAGGTTTTTTTGCCATGTTGTTATTTTTTTGTAAAAAGTTTTTTACAGCTTCGAGTACTTACGTGTGTTGATGACGGTATCATGTCGCGCGTTCTGCTGGTCGGTGGTGTAGGCAGTGTTGCCGGTCGCCGGCACGCCGCTGGTGTCTGTGGGAGCGTCCACACGCGTCGCGGGACAACTTGTAGCGTTCACTATTGTTGTTTTCTCGCATTCTGATAAACAAAGTTAATATTAGCACGTTACATTCCACCTTATGTACAGACCTACCACTGTACTGCATCCTAATTGCGTAACGCACTATCAATCAAAATCCTAATCAATTAAAGATTATTTCTAAGCCATTGCGTCATTTGTTCGAATAAACTGTCTGCTCAACAACGTAAATAACGCAATGAATGTTGTTTAACTATCAAAATGAAACCGGTTTCTATTGATAGCAAATTTAGCCCTGTGGATGACTGTAATCTATAGGTACTTATAGTTTGATGAATTGGATATTTGTTTGAACGCGCTAATATCTGGAATTTACAGTTGGATGTGAAAAAATATGTTTGTATTTGATGACCCAATTTTTGAGGAAGGCTATGGGCTACTTAACATTATGCTACAACTCTCAGGAGCCGAGCAAAAAAGATAAAAGTCAGAAAAAAAAAACAAAAAAAAAATACATAAGTAACGGTACAAACAGGCGATGCGATGCGATGCGACGCGACTTGCTCGTAAAGTGTATATAAGACTACAACCTGTTACCATGGATTTAATACTTGATTATGTACCCCTGCGTTGTAATTATACGTCAGGTATTAAAAAAATAAACAGCTGGATATCTATGCGGCCTAAATACAAGCAACAGTTTATTTTTTAAATAACCGACGAAAAATTTCTTCGACAGAATCATGTGCTGATTCCGTGGTGAGAGGTTACTTGTCAATGTCCTTTCGACCCAATATACTAACAAATTCACAGATAACTATATGAAATCATTAAGTCAGATAATATTGCCGAACTGTTCATAGTAATATATTTATGCCCGTTAGTGTACTGGACGGACGGATGGAACGGTACAAGCCTTCATAGCGAGCCCTATCAAAATATCAGCGCTGCGGTAGTTGTTTTTAACAAATATCGCAACATTATGCTTAGGAGCCTTTTTCGCCTCGCACAGGTCTCGTTTATTTTTTATATTTTTCACTATTTTGTAATTTTTAACTTCAACTTTCAATGCTCTTCTTATTGTTTGTAATTCCTGTGCGTATCCCAAATAATATATTTTTCTCTCTCTCTATTACTTACTTCTAAGCAACCAATCTTGCTTGTTCCTGTCGGTACCACTGGAACACTTCTGAATCTGCGGACACCACGTGCACTGGAATAGAAAACCTTATTTAGAATACAATTATGACAATTAAAAAGAAAAACTTGTGAAAAAGCAAAATGAAAACAAAAAATATACCTTTTAGTCTAACTAAGCTAAATTAAACAATCCATCGGATGCTGCTTGTGGTTACTGGTCGTCTTGCTGACCTGTTACTGTTATTAGTATTTTCTGTTATTTTATTTTTACTCCACAGGTTCAGACACGCTAACTGCCATGGGTAAAATCAGAAAAAGTCAAAAATGTACTTAGTGTTATTTGACTTTAAGTCGATTACTGATTAAAAAGTTTCGGACACATAGTCCGACATGGCAGTTAGCGTGTTAATAATTGTTACTTGAACTTAGCTATATGCATCATTGTATATGTAAGCAGGCACGCCCTTTCTGCCTGGAGGCTTTTATTTAGGTTTTAAGTTCTGTTTACGTTTTTGTTTTTTATGTTTATTTTAGGTTGAATTTAGTTTCAATGTTTTTTTTTTTTTTTTGTTTTTGGTATATTGGCTTGTGCTAGCTGACGTATGGCAAATCATTTAATTTATTTTTTGTTTTCGTAATAACTTACGTATTATTGTATAGAATCAAGTTTTAACTTAACAGACAACTGTGCTGCTGGGGAGTTTGTTGCGCCACTTCTTCCCAGCTAAAGCATTAGGAGGTGGTGATGGGCAGGCGTTTTGGAGACTGCCTTATGTAACTTTGACGTTCAATAAGTGCTGACTCTCAGCTTAGTTTGAATAAATGACTTTTGATTTTGAATTAAATGCTGCAGCCAATAATAATAAAAATACGCAGTGCAATGAGGAATTACACTCTTAGCACTCCTGCTTTGGAGGTTGCGATTCGGGAATATCGGTTCATGTCGCTCGAACTTATGACCACGCTTACAACGTTTGCCTACGCAGAACAAAAATAGGGCGTTGGTTGGCGGCTCTGGATTCGCAGTTCTCAAATTATTTTGATGACTGCAAAGAGCTCACCGATAATTGGATTCTGTACTGCCACCAATTAAGTTCCTTGACTGCCAAGCTGTAACGGCATGTCATGTACCCCACGTCAAATTTGCTAATGACATCACACACAGACAGAATTGAACGTCATTTTGTTTCAAGTTTACACTTTTAATACATTTCCAGACCAAAGAAAGGACATTTGGGTAGGCCACATAAACTATTCATAACATGCCAGACCATGATAAAATGTGAAACAAAGGTGTAGTGTAGTACTTTTTTTTCGTTTTTGTTGGTGGGAAATCATTAAACGATGTCTCCCGCTCTGGGCGGAGCGGGAGGTCGTATCAGACTTTTACTGATTAAAACCCACCCGTGTTCTTTCAGTTGCCTACATGCCAGGGCCACGGTAACTCTTTCAAACAGATCTCGCGACACTGGCAGGTAGTGTAGTACTCACGTTGAAGCCGGTATCGTGGTTGAGGCAGGCATCGCAGGTGTCGTACTGCAGGCAGGTGGGCAACGCGGTCATCTGGAGCACGGTGTTGTTGCTGATCAGATGGTCCTTGAACGACACGCGGTGGTACTCGTAGATGGTCTTGCGACGGACGTCTGGAATTGTTTCAGGTTTATTATGAAGTACTAATATAAGATATATGTGCGTTATTACTTTAATAAGATAAGATAACATGTATTTATTCGTTCAAATAAGTGTACACATGCAGGTTAGCATTAAAAAATAAAGCATCCAACAAGAGAGAACTAAAGCAAGGGGAAAGAGAGAAAGAGGGGAAAGAGACAGAGATATAGAAAAGTAGAGGGGAATAGGAAGAGACGTAAAGAGAGGGGAAAAGGGAGAAAGAGTGAGAGAGAGTATGCTATGTCAACACAATTTTGTTGGCTATATTGTACGTAATAAAAAAAAGTAGGACTTACAGAATACAATCTTGTCAGTGAGGTAGGCGTCACTAATGCCGACTTTCACGGGGTGGTCGGTGTCGTTGATGTCCTGCACGTCGATCGGTATGTCTTTGTACGCGAATATGATGTCGCCGTTCTTGTACAGGGTGACGGCGAACGTGAACTTCTTGGTTGTGTCCTCTTGGAGAGTCACGTTCTCCCAGAATGCTGTGAACTTCTCGCCTGAAATATTCGGCAAGGAAGATTTAGTACGATTGGTTTGTGGTCATCCATTCTTTATTACATACTAGCTTATGCCCGCAGCTTCGCTCGCGGTCAAAATAAATAAATATAGTTTTTTTTTTTTTTTTTCATAAAAAGTGTCCTATGTTACTTCTAATACCTCCAAGAATTTGTGTAATAAGTTTCATGATGATCGGCTAAGTAGTTTTCGCGTGAAAGCGAGACTAGACTAGAGAGTTAGACGTCACATATCTTAGAATTCTAGTTTCTAGGACATGACGGTTTCCTCACGATGTTTTTGAAAATGACGTCATTTTCTAACAGTTATGATGCATTCTCAGTTATATTAAATAGGACTCTGTATAGCTATTTACAACCATTCGATACACGTCCTTAACGATTGGAACATCAATTCATGTTATCCTGTAAATGCTGTTTATAAAACGAAAACCCAAAATTTTGCCAGTTTAAATCAAATTGACGAACGCTTCTGCTTACAGCTGTCTGCCGTCGGGGTCAAGGCAGGTAAGAAGGGCATCTGTCGTAATTTTAAGAAGGTTTGGTCTCAGTCTGTGCGTAGTGTTCCACGCGCGCCTCAAAGAGATGTCAGCAGCACTGAAGGGGTCTGCTAGGACCGATGCCTGGCAGGGTCGCGAGATTGTTCGAAAGAGATACCGTGACCCTGGCACATGGGCAACTGAAGGAACACACGGGTGGGTTTTAGTCAGTAAAAATCTGACACGCCCTCCCGCTCCGCCCAGAGCGGGAGTAGTTATTTGATGACTTCCCATCCAGAAAAAAAAAAATCTCAGTCTGTCAAAAATACCTCAAGTATTTGATTAGCGACGAGTTTTTTTTTTTTGGTTGGAAAATCATCACATGACGTCTCACGTTCTCGGTGGAGCGGGAGGGCGTGCCAGACTTTTACAAATTAAAACCCACCCGTGTTCCTTCAGTTGCCTATGTCAGGGCCACGGTAACTGTTTCGAACAACCCGCGACCCTGGCAAGATTGTCGCTAAGATGAGACTGCGACTAGATTTTGACCGCTTTTAATTACGAGAATGAGCCATCATGTTATCCTAATGTGTTATTTTCGATACGATACCCTGTCGAAAACTTGGTATGGTTCGTTTCGCGCTGAACCGTCAGGAAAGGAGTAACTCACCGTCATCATAGAGCTTGATCTTGCTGTCGTTGGTGAGGGTGGTGTCGAAGTTGCCCATGAGCGGCGCGATGTACTGCGTGGCCGCGAGCCAGTTGTGCACGTGCTCGCCCGTGTAGATGAACCCGCCCGTCGCCACCGTCACGTTGCGGATGTTGTGCCCGTAGAACGGGAAGTCAAAACTTAGCTGGATTGCCTGCAATTGTGATTGTGTTGTTACTTGTCATTGGCCTTTCTCTCATGGGGGTAGGCAGAAAATACAGAACGCCACCTGCTATGATCCTTAAACACTCTTTTTGCCTTGTTTCAGTTCATACATATAGTCATACACGTACGCCGGTTACCAGAACTACAAACCTGACCCTTCTGAAGAACATCGCTTATAAGGTCACTTTATGTTCTGCTAGGGTCAGCACACACCGAACTGTAAAATGGTCGCGCATGGTTGAGCAAAATTTTGATTGCTCGACCAGCAGGCGGCATGCTCACCCCTCTGTGAACAAGCTCCGTTGAAAATGCTCTGGGTTGCCAGGCGGGCGTGCTTGACCAGTTTGAAGGCAAAATCCGACGTTGGCAGGCGTGTTCAATATAGTTGATTGGGACTTAGTAATTATCAGCCTTTTGGTAGAGGAAGAGGAATATGAAGAATATGTAAATAAAATAAGCTGTCATAAAATGAGCAGAACAGTATTGGCAGTAGAAGAATGTTGCGGGTAAGATGTACCTTAGGCGAATATTATACATTGTGCTAGAATTTGGTAAAATAGGTTTTCCCATTTTTTGAGAGATACTTTCCCAAGCATTGGCTTTTAACATCCGATCGTTGTATGCTGGACTCGATATTTTGTACAAACCATTCAATTCGATGCACCAAACCGATCAACTTTTATTCGTCCATGATTTCCAACTGACGCCGGCCGCGCCGTAAGTATTAAACACCCGCCGGTCCCGACCATTTTCTCGCTGAGGCAATACTGAGCGCGGGCGGCGGCGAAAGGCGTGTGCTCGTGCATGTTGAAGCATACTCGAACACGCATCTTGCCAGCTCGAGCATGGTCGAGCACCGAGTTTGGATGTGTATTTAATTTTGCAATGTATGGAATTGCGATTTACAGTTTTTCATTAGCCTCAGAAAATGATCTACTATGCTCTGCTCTTGGTGTGCGCTGACGCCTAGATGTGCCCACCTGCCTTGTAAATAACTTTTGTTAGCCGCCCTTTATTCTTTTCTGTTTTTGTCACTACATCTCCTTTTAAACCGCACCGTTGTCCTATCACATCATTCCTCAGCCTATCATTCATAGTCACACCACACATGGATCGCAACGAGCGTATTTCTACAGCATTTATTCTACTTTCATGCTTCTTTTGCCACACCTAACATTCACTTTCCTATATAAGCGTAGGCACCAGCACACCATTGTGAACAGTCCGTCGAGCCGTATCGGACATCAACTGGTTGGTCACAATCATGCGATTGTGAGCCTAAAGCCTAAGCTTCGGGGTACTTGCGAAACACGCTAACAGTAGGATGGTTTTCATTTTGACAGCTCCACCACATTCATTGCGTTATTTACTTTGTTTAGCAGAATTTTTTTTTTGGAATATATGAATCAATGGATTAACATTAGATTAGCAATAACCTTTAAAATGAATCGGACTGTGATTAATAGTGATACGCAATTAGGTACGCACGACGACAAATGAAGCTATACATTTCCAGTACAAACTGACTTCTCACTGTACGAAAAATGTATACATAGAGAACTCAGCTAAAACTGGAAATGTAAAGCTTAATATGTAGACGTGTGTATGCGATGGCTGTTTTGCGTGGATGTGATGCATGTTTTTCTACAAAGTTTTTTCTACATTTTTGTTGTGTTCAGTCTTTCTTTGCGCCATTTTTAACGCAAATATACGTATTTTCTTTTTTGTCTTCTTTCTAGGTGACTGTTGTGTATACTCACGGTGGCTCTCCGGTGCGAGTTACTCAGCACTTGGTGGACTTCAGCCTTGTTGCTGCTAATGGTCGCCCAGTAGTCCTTGAAGAAATCCAGGTTGCCGATGAAGGAGCTGTTGTAGAAGTTGTGATGGTCCTGAAATGATGCAATTCTTAAGTTAGGATTGTGATTTTTCATGCTAACTTTATTGTCCGTTTTTATCCCAACAGGGGCTGTTTTCTTTTTAAATTACTTTGGACTGAACAACTGCTCCACGTCAGTTTTAACACTTTGGGCTCGACCTGGCCTAGCGTAGTGCGGACTTTAATAGCCATAAAATCTTTTACACAATCCATACAAATATCGGTCTTCCGTTACTAAATTAAACTCACTTTTTGACAAGGTAGACGTAATTTTTCTATTGTTTTTATTTCCTGTGCGTGTCTCAATTTTTTTTTTTTTACATTTTTCTTTGAAAAGAACTAAAAATGAAAAATACTGTATGTAAAGTTATCGACTTACGTAGGTCAAATTCGCAAGGTTCTGCTCCGAAACGATCCTTTCAGGTGTTTCTTTGAATACGTCAGTTAGATCTGAAAGTAAGAAAGGTAAATTAATTATTTACTGCTGTTCGTTTGTCTCAGGTAATAGAAGTTATTTCTAGGAGCGTTGAATACAACAGCCAATAGTTATATGGGACAAGAATAGGCATATAGAAATTCGGTGTTCATTTTACATACACTGGATTACAGATAGACCTTTTTAAACTGACTTTAATAAAAAAATAATAAAACTGACTAAAACAATATTTTCCTACTAATTAAGTACTGCACTAAATGACACAAAAGTAATATAATAAGAAGGCAAGAAGCCCAAAGCATTAACATTATCCGGAGAAACTTTCGGTAGGTACTCCGATAACCCGTTCGAGTTTTCAGACTGTGAAATCGTCAATAGCGTCGTTACTGCAAAGATTTCTCGAAAGTTATACAAAGTTGTGATACTTGTTGTTTTTAGGTTCCATGACCCAAATAAGCAGCAGCTGATCAGAGGCGTGGCCTAAAGTGATATGAACACACATATTATCACTTTAGGCCACGCCTCATGATTTCGGCTATCGTGCATTGAAGTCACCGAGTAGCAGGATTTGCTCCCGAGATAGGAACTTTTGTTAGTGCTCGAGTAATTTTTTCATAAACTCCTTAATTTTAAAGTTATCTCGACTCTATTTTTCCTTAAAGCGAAACACTCCATAGAAGAGAAGACTTCAAGAATCCCTTTTTCGTTTACAAACTCTAGGTCGGTAATATAAAGGTAGGTGCGGCCCGAAACAATCTTTATGGCGCTACTGGCTGCGCACTTACCTCGGCCGTGCGCAGATCGTTTACACATGTTAGTTGAATGATACTACCCTACAATTTACTCGAAAGTAGCATGCCAATGTACTACTAGGTAGCATGTGAATTGTCAAGCTTTAGGCACAAAAAACATAAATAATCTAGACACGAATTACCTTTTCCTGAAACTACCGAAAGAACCAAATCTAAAACGACACAAATTTTCTTTATTTCTCGGTACTTTCGGTTCCAGGGTTTCCTGGGACTATTCACTAGTGGCAAAAAATCCCTATATCCGTCCGTCCGTACGGTCGTCTGTCTATTAGCGGGATGTATACATATAATGATCCGTAATAGGGTAGAAAGGTAATTTCCTTAACGTGTCTTTTACAATAAATAAAATAGTCAGTCAGAAGGAAAAACTTACTTTAGAAACAAACAACACGTCACATTTGCATGTCGAAGACGTAAACACATAAGTTTTGTCCCTACCAAAAAAAGCTCAACGCGGTTGCAGAAGTCTTCACTTCAATAAAAATGAAAATACAAACTTTGCAGTTAAAAAAAAAGGCAGTACATTTTGTAAGTCGGTGGCAAAAAACTAACACTCTGACTTCCGAAATTAAAGTTATTTTTAGTTTTTTTGTGTCACAATAATTCGTATACCACTACTGGCCAGGTAAACAACAGTGACAGGATGTGTTAGAACATCATCTCCATACATAAAGTGGATTAAATACATACTCCCTATTTTTGAAATCGGTAAAAAAGGGTCCCGAACACGATACAAGTTTCAAATATCTAGTGTTATGTTCGTAGTGGCACCCTTACTGAGGAAAGATATGCTCAAGAGATCTTTAGATCATCCATATTTACTAAATATGACCCTGCATACTCAGCAGGGCCATATTTAGTAAATATGGATGATACACCGATTTTTATGCAGGATAACGCCCTGCCACACACCGCTCGGGTCGTACAATGTACATTCAGGAGGTTGGTATCGACTTGATGGCTTACTGGCTTAGCCGTCAAGAAACCCTGATCTCCACCTGATCAAATACGCTTGGGATGAGCTCAGGAGCCTGGTCAGAAGCCGCAGACCACCTCCAACCTCAGGGGCCTAAAACTGAAAAAAGGGAGAACATCACCTCCGAAACCTCGTGTTCAGTATGCCAAACCGCATTGAAGCTGTAATCACAGCCCGGGGAGTCAATACCGTATATAGTACTTACATAATAACCGTATAGTTATTAAAATCAAAATAAGGTGTGAAACATACAAAGATTGTTTGAGTTTTTGCCAGTAATTGAAAAATGGCAATTTTTTGCTTTATTTAAGATAAAAATATTTATGCTACATAGAAATTCTTTTCGTACTAATGTTATTAATATATTGAAAAAAATTGATAATAATGTGGTAACTAACTGGTAAGTTTGTAAGGAATAAGAACTACGTTACCGATGAGTCCTCAGCTCACCATAGCATACCTTTTTGTAAATTCGTGGAAAATGTTGTTGTTATTACATTGATTTTGTTTTATATATTTTTTTTTTCATATCTAATATGTAATGTAATATCGGTTTTTTTTTCCAAATAAAATAAAATGTCTGATGACAAATGGGCTAGTAGAGCTACCAACTGGATCCCACTAAACGCTCGACGATATCGCGGCAGGCCGAGACGATGATGGCGGGACGAGCTTGACGCCTTCCGAAAGGACTGGCTAACACTAGCAAAAGACAGAAATGTGTGGAAAAGGGAGAGGGAGGCCTTTGCCCTGCAGTGGGACAATATAGGCTAGTTAGATTAGACTAGAATCCCATCCCATATTTAATTTACATGTATTTAAACGGGTTTCTCTGACTTTGTTGTGATGGACAGGGGCGGTCACTTATAAGGTGACAGGCCCATGTGCCCCTCCTGAATAAATCCTGGATTTGACTTTGATTCTGGACATAGTAAGCTGTCCAGGACAATTTTTGTGGAAATGCCAGATTTCTGTGGGCAATTTGGTAAACAACTTATTTTAAACACATTGATCCATCGCTTCATTTTCATTTCCGCGCTTTGGCTCAATGCCATGAGCCGTGTTGTTTACAAAACTCAGTATCCTATACCAATGATATTACGAGATATAGCGGTATCTCTCAGTGATTCCTTCATAAAATACATAATACTGTATTTTAATAATTACACTAGCTTCCGTTCGCGTGGTAGGTATGTAGATCAAATGTAGCCTATCCAAATATCATCAAAAACGGTCCAGCCCATACAGATATTACCGCCTACATAAAAAAATTATGTCTTTCTAATAATAATATAAATTAAAACCGAAAGCAGTGGAAACGGCCGCGACGAATTGTAGGTTCAAACCCAGACAGGAGGTTTGCTTTGTGCAAATTATTTTATCACCACTGCTGTCAAAACGATGAAGGAAAACATCGTGAGGAAACCGGCATGTCTTTGAAGCATATATTGGACGACATGTGACATCAACTAATCCTTCTTCCACATCTACCTACTAGTATTTTACTCGGATATTTTTACCGGTTAAAGGCTCGTACAGACAGGCGCGACATGTCGCGCGACCTGTCGCGGAGGCGATTCTGTGATATATCGCGACGCAACACCTTTAACACTGGCGCGACCTCACATGCGCGAATCGCCCGCGATTCGCGCGCGACGTCCTTGTAGCGGCGCGACAGCTTTTAGTACATTTTGTATGTTGCGCTACTCGACGCGGCGCGACCGTGTCGCGGCGCGACAGGTCGCCCTTGTGTGAAGTGTCCCGCGCGTTTTCATAGAAATTGTTCTACGGATATAAATCGCCGATTCGCGCGCGACCGTCGCGTCGCGCTAGTCTGAACGAACCTTAATGAAAAAATTCTGTTCCATAGATCATATCATAGATAGTGGGTAATGCACTTTTTTTATGAAAAACTTCTATGCTAGTCTACAAAAATGTGCTGAAATTCATGGTTTCACCAGAAATCTCGGTTTATAGTCATGTCTCAATACTATGCCAAGCCAATGCTAGTTTCACATAAATATTAAGTTGACAAACTCACTAAAAATGTATGGAGTTTCACGGCTCGTGAAACTAAGGGCACGATGAATTATGCACGTAGAAATGTAAAATAATCTTAAAGTAATTAATAACTCATTGCTTTCCTAGTTTAATTGACTATGGTTTACGGCTTGTAGTTACGCGTGTCGTATGCCCGTTTATGATTAATTTTGTTCGCTCTTTTCTGCTCGTTATTATGTTAAACATTCGATTAAAAGTTTCAATCACGTTCGCACGGACGTAACAATCTCGCGACGAGTTTTTTCGTACACTGTATCTTTAACGCTCTGCTTAGCGTAGAGTTAAAAAACGAACAGTGTTTTTACGTGCTGGGAAGCACTCTGTTGGGTTCCCAACGTTCGCTTCAACAACGAGACTTGAAAACCGAGTGGCGATAAAATCTCGCCGCGATATTTTTACGTCCATGCTCCGTGGTTTAACAAAACCCTTCACGAAGCCTCCACCTAAGTATTCTGTACATTAAACTAATTAACTAACAATAAGTGCAAAAACATTTTTGATTTGAAAAATCGGTTGTCTGTAAAGTCGGTTTACTGACGATAGTTGAACGTGACAACGTCATAAGAAAATACTGATGCGCGCTCTCGCTTGCACTTCAAGCCTTAAATGGAAAGCCTCAGAGCGAGGTAACGCCGCATGAGTCATGTTTTTCGTGCGTGCAGCCGGCTCCATCGAATTATAAGACGTTGTCACGTCAAAACAGTCCATAAATATAGTGCTGGAAAATAACTGTTTGCTCATGACGGTAGAACGCAACGTAACGCATGAAAACCATTATGCTGATAGATGCATGTAACGGTACAAGGATCATCGGATAACATTTAAAACTTAATAATTCAGAAAAAAACATTTAAAAAATTTGGATCTAACGTAACATAACACCTTGTTTCCCCCAAAGAGTTGGGCAGAGGTTTACCTTTAGTACATCTACATTTCGCCAGCTATGTTTAAGTCACAAATCGAGACTCCGGACTGCTACTGAGAAATTACAGATAGAAAAACCCAATAACACTACTCGACCTGGGAATCAAACCCAGGAAGTTATGCTCAGCAGAACCGCTTGCGACCACCAGACCAAAGAGGCAGTCAATGTTGAACCGATGACCTACAATTTCTCCGTAACTTTTAACCGGTTTCGTAAAGACAATTTTTCGACCCTCAACAAACATACATAGATCTCAAAACGGTACACGCTACATAGTGAGGAAACCGGCATATCCTAGAACCAAAATCTCGAAGACGTGTGACATCTACCAATCCGCACTGGGCCCACGCGGCGGTTATGGCCTACTCCGTCTCACATAGAGGAGGTCTGTATCCCAGCAGTGGGAACATAAGCTGTTTATGCTTTTATGCTACATACGTAGGTCTTAGGCGATTACCACACGGCCCCGCGCACCGCCGCGGTTGGCGGTGAAGCGGATCTCATGTCGCATTGCCCTCTATTAACCCTAGATTACTAAACTATCCTACAAGTGACGTTGTTACTAAACATTCGTAAAAAATACGACAGGAAAATAAAACAATAAATCTACGAATCATAAATTTTAATTATTTTAGAAATTACAATTACTTTGGGTTTATTAGATCACATAATAATGAAAATAGTTTAATTTTTTTTGCTCTACGCAGTTTAAACGGGACGCGGGAACGACGCGAACTTTTTTTTTTCCAGGAATCATGATTTTGCCGTCGTAAATTTTACGATAGTTTAGTAATCTAGGGTTAAATCCATTGATGCCTAATTGACGTACATCGACCGACCGCGCGGTCAATTCGCTTACCGCCACCGCCCTCCGCGGTGGTGCGCGGTGCAGTGTGATAATCGCCTTATGATCCTGATGTTCGATTTTGAGATACTTGTTAAGTTGGGCATGCTACTCCAAAATTGTGATATATCATTAGCCGCAAAGCACTCACGATATCTTCAGTAGTCGCCGTCGATGGACGTCCATCTCGCGAATCATCAGTGCATATGCTTCGACCACGTTTAAACTCAGTATTTATAAAACTGGCACAGGATGGGGCTTAATCACGAAAAACAAATCGAAGTCTTTCGTAATATTGTTGTTAAGTAAGACCGCAACGAAAGTCGTAATAAATCGTTGAGCAAAAATTTTCTTTAGTTAAATCCGTTTCGAAGCACGACAAACACTTTTTAAATTGCCGCCAATTTCTTAAAACAAATTACTTAAGAATTCATTACACATCCAGAGATTCCCAAAGGTATATAATTAAGAATCTAAAGATTCATAACATCATACCTTTATTCCCCGAAAGGTTGGGCAGAGGTGGAAATGAAATGTTTATTTCTGTAAGGAGATCTTACAAGACAGTTTTATAAGTCAACATTTTTTGGTCAATGTTTTTTCAAAACTAGATGGCGCCGGCGTTTCTTCGCTGACTGTTCCCTGAGAATAAACGCCGAAACAAACTCAGAGGTCATAGTCTCTTTTAAAGTCCAAACATTATATTATTAGAATTTTATGTGAGTCTAACAATGCAGGGCAATGTCTGGAAGAGCCTTTTGAAGAAAGAGCCATTGCATCTGTCATCGTGTAGCTCAACCCTGTACCTACCTACACCTACATACACCTACATTTCACCTGTTACAATCTACAGATTCCTAATTCGAAATTTAAATAAATTTTTCATCAGCTGCTTTTCTTACTGGCCCTATTGTAAAAACTTTCAGTGGGACCCCCATATGTATGTATGTGTAGGACCTGCTTTTAAGTAGGAAGCGCCACGGTAGTCAGCCAAATGAACAATTTCTTACATTTTTTACAATTTGCAGGTCAGCATTAGGCTGTATGTTGAACAAAATATGATTCTCGACCGTAACACGAATGTATTTATAGAATTATTACCATTCGAATTATCAACATACAACACTCAAGTTCATTTAATCCCCTTGAAATTGACTAATTCCTTTTTAATACTAATTCATTTTTATTGCTGTTAATGCTTATTTGTTACTGTAGCAAATCATATTTTAACTAGCTTCTGCCCGCAACCCCGTCGCATCAAATTGCCTGCCAGTTTTCATCCATTTTTCATTGCTGCTCCGCTCCTTTTGATCGTAGCGTGATGTTATATAGCCTATAGCCTTCCTCAATAAATAGGCTACCCAACACAAAAAGAATTTTTTCGGAGCCTATTCAATACTAACAAACAATCAAATCTTTCCTCTTTATATATATAATTCTACTGTACGTGTGTATGTCACTGAACTCCTAAACGGCTGGACCGATTTGAATGATTTTTTTTGAATGCGTATTCACTATTGGACCCGGTAAGTGGCGCTGCTATCGAGTTCTAGGAAACAGTACAACGTCTGTACGGTCAGCTAGTATTAGTATAGATGAACATACAGCCACTTATCTGCATATTGCAATAAAACTGAAGAAACTTTTGGATTTGGCGGGCTACCTTAACGGATCCCAATATTACTTACAAGTGTTACTTATGTTTGTAAATCCATACTTACAAAATACATATCATTCAAAAATAAATAAAACTGATCATGTTTAGCTAAATACACAACCTGTCGTCGGTAACACAATCGTAATCTGTCCAATACCGGTTACAGCTACCGTCACAAATTCGCTAATTTTCCACGTCGCGTCGCAAAAGCCAAGCAGATTTCACTTTTAATCGCTCCATTTCGATTCACCTTGAAGTGATGGAATTGGTGTTCTGAATGAGAAAAGTCATTCATTTCATTCACAATTTTTTTTTTTGTCTGCTATTTGAAACTTTTATACAATGACACTTTCTGACAGCTGTTTTTTTATTATCATCATTTCAGCCTAAACACGTCCATTGCTGGATTATAGGTATCTCCAAAAATGGGGGGTTTTTCCATAATCGCCACGTTTGGCAAGCGGGTTGGCGAACGCAGTATGCATACAGAACGCTGCTGCCCATTATCTAGTAAGTCCCTTAATCGTCTTTTACGAGTTCCCATTGTTTATGTATTCAACCAAAATTGCTATAGAAAATGCCATTTCTGTTCTCCCGAATTTCTAGCTGTTCCCTTGGATTTTCAAAAAATATATTTTTGTTTCAAACCACCAATGTATTAGAGCGATCAAAACAATATCTTTACATACATACACTTATATAGATTGACCTATCTTTTACTAACCTGTTCATATGTTAGCACGATAAAACTTCTGCTATTTACACAAAAAGTCTAGCATAATTTCATGTTAAATTATTCACAATTGAAAATGTTATGAAACAACTAATCAATCAATTTTCACGGTCAATCTTAGATTAACTACACTTGCGTGCTAAAAAAAAGTCGATCCACCACGCGCTCTTCGATTTGAAATAATATTTTACTAACAATAACTTAATTAATTAAATACTAAAACCTTCTAGAAAGTATGAAGATTACGTTAGTGAAAGACTGATCAAAACCGATCCATTCGTTTTTAGAAAATTGCGTACCTGCAATGGGATTCAAATGAAGCACCTCCTACATTTTAAGTAATTCATCAAGTAATTTTTATAAACAAAACTTTTGACAAAAAGTCACGAAATTTTACGAGCAAAATTAGAATATATTTTTTTTTGAATATTTATTCATAAGTGAGTGATGAGGAAATCTGAAGAATCGAGTCGATGTTTTCAAGAATATTGCTTTTAGAAAAATATAGAGTGTGCACAAATACCTACTTTCACACTATATAAAACAATAGAATAAATTCATTAAAATTCTTTAGTATCGTCTCATAAATGGAGAGGGGCCATTTTTTTGGCCCGCACGTGTATATCGTCGTTCCAAATTTAAAATCTCCTATGTAACAATTTTCACAAATACGAGCTTATTTTAAAAGCGATTTTGTATACCTACCTATTGCAAAAACTCATATGTGAATATCTTAATGTATCGTTAAAATATTCGCTAATTTAATAAAATCTCATGTTTATTGACCATCGAAAACTCCTATGTGCCTGATGTAATAAACTGTAAAACCACTTATGTGATAAAAAGTTGCAACTTAAATCTCCTATGTGCAGAAAAATAATTAAATTTATATAAATATACGCTGAACGACACATTGATATACGACAAATTCTATCTCAATACATTATAAGTCCTTTACACTTTACATCTAAAAAAAAAATAAGAATGTTTCCTCAGTTCCTTTTTCAGGAAACAGTTTTTTTCGTTTTTCTCGAAAAGTTACTTTTTACACATAGGAGATTTTAAATTTGCAACGACGATATGTCGCTTTGAAATTACATTTCGTTTAAAAAATTGGTTTTATTTTTCTTAACAAACCTAAGTGGGTTGGTGATGTCTGGTAGGTGACTCTGACGTCATTTGGTAGGACAAAAAGGTGAATTCAATACATAATTAGGTATGGTAGAGGACCTTGTAGCTAGGTTATAACACCTGCACGGTTCAATGGATCAGGTTAAGATCCAGACCGGGAAAAGGCAAAGACTCCTCCGTGCCTCAGAAAGCACGGTAAGCTGTTGGACACGGCTGTCATCGTGGATCTTTGGTACCCCGTTACAGGTCATCAGAAAGCCGAAAGTCTGATAACCAGACTTATCCAAGGGTACGTATTACCTAGTAACTGGCTGTGGAGGTTGGATGGGCAGTCGCTCCATGTAAGATACTGGCATTCAGCTGCATCCGGTAAGACTGGAAGCCGAGCCTAATATTGTAGGGAAAAGGCTAGACAGATTGATTTTGGGCGCGGCTCAAGGCCTTGATCTTTCGTGGTGGAATACCATTGTTGTGCTCTTGGATGGAAACACTGTCAGCGCTGGCTCAAGTTCACCAATTCACTTTTTATTTTACATAAAGCTGATGTTCTTCAGAAAGGTCAGGTGCATAGTACTCGCAACCGGCGTGTGTGTATGACCAATTGTATGAACCTAAACGAGGCAAAAGGAGTGTGTAGAGATCGTAGCAGGTGGCATTCCGTGGTTTCTGCCTACCCCCATGGGAAAAAGGCGTGATTGTATGTATGTATGTATAAAGCTGCTATCAGACCTTTCACTCGAGTGAGTATTCTATTTATATTTTATTCCACGTTTACACGACACCGATAACATTAATAAAGGGACAAGCTGTTCGATGGCCAGAAATGATGAGGGGCTAAATTGGAGACGAATGTTCGAATGGAAGTCACGCATTCATCTCCAATTTAACCCCTTTAGGGACAGAATTTTTTGATCTTTCCTAAGAGCCCATTATCGGTATACAGGGCAAGTCTTCTGCAAAATGTCATTCTTCTAGACCCAGTTCAAACGTTTGACTGCCGTAATTAAAGTAACAATTAAAAAGCCATTGTGTCTCGTGTGGATCCACGTTCCGGCATGCTAAGGGTTAAGCTATACGTTGTGTCTCAGTGAACGAATGAATGAATTTAATATTAATTAAGTAGATTGTGGATCTATGCGGAAAAATACCGGTGACACTGAATGTCAGGGGTACCTACATAGCTGTGTCCTCTAGCCACGCACGCTAGGTAAGGCTAACATAACGTCAGGGCTCTTCAGAGCTATTCTTTGCTAATGTAATAAGTCATTGTCAATGTCGGAATGTCTCCGGTCATCAAGCTGAAGTGGCCTAGGAATACGTCCCAAACATGCGGGTGATTTAACAAAACATTGCAAATAAACTAACTATACATATTAAATTATGAAAGTAATAACGGACTACTATTACTATACGTATATTAGAGACGGTTTCCAGTCTTACCGGATGCAGTTGAATACTAGTATTTTACATGGAGCCACTGCCTACATGGACCTCCACAACCCAGATACTGGGTTATACGATACGATGGTAATACTGGTTGTCAGTCTTTCGGAGACCTGAATACCCGTAACGTCGGTCAAAGATACACGACTAACAGCTGAGACCAAAGGCTTAACGTGCTTCCTAAGGGACGTAAGGAATTTGGTATTTAAAGATCGTCACACATCCATAGCACGACCGCGGCAAGCGAAGCTTAACCTGATCGATAGACCCGTGTATTTATAATTATTTAGCATGAGCCCCTCTCCAGGTGGCTAAACGCCGCGCCCATACAATATTAATTGAAAACAGTCTATGATGTCCCCCGAAAGCCACCCGGCTTTCTTCTCCCTATTCTACTATAGTCGACCCTAGGTCAATTCCGCCAATGTGTTTACTAGTGTTTCTCTCTTATTTATAATTCATTACTATACATTTATAATTCATTACTATACATTTATAATTCACTACTATACATTTTTAATTAGTGTTCCTCTCAACCAAAGCACCTGCCATGTAATCTCTCACCACCCCTGGTTGACTGGTGGAGAATGCCTAAGGCATTAAGGCCGCCTTTGTACCTTGTTTTGTGTGCAAGAAGTTTAAATAAATAGGCGTCAAGCTCGTCCCACCGTCTTCTCCAGGATCTGCCGCGATGTCGTTGGATAAACCGTTCGACGTTATGCCATTACAACTTGGTCTACTGCCAGGGTAGCAAGTTTGTTCGAAAGTTACTGTGGCCCTGGTACAGGTGCTGAAGGAACACGGGTGGGTTTTAGTCGGTATCCACCTAGACTGTGATACGTCACTTGATGATTACACACCCAAGAGAAAAAAAGAAAACGCGGTCTCAAACCACTCTTTAGCCCACAATACATTCGGTAAGACACAAACGTTTCCACACCAGTTCCATTTGAGTTGGGGTGCTCATGAAGTGCAGTATCTTGTTGTGGATCAGATATAGGAAAGCTATAAAAAAATTATAGGTATACGTACTGTCATCAGGCACGATGGGGTCGCTAACTTTAGGCGTATTATCCGTCAGGTTCAAGGGTAGATTCCCTGTGAGGTTCACATGCAGGATTCCGGACCCGTTCACGCCCAGCAGGGGGATCTGAGTCACCGAAGTCGCCGGAGCTGCTGCTGCATCTGCGGATAATGGAGAAGAAAAGAGTTATTTTACCACATTATTAATGGCCGTATTTTTTTTTTCTCGAAAATTCAATACCAGGGTGCGATTTTAAAGGTGTATAGTTCGGGTGCATGCGCTAGGAAGCCCGCGAAATACAATTTTCGGAAATTGGCAGGTCAGTGCCAGATTGTATGTTGAAGAAAATATGATTTGCAACCGTAACACGTATGTAGTTTCAGAATATAATCATTAAAAACATCAATACAAGCCTCTTACTTCATTTTATCCCATTGACGCATTTTTTCATGAAATTGATTCAGAAGAAGCAAAATACGTAAGAAGATTTAAATTTTGCGGGCCACCATATCGCAACCACCTTACGAAGGTACCTTCGTGAACTACAAAGATTTTAAATATATTTCATTATAGTAGGTACTTATGTTATATCACAATCACAATTAAACTGCAAAAAAAGATAGTCAGTCTGATTTTTTTTTTTAATGCTAATTTTAAACATCCTGCAAGATCAACAATTCAAGTTTACTTCGTAAAACTAACGCGCTTGAGTCATTTCTTGCAGTGCGTCAGTCTGAATACAATTATCTATTGTGTATGTGCATTGTGTTATATTATTCGCCAATTAGCAGATCATGTCGCTGCATGAGATAATACAAAGGTGAAGGTATTATAGCAAATGCGCAGAGGCAGAGCTCTTTTTTCATTTTTGTGAACATTATGATCATCATTTCAGCCGAAATACGTCCACAGCTGGACATAGGCCTCCCCCAAGCGCCGCCACTTCGACCGATTCTGTGCTTCTCGCATCCAGCGGATTCCCGCGGCCACCAGGTCATCGGTCCATCTTGTGGGAGGCCTTCCAAAGCTACGTCTTCCAGTACGCGGTCGTGAACATATTCACCACATATAAAACGTTAGTTTTATCCACTCTTCAGTTGGTTGATTTGATTCTAACTTAATAAATGATTTTATTTCTGTAGGTGGGTACAAACATAAAAATATTTCGACGGTAACATTCCTAAAACTAAAAGAGGTCGGCGTTTCCTATCTGACTACTCCGAGAAGAAAGGCCGAAAAAAACTCAGAGTTCACATTCTCATTTAAAGTCAAGACATAATCTTGGTCACATCACGTGAAGAACTTGTACGATTAGATTGTCTCGTCTGAAATTGTTTTTTGAGGAAAGAACCACACAGATTGAGTGGACCTGTTCAGTCAGTGCATGCATTTGTCAGTCATCGTGCAGCTCAACTTATTAAAGAATATATTTACAAGTTTTCTTTTACTCCCAATACCAATGAAATCTGCGATAATCTATGTATATTGTAACGTGAAGCAAAAACTGTGTACCCCTTTTTACAAAATTACGCGGACGAAGGAGTATAAAATTTGGATTTAGGAGTGCAGAAAATGAAGATTTTTTTTTTCAAAATCTAAACTTATTTATTCAAACTACACTGACTGTAAGCGCTTTTTGAAAGTCAAAATTACATAACACAATCCCCCAAAAAGCACGCCCTTCACCTTTTCCTTGTGCTTTAGCTGGGAAGAAGTGGCGCAATAAACTCCCCAGTAGCACAGCTGTTTCTTAAGTTAGAAGAACATCATTATGATTGAAATTCGACCACTGGGCGACCACTAGTCATAATAATGGGTAAGAATAGAAAAATTTACAGCATCGTTAAAGGTAAAAACGAAACAGCCGAACAGCAATTATTTCCATTTCCATCAAAATATTTTCCATCATTATGCAGTGAATAAAACTCCAGCATTTCTGCAAAACAACTGACAGGTAGACACATTTACAATATACCTAGGACGATTTAATGATGGTACACGACAACTAGTGTCTCTTTTCAACGCCTACATGTCAAATAATGCCGTTTCTGTCTCGCATGGCGAACAAATTGTTTGCAGGTGCAAAGGGTTAATTATGAATGCAACCATAGGTTCCTACAAGCTATATTTAGTTTTCCATTATGATATTCGTTTGAAAAGAGTATCCGTTACAAATAGGTTAGGATGTGTTTAACTATTGAGTACTAGGAGCTAGGAGCACATATGTTGTTACGTATTAGTTATTATCTTGACGGGACAAAGAAATGGTATGGTTTAAGTTAAGGAATAGTAATTAAGGTAGGTATGCTTATGACGTCGTCGTGAGGAACTTTATGAGTATAATATGTATTTATGTATGTGGATAACTATAAAGAGACAGAGAAAACCAAGGAAACGATGGATAATTGTGTGAAAGACGATATTTATTCATATCAATAATACAGTGAAACCAGGATAAGTGGGCCCTGGAGATATGAGAAAATTTTGTTATTGATAATTACAATAAGGTCCGATATTTGGACCTAGAAAAACCTTTGTTACTGAGACCTGATTTATTAGATTTTATCAATGTTTACCTCTTGTAGCTAGTAGTATGTGTAAGTATGAGTGAATGTAGTATAAGTGAGGCAATTTATCTGGTTTAGACACTATTGTTTCAAAACAGTGTTATCCCTTCCATATTTACTTTGTTTGGGAGGACAGTATAAGAGAATCTCATTGTAGGACCCTCTATTTAAAAGACATCTGTCATATTACCTCCCTATTTGGGAAACTGGGTAAAGGAAAAGACACTATAAGTTAAAAAAAATAATAGGTGTTATCAGATCCTACGTATCCAGATTATATTATTTAATAGGGGATAAATATAATGACCACCATAAAATGCTTTGATACCCTTAGTTTTGTAACCAAAAATATCTACTTAACAACAGAAAAAAAAAGCCTAAAAATACAATAGTACCAGCTATTTTAGTCACGACTCCACTTTAAATTGTATTCGAACACCAAATGTAGTAAATGATCACCAAATCTTAATAATTGGGTGTACTACGTGAGCTCGACAAATGAATGTACGAATGCACGCTTGTGCGACACACTCGAGCTCACATAGTACACTAGGTTAGGTTAGGTTAAAACTGTGACCTCCTACGCACGAGCCGAGCGAGCGAAGCGAGCGGTGCCGCGGCAGCGGCCGGCGGCGAGTGCTAGAAACGACTTGATTCAGTGTGCCGCACAAGCGTGCATTCGAACTATGTCAGTCGCAATACAGTTTTGTCGCTGAAGTGTTATTCGCACATCCATTTGTCGAGCTCACTCTTAATAATTTGGTGTTCATTAACAATTTTTGGGTTAACAATGATGTTTTTGGAGTCAATTTACTTAAATAGGATAGCAAGATGTAAAAACTTTGGTTATAATTTTACATTGAAACGCTGGTTTAATTTTGGTGATCATTTACTACTTTTGGATTAACAATGATTTATTTGGAGTCATTTTGCTTAAATAGGATAGCGAGATGTTAAAACTTTGGTTATAATTTTACATTAAAATGCGGGTTTTAATTTTGGTGATCATTTACTATTTTTGTCTGTTATATGTTACTGGGCAATAGTCTCCACACAGTGGGTGCCTGACGATGGACGGCGCCGGCGAGGCCGGCCCAAGAAGAGGTGGCGAGACGACCTCGACGCGTACTCCAAGGGTTGGATGGAGGTGGCCCGGGAAAAGGATACTTGGAGGGATTTGGGGGAGGCCTTTGCTCAGCAGTGGGACAGTGTAGGCTAATATAAAAAAAAAAAAAAAAAAAAAAATATGTTACTATATCTGGTGGTAAGTTAAACATAAGCCTATTTAATATATTCGTTTATTGCGCACACATAGAAGTACACATAATGGCAAATTAAATTTATGTTTTGTTTTTCGTACTATTCATTACTTGCATAATTATTATTGTACAGAATCAAGTTCTTCCAACTTAACAGACAGCTGTACTGCTGGGGAGTTTGTTACGCCACTTCTTACCAGCTAGAGCACTAGGAAGTGGTGAAGGGCGGGCGTTTTGGGGGACTGTTTTATGTAAGTTTGACGTTCAAAAACTGCTGACTCTCAGCCTCGTTTAAATTAATCACTTTTTTTTTTTTAGTAAAACTCACGAACCTAAGAACGACTAATAACTACTTACATGGCCCATCACATGTTGGCACGTGCCTCCGCACCCAGTACCTAATAAAGGGGCTACCCACCTTGTCAAATAATGTTTTTAGGATGCTGTTGGAGCCTACGTGCAATCAACCCATTAATTACAGACGCCTCCCTCTTTCTCATTATGGCATGAAAATTGTCAAATCGGGCTTCCGCGAACATCTGCGAAGCGCTGCAAAAGCGCGGAAGCCACATCAGCATCGTAAATCCATTATTACCAAAAGTAACAGCAAGCAACAAACTAAAATAAACGACGAACTGTTTAAGAATTAAATTGATTAAATTGAAATAAATTGAATTTTGATATTTTTATTTTTTAATGATTTACGCAACATTACTTATGATATTTTTGTTAATAGCATACAATATACTGTGAATGTGAGTAACAATCAACGGTAAATTGAAAAATGACTTTATAACTGTCTGGCGGTTTTGAATAATTTGTACTCGTATATGGCTACGCAAATGTCCTGGCGATGTGGTAAGATCTTGTGACGGGTCACTGAGCTCCCTAAACTAGGGTTGAGCTACACGATGACTGATACATATATGCCGTCTGTTGGGACAGGTCAGCTCAAAACTGCAATGGCTTTTTCTTCAAAAGGCCCTTCCAGAAATTGCCCTGCATTGTTACTCACATAAAATTCTAATAATATAATGTTTGGACTTTAAAAGAGAACATGACCTTTGAGTTTGTTCCGGTATTTCTTCTCAGAGATCAGTCAGATCAGAAACCGGCTGGTTCTAGAACCAACATTTCGAAGACATGTGACATCTACCAAACCGCACTGGGCGCGCGAGATTATGGCCTGCTCCCTTTCACAAGAAGGAGGCTTGTGTCCCAGAAGAGCATTATAAGCTGATTATAAAAATGCTTGTCAGTCAAAATATATCCTAACTGCATAACGCAACCCTAATGACCATCGGTTTTATTATGACAACAACAACATACATCGCGTGGAATTGATTATTTATCAGCACGACCGTACTTTATTCAATAATTCATAGGCATCGCTCATCGGCAACACAGATTAAAAAATGGTACTTAAAGTGGGTTTAACTACGGGCAAATGCCAATGTGACCTTTTCGAATCACATAAATTTAACGCTACTGAAGAAAAATATGGTAAAAAATCCTGGATTTACAGTGAGTCAGCATCTGCCTGCCTTTTTGAAACTATGTTGAGGCTAGTGTTGCAAAGGACTCGAGTCCTCGAGTCATCATTTTAAAGACTCGACTCAATTATGCAAGATGTAGTGTGCTCAAAAGGCTCGAACTCTAGAGTCAAGCACTCGAATCTTAAAAAGGGCTCGAATCTTAAAGAGGACTCGAGTCTTAAAAAGGACTCGAGTCTTAAAATGAATTCGAGTCTTAAAGAAAACCTCAGAGCATGAAGATGAGACTCGTAGCTCATCATTCGAAAATACTCGAATAGGAGGTGATAAGTTCAAATTAGTAGTTATGACGTAATTATGCGTACAAAAAAATCTGACGAGTTATTCATAGACTTGATTTTGTTCATTTTAAGACTCGAGTCCTTTTTAAGACTCGAGTGGCTGTTAAATGACTCGGGCTCAGCTTGACTCTAGACTCCGAGCCTTTTGAGCACACTGAGTCTTGCATGATTGAGTCGAGTCTTTAAAATTACGAACGAGGACTCGAGTCCTTTGCAACACTAGTTGAGGCCGGCTTCCAGTCAAACTGGATGGTGCTGAATACTTGTATTTTACATGGAGCGACTGCCTATCAGACCAACACAAGCCACTCACTGGGCAACACGATACCCTTTAGTAAGTCTGGTTGTCAGACTTACGGGAATCTGACGCCCTGTCAAAGATCTATGAAAGACAGCCGGGAACAACAACATACATCGCGTGGTCCAACCGCAACAAGCGTAGTTTAACTTGATCGATCGACCCGTGCGACTGTTCCAACTTAGTCGCAAGCCCCACTCTGGACTTACAGTTAATACTTATAATTTTAAAATCACCTTGAGCACGCGTGGTGGTCTATGTTTGTGCTTACTGTGTATAAGAAGACCTCTTTGCTCTGCATTGGGACCGTAATAGGAAGATATTATAATAGAACATTTTGTCGTTTTTTTAAATTACGTCTCGCAGGTCAACCTATGAGGTTGTCGGCTGCTTAACCAGACTTGCCTGTGGCTTAATAAATTAAGGCCTCCAGCCAGGGCTTAAAAAAAATCAAACTAGAGCAACTACTCGCTAAGGGCACCCCCTGTGGGGTTCGGACTTCGGCTTAAGGCCCTCTTGTAGTTGAAGACGTTTCGGCGAACACTGGCCGGTCGTTGCGAGCGCTTGAGCTGCTAGATTTTGTGTATAATTGTTTCGTGGAGACGAAATGATAAGGAAATTATAAAATATTTTCTCAGCATGCCCTAAACAACAATAAAACCTATCTTTTGGTATGAGTTTAACATGGTTTAATGATGGAATCTCTTCAAGGTAGACGTTTTAAATGGCGATTTAGTGTCAACTTTATGATTATTTTTTATCGAGCCAATTGTTTTAATTCACGTTTCTATCTTCACACAGCGCTTAACAGTATGTTCAATTTTCGTAAATATTTTTTTTTACGGATACTAGTCATTTTGGTAGATTTACGGAGGTTTAAAAAAGTTAAAAAGTACTGCAACCTCGCCTTAAGGCGTCGCTGGTAGGGGGCAGCAAGGGACGGCTTGGATCGGATTGATTATCATTTAGGGGTGAAGTTAAAGCTACAGGCTCAGCGGCACGGGCTGGCTCGAGCAAGAGTCGGGGCGGATTTTGTCAACGAGTTTGATTGTTAATCAAAACATAACGGTCGTTTTAGGGCTCCGTACCAAAATGGTAAAAAGGAACCCTTATGGTGAGACTCAGTCTGTCTGTCCGTTTGTCTGTCACAACAAGAACTAATACTGTCAACTTGAAATTTGGAATAGTTTTAGATGACGTTGGCCCAATAAATAAAATAAATATGTATTTTTCGCAACAAGGACTGAACGGGGGTCTTAAAAACTCGAAATGGGGCTACTAGGGCATGTGCGATATCATATGAAATAGCGCTATTTGCACATAGGTACTCAAAGTGTTTTTTTTTATACCGCAAAGTTTTCGACATTTGACAATTTAAATAAAAAATCGTATTATACGTATAAACCTTCCTCTTGAAATATTCTGTCTATTGATGAAGACCGCATTTAAACCCGTTGTGTAGTTTAAAAGATCTAAGCGTATAAACGCGAGAAGTGACTTTGTTTTATACTATGTGTACCATATGACTTCCGCGCAAACGAAAAAAGCAGAAGCTTGTCTCTTTATAAAACTGATTTCAGCAAATGTAAAACCCTCAAGTTTTCGTCAATCTATGTGGTCTCACGCCACCGCCACTCCACACTACAAATGACGTAGTTCACACTAAGCCAAAACCAAATAGTTTGAATAAAACAATAGAGGAAAATAACTCTCTTACAAACAAACGGTATTTGTAATGTTTGCATTGAATGTTTTACTTTTCAGTGCGACAGTTCTGAGAACTGCTAAGGTATGTAATGATGCAAGAGGTGACCCTGATGTCATCGAGGAATTGTTCGAGAACTAGAACGAACTACTGGGATAAATATTCCTTAAAAGTAATCCTGTGTTGATCTGGGTTATAAATTATCTCATCATAATCATCATTTCAGCCGTAAGACGTCCACTGCTGGACTTAGGCCTCCCCCAATTTGGGGGGCTTTGCCATAATCGCCACGCTTGGCAGGCGGGTTGACGATCGCAGTATGGTGGTAAAATGCATAGAGAACGCTGCTGCCCATTCTCTAGTAAGCCCCTTAGTCGCCTTTTACGACACCCACGGGAAGAAATGGGGTGGTGTTATTCTTTACGTCCGGCACCACACGGTATATTATCTATGTGGGACCATTTTCATGCAAATCTGTTCACACGTTTTCGCGTGATTTAGTAACATACATCCAAATTTTCACATTTATAATATTGGTCTACTGGCCGCAACTTCACAAGCGCTACTGCTGAGCGTGAGACCCTGGGTTCGATTCCCAGATCGGGCGTGTTATTGGGTCTTCCGTCAGGGATTTCTCAATAGCAGCCCGGAGTTTGGAATTGTACCTATTTGATTGCAATAGGCCAGCCTATTTGATAAGACTAAAACATAACTGGCGAAATGTTGGCGTACGATAAGTATACTGCTGCCCAACACTTTGGGGAAACAAGGAGTAATGATATGAGTTATGTTAAGTATTTCTACGGACCTACTATTACTAGAGACATGTCGAAACCCCTGCATGCCTTGGAAAGCACGTTAAACCATTAGTTACGGCTGTCATTTGTACGTTATTGACAGTCGTTACGGGTAGTCAAGAGCTCTTAAGTCTAACAACCAGTCTTACCGCTGGGTACCGTGTTACCCAGTAACTGAGTTGTGGAGGTCAGATAGGGAGCTGCTCAATGGAAAATACTGGTATTCAGCTGCATCCGTTTAGACTGGAAGCCGACCTGTTGGGAAAAGGCTAAGCAGATGATTGATAGCGCTAGTGTAAACTTCTGCTACTGGGAAACCCAGTGACGTTTGTTTTGGTGACATGACAAATGATAATAGTTAAATAATTATTAACGTAATCTTATCGCATTCATTATTTAATATTAATGAGCTCCCTAGAACAATCACAATTAGTTATGGGTTGTATTTTAACCGTTCAAAATCGTCAAGGTGCGTTATAAAAGTACTATGTTGATTATGAAATAAATAAACATATTAAACTTACTATGATTTTTTTACGTTTAAAATCTTGACTGATGTTAAAGAAGTCCGCAAAATTCCAAAAGTCTAACGGTATATTTTTCGAATTTTCAGGTGAGTGTCAGGTTGCATGTTAAACAAAATATAATATGATTCGCGACCGTAACAAATATGACATTACATAATTATAATCAGTAATATAACCTTCTAAGTTCATTTAATCCCATTGAATGAATTTTACCTGAAGTAGCCATATTTTTTTCGATCGCGGAACGAATATCTTGTTGCCCACTTTCAAAATGCAGGGTGCTTATACTGCAGCGTAGGGACAATAATTAATGTTCAACTATCTAAACGACACCTATTTCTATTACACAGCAATTAATCGATACTCTACAATCTATTAAATAAAAACCAAAACAAATTATACATTAAGGTGAAATCGGTGTCATAGTGTGCGTACGTTTTATGTCAAAAATGTCAACTCGAAACGAATGTTCCTCAGCATAGATAGTCGAATTTAAAAGTAGTCATTCAGTGAGGCATTCAGCAATATATTATCATAATAACAGTGAATAAACGAAAGTTATTTCATTGACACAGCACAACCAGAACTCATTCTGTATGTTGTAAACAATGGCGTCGCGCATGAGTGAACTGCCATGCCCGGTGGACGGCGGCGTCCCTAAATACAGTGTGACTGTTTAAACAAGGGATCAAAACTATGCTCGCGAGGTCTGAAGCCCGAAAAACTGAAGGGTCGTCTGCCAGGGTCGCGAGATTAGTTCGAAAGAGGTACCATGGCACTGGCATTTAGGCAACTGAAGGAACACGGGTGGGTAATTGTAAGTAAAAGTCTGCGACGCCCTCCCGCTCCGACCAGAGCGGGTGACGTCATTTGATGATTTACCATCCACAAAAAAAAGGGAGGGGTATCGTGTTACCCAGTACGTGCGCTGTGGAGTTCAGATAGGGAGTCGTTCCATGTAAAACACTAGTGTTCTGCTGGATTGGACCAATGTTGGCCTTGTGACCCCGACATAGGTACGAGTAGGTCGTGGGTTCGAACCCAGACTTTGTTTTGTGATGCCACTTGTCTCAAAACGGTGAAGGAAAACAACATAAAGGTGTCTTCAGACAGCGGGCGCGACGCGGCGGGACCGGGCGGCGACGCGACGCTGAGTAGTTGTAATGTACTAGATAGTATGGACGACTTCACACAGAGCGCTCGGCGCGACGCGCCACGCCGCCGCCGCGCCGAGTCGGAATACAACTCAGAGGCCGGCGTGCCGCGAGCGGGGCGCGAGCGCAGCGTCGGCAGAACGGCGATAAATTGCAGAAGTATCACAAGTTTTAAATTGATTGACTGCGTCTTACATTTAATAACAGTTTTGTATGTTAGCTGATACGAGTAATGGATAGTGAATGAAAGTGAGCGATCGCCGACATTAGCTGTGATTGACTAAAACATTTTCATTACGAGTACAGTTTCAAACAACTAGCGCACGTGAATCAATTGAATTTGAACTTTATGCCAATGTGATTAGAGTCACACGACGCAAGCTTGTTTATTACAATGACTGTATCCTTTATTTAGTAAGTAAACTCAATTAATTTAAACTGAATAATTTGATATATTTAATCTAAGAAACCCGTTAAATCTTATTGAAAAGTCAAAAAAATTTAAACAGTTCGGTATAAAGCATAGGACCAATTTCCTAACAATTGAAATGATTTGGTTTTCTGTTTTGTCTCTGTAACTTTTAGATCATTCACATGACAAGACAGCGCGGCGCCGCACAGTGGGTTGCAAATCGGGAGATAAGAAAGGTAATTCATAATTACCATGTGATTTCAATTTAGTGAAACGAAATTTTGTGATTTTTAGACTGTCTTGGCTTATAGTATAAAAAAATATTGTGAACTTGACTAAGCATATTCATATTTAAAGCATTTAACCATAAAATTAATCATCAACATTATATTTTTTTTTTAATTTTGAGGATTTTTAAAAAGCCACAAATGGTGGCGCAATATGAAGTATGTCAAAAAATTAAAAATAAATGGTACTATCTGTGTTTAAGGTTATAATGGCGAACCTTATAATTCCAGAGATAGAATAATTTTTCATGTCAGCACCGTACATTTTTTTTTTTTAAATTATAACTCCTTCATTTTTACACGCAATTGCCCCATACGAAATTTTATAGAATAGTAATGATCAGCAGAATCCATTTCTAGCCAAAAAAAAGACCCTTCAAAATTCGAGTCTCTATGTCTATGAAAGGCGATATGCAGCCCACCGTACGTCGCGTCGGCGCCGCCCGCCAGCGCGGCGCCGGCCGGCACGGTGGTGCTTTTGTCGGCTCCACGTGCAGGCGGTATCTTTGATATTGTGTTAGTCCTCTATACTCCATTTGTTTAGGTAGTTAACTAAAGGTAAACAATCTTGATATGTCTTTTTATATTAAATAAATCGTATAAAAGACCAACAAATATTATTTAAATTAAGTTACTTACCTAACATCGGTTTAAGTAAATACCTAATTGTAAACATTTTTAGATTCTATTTTTAGATAAAAGACATGTTAAGATTGTTTACATTTAGTTAACTACCTAAACAAATGGAGTATAGTTAGTTCCTGTCCGACTGAGTTCGTGAGCGAAAGTGGTACGTGGAACTGATTGATAGATATTGGGTCGCATTTAACACTTTAGTTTAAAATTGTGTCTTGTTGTTATTATTACGTTTTTAGTGTTTTGTTTTTATTGATTTTGTTGTGATAAACAATGCCTGAATACGTGTACAGTGGTCGTGAAAACGGTAACATGTTGATGTGTTTAGAAGCCCGTGGCAAAGCTATTCCTTTTGCTTTGTGGATTTACCAAGACAGATTTTCAAACCTCCGGCATCCTTCTGAATCTCGCATGAAAGGCATGGAGTACAGTTTGACAAATTAAGCCAAACCTCATAAGATCGCAAAAGATTTAGAAAGGTACGTAAAATGCCTCAGTCAATTTCAAAGTATAACGGCTACTAATACGATTAAAATTCATAATTTTGTAAAGCGCTTGAGGCTAAGTTACAACAGCCGCACGGGTCGATGATATGCTGACCTGTGATATTAGTTAGATACTTCATTAAAAAATAAGAGCAAGAACGTTTCCACGTCTGAATCGCTCAACAATTTTTCAATGAATGAATCGCGGCGCGGCGCCGCTCAGTGGATCGTCCCCATACAAGAGGTCGGACATAGAATCAAAAATTGAAAAAGTATTTAATTTAAAAAAAAATATATACAGTTGCATTAGCACTGTTGTTTTTTTTAATTAGATACTTTCTAGACGATCCACTGTGCGCCGGCGGGACGGGACGTGATCGCGCCCGCAGTGTGAAGGCTCCCGCCGCGCCGGCGTCGCGCCGGCGCCCCGCCACGTCGCGTCACGTCACGCCCCGCTCGCTGTGTGAAGACACCTTAAGGAAACCGGCATGTAGCGTGCGATGGTTAGAAAATGTATTGAAAGGAGGATTTTGGCCATGCAGTGCCGCGGCTCACCCAAAACTATGTCACTCAGCGTCGGCCGACCATAATATAGTTTTATTGTGGTCGACCGACGACGCGGCGACGTCGAGTCGTTCTTGATCACATAAAATATGTATAATTGATGGTTGGAAGATGAACGTAATTCAGTAGCCACGCACCATTAAACAGTGGATGTTATCAACAGCAATCCAGTTGCACCATAAGATGAGCAGGACTGCACCCAAAATTATTGTATGAAAATAATGAAAAAAAAACCAACAAAGAAAAATTTGGTAGTTTACCGTTTGGTCGTTTTGGTGGTTACCGTTTTCTACCTATTCTTCGTCACTGTAAGTTCGCAAATGATTATGACATGATTTGCGAACTGACAGTGACGAAGAATGATGATATTTTGTAGAATTGTTTTGTGCCCTGTTTTCGATATCTATACACAACACATCGGTAAGTATTGCTAGCCAATTTTATTTTGTTCTGTATATAATTTAAATATTCATGTCGGACACCTGCCACGCTTTCACTACAGGTTGCTATCACTGGGCTGCTTCCTTAACTGGAGATAATAATTATGATGGCGACGACGGCGAACTTCATCGCAACCGATATGATACGGCTTGATGGAACTGGGCTTTTTTTTTGTGGGTGGGAAAACATCAAATGACGTCTGCCGCTCTGGGCGGAGCGGGACTTTTACAGACTGTGTCAGACTTTTACTGACTAAAACCCACCCATGTTCCTTCAGTTGCCTATATGCCAGGATCACGGTAACTCTTTCGAACAAATCTCGCGACCCTGGCAGGAATGGAACTGGGCTGTAACCTACAGATTACCTCTGTTAATCTTGAACAGTTAAACATGCTTAAAGATGGAAGAGGATGGCTTGAACTTATTACAGTTAGTATGTTACGAAGGCGGGTCAAAAGGTTCGGGAAATGTAGAGATTAGAGAGGGGAGGGGTAGTTATTTTTAATCTGTCACTACTTGGTTAATCAATACAATTATAGTTACCAAAGGAGATGTTTCATTTTTATATGGGGCTCCGGCCATAACCTGTACCGTTTAGCGAAGCTGGGTAAATTACTCATGAATAGAATAAAGTAACATTTTTTTCATAATATCAAATGGTTTTTAAGTACAAAATAAAAATTAAAAATGTTTGACGTTTGTCCTAAGAGTTAGCAAGTGGTTATTTTGAATTCGTTTAGAAACACACTCCAAGAATGGAGACTAAAGATTTTTGTAACGATGAAATGGTCACACTTAATTATGTTTACTCAAAAATATTTACAAGAGAATAATAGTAATTTATTTTTAACACTACAAGAATACACACATTTTTAATTATTTTCTACTTAACATTGATTTCATGAGACATGATTTCAGAACGAATGAAGTCTGCAAGCAAACGAGACGCCATGTTGAATAAAACATGGTAATAATTGAAAAACTATTATTTTTTGTATACAACAAATCAGGCGCAAATTAACCAGGGAATATTTTTCCCCAATTTGTAGTATTTTTTCTTCTTTTTTGATAATTGTACATCTGATGGCCGAAAATGAAACACCTCCTTTCACTCTAATCGGTTTATGGTCAAGTCCGGTTAAGCAGCCGACAACCTCATTTGGTTTACCTGCGAGATGATTAAAAAGCGACCTAATATTGGCTTCTGTACCCTCGAAAACCATGAAAAGTACATATCTCTATTTCTCATACATATTTTTCGATTTTATAGTTACGATTTCGACAAGTTTACCCCTACAGAAAGTTGCGTTAAAGAAAACATATCGAATGCAGAAAACTCGTCCTTTTTTGAAGTCGGTTAAATAAAATCAGCTATGCAAAGAGCAAAGAGTCTAAAATGAGCCCACAAGTCATAGCGCGTGCTACCGTCTTCTTCGACGCATCACTGGTCTGATAGATACATGTACTTAACTGTTTATACAGGGTCAAGTTACATTAGTTGGTTACTTTGCCTACGTGTTGTATATCGATGTACTAATCGAATGAAATAAAAAAATTAAAAAAACATTCCAGCTTAGTTTAAACTTTAAATGACACTGACATGTAAGTGCAGTACGGCAACCAATTCACTGTTTTGTTATGGATTTAGGATATTTTGTTAAAAATATATTTATATTGCACGAATAATTGCAACAACAGCTGATCGATTACGGGCATTGACTTTAGCTCATTGAAACGTGTTTTTTTTTCTGCTCCATTAGTTTTCGATACGCCACATGAGGGTGAAGTATGCCAGCTAAATTAATTTGACCCTGTTTAGTCAGTCCATAAACCAAAGAATCAATCGAGCTACGGTTCACGTGCACAATAGTGGATATTGTTGCAATTGGAAATCAATTGGACGCATTGTTTGGTATTTTTTCCTTTTTACGTCATCATGGTCAGTGTTGACCTTCCTGTGTTGTAAACATTTACTTGAGTTTTAGCGTCGAGGCACGGCACTGTAACCCAGTTGTGAGTACCCACATAATTTATGCTTTCATCATACGAAACTTCCATCATGAATATGATCATCAGCATCATGTTGCATCATAAATAGCCAGTAATGTGCCCATTGCTGAGACACAGGCTTCCTGGTGAGAGGGAGTGGGCCGTAATCCACCACGTGGGCCCAGAGCGGGTTGGTAGATGTCATATGTCTTCGAACTTTTAGTTCTAGAACATGCCGCGGTTTCCTCACGATGTTTTCCTTCACCGTTTGGAGAATAGTGGTGATGAAATTATTTACGCAAAGTAAAGCGCCAACCTGGGTTCGAACCCACGACCTACTACTTGTAAGTCGGAACCGATATCACTGCTCTAAATAACGTCGTGTTTATACCACCAATATAACACGGTTTGGCTACTTCGTTGGTCTCCCTTGCCGCAACCGCTACTGCTAAACATGACGTGCTGGGTTCGAATTTCGTGTCGAGCGAAATGTTAATGGGATTTTTGCATCTGGAATTCCTCAGGAGCTTCAACAATTGTCGGCCAGAATAAGTTGCCAGGTCGGTGCTCATACCGATATGTTCCATGCATAGCACGTAAATTTAAACTCAAAGCAAATTTCAATTGAACTTTTGAACTGTCAAGGAGTTGGTCAGTCACAAATATGAAGGTAGTTGCCCATTACAGGGGTACCTATTGAGTAGAACGGGCCAGAAACTCAATGGAAGGAACCGTGATAGCATCTAAGAGGTGATCAATCACCGCTGACAGCGCCTGTTCACGAACATGACGCACGTATCAGCACCATTCAACGCTTTTGAAAGGAGCTAAACTAAAAACAACGGCGATACTAAACAGGTATGCGCAGGCGGCGTAACGGTGAGCATACGAGTTTTATAATCGGTCAATTTTCTAATAGCCATCGTATCTTGTCATAAATATTCATTCGCTCTTTCCGAAGAGTCTGCCTCACGCGAAAACACGGGTGAAGCACGACAACCGAGAGAGCAGGACCCTACGGATATGACACGTGGCTGATAAGGTCACTAAAACCGTTATGCACCGGTGTGATGCGCTGTTGAAACGTTCTAGTAGGCATAGTAGTCTGTGCAATATTTCTTTCCGTCCCTGATACGTTCAAGAACGGTCTTGGTATGAGGTTTAAGATAAACGCACATTTACCCTCTCCGAGGGAAATGAAGGAACCGAAATCATATAACACCTCGCAGACACGCGCTGAATCAGACGAATCGCTGCCGGAAGAATTCAGAAGGTTTATTTAATTCGACGCAGTTGATTCTTTCGGCGTGTATAAGTGTGCGTTTACCTTTACACGAAAATAAAAGACTTTACAGAAAGCAAAAGTAAAAATTGTAATCACGTAGTACAACTATAAATAATAACAACATTATTTTTATAATAACAGCCGCAGGGATGGATTTAGGGGAAGCTACCGTTGCCGAAGTTGTCCGTCAATTCATACGGACCTCTCCAAACCCATAAAGCACGTTAAACCGTGGTGCGGAATTCCCGAAGGAGTCTGCCAGTTAACGAAATACTATTGGAAAATTCATTTGATCCTCTGCCTCATCACACTCAACATTGTATGGATGGATGTTTTCAAGAATTCTATCATGCATCCCTTCGTTTCTCGGTATCAGTACAACAACATGTTTAAATAACTCACAGGATGAAGGATCAAATTCACACATCGTCTACCAGACCGTTTTGAGCGACGCAACGCTTACAAATCTAGAAGTAATAGTCACCATATCCATCTGCATTTGGCAAGTTTCAGAACCATTCAGCTGTTTGTGCAAATAATTTCATAACCACTGCTCTCAAAACGCTGAACAAAAACATCGCTGGTAAACCGGAATGTCCCAAAACCAAAAATTCGAAGACATGTGACATCCACCAACCCGTACTGAGTCCGTGTGGTGGATTACGACCCTATCTCTCTCACAGAGAGGAAGTGTCTGTCCCATCAGTGGGAACATTGTAAGCTGATTATGAAGTACCCGAATGCGAGCTAAAGACCAAGAGCAGAACTATTACTCCGCCTAAACCAATCAGAGGAACATTTATAAACATGTATGTGTAATGTGTACGTGATAAAGGTACTAAGCTGCCAGTATCATAATAAATGGCAAGTCGCACATTACTGGCCTTGAGAATCAATAACAACGATGTTCTCAATATTAGGGCCAATATATTATCACGAGTAAGAACAAAGGGTTTTTCGGAATTTAGAACTACGATGAATCGAATTCATATTTCTGCACGCGATATGATGAATCAAACGATGTTTACGTGTGAGCTGCATTATGTTACACACATGCGATTATGGCCGACACCTATGAACTGATGTTAGTTGTGATGATTATACAGTTTATGTCTCATAAAGCGGCGCGCGCTGTACTTGTGGAGTGTATTTACATGCATGTGTGCGTGAAGACGACTAGCGTCAGCACACACATGCACACACACTTCCGACTTCGCCATTGTCTCAGAAAGTGCCGAGACCTCCTAGGCTTACAGTCACATTCATAGCGTGTTTGTACACTTCTTCATCACCATCATTTCAGCTGAAAGACGTCCACTGCTGGACTTAAGCCTCCCAAAAGAGGGTTTGGCATGATTGCCACGCTTGACAGGCGGATTGGCGATCGCAGTATGGTAGTGAGATGCATAGAGAACACTGTTACTTCTGCTGTTTGTTCTCTATTAAGTCCCTTAGTCGCCATTTACGACACCTACAGGAATTAAAGGGATGGTGCTATTCTTTACGTCCGGAAACACACGGAACACGTACACTTGTTAATCACAAGTAAAGCACGCGTCAATTTGTGGGATAAAAATATTATAGGTAACCGCAAATGACGCTAGTGCACCCTAGGCCTAACCATATTTTTGGTTTAAAACTATTTTAAACCAAACTCTGCGGTTTAATATTCGTTTAAATGTTTTATAAAGAATGCACTGAGGCTTCACACAAAGTGATTTAGACCACTCCTAGTCCCTGATTTATCTATCAAAGGAAATTTAAAAGAACAAAAAAAATATTGATCCATAATTACAACATACTTTTTAAACATATTTTAATAAATACGATTCTCCAGATTGTTTTCAGTTTGTCATTTCCTAAGAAAAAAAGTATAAGTATGACTTCACAAATACTAATCAAAATGGTTAACGATTTCAATTAGTCTTAACTTCAGTAAGAAGTAATCAATGTACGACCCACGTGGTCATGGTTTTACAGGTTTTGGAAAAATTTAAAACGCTTTTAACCCACATATTTTGATTTAAAGCGGTTTATTTACGACTGTAATCTCAGCAGAATCAAGATTTATACAATTTATTTCACGTCCCAAAGGATTTTGAAGAAAATATTTAATCCATTGCACTCAATTCTTAAGTTTGACAAATCCGTCTGCACGTCGACTTAGGTAACGTTAAGTGCATTGTCGAATAGTCAAAATTTCATACATTGCAGTTAGTTGTTAGTGTGTTACGCAATCACCCTGCCTTTTGTTTTTTAGGTAAAGAGGAGAACTTATAGGTATATTTTAATCGCTTGATTACTATTTAATTCACTAGTTTATGTCCCGAATAAACATTTCAAGTGTGCAGTGATTAACGCGCCGTCAAACGTTTAATTATCAACGATATCGATCTGATGAGGATCAGAGTGTCGGTCTACATATTAAAATGGATGATTGCTATAATCATTGACTGTATTTATATTTCCATTTATAAAAAATTAACGGTTTGTGGCTAAGTAATTACAGCCGCGTAGGTTTGGTTAAGCTACGCTTGCCGCGGTTCGTATGTGTATGTGTGATCATTTATAGGTACTAAGACCCCTCCGTGCCCCGCAAAGCAAGTTAAACTGTTTCACCCGGCTATCAATTGTGAATCAGTCGTTACGGATCGTCAGAAGCCTGAAACTCTAATCACCAATTAAATCGAAGAGTATCGTGTCACCCAGTGACTGGTTGTGGCGATCAGATAGGGAGCAACTGACTATCTAAGCTACATCCGGTTAGACTGGGAGCGGACCCCATCATAATTCAGAAAAAGCTAAACAGATGATGATACGGAAAATGTAAATTAAAATCATTTGCATTTTTAACCGACTTCAAAAAAAGAAGGAGGTTATCAATTCCGTATCATCTCATAATGTCAAACTCTCAAAACGACAACCAAACGCAAAATGTCCACTTCTCAGAATGTCAACTTCATAGAATGTCAAATTCGCATAATGTCAATTTCTCAAAATGTCGAATTCTCACAATGACAAATTCGCATAACGTCAACTTCTCAAAACGTCAACTTCTTAAAATGGTAAATTCGCTTAGTAACACTTCCACGTAGTATCTATTTTAACAAGGTCTTTTGAATATAGCTTTTTTCCATTATTTTCTACTTTTTAGTTTGGTTTTCTATGGAAGCGTGATTTTTTTTTTTTTTTTTAAACTATTATTTATTTTAAATTTTTTAGGGTGTTTCGAATTTTGTGACATATGTCAGCGTAGTTTTCACAAACAGTTGTTTGCTTTCCTGGTAACTCTGGCAAGGATAATGGCACAATTTATGAAATTATTGTATTGTCATTGGTCCTTGATAAGTGTGGCAAATTTCGAGTTAATCCGACGTTTTGAAAGGGGTCAAAATCATGTTCAGTTTCCGTTATATAGGCACATACTAACATACAAACATAATAGAATACGTATGAAGCCAATAAAAGCGTGTTAAAAAAACTGGCCAAGTGCGAGTCGGACTCGCGCACCGAGGGTTCCGTCCAAACCTGCTGGTATTCACGGTTTATGCATAAGGTTTATGTTTATGAAATTAAATGTTTTTTATTAATTTTTATATTTGAGTTGACTGAATGAAAGGTAAATTGTGGTTTACGATTTATGACGTATTAAAAAATAACTACTTACTAGATCTCGTTCAAACCAATTTTCGGTGGAAGTTTACATGGTAATGTACATCATATATTTTTTTTAGTTTTATCATTCCCTTATTTTAGAAGTTACGGGGGGGGGGGACACATTATACCACTTTGGAAGTGTCTCTCGCGCAAACTATTCAGTTTAGAAAAAAATGATATTAGAAACCTGAATGTCATTTTTGAAGACGTATCCATAGATACCCCACACGTATGGGTTGGATGATTTTTTTTTTTTTGAGTTTCAGTACCCCACAAACAACCCCAAATATTATTGTTTTTTTCTATTTTTGTGTGAAAATCTTAATGCGGTTCACAAAATACATCTACTTACCAAGTTTCAACAGCGTAGCTCTTATAGTTTCGGAAAAAAATGGCTGTGACATACTCGGACAGACAGACAGACAGACAGACATGACGAATCTATAAGGGTTCCGTTTTTTGCCATTTGGCAACGGAACCCTAAAAAAACCATTCATCAAAATGACAAAAAAAAGAAGCAAAATGTTGGGATCAGAGAATAACGAACCGTCTTTTTATAGTTCTAAGAAATAGGAAAGGACTCCGTGACATAATTTTTATATTGAACTAGCTGACCCGACAGACGTTGTCCTGTCTCTTTGATGATATTTGAGCACGCATTCTGTCAATTCTATGTCAAATGTCATAATGTTAGATTAAAAAAGTTTACATTGTCCTACTACATGGTTGGTTCTTAAATTTTCTAATTTTCCGCGCAATTTTTTCTTTTTTTTCTTTCATAAGAACCTTCTCCTGACAATTACAAACACAACAAACGAAAAAAAAGTGAAATCGGTCCACCCGTTCACGCGTGATGCTGTGACCAAGGGAAATAGGGATTCATTTTTATATATATAGATAATATAAATATTTAACTGCACTGCAAAATGCAAGTCTGAAAATGGCATTTTTTTAAAGATTACAGTTTAGCGGTTATCTTTATTCAAAAAGTAAATTAAAACAAGCAGCTTTATGCATGTTTTTCTATTCCCATGGAGAACCAAATTTTTCTATCAGTTTTGTTCTGATTTTGGTATATTTTCGTCATTTCGATTATGGTGGTTTTTTTTTTTTGTATATGTTTAAGGTGACACAACATACAGTGGATTGATTTTAAATTTTAATATTTTATTTTGAAAGTCAACAAATATTTTAAACCTACTTTAATATGCCCCTTTGTATACCTGCGTAAATAGACACTACGTGGAGGTGTAGTGACACTAAGCGAATTTACCATTGTAAGAAGTTGACGTTGTGAGAAGTTGACGTTATGCGAATTTGTCTTTGTGAGAATTCGACATTTTGAGAAATTGACATTATGCGAATTTGACATTCTAAGAAGTTGACATCCTGAGAAGTGGACATTTTGCGTCTGGTTGTCATTTTGAGAGTTTGACATTATGAGATGATACGATCAATTCGTCTGTAATGATTTTTTTTTATTTATTTGAAAGCTGGTGTTTCCTGAATGGTCTCATTTTAATTTGGTTCCATTCGGACAATGGGATCTATGTGAAAATCATATAAATCTTAAATTTGCTTTAAGTACGTATATTTGCGCGACAAATGAACGAATAACGCGAATAGATTAGTGCGGGGTATCTACCATAACTAAAAAGTTAAAAATAAAAACTTTTTACAAAAAAATAACAACCGACTTCCTAAATAACATTAAAAAGTGAAAAATAACTTTAATTTTGGAAGTCGGTGTCTTAGGATCTTTAATGAAGGTTTTTTTACCACCGACTTCCGAAATTAAAGTAACTTTTCACTTTGTAGTGTTTGTTTTTAGGATGTAGGTTGTTATTTTTTTGTCTGACATTACGCGACGAGCTAAGACTCGTAAACATGAAAGCCGAGCAACATAAAAAAAGGCGGGAAGAACTCTAAGCGTACCTTAACGAAGGAATAGCAAAGGCGGGCGAGATGGGATACAACGCGACTGGTCGAGGGTAAAAGAACGCGAACGAAGTCGCGGGCACATGTTAGTGTTTATAAATGTGTTAGACGTCAAACAAACGTTTTTGCCTAGTGTCGCCTGTAACAGGGGAAGAGCGCTGATGTCTGAAATACAGATCATTTAATATCTAGGTCACAAATATTCAAAATCTGTTCAAAGAAACAAGTGTTTTAAAGATTCTATAAAATTGTTGCAAATTTAAAACCGACTTTAAAAAGGAGGAGGTTCCTACTACGTCTGTATAATATTTTTTATCTGTATTTACGCTCCACAATAGATTACGAAAAAAATTTTTTGAATGGTAAGGGTATGCCTAAGGAGTGGTCTCATTTAAATTTGACTGACTCTACTCGGATAGTTTTTGCGTTAGATTCTATAATACAAATCGTCACTGTTTTTCACATAGCAAATAGTGGTATACGAATTGGTGTTAATAGGTAATTTTTAATAGGTTTTCAACTTTATCGTTAAAGTTTTAGGTTCAAGATTGATTGTGAAAATTTGACATTAGCTCGGACCGTTAGCTCGATGTGCTGGCTGGTATATTAACTATAAAGTGAAAACTAAAAGCAACAGCATTGCCATCCAACGTGGCAACGCTGCCAGCCTTCTGGGCACTTTTCCCACCGACAGTGATGCGGACGAATTCTTTGATGCCCAGTGAGCTCTTCCCCCCCCCCCCTTTTTTCTTCTTCTTTACCTTTATTTAATTGTATATAATATATTTTAGTGTTATTTTATGGATTGTATCTAAGTTAGTACGTTATAAAGTGAACATTTTATATTAAAACAAAAATAACAAAGATATACAAAAAAAAAAGAAAAAGCGTAAGAGAAAAACAAAGAAAAATAAATGCTTCACATTTAGTCGACAAATAGTTATCACTACTGACTGTTATCTCACTTGTCACATGACTATCTATTGTTTACCTGTCCACCTGATTGTTTTCTCTGACGCCATATTTGTTTACTAAATAGGAAACATGCGTTGAAATGTATTGTATGTTCTTACGTGTATTATGTGCTAAGTATTTCAAGATACTATTTACAAAAATGTATCGATTGAAACTACGATTGTTTGTTATTATAGAAAAGAACGATTGTATTTAAGACTAGACTTTCGTCCACGAAATTTTGGCCCCCAACCCGCTTACTATTAAGTATATTACTTCATTTTCACTTAAGATTACTTTCAGACTTTTTTCTTTGCTCGACTCCTGAGAGTCGAAGCATGATGTAAAATAGCCTCAAGAATTGGGCTAGATATTTTTTTTAAATCCGACTTGTAGTTCTAGTGCTTTCCAGGTTTTCCCCTACTTACAAACAAATGAACAAAAATGTTTTTACTGGTTTAAATGATTGATATGGTGGTTGTGCTTAGGTACACCGAGAAATTCCTCCATTTTTTATTTTATTTCCAGTTTTTGCAATTTTCAGGACAGTGTTAGGTTGTATCTTGATTAAAATATGATGCGTGAATTAATTTCATGAAGAACTCATTCAATAGGGCTAGCTGACACTGACCTGCAAATTGCAAAAAAACGTAAGGAAATTGCACGGGCTACCCTTGCACTTCCCCCTAGACCTGGTTCATCGGACAGTTAATCCATTGAAGGACACTGAAGCCGAACACAGTAGAAGTTTTATTGTTATTATGTCTCTAGGTGTTTACTGTCCCACAAAGTGTTTACTCGTGACGGGGCTTGATCATTAAGTAATCTCTAAAGACGCCAGCGATGAATGCCCTAACACGTTTCTGTTGTAAATATAGCCCGTTATTTACAAGAATCAATTGAGGAAAATGGCCGGCTTGAACCCGCAAGATGTAACTGCACAGTGTGACCTTAAGGCTCGCAGCAGACGAGCGCGTTCCAGTCGACACTCACACGGACGTAAATATATCACGGCGCACGGTGGATCGAAAATCGGCTGTAGAAGACATAGGATCTCGATTTCTTAAATGTTATTTTTTTTGCTGGAATTGACTTCTGCTGATCATTACTATGTACAAAAATGACACCCGAGTTAATTCTGCCCAAAAACTAAGGAAATATATTTTTTTTACGAAAAATTTGTATGAAGCTAGTATGAAAAATCGAATTATCTCCTAAACGGCATGTTTAACCGTAATATCCTTAGAGGTGGTCATAGTGCTAATTATTTATGATTTTTTGGTTGCCGATTTGACGAAAAATTTAATGCCGTTTTTTTAAAAAAAATCGTCAAAATATTTTTATTTATTTTTACATGTAAAACGATCCCTTTTAGTGTCCAAGTTAAAAAGTTCGATATGTTATTAACCCAAATATTAAGAACACACAAAACAAGAAAAAATAAATTAAAAAATTGCTGTTTTTTTACACATTTTTATTAATTTAAATAAAAAAAGATTATCAAACTCTTATTTAAGTAACATATAAAGTTATATTATATACAAAATAATTTAATTTAAGGAATTAATACTAAGCATTTGTAAAATAAAGTAAAATAAATAAAAAAAAGACAAAATATCATTAAATATTACAAAAAAAAAACCCAAACAGACTCAAATACAAATTTACAAATAAGTACATATATAATTTTTTTACAAATTTTCCTTATCACTCTCGTTGTGACTCCAATTCTGAGTCAGCATCCAGATTGGATATATCCAAAAACTCGAACTCAGTTTCCTGAAATTGAATTAAGTCGAGAGTTTCAGCAAAAAAGCTCTGCCTTTTCTTGGCATCTAACTTAGGCCTTTGTGCACTTAGCAAAGGATCCGAAGAAACAACAAGCATATTTAAAGTGTCTTGATTGGAATCCTGCCTGCTTCTTTTCCGCGAATGATGTTCTCGAAACCTCCTAAAATCTTTGTTTCGAGACTCTGAGGCTTCTTCCGAGAGAGTCCCAATCGGCACAATATTATTTTTCTCAATTATGTCAGCCCCATGGATTAATAATTTATGAACGGTTGACGACATGTAGTACCATTCGTATAATAATACGTACTTTTCTGCTGTTTTGCGGGCATAATCTCTAAATTTTATTATATCGACCTGCTCTCCAGATGTAATTGCTTGTAAAATTACAGCAAATCTTTTGATGAGGTCTTCATCCAAACCGATTATAGCTGCAGTTTTATTAGGAAACTCAAAGAATTTTCTTGCAGTATTCCCGTCATTGGTGGTTCCCGAGCCTTGTTTTACTATATTAATCAACAGATTGAGCTCATCTTTGAATTTATTTTGAATTATTTTCTTCCTTGTCTGTAGCATTTCTTTGTGCTCATCACTTCTCGCTGCCCACCGTTTGAAGTCGAGCCTGTATGCAATGTGTAACAGACATTCCATACAATTTATACGGGCGTGTAGGGATGACAAGCCAAATTCATACAGGTCAGAACACACAATTTTTGATGTTACAGCATCTAAGCGGTTCATTTCTGTAGGTTTTGCTAAGCACAGGTAGCACGATGCATTTGATCTAGCTTCAGAAAGGTAAGTGCAAACTTTAGCGTCGATCATCGTCATCATTAGTTCATGAGTCACCCTATTATTATTATTGCACTCTGTGGGGATAAGGGCCTCAATTTCTACATCCATTTGTTTTTTCAGCTCAAGGACAACTGCTTCACTCTCCTTTACAAAAGTAAACTGAACTGGACGACAATACAAAACTGAGCATGGTTTTGGGTTCGTCCATAAGATGGTGTCTCCATCTGTCAGTTTAAGTGGCACCAAGGAGGTCATGAAAATGCTCGAGTCATCTTCCTCACCCTCCATTCCCTGCTTGTATCGGCTTTGGTTAGAAGCACCATCAAATCCCCACTTGGATATCAGCTTCAACTGCTTGTTATGCTCTTCCTTAGAAAGGCTTTGAAGAATTCTTGTAACTGTGATATCAAGTAAAGCTTGAAGTGTAATCCTAGCTGATGAATCAGTAACTGTCACTGATTGCTTCGGAGGGTAGCAATCAAGCTTAGTTTGTTGCACTGTATAGTAAGATGGATAAATATCCTTAGCACCTTCCCGAATGGCAGCCTCTCGCAACGTAATATATTGCCACTTTGAGAGTTTTAGCGAAAAAAGCAATCCAAGCGCCTTTTCTGACGTAAATATGATTGTTTTCGCTGGTTTCTTAAGCGTTTCATTTAATTTAGCGGCTGCTTCAGGATTTTTCATCATGTATTCGATGACAGAGGCGATATCTCCATGCCCTTCTTCTTTTAAACGTGCTGCAGCTGCATATGCCAATTCACTGGAATCTTCGCCTGTGTGTTCATCAGATCTTCTCTTTTTTTGTTTAGTTCCCAGATCTTCGAATGGTTTACGGGATCTTTTCGTCATTGTTCCAATGGACGTTGATGTCGACGGTTCTGGAGAGACTGAGGGCGCTCTTGGTATCTCATCAACACTTGGTTCTTGATTAACTAAAGTTTGCACAAAACTCGGCCAATCAATATTTGCTCCCAACCAATTCTCGTACTTTCTCCTGAAATTATCAAGGAATCGGTTGGATTTCTGCCACCTTTGTAAAGCGGCTCGCGTAAATCTCCGACAAAATTCTTTGAGAACAACACGATCTTCGTCAGACAGGCAATCGCCTATGCGGGATACAACTGCACTGAACAATACTTCATGATCAAATGAAGTACTCTCACTTCGTAGAAGAACAAACAAGTCTAAATTCGTGATTAAACTTTCCATTCTAAGATTTTATAGTCGCAGATTTAGTGTTAGCAGTTGTGAACAAACTAAATTATAAAACAAAACTGTAGCCCTTTTATTGCAAAACGCCAATAATTAGGTAACTACCCTCATTAGTTATCTTCTCATTAGCTAATGAAAATTTATAATTGTCACTAACTATTCTTAGAACTCATAGCACTGCTAATTAACAAATTAGCTTACTTATCAGGAAAAGTTTAATGTAATCCATAGTTGGCATTGTCGTGAGATATTGAAAATCATTAAATCACCTATAAAGACTCATTAGAAGACCTAATCAGTGTAGTTACTTAATCACTTCTTTTCGGACTCATTAGAAGAGTTGGTAATTTGGTTGTATGAAAAGTTTTAAAACTCATGATGTGTTGATAAATATCTAGCTCAAGCATAGTTGTCTACGTGTGGGTGTACTATAAACCTCTGCCAACTCCTTCGGAAATATAGGAGTGATGCTATTTTATGTTACGTGTAGTTAAAAGTCCGTGTTCTTCAACATAAACACTAAAAGGAATCGTTTCATATGAAAAAAGAAATGAAAATATTTTGACGATTTTTAAAAAAAAAACGGCATGAAATTTTTCGTCAAATCCGCAACTAAAAAATTATAAATAATTAGCACTATGACCACCTCCAAGGATATTACGGTTGAACATGCCGTTTAGGAGATAATTCGATTTTTCATACTAGCTCCATACATTTTTTTCTTATAAAAATTATAACTCTTCCATTTGTGCACATATTTACTTCATATGACATTTTATAGAACAGTAATGATCAGCAGAAGTCATTTCCAGCAAAAAAAATAACATTTAAGAAATCGAGATCCTATGTCTTCTACAGCCGATTTTCGATCCACCGTGCGGCGGGTTGTTTTTGCACTCTGTTGAATTACCTTTCTTCGTTTTTCTACATCGAGATTCGAAAGTTGAAAATCGACTGTGCGATAAAACGTTAGTGCGATATTCTTACGTCCGGTGAACATGGCCTAACCGCCACAGAAAAAATCAGAAAACGTACGGTTAAGTTTAAAAAGAAAAGAGATCATCAGTATATGTTTAACGCATCTTGGGCACCCCAAATAAGCGTCATGCATTCAAGTACGAGTTAAGCACCGAACATGGGGAAGTCTTATTATTTATTATTATTAGCCGTTTCTGTCCCACTGGTGGTCAAAGGTCTCCCTACTCTCTTTCCACGTCTCTCTGTCCAGAGCTGCCAAGGACCAGTCTTTATTAAAAGAGTCCAGCTCATCCCGCCATCTACGTCTGGGCCTGCCGCGATGTCTCTTGCCATTTAGCGGGACCCATTGCGTCGTAAGTTTGGCCCACTGATCGTCTGACATACGGCAGATGTGTCCAGCCCAATTATATTTAAGCGTGGCAGCTTTCCGAGTGACATCAGGGGAAGTCTTAGCTTTGCTTATTTATAATTAAATGTGTGATTGGTCTGGCTGGTGACTAAGCAATAGTTAGAAAAAAATGATTATTTTTGTTCATATTTTAGAATAAAATCTTCAAATATAATTATGTTTCTTCTTCTTTTCCTAGATATGGTATATATCCAATTAATTCTAGACTCATGAATGAATGAAAAAACTAAACAATTAAAAAAAACATAAGAAAAGCTGCCGCCGTTAAAAATGAAATGTGATGTTTAAATGAAATGTTTATCTAAATAGGTAGATCTTTTTTACTTAGGAATGCAAAGTCATGGTTACTGAAGTCCAAATATTGTGTTTTAACAATTTTATGTAAGTCTAACAGTGCAGCGCCATGTACGACTTTATGAAGCAAGAGCCGTTACAACTTCGAGCTGACTGACGCACCTAATACTGGCCTGGAATGGCCGCAAACCAATAAACGGACTAGCTAATTGTTAAATACGGTTGGAGTAATTTCCCATGTAATACAGTCTTATAATCGCAGAGTACTTTACCCGTGGATAAGGTTTACAACTTTATATCAAAACGAGCTCGGGTTTACGTTTCAGTAAAAATCGATGAAAAAATTGTGTTAAAATCGGTAAAGTTTATGGTGATTGGCGTCTTGATCGGCGTTGTACTAATATCCAATGACGGGAGGCGTCGCTTGTCAATGTGGCTGAGAGCGTTCATTCATGCGACAGTATCGCAACCATCTGTACTGAGCCTAACGCGATTGGTTGACGCGACACGTCACAAGACCTGTCTCAAGATTATCTGAACACTGACACAGCTGACACAAGCGACACTCCTTCACTTGATAGGGAGATGAGCAATCAGTGTCATGTCAAATGAACACTGCTCTCTTTCACACTTTTAAATTAAGTACGTCAATGATACTCGTAATTAGGATGAACGAGCCGTGTGACTTTTTTAAGTATATTGTTTATTTTATTGCGTTAAATTAAATATTAAATGCGAAAATAATTCTGCCTGCCTGTCTGTTAACTTTTCAATCTTTAACGGCTGAACGGATGAAAGGAGATCACTCATTCTGGTTTTTTTTTTAATGTTTTTGGTGGCCATCAATAATAATAATTTATTTTTAAAGTAAGTAAGTACACATTGAGTGCAATATTTTTTACTGTGATGTCAAAGTCGAGTATAATTAGGGTTCGGACATAATATCAGCTATGAAGTAGAAGGTCGAGAACGGAAAATACCTGGTTTGGATGAGGATATTTTTGTCCCGATATATAGCTTTTTCGCGGATGAAGCCGCGGGCAGAAGCCAGTATTGCATAATTATCTTAATAGAAGGCTCACATTGATAGCGGTTTGAGTAATAAAATACCCATAAACGTTCTACGATTGAAATGCTTTTACTACCACATTTAAAGACATTCGTTAAAGAAATAATTCAATAGACCTTTGCTCACAAAAGCCTCTCCTGTCTGTACAACTTTAGAAATTAAACGTCTACCTCTTTTTACAAAAGAAGGTTTTAACTAGCAAGCTAGTTTTTGAATTAAGAATCCAATATGGTATAGAAAGTAATGGAAGACGTAGCGTTGGAGGGCCTCCCACGAGATGGACCGATGACCTGGTGAAGGCTTCAGGAATCACCTGGATCCGCAGATGCCGGCTGTCATTCGATTATCTTTGACAGTCGATATGGGTAGTGAAGCCCAAGTCTGGCAACCAGTCTTACCGTCTGACACGCCCTCCCGCTCCGCCCAGAGCAGGAAAAGTCGCCGATCCAAAAAAAAGCCCCTTTCATTATGAAAAGTATTTAGACCATACCAAGGTCTATTGGAGACCATGTGGAACCATGACGCGTGGGCGAAGCCGCGGGCACAAAAAGCTGGTACCAAATAAACAAACAAGATATTAATGAAACAAACTTCGAGACGCTTCCTTAAGGGTCACCTGTCACCTACACAAGTTTCCTTACACATAAAAACATATTATTTAGTATGAGTTATTCATCGTTTGCCAATTCCAGTTTTAGTTGCCCTCGCATTGTATAGGCGTTTCGTACAAATGAGAAGTCAGCTTATACTGGAAATGTATAGCTTGACTTGCCACCGAGCGTGTTTCTTTAAACAAAAATGGTTTTCTCTTGTAATGATCTCTAATTACTATGCCAATGTTCAAAAACGCCAACTTAGCCTCACCTCTGGTTAGTCCAAACTGTTATTGTTAGGACAGTTCATAGCTTACATCAACATGTATCATTGACCCGAAAATACTTCTTTACGTATGGTCTAACCATTTCAATACTGCTGCATCAATCGTAAGAGGCCATATACGAAAGTGTGCTTATTTATATAAAAAAAATTTTTTTAAACCGGCCAAGTGCGTTTCGGCCTCGCGCACCGAGGGTTCCGTACAAACCTGTAGGAATATAAGTAAAATTTCACCCATCACGACAATCGAGTCGCAAATCTGTTCTGTTTTTAGGCTTGGTTTTATTTCTGTCTGTGTTTTGTTCTGTTTATTATATGATGTAACTAAAAATTTACGGTTTTCGCAATTTTTCTTTTATCTGTGCTATAAGACGTTACTTCGTACCAAATTTCAAAATTCTAGATCGACTGGAAGTACTCTTTAGGTTTTGATTCCTTTGCGAGTTTCGAAAATTTGTGGAAATTTGCGGTATAAACGGCTATATCTTTTGATTGCGTTAGCTTAGAAGTTTGATTTTTTCACAGCTCTAAGGGACAGTAGATCTGAGTATTTGATATAAATTTCAGCTTGATACCTCCACGCGTTCCTGAGAAAAAGGGTCTTGACAGACAGACGGACGGACGGACGGACGGATAACAAAGTGATCCTATAAGGGTTCCGCTTTTTTCTTTTGAGGTGCGGAACCCTAAAAAAACTCTATTTATATTTCAACACTATTCGTAAATACTTATGTGATATTCTAAAAATCTAAGGAAAAATTCACTAAACAGTCGCCGGTTTAAGGTCGATTAATCAAAATGAAAAAGTAACTCATTCATTACATCTTAATTACACTTTTTAACAAAGGAGAAAGACCATTTTTAAAGCACTGGATATAAAAACACAGGATATAAAGAATATATTATTGCATTTATATTATAGTAGAAATGATATTCCATGTTTTGCATTAAAGCAACTAATAGAAATACAGTATTTTATCTGCAAATCACGAAAATATGCGAAATCTGCAAATTTGCATACAATGTCTTTAAGAGCTCGAAATAAGCTGTGGTCCTGATACATCGCCACTACATTCTTGCAAAAAATCACGAACGAACTCGCAATAATTTACTCGACACTTAACCACATATAAGTAGTTATTAATAAGAAGACTGGTTTGTGAGGCGATGCGTTGACCGTGATCTGGTCTATCGAGGTCGTCACAATACCTACCACTTACATACTGGATGGGTATTCACTACCAACCAATAGCTGGTCAGGATTTTTGCATTTTGTACAGTATTATTACCCGACTATAGCCACGCAAAAACTAGGAATATGATTTTGATCAGTATGTATGTATTTATGTGAGAATGTATGTTCCTCTGTTCCTTCATAACTTCTGAACTACTTATTTTTTTATTATTACGTGTTGTTTTTAGTTTAGTTTCGTGCGTGCCTCAATACATAAGTTTTCTTTCTTATCATAATTTGAGAAATTATGAATATGGAGCCTTCTAGAGGATGAAAAATCATTTAAAAAAAATTAATGATGCCGTATTGGCTATCAAATGAAAGGGCACTAGAAGCACATTTCAGAATACATATTTTTAGATAACCTAAATAAAAAGTAAGTTCATAAACTAAAACTCTATTATTTAAAAAACACGCTTTAACCTAACCTGACCAGAAAATGTTCCCATCTGGAAGCTGTGGTCATCTGCCATCTACCCCTTACAAAACCATACATTCTAACAGCAGTAAGTGATATAACAATTAGAGCAACATTTTATCGATACACAAAAGCCTACAACACTACTCAGTTGTTCGAAAATCACCTTTGCCAGTGACATACTCGTACTAGCCACAGGCTGTTTCTTCAAACAAATTTATATTCACGTGCTTATTGCGTAATGCCAATGCAGTAATTCTAAAGATTTGCTTAGAGAGACGTTAAAACATCTTCCACGAGCTGTGTTACTTGTGTGTACATCCTGCGCTACAGGGGCAGTCGGCTGCACTGCCACCGGACCGGCGAATGTTTTTATCATCTCATGACTTTATTTCTCATTTTTGTGCTTTATATAAACTTATATTATAAACGTGGAAGTTTGTTTGAATGTATGGATGTTTGATACTCTTTCACGCAAAACTTTTTGCAACGAAGTTCCTTATCGCGCGTTGTGAAAGGGGGCTAGACGGAAAAAAATCTTACGAAAAGTTGTCACGACATGCTTTAACCGACTTCAAAAAAAGGACGAGGTTTCTCAATTCGACCGTATATTTATATGTATATTTTTATGTTGTTGTTTTTTTTGTTGTGAGTAGAGAGAGAGAGAGAGAGAGAGAGAGGGAGAGAGGGAGAGAGGAAGAGAGGGAGAGAGGGGGAGAGGGGGAGAAGAGGAGTGAGAGGGGGAGAGGGGGAGAGAGGGAGAGGGAGAGAGAGGGAGAGAGAGAGAGGGGGAGAGAGAGCGAGATTGAGAGAGAGGGAGAGAGACAGGGAGAGAGAGGTAGAGAGAAGGAGAGAGGGAGAGAGAGGTAGAGAGAAGGAGATAGGGAGAGAGAGAATATTTTTGTTGAGTGTATACAGGTTTTTTGTACATAATAAATAATTAAAAAATTATAACTATTATGAATCCTGGAAAGGAACTTCGTTCCATCCGGGTGTCCCTTGACACCTCTAAAGTTTTTTTTTTTTGGATGGGAAAATTTCAAATGACTTCTCCCGCTCTGGGCGGAGCGGGAGGGCGTGTCAGACTTTTACTGACTAAAACCCACCCGTGTTCCTTCAGTTGCCCATGTGCCCGGGTCACGGTATCTCTTTCGAACAATCTCGCGACCCTGGCAGGCATCGGTCCTAGCAGACCCCTTCAGTGCTGCTGACATCTCTTTGAGGCGCGCGTGGAACACTACGCGCCGTCGACCCGAGCCTGGTCCTTACCGGGCGGCGAGCAATGGGTAGCTCGCGCCTACGGTGGCCGGGAGTCAGCTATCGACTCCCGACGCCCGGGGCGTCTCCTCCTGGCACATGGGCAACTGAAGCTGAAATTTGGCACACAGATAGTGACTAATAGTAACTATATAACTTGGATTAACGCATAGGGATTCAATACCGGTAGTACAACACTATTTTGAAGCTAACCGAACTAAAAAATAGAAAATAAATAATATATATATCTATATATATAAAAATGAATCCCTATTTCCCTTGGTCACGCCATCACGCGTGAACGGCTGGACCGATTTCACTTTTTTTTTTGTTGTGTTTGTAATTGTCAGGAGAAGGTTCTTATGAAAAAAAAAAAAATTGCGCGTAAAATTAGAAAATTTAAGAACACTTACTTAAGAATACTTAACAACTATTATAATAGGACAATGTACACTTTTTTAATGTAACATTATGACATTTGACATAGAATTGACAGAATGCGTGCTCAAATATCATCAAAGAGACAGGACAACGTCTGTCCGGTCAGCTAGTAGTTTATAAACACGCTTCCATAGAAAACCAGGACAGCATAATCAGCCTATAAGTTTCCCACAGCTGGGATACAGGCCACGTCTCTGGGAGAGAGAGCGGAATGATAGAAATAAAATATCTTCGAAATTTAGGTGTGGAACATGCCTGTTTCTACACGATGCTTTCCTTCACCGTTTTCAGAGCAGTGGTAATGAAATAATTTACACAAAGTAAAGCGCTTGTTTGGGTTCACGAGTCAAGGAAAGCGCGCCGAGTACCTGCAGCACCTGGTTATATCATGCGCTTGCTTATAATATCGATGCTAACGAGTTTTTACGATGCCTATGCCAACTTGCAATCTGTCACTATCGCTACATACATAGACAACACGCTATCTTCGTTGCTTACGTGTTTTATTATAGTTATAGAGTTGATTTATGATCGAGAGTATTCAGACTGTTTCTGTGAAGGGCACCTCAGTTACCCTTAGCTCTGCTCACCTCAGAATGGAGTTTCTGTGAGCAGTAATAACAGCCGGGACTTACAAGTTAGAGGTCGTAGCCTCGAACCCAGAAAAGCGCTATATTTTGTATACATTATTTAATCACCACTGCTTTCAAAACAGTGAAGGGAAACATAGTGAGGAAACCGGCATGTAGAACCAAACATTCGAAGACACGTGACTTCTACCGACCCGCACTGAGCCCGCGTGATGGATTACAAGTACATCTCACAGAGAGGACGCAGGCGTATTTTTTTATCATATCTCCCAGGTCAACCTTTGAGATTGTCGGCTGCTTAGCAGGACTTGCCTGTGGCTACCTTAATAAATTAAGGCCAGCCAGGGCTTAAAAAAATTGAAACTAGAGCGACTACTCGCTAAGGGCATCCCCTGTGTGGTTAGGACCTCGGCTAAGGGCATCGCTGGAAGAGAGCAGCAATGGACGGGCTGGATCGAAATTATTAATATTATTTAGGGACAAATTGAAAATTACAGCGCGGGCTGGCTCGAGCAGAGGTCGGGGCGGAACACCGGTGTCGCGGCAGTGGGAACAATATAGACTTATTATGCTTTGCTGGGATTTCTCTAAGAACATGACCAGATTTAATCATTATTTGTTTAATCTACCTCAGCTAATCTATCTTTGTTTAAAACCACTTTTTTTTTTTTCAAACACTTGTCCACCAGTACTAGCATGTTCATCAATCTATTATCAATCAATCTATTAAACTAACGATGGGATTAGATGAGAACGAACAACGTCTGTTAAGTTAACGTCACATAATTACTAACATCAAGATCAAAGCATTTACTTTAATGACTGGAGGACATGACAATATAGCCAAGCGTAATACTATGAAGTCCGAAGACTAGAACGAAAACTAGATCTTCAGTAGTTGACTAGTTCTGCGCTAGACGATATAGAAGGTGGTTTATTTATTTCTTATTTTTAACAGACTTCTAAAAAAAAGGAGGAGATTCTCAAAACTATTGTTTTTTTTTTTCAGGTTTGTTACCTCAGAACTCCGTCACTTCCAAAACGATTTGAAAAATTCTTCTATTGTAAGGGATTTTCATGGTGGGCCCATTAAAATTTTGGCAAGTTCTGTTACGTGAGGTTTGAACTTTTAAACTGGCTTCAATAACTCGTGTTTTTTTTCTACTTACTGTATGTTGATGATGTTCTAATAATAATAACTTCCGATCATTGGTATTTAGTTAGGTAAGTATACGAATTCAAGTGAAAAAATATCATTAGTTTCGAAAGTCGGTGGCAAAAAATCGAAAATACTAAACCAAAGACGCAGACTTCCGAAATTAAAGTTATTATTTGCTTAACGTTTTTTTCATAACGCTTGCTCCCTCATTTCTTTGGAAGAACGAAGAAACTTCAGTTAGCTTTGATATTTTGGTAACTTCATCCGTATTCATTGCTCCGTTAAGTAGAAAAGTATTTTTTTACAAGATCTACTAGCGGGTAACGGATATCGTTGTAAAAATAAAAGATCGTTGATCTAAAGGAGTCACTGTAAATGTAATTAGGATGAAGGACCAGCTGTTTAGTGTTTAGTAGCTTCGGGAGCGTAATTGTACGGGAGTAGGGAACACAACGCGAGAACTCGAGACATTTTTCGTGGTGCATTATCGGGATGAAACAGTATTGGTAGAGGTTACGACCGACTTAGGAAGACTGCACTTCAAGTTACCCCCAAACTGTAAAAAATTCCCAATCAATATTGAACCTAATACTGTAGCGATAAAGTTGGAAATATATTAAAGAAATTTAACAAATTGTAGTAGCTTTTTGTGCTGGCGTCTGTACAAGAGAGACTGAGTGCACTCGACTTTAAATTCTTTTCTTCTTAAGGCGCTGCATAAAGTGCCCAAAAGTAGGACACCTTAAAATGCTCAGTTTTTGTCGCACAGTTAGGCGTATTGGTACGTATTAATTAAAAAACCAGAAAAAAAATGAGTTTACTGTCAAATGTTCAAAGCAACGACTCACTCAAAAATATTCCCTGAAAATAAATATTATTATTACTAAAATTATATTATCAGACGTAACAATATTTTCGTGGCACTTAAAATTTTGAGCGTAAGCTATCAAATTACGGTAAATTTAATGAACTAATAAAATACTTAAAAATATCCCACAGAGCAGTGCACTTACTTTTTAATTGCATTACAACTTGCGTTTTATTGCAATAAAAAAACACGCCACTTTTATTTTGGGGAGAGTAACGGTGTGATATGTGATAGATCCATTTTACGTCGAAATTAGAGATTTCACGCGTTCGTAGTCTTTTTTTTTGGATGGGAAATCATCAAATGATTTCTCCCGCTCTGGGCGGGTGGGTTTTAGTCAGTAAAAGTCTGACAGGGCATGTCAGACTTTTACTGACTAAAACCCACCCGTGTTCCTTCAGTTGCCCATGTGCCAGGGCCACGGTATCTCTTTCGCACAATCTCGTGACCCTGGCAGGCATCGGTCCTAGTCCTAGCAGACCCCTTCAGTTTTGCTGACATCTCTTTGAGGCGCGCGTGGAACACTACGCGCCGTCGACCCGAGCTTGGTCCTTACCGGGCGGCGAGCTACCCATTGCTCACCGCCCGCAAGCTCGCGCCTACGGTGGCCGGGAGTCAGCTATCGACTCCCGACGCCCGGGGCGTCTCCTCCTGCGGCGGCTAGGGACGCGAGGGCGCAGAGACTACCACTCCCTCACGCGCCCCGCCTCCTCCTTCGCGAGCATTACTGCTTCGCAGAAGGAGGTGACGGCTTCCCATGCCCTCTCGCTCCGTACCATGGCTCGCACCAGGGCCGGACGCAAGAGGTCACCGCCGCCGGCGTTCGTAGTCTCGGACAGAAGTTAATGTTAATTTAAATACATGTGTATTTGATGAGGGGTTTGTGGCTAAGAAATAAAAGCCGCACGTGTCGATCGATAAGGTTAACCTATTCATGCTGCAGTTGGGTCTGGGATGAGTGACCATCTTTATATAGCAAAACCCCTCCGAGCCTCGGAATAGTCGGAATACACGCTAAGCAGTTACCTAGCTGTCATTTGTAGATCTTTGACAGTTGTTACGAAACATCAGAACCCCGAAAGAAGGACAACCAGTCTTAACAAGGCCAAGAAGTATCGTATTACCAGGCCAGTAACTGGGTTGTGGAGGTAAGATGGGCAATCGCTACATGTAAAACCACAGAACAAAGAATTTTCTTTATTCCGTGTGTAAAACACTGGTGCTCAGTTGCATCCGATTGGACTGGAAGCCGACCCCAACCGAGTTGGTAAAAGGCTAGGCGAATGCCTAACCTTAATCAAATACACAGACTGATGGTGTGAGTTTGATTTATTGTTTTAAGCACGTTACGAAAAAACTTTTTAACAAAAAATTAAAGCGCCGAAAAAACTGAAAAGCAAAAAATAATAAACCTTTCACATTGAGTCGGCGCGGCGGCGCTTTGAGTGATCTTTGTTCATTGATTGTTTGGCGCCGACTCAAAATGACTGAAAAGGTTTATTATTTTTTGATTTTCAGTTTTTTCGGCGGTTTTTATTTTATATTTTTTTGTGGCTATAATCTACTAATTACTACATGCCGGCAAAATCGGACTAATCGGTAAGAAGCTATGCATTACAATCAATGAGTGAACAATCAATCACCTCCTGTTTTCCTACCCGTAGGGTTGGAATTTTCTTTCCAAATTTATATGGGACCACCTTCGGGATTATACCCTTTCCAATAAAAAAATAATTATCAAAATCGGTCCACTCTGTAAAAAGTTAGGCGTTGTCATACATAAAAAGAAAATATACGCGTTGAATTGAGAACCTCCTCCGTTTTTTTTTCGTCGGTTAAAAATACAGTCGAAATTAACTGTTCGTGCTTACTTCATGTCATATTTTGTGAGTCACTCACAGAATGGAACGACACAATCGAACATCTTATAATAAAATCGTTATCCTCTTGCGTGTCTGGTTTCCCCCAAATGAATGGACGTCATTGTCGTTGTAAAGCCAATTAGAGTCTTTATCCTTATCAGCTTCATAGTTCCCTTATTGACTTATTAATAATTAACGAAATCTTTGATTATTAAAGTGACAATTATAAATTATTTGATTATATTACGGACCATATGAAGTTACGTTTTAACAAGAATAAGGTGTTTTTCATAATACAGGGTGTCTAATTGCAACTCAGACTCGTCGAGATTGGCAGCGCGGTTAGAAGCAGTTTTCAGTATTTAACAATAGCGCATCGCGGCAACACATACGGTTCACAATAGCGTTGCGTTTAGTTGACTCGAGTGACCACCAAAATTACAGCGGCACCTATTTTTTCGTTGCTTCAAGATTTATTGCAATTCAAAAATAAAGTTCCTTTTTTAATTTTTGCGCTATGGCTCAGCTTGATGCTAATTATCCTATAAACTTCCTCAAGATCTGTGTTATAAAATTCATAGAGATTTTTATTCCAGTATTAGCATATCGGAAGTACGGATTCAACGCAAACTAAAAAAAAATTGCTGTTTCAAAGAAAAGTGCAATACTTCGCGGTCAAAATGCATAACAAAGCAATGCAGCAGGAGTGAGAATCGTGGAGTGGATCCGTGATGACAGGTTGCACTTTGATGACCAGGAAGGTTATCCCCGTACATTTACCGATTTGACTAAACCAAGGGTTACTAGTTTTTCTGTGAATTTAAAAAAATGTGGAAATGTTCATTGGTATACCAAGAGTGGACTGAACCATTTCAGTATTTTTGTGAACCTTCAACTGACAGCCAACAACCGCGGACACTACCGGTGGATCACTTTTCACCCTTATGTCTGAAGCAACAAGGTTGAAGATTGGTCGACCGCCAGTGTCTGCAATGGTACCTACATATCCAACAGTAAATTGTACTTGGACAGTGGTAAGCGAGAGCCTAGTTAAGTAAAAGTAATAGTCCGACCCAATTTCGTTTTCGGCAATTTTCGGCCGAAAAAATTAAGTGCCGACATCGATATATATGTACTACGCGCCGACAAATCAATACTTTTAATGATTTTATTCAGAAAAGGCAGTTCAAGGTATGAAAAATGGAAATGCTATGGGCCTAGATGACATACCCGTAGAAGTATGGAAGTGTTTAAAAGAAGATGGATGTATGTGGCTGATAGGGTTGCCAGATTTTTTTTCAGCCTATAAGGGTCAAAAATGTTTAAATGGACAAAAAATACGGGATTCCAGTTTTTTACCCAGGACAAATAAAAAACAAAATTATTGTTTTTTTTTTTAAACATTTTTCCGAGGATCAAGTCAGTTTTAACATATCTGTAAAAATCGATCGATGGAGTTGGTCGATTATAAACGTAATTAAAAACGGTCATCAACTCGCTTTTTATTAAATTACGGGTACATTTATTTCTCACATCAGTCCTCTTAAGTACCATTTGTGAAAAAACCCTTTCCACGAATCAGTTTGAGCTAGGCTTACTAAAAACGAAGACAATTAAAACAGTACGTTTTACGAACGCTGCGTGTGCGAATACTTGGATCGATTTCATAATGATAAATGAAGTACAGTTCAAATACGGGACAGAGTCAGTCCCGCCGGGACATTTTAAACTACGCCTAAAATACGAGATGTCCCGGGAAATACGGGACGTCTGGCAACGCTAGTGACTGACTTCAATAAGTTGTTGCATGAAAGAGCGTTGTGAGGAACAGGGGACTGTGTGAATTATGATATGGATAGAAAGTGGTGACTACTGAGATGACGACTAACAGAGAAGTGTAGAAGAAAAAGACATGTTGTTACCCCAAATAAATTGGATAAGGGCAGAAGAATGATGATTCAGAGAATTTTCGTAGTCACATTAAAAAAAAAAAAACGATAACGATCGATTGTTAACGATTTAATTCAAGGAATTTTCATTGTTTTTATTGCATAGTCACGATAAAAACAATGATGAAAAAATGCTTTTTAATTGTAATAGTCGAAGTGGGGGGGACTTGGGGGTGGCCTCTGTCCAGCAGTGGAGGTTTTGTGGCTGAAATGATGAAGATGATGACATTTAGTTATCGGCTAGTATTTTTGAAAACGGGATGAGTTAATGCAAGACTGCTCAACCCCAAGCCCGCCAAAAGCTATTAGTTGGCAATAGCCTTTTGAGGAACAGATTTCCGTACTTCAAACCGGGTAGTTCCGTTACACACTACCAGTAGGGATGGCTTTCATTTTGGCAGTTCAACAACATTCATTGCGCTATTTACGTTACTGAGCAGACATATATTTTCATCATAAGAAGTAATGAATTAGCAATATCAGATTGTTTTTGATTGTATGTTACGCAATTAGTGTATAAATTAAATTTCAAATGTTTTTCTAACCTCAATTATTCAACAATAAAAATAATTTCACACTTCAGAATTACACTCCAATTTGTCGCCAAATATTGATAAGTTGTTAGCATAAAAACCTCTTCAAGGTATTTTTTTTTTAATCATTCAAAATTCTATTTCTTTCGGCTGAAATGATGATGATGATGATGATGATTGAAATTATGAGTAAATAACTAACAGATTTGTCTAACTTTAAATGCTAGGTGTCCACCACAACATTAAGGAAGTTTTATTAACTAGTAGGCCGGCTGGATGACACGGATTTTAAACTACGGCCCACAATCAAAATTGGTTGGGCAGCCTTGAATGAGTGAATCGAGTCAACAATTCCCGATATACTTGCATAGTTGTAACGTAATACAAAAAACTTTTTACAAAAAAGTAACAACCGACTTCCTAAAAAAAAACACTTAATTACAAATCCTAAGACACCAACTTCCGAAATGAAAGTTATTTTTCACTTTATAAAACGTTTTTATTTTTAAATTTTTAGTTATGGTAGATACCCCGCACTAATCTAATCGCGTTATTCGTTCATTTGTCGCGCAAATACTTAATACAAATTTAAGACATATGGTTTTCACATGGATCCAATTGTCCAAATGGAACCAAATTAAAATGGGACCATTCGGGAAGCACCAGCTTTCAAATAAAAAAAGAATCATCATAATCGGTTCACCCAGTCACAAGTTATGAGGTAACAAACATAAAAAAATACAGTCAAATTGATAACCTCCTCCTTTTTTTGAAGTCGGTTAAAAATACAACACCCAGTGAGACAGTATCGCACTACGTTTACTATAATCCACCAATGACGACTGAATCTGTTATGTTATGAAAGAAAGTATCTTACCGCAGAGGATGTGAGCGTTCCGGCGTATATTGTTCTTCAATTGTTTGAAAAACATTGCTGTCTTTTTATATAGGCAGTGTCGTTACTTTCACACGCTATTTTATAAGTGGTCTCTCCTTTATACTAAGTTGGTGCATTAAAGCCTCTATTTATCCATACTAATATCATAAATCGGAAAGTGTGTGTGTCTGTTTGTCCGTCTTTCACGGCAAAACAGAGCGACGAATTGACGTGGTTTTTTAAGTGGAGATAGTTGAAGGGATGGAGGATGACATAGGCTACTTTTTTTTCTTTTTTAGGTGGCTGGGGTGAACATAGAAAAGCTGTGCTTTTCCCATGGACAATTGTATTTAGAATATTCGCGTGTGTCCAATGCCCAGAATCTTTACATTCTATCCCCAAATGGGAAGACACATAATATCGTCTACAGTAGTGTATTAAAATAACATTCTGTTCCGAGTTCCCTTATGTGTTCTAAATCAGGAAAGGGGATCCGTGTTACCCCGAATTCAACGCGAGCGAAACCGCGGGCAAAAGCTAGTAATATAATATTTTAGTAGCAAAAAGAACATTTCTCACAAGTTTGGATACACATATTTGTATATTACAGTCAATACAAAAATTTGAGCACTGACTCATAAACTAGGAAGATCCTGTATCTTAGGACGCAGTGTCTTCGCTATATAATATAGTGGTCGAGCGATTTTTGAGCATTACAGGCTGATACGGTTATTGAACACATTTAGAATACATAGAATAGACATTTATTTTGCAAATAAAGGTACATAATAGGTGACAAGATCCCAGTGGTCGCCAAGGGTTCAAATTCGACCATAAATCATTTAAAAGTTCAAGTATTTCTAATGCATTCATCATCATCATCATTATGTCCACTGCTGGACATAGGCCTACCTCAAGCTCCGCCACTTCAATCGGTTCTGTGCTTCCCGCATCCAGCGGATTATGGGAAATCATCAAATGACTTCTCCCGCTCTGGGCGGAGCGGGAGGGCGTGTCAGACTTTTACTGACTAAAACCCACCCGTGTTCCTTCAGTTGCCTATGTGCCAGGGTCACGGTATTTCTTTCAAACAATCTCGCGACCCTTCACATGGTCATCGGTCAACTACGTCTTCCAGTACGCGGTCGCCACTCCAAATCCTTATGTGCATAATCACTAATGCATTATTTTAGAAAAATATTAACTTTCTGCACTCCTTATCCAAATAAACTTTAACGGTGTCTAATTTCATACTCCTCAGTCAGCGTAATTTTCGTAATAAGGTGTAAAAAGTTTTTGCTTCACGTTCACTTAAGTTTAAACAAAAGTCAGATACCTACAAATCAATCTAGACCAAATGTAGACCAATTCAGCCATTTTGTATTCTCTGATAAAAACTCAGTCACACTGTAGTACTCTTGATCCATTAAAAATGTACGTAGTCTACTCTTAAAGAGCAGTGTTGTCAAGTCTTCTTAACCACTTGGTAATGTATTGTATATAATTGGGGCCATATAGTAGACCCTTCTGCGCACCAAAGTAGTTGGACGCGTTAATTGAAATAAATTACTATTGAATAGATCAGCTAGTCGTTCAAAATGATATGGTATTTTTTCTTGGACCAGCGTCCTCCTACGGCACGGTATAGAAAACTTCGGAATTACTACATGCAAGCGTATACTGACGGCAATTACGCCACGGCATCCTTAGACATGCAGCAGGGCCTTTTTTTTTTACATGAAGGAAGAATACTGCCTATCAGACCTCTCCAACCCAGTTACTGGGTAATACGGTACCCCTTGGTAAGACTGATTTTCAAACTCTCCGGCTTCTGACGACACGTAACGACTGTTTTGACAGCCGTTTCGTGTCGTCAGAAGCCCAAAAGTACTAAGGTCCGAAGATCCGTAGGCCCGAAGGTGTTGGTATCGGTCACTCTTAAAGGATCGACCCATCTGGCTGTTTTTACTCAGCCACAAGCCCCATTTTATTATTATATTCTTAAGTTATATTCCTGGTCGTCGCATGAAAATCCCTTGCCGTGATGTGCCGTACGTGTGCCCTAAATGTATAGTGTTTTGTCGTGAACTAAAAGTCAATGTGTCACGACCGGCCAACCTTTGTCTATTTAGAGGCGAATAAAATGCACTTTATGTACGACTACATTTTTTTAAAGCATTTTCCCGCTATTACGTTTTCTATCATTGACTAACTTTGAACTTCAACCTAATATTTTGAGGTAAAATTGTAATAAGGCACCCCTGCCTGTTCTACAGTTATAATAGGTACTTATTGTAAGACTGCCCCAGACTTTACTCGCGTGCTAAGTGGAAAAAAATGGATTTGGATGGATGTTCTTCTAATTATTTTCGAGGCCTAAGTTAATTCTTATAACATCAGCTATCTGCAAGTGAAAGTCTCGTCAAAATTGGTCCATCTGTTTCGGAACGTTAGCCGGAACAAACAGACTTCGATCCCATTTTTAAAAGTGGAACTGTAATTCTTTTTCTACAATATAAACGTAAATTAATCCTTATTCCGTCAGCTATCTGTCAATGAATGTCTCGTCGATATCGGTCCAGGTATTTCGGAACATTAGCAGAAACAAACGGACAGTCACAAGGACAAAATTTATAAAATAGATTTTTTGTATACTTCCCGTAAATATTTTCGTATGTTTATGCATTTAATAATAAGCTGTTTTATTGAGATTAAAAACAGAAACTTAAATTTTATTTATTTGTATAAATATAATTGAAATATCTGAAAATTTTACAGTTATCTTTATTTGTCACTATATATTTAAGCATTATATAAGTACAGGAAAGATATTTCTTCATATTTGTAAAGATAATATTAGGAGGATAAACAAAATATAAATACCAACCAAGCAACTACCATAATTATGCAAAAACTTGTTTTCCAAAAGGTGAAGGAGGTTAGATGTCATTCGCTACAAAATAAATGATTGAATATTGTGTATGAACGAATGTCAAATTAATCTGGTGCCTACAAAGAGTCAGTATACATATCGATGATGAATAATAAAGAAGTAACCATCGATATCATAATCTGCTTATTTTGGTCCCACTGCTGGGACACAGGCCTCCTCTCGGTGAGAGGGAGTGGGTTAGATGTCATCGAACTTTTGGTTCTAGAACATGCAGGTTTCCACAAAATGTTTTCCTTCACCGTTTTGAGACCAGTGGTGATCAAATTATTTACACAAAGTGAAGCGCCTGTCTGGATTCGAACCCACGACCTTCACAACTCATAAGTCGGGGCCGATACCACTGGGCTACCACTGCTCTCGTCATCTCTCACCATCGATATATAATATGTGATTAATTAGTCCTTAGACCATTTCAGACAACAATCTACATAGTCTCCTCATGATGTGAACAAGATTATGTATGGACTTCAAAAGAGAGTGTGAACTCTGCGTTAATTTCGGCCTTTCTTCTCAGAGTAGTCAGTAAGGAGACGACGACGACATCTAGTTCCTAAGATATGATTGACGTGTAAAAGTGTTTGTACAAACCTGCTTACAGAAATGAAATCATTTACATACACATATGCAATGAATGTAACAGTTTGATGATGCAAAATAATCTAAACATGCAAACCGAAAAAATAAAAAATAAACATAATTCTTATTGCTAGATGCTGCAAATAAACTCAATAAAATACTACAAAACATTAATAACTTAGAAATAAACGATAAGCAAAGCATTTGCGTTGAATGCGCAGCAACATTGAGCATAGTTCGCACAGCTTGTAAACAATGACAATTTACTAACATGCTTTACGCCTAAGGGTCAGTTCAGGCCAAACGAAAAAAAAAACCCGAGCAATTCACTGGGTCCATTGAAAATAGGACCGTATTACCATAGTGTAAAATATAAAAAAGAGCAATCTAGTCGCGAGCATACGCGAGCCTGAGTCATAGAATTTCCTACTTCGGGGTCACAGTATCCCGCTAGATTCATTTTTTCTTGCGTTCAGCCTATAGTTCCCTCAGCTGGGACACAGGTCTAAAAGATGGGATGGGCCAAAATCCACCACGCGGGCCGAGTATTGGTTTTGGTTGTCACAAATGTCTTCGACTTTTGGTTCTAGGTCATCACGGTTTTTTTTCTTGCTCTTGACCTTGATCACGCCTGATGGAAAGTGATTAATGAATATGCCTGTTCACTCTTGTTTTGGTACACGGGTTAAATGTGGAAGGGAGCACAGTTTTCTCACTATGTTTTATTTTATGAAAAGTCATAAAAAGTAACGATTATATGCATAATAAAATATTAATTAGAGTAGGAAGAATATCGAAATGGATCAAATTTGGGACGCCCGCACTTCTAGTGTTAAGCATTGATGAATTTGCCGCTGTCATTGCTTGATGAAATGATTTTAACATATCGATATAACATATCGACGCTTACACGTGACATGATATCGGGAGGTAACATTTCTTCTCGTTTAAATTAGCCATTACGGGTAGTCTTATTCTTTTGCGTACATCGTTCTATCTGTGTCAACAATGGCAATGATAACAAACGACGCAATTCAACGTCATATTAACGTCAATCATCGTTTAACAAAGTAGTTCTCAATAAAAAGGAAAAAACATAATTACGTGATAGGACTGCGTTCGCACTCAGTAACGAGAATTCCATATAAAACCTTGTGCAATGTGACGTAACGAATAGCACCATCCCATTTCTTCCTGTGGGTGTCGTAAGAGGCTACTAAGGGACTTTCTAGAAACTGGGCAGCAGCGTTTTCTATGCATTTTACCACCATACTGCGATCGCCAACCTGCCTACTAAGCGGGGCGATTATGGCAAACCCCTGGGGGGTTAACCCTGGGGGAAACGATGGGGGGGGGGGGGGGCTATGTACCCAAGTGGACATCTTTCGGCTGAAATGATGACAATGTAACATTCATGACTAGAATAAAAAAACCTAAAACTAACGAACTAGTTTTAGGCCTGAATTTCGTATTTTTTCCTACAAATACCAATATCCTTTCCCTATCTTCGACGCATCGGCCTCCCGCGCTATGACTTTGATTTCGATTAGCGTTTCTATTTTAGCTCTGCTCCTAAGGGTCGTAGCACGATGTTAAACAGTCTTACGTAACCTTCCTCAAAACAATTTTTCAAATCTGACTAGTAGTTCCACAGATAACCGCGTTAAAACAAAAAAACCAACACTCTCAGTTTTATTTTATCAATACAGGTATAAAGCATTTCGCGGTTTCCCACCACATAACCACCTTTTATCACTCACAGTGTGGTTCGCCGTACATATATTTGTTGTTGTTTTGCATAAAATGTAATGGTGTTGTGTAAACGATGCTTTTGTAAAGGATATCATACATGAAACGTTCTCTTTAGCAAATGAACGTACTACGTTCACATACATTTTAATTTTCCTATAACTTCTTAATCTCAGGTGTAACGCAATCTCATCAAAATCGGTTTAGCTGCTCTGAATTTCCGCCGTGACATCCTAACAGACAGACACTCCCACTGATTTAATACGATCACAATGAATGTTCTAGAAGTAAAGTTGTATTTATTCTCTTTTCCTTAAGTGTTAATAGCACCCAATCAAATATAATTGTAATAGTCGATTATTCTAAAATTACATTGGTTTTTATTAATTCTAACAAGGAAACTTCATCACATTATTTTTATTACAGTCGTCGGCAATATTATATTTTTGTCCTTCCTTATAAAATGTATATAGAAAGACAAATCTATACTAATATTATAAAGCTGAAGAGTTTGTTTGTTTGTTTGGTTGAACGCGCTAATCTCAGGAACTACTTAACTGGTCCGAATTGAAAAATTCTTTTTGTGTTGGGTAGCCTATTTATTCAGGAAGGCTATGTTATATAGGCTATATAACATCACGCTACGATCAAAAGGAGCGGGAGCAGCAACGAAAAATGGACGCAAACTGGCAGGCATTTCGATGCGAAGGGAAGAGTCACTGGAGCAAAAATTTGTCGCAGGTAGTATCTATATACTCTTTAAAATCAGTGTAAGTTTTATTACTTAGACTTTTGTTCATCATAATCAGCCTATAACTTTCCCACCGCTGGGGCACATACCTCCTCTCGGTAAAAGGTAGTAGGCCGTAATCCACCACGCGGGCCCAGTGCGGGTTGGCAGATGTCACGTGTATTCGAATTTTGGTTGCAGGACCAGCCGATTTCTTCACATTGTTTTCCTTCACCGTTTTGAGAGCAGTTGTGAAGAAATAATTTGCATCAAGTTAGTAAAGTGCCTGACAGGGTTCGAAACTACGACTTACAACTCGTGAGTCTGGACTTTTGTTACTAATATAATATTCAATCGGCGGGATTTTTTTAACCGACTTCAAAAAGGAGGAGGTTTTAAATTTGGATGTTTATATGTTTTTTTTTTTTTATGTATGTTCGGCCATAACTCCGTCATATATAGATGGATTTGCAAAATTCTTGTTTTTGTTCGAAAGGGGTTTATTCCGAAATGGTCCCATACAATTTTCATATAGATCTGATGATGAGTTCCGGAGACAGACACCGGAACTCTTTAAAAAATGACAGGAAATCAACCGCGATTTCTGCTATCGCATAAATATGCATTGTTTGTTTGGTATTAGTGCGGGGTGAAACCCACAACTAAAAATTTAAAAATAAAAACTTTTTTACAAAAAAAAAACAATCTATTTATGAAAAAATATTTTTTTTTTTATAAAAAAATATTTTTCACTTTGTAGTGTTTTTAAGGACTTCCTTAAAAACACTACAAAGTGAAAAATAATTTTAATTTCGGAAGTCAGTGGCAAAAAAACCATAAATACAGATCCTAAGACACCGACTTCCGAAATTAAAATTATTTTTCACTTTGTAGTGTTTTTAAGGAACTCGGTTTTTTTTTTCGCGCAACGAATCGTCAAATCACTTCTTAGCCAGAAAGGTTGAAAATTGAACGGTATGTTTTTGGACCCGCTGAGATGCCATCTGTTGAATTGTCAATGCTCGATACAACTCCCAGAGTTGTATATCCAGTGCGCGATTAAATCCTTCCGCGATATTTTTAGGTTCGTATGATATTCGACTTAGTTACATGTCATTATGCATATTCTTCATGCAGCTGTAAAGCAGCTAAGATATCGTATGGCTTCTAGTCGCGAAGTTCAGACTGTTTTCCAGAATCATAATAACCGACGCCTGGTTCTATCAGATAAAGGAATAATGCCGTTTAATGTTTAGTAAGGATTTCTCAAACCATACTCTTATACTACATAATCAAATCTTTATGGCTACCGGTTTCCGATCTCATAACTACCGACATTGGAAACTTAATACCTGCTCTGAGATCCAAAAAAGATCTTATAAAGGAAACCGGAAATCCAATGCAAATACTCCACGCCAGCATGACCCAGCCATTTGCAAGTACATATTAATGCAGACATTCGCTATGCCGTCGAAAACATGCCAAAAACATATAAATAAAACAGCTGTGTATACAAGGATACATAATAAAATATATAGTACAAAATGACAACTGCTTTTAATATCCGTGACGTGCTCCTATATGTTAATAAGTATGATGATTCATTTGATAAGTCTCGAAGGATTTCGTCGAAGTAATGTTTTGGTGGGAAGGCAACTTGGTTTGCACTGCAGGCCAAGTGACATGAATAGTCAGAGAAATGGGCAAGGAGCGTCACTCACTGGACGTCTGAAGGAGGTCATCGCCGTTAAGGTAAACCACGCAAACATGACGACAGATCGCACAAGACAAGTTTGGAAGGACAAACGAGAGGCGTTTGCCCAGCAAACAAACACAATATAGGCCAATGAAAAAAAAACGACAATCCTGCTAAACAACCCGCATTATTCGAAAATCTTGTCATCCAGAACTGGCATAGAGTTCAAACAAACGTCTCATTAATTTTACCGACGAAAGAAAAGGAGGAGTTTCTCGTTAAGAGAGCATGCAGTTCAATAATGAAAACCGCGAAACGTTTTCTTTCGTATTCAGCTGTCGAGAAGAAAGTGTGTGTGGGAACCATGAATGTGATGCAACAATTTTTGACGTTTAAATGAGGGGTTTTGGAAAGTACAAGAGTGAATGAGACGAGGCTATATAAATTGGGGATCGAAATTTGCATGAATCGAGGGGTGTCCCGCATGCCAATTAAAAGTCAATACACAGGACTCATGTCGATCAATAGACATAATGTATCGTCCTTCGGATGTTTTGATTCCTGTGGTTTCAAGTACATTATATCAGTGTATGAATCGAAGTTGCCTTAAAAAGGTGATAATCATTTCAGTATCAAGTATCTCATTTTTTTCTGGGTCTCTTACCACCCCCCTTTAGGCCTGCAGCGCCCACAAGGGGGCGTTATCGCCCACTTAGGGAAAGGCTGATCTAGGAGAAATTGTAGACGAGAAAATAAAGGCAAAAGTACCTCACAAGTATTCCGTTTCGCTGACTACCAGAAGGAAGTGCTGGCTAATAAAAATAATCTGATATAAGGCATATTCTCGGAATCACATTAGATCACTCTTAGGTCTTAGCTGGTTATTGAGTTATAAGTTATTGAATACGAAAATGACGTCATCGAAATGGCAGGTGAATGCTACCTTGTGACACGAAACTCGCAGCCTACCTTCTCATTTCAATATTAATAAACAGTTTTAAAGAAACATTCCATGAATTCCAGTTTTGGAATGACGCAGTGGATGTAAAACCTGTTCTGTAATTAAAGAATCGAGTGTACATTGATCATCTGTCTAATTCATTTAAAAAAAATCTTAATAATTTAGATTTATTAATTATATAAATCTAAATTATTAAGAATTTTTCGCATGGAACATCATTCCATTCTGTATCTTGAGAAGGGCGTTGTTAGCTGCGCTACAGTTTATACTTTTGCAGCTACCATCGTTTTACTTGTCAAACTTGTCCTGTGTGATTATTCCGCAAAAAAAAAATAACTTTAAACTTTCTGATGAGTAAATTAAGTCAGCAAATTAAAATAGAGTTCAATATAAGATCAAAGTTTTTTTAAACAATGTTTTGTACCAATAAACACTGAGTCGACAGGTCCACACAATCTGTGTGGTTCTTTCTTCAAAAGACCATTTCAGTCAGCAATCTACATGGTCTTCACATAATGTGACCAAGATTATGTCTGGACTTTGACGAAAGAGACTGTGACCTCTGAGTTTGTTTCGGCCATTCTTTTCAGAGTACTCAGGAAACGCCGACCTCATCTAGTTATAAAAATGTTATTGACGTGTAAAAGTTTTTGTACAGACCTACTTACAGAAATAAAATCATTGATCATTCATCAATACAACATGGTTATGGCAATTTCCACTGAACTATTATCATATAAATAGACATCAGTTATGCCTATTTTATACTGAACTTCTACAAAACATGATCCAATTCTTTTGAATTGTAAATGTCAGCCAATAGACACAAAATAGGGTGTTGCCGAGTCCAATAACATGAAAGTGGAAAAGTAGTGAGTAAAACCTATTAAAAAGTAAGGGCGCACGCAAACTAAAAGGCATCGAGAATTTTTAACCCCACAAGTGCATTAAAAATGCAAAAGTAGTGACGGAAATAACACGTTCTAACAAGGAAGGGTAATTTGAAATGTTCAAGACTATATAATTACCTAAGAACCGATCGAAGTGGCAGTGTTTGGGGGAGGCCTAGCACCAGGGGGTCGACTCTTTAAGCATGAAAACTTTAAGACTTACAGACATTAGATTAATTCGGGACCCGAACTAAGAATGACTTTGACAATTCTCCTTACGTCCGATGTGTATTTATCTATCCGAATAATTTAATTGATCTAGAGTAGGGTACATTTCGAAATATCGAACTAGTCTCTGAATGGCCCGTGTCTTCGTTAAGGCGAGGTTGCAGTACTTTTTAACCTTTTTAAACCTCTGTAAATCTAGCAAAATGGGTAGTTTCCGTAAAAAAAAAAAATATTTAGGAAAATTGAACATACTGTTAAGCGCTGTGTGAAGATAGAAACGTGAATTAAAACAATTGGCTCGATAAAAAATAATCATAAAGTTGACACTAAATCGTCATTTAAAACGTGTACCTTGAAGAGATTTCATCATTAAACCACGTAAAACTATACCAAAAGATAGGTTTTAGTGTTTTTTAGGACATGCTGAGAAAATATTTTATAATTTCCTTATCATTTTGTCTCCACGAAACAATTATACACAAAATCCCGGTCGTTGCGAGCGCTTGAGCTGCTAAGCTCGAATGCTCGGCCAATGTTCGCCGAAACGTCTTCAACTACAAGAGGGCCTTAACGAACTCGGAGAGTCGGCCCTCAGCAGTTGACGAGTTTCGGCTGAAATTGATGATGCAAGTACTGTGTTTAGAAAAGACGCTATAACTATCAGGGGAAAACATGATGATAACACTAAATAAATAACTTATGACACTATCTCTGAAGTTGAAATTAGATTAAATGTAAGTATACTAGTAATATTTACTCGTCTTGTTACAAATGAAGTAACGATGCGAAGATTTAAAAGGTATAAATATTTGTATGATTGATGCTAAAATATTATTTTAAGATTTCGTCGTTTACCTTCAAGTTTGTCTTGGACATCGGTGCTGAAAAACCTTGGTGTTAATTCTTTTGTGCACTAACTAAACTGAAATCAGACCTCTGCGTCTTTTTCCTTCTAATAAAACAAGAAAGAGACGGAAATAAATAAGACTTATCAAATTTTGCTGAAATAAAAATTTCTTTGACGCATCTACGACGAACTGAAATCATCATACTTAAAATCACGTCATCAAAAGTTTCAAAGCATCACTTGTCTTTTTTCTTTTGCGGTGTATCAGTAATAGATAACAATACTCTTAGTTTAGATGGCGAACAAAAGAATAGGCATCATGGTGAGGAAACCTCGACTTAAAATAAATATAAGTATGAAATCGCCAATACGCCTTGAGCAAGCGTGGTGATCAATTCCCATGCTGTTTAGAGCAGAGGCCTTGCCCAGCTGTGGGACAATCATAAGCTGGTATAAAACTATTCTACCACTTACTTTCAGTTGCATTAGCAGTCTTGTTAGATCCCGGCGTGGCATTAGTCGAAGCAGAGTTAGGCGATGGTGGTACAGGGTCGAGCGGCACGGGGGCTGGTGGTGGGAGCCCCGTGGCAGTCGACGGCGGGGCTGGCGAGGCCGGCGGGGGTGCCGGAAGGTCCCTGCGCTGGCGGCTGTGGTCCAACGTCACTATGTCGTAACGGAACGGACTCGAGCTACCGCTGTCCGGAACATATTCTAGGTCCCATGCTGAAAATGAGAGACACATTTGTCAGTTTTGTATGGTTGATGATGATGATCTATAGGATGGCGATCTAGTCATCTGCATATATTAGGTTGGGGAAAAAGTCTTTTCGCATTATAGTATGTATGAACTTGTAATAAAATCTCTTTGGCTATACTATTTGTATCTGGCTGGTTTTGGTATCATTGAAAGTTTAAATTTTAAAGAACATAATTCCAAATTCAAATTAGGAATATGTGTGATTTTCATTTGTTTTTCGTACCGTCAAGATGAGTGAATCTAATGACGAAATTCGATACATTTTAAAATTTTACTACAAAAAAGGTAAAAATGCAACACAAGCCGCGAAAAAAATTTGCGATGTTTATGGACCTAGTGTAGTGTCTGTGAGAGTAGCACAAATTTGGTTTAAGCGTTTTCAATCCGGAAATTTTTATGTCAAAGATGCACGTCGCTCTGGTCGCCCTATTACGGATAAAATGGATGCCATTTTTGAAACAGTGGAGCAAGATCGGCATACCAGTAGTTACGACGTAGCTGAAGAACTGGAAATTGACCACAAAACAGTTTTGGCGCATTTGAAAAAAACTGGGTACACAAAAAAGCTCGACATTTGGGTACCTCACGAGCTCACTGAAAGAAACCTAATGAACCGTGTACTCATTTGTGATTCTTTATTACGACGTAATGAAACCGAACCATTTTTGAAGAAGCTGATAACTGGTGATGAAAAGTGGATCACGTATGACAAGAACGTGCGAAAAAGGTCGTGGTGAAAGGCCGGTCAGGCTTCACAGACTGTGGCGAAACCCGGGTTAACTCGCAACAAGGTGATGCTGTGTGTGTGGTGGGATTGGAAGGGCATTATTCATTATGAGCTGTTACCACCAGGCAGGACCATCGATTCTGAACTCTACTGCGAACAACTGATGAGATTAAAGCAAGAAGTTGAGAGAAAGCGGCCGGAATTAATCAACAGAAGGGGTGTGGTTTTTCATCATGATAACGCTAGACCTCACACATCTTTAGCCACCCAACAAAAATTAAGAGAGTTTGGCTGGGAGGTGTTAATGCATCCGCCGTATAGTCCTGACCTTGCACCTTCAGATTTCCACCTGTTTCGGTCACTTCAGAATTCTTTAGGCAGTGTCAGGTTAACATCACGAGAGGACTGCCAAAACCACTTGTCGTGGTATTTTGACCAGAAGTCCCAAAATTTCTATAGCAATAGGATCATGCCCCTACCTACAAGATGGCAAAAAGTTATCGAACAAAATGGTACCTACATACTTTAGTTAAATGTAAATAAACTTTATTAAAAAATGTTTTGAATTTTCTTAAAAAATGCGAAGAAACTTTTTCCCCAACCTATTATGTCAAGTTGGTGATTCTATTCCTACACCTGTCCTATTCCAATTTGCGCATGTATAAAGTGTATGTTGTTTAAAATACGATTCGCGACAGTAACAAGTGTATTTACAGAATTATTTTCATCAATCCAACCTTTAAAATTAATATAATTTCATTTATCAGTGGTCGCCAAAGTGGTTGAAGTTCCACCTTAATAAAAAAAAAAATTGCTTGTTTCACTCCTCCATATAAACTTCAACTGTGCCAAACTTCAAACTCCTCCGTAATAGTGAGTTGTCATTATTTACATTGGTTAAAGAACTTTACCCAAACGTAAATAAAGTTGGAAATGCCAAAACTGGCTCATAACTTTAGTCTAGAACAAATGTTCATTCGCGTTATATTGACGGCAAATATACTTATATTCAAACGAACGTATTTCAGAGTAACGAGTCTGATATTGCCTGAACGTTGTATAAAAAAGAAGTTTTTATACTATACAACACTGAAGCATACGATGTTCATAATTGTTCTAATAGGTGACAGATGTTTGAGCCAGGTGTATCTACATTTACGTCAATGATTATACTCTCGAGAGACAAATATGAGAAAGAAAATTAATTGTACTTTAGTTTAGTGTCATTATCTGCCTCGCCTTTTCCTAACTATATTGGGGTCAGCTTCCTGTAAAGTCCGATGCAGCTGAATACCATTATTTAAAGGGTTATCGAAGATAGGCAGAAGCTGTATGTAAATAGAGCTTCTGCCTATCTTCGATAACCCTTGTACAGACTAGTTGTCACACTTTCGAGTTTCGGACTACCCGTAACGATTGTGACAGAACGTCGAATGGTAGCCAGGACCAACGGTTTAACGTGCTTTAATCGAGTGGACCTTCACTCAATCTGTGTGGTTGTTTCCTCAAAAGACCATTTCAGATACCACTCTACATGGTCTTCTCATGATCTGACCAAGATTATGTCTGGACTTTAAAAAAAGACTGTGCCCTCTATGCTTGTTTAGGCCTTCTTCTCTGAGTGGTCAGACAGGAACGACCTCATATATATGATTGATGTGTACAAACCTACTTACATCTCAAACGAACGCAACTATTTTACAAATCCCTCGTTACATACTTAAGAATGTAATAAAGCAATGAACTTCTAAACAAGTTCAGATCTGAACTGACCAATTTCGTTTAACAAGAGCATCGGAGGTAATCATGTTATTAAAGGCAAAAAGTAAGAGTGACAAGTTGAGCTTCGCCTACAGCCGTTACAAGGGCTTATCGCGCTAAATTGATCACAGCACAGTGTTGCTTTAAATGAACAGTCCACCTCAATTGGCACAGAGGGACAATGAAACATTTACGAGGATGCAGAATTATTTTTTGGCAAATTCATTAGTCTATTCAAAGTTATAATAAATTTAATCAAATCACCCTATAATATTCCCATTGCTGGAACACAGGCGTCCTCTCTTTGAGAGGAAGTAATTCACCACGTGGGCGTGGATGGTAGATGTCACATCATTATAGTAGTCTTTCGTAGTGCGAGTTCCAACTCTTCAAATCGAGACCTTCCTCAAGGAAGAGTTTTGGCTGAAGGGTGTCGTGTATCGGCGATTCCGCGGATGAGTACGCGACACCACGCAGCGCAACACGACGCCGTCACTTCGTGTACAATACTTTTATGTTTACATTGTTTTTATTTGTATATATGTATGTTAGTCTGTAAGGTATTTATGATATGGGTCTTTGTAGCCCGAAATAAATTGATTTGATTTGATTATCGTAATTTCAGTCGTAAGATGTCAGTGCTGGATATAGGCCTCTCGCAATTTGGGAGGTTTGCCACAATCACCACGCTTGGCAGGCGGGATGGCGATCGCAGTATGGTGGTAAAATGCATAGAAAACGCTGCACCAGTTTCTAGAAAGTCCCTTAGTAGCCTCTTACGACACCCAAGAGATGTCTTAGAACAAAAAATAACAAAGATATGTGACATCAACCAACTACAGCACGCGTAGCATGACCACCGTAGAAATGGGTTTTGTCGACGGAAGAATAGACAAAATTACAGTTTGTAGAAAGATTAAAGACAGAATTAAAGATTGTAGAAAGATTTGTATCGTTTTATGCACGCGTAGCATGACAATTCTATCTCTATTCTACCAAGAATAGACAAAGTCCTTTCTATGGTGGTCATGCTACGCGTGCAGGTAGATTACGGCCCACTTCTTCTCACCGAGAGTGGCTCTTGTCCCAGTAGTGGGAACTTCATAGGCTAATTATGGATGTTCAATTCGATACGGTAGCGTGTACAATGGTCACAACCACGCACAATACGCAGAAACCATAAAGTGTCCGGAGGATTCTATTGCATAAAATCTCTAGCTGCAGTAGGCAAGAAATTCTTCGACGAATTGATTTAAAGCGACGCAAAGATTTAATAAGGAAACAGTTCAGACAACACAAGATCTACGAAGCATTAACACGAGGAAACTAAGAAACTAGTCACGATAAAATACCCACGGACAATGAAGAAAAAAAAAAAAAAAAAAAACAAAAATCAGTTGAAGATTATTCTTCGCATTTTTAACTGTCTTTAAAATAGGGTGAGGTTCTCAATTCATCTATAATTCTTTTTGTATGTACCTATTGTTTCACTATATCTCCGGCAATTGTGGATCGATTTCGGAAATTATTTAATGGATATGGTATACCTCAGGGGTTGTCGTATATAAATTTTATTTACTTTGCTTCGGCGCTTTTTGCGGTAGCTTCGATAGTACGTATTTAATTCATTTCTTGTGTCTTGATAATGTACAGGAAGTATTAGAACATCATCAAGAAAGTCACTGTTGTTTATATAGCAAGTATTTTTATCTATTTGAATTTGTGTTGGGGTAGTCTTGGTACAGTACCGGAAATCGGGAAAAAATATTTTTTGTTTACATAACAAGTAGTGGTAAACGAATTAGTGTGAACGAAATGTCAACCGATTTCCAAAAAGTTATTTTAGACTTTGTAGTGTTTTTTTTTTGTATAAAGTTTTAAAAAAAATACTGTCGAATTGATAGCTTCCTCTTTTTTTTTGAAGTCGGTTAAAAACAAAAAACACTACAAAATAATTTTGATTTCAGAAGTCTGTCTTTGGATCTGTATTTTAGTTTTATGCCACCGACTTCTGAAATTCAAGTTATCTTTCAGTTTTTACTGTTTTCTTCCCAGACTTGACAAACATTCGAAAGTCCACACTCAAGGTTTCGCCAACGTGCGAGTGCGCAGTATTCTAGGTAACAAATTAAAAGACTACAAATTCGCAAAACTTATTATATTAGAAAATAGATTATTTTAGAAAAAAAAATAAGTCCTGCTTTCGAAAAAATAATCCCGCTATTTTACTCAAAATGTTTAAAAATGCCGCTTTGTCCGAAAAGTACTGATGTCAGACTAACTATCTGTCTAAACTTTCTGTAGTGAAATCAAAATTGAAAACGTAATTAATGCCAAGGGCAGAGGCTTTGGCCAGTAGTGGGAAGATACAGGCTAACAGTTACAGATAACATTTCAAAGTCATAAGGGGTTAACTACAAGTATTATTGTCTCTAACTAACAAATGTTTGGATAACCCGCGGTTCACACTCACACATGTCACTGACCAGTGTTATGATTATCATTTACAGCCACAACACGTAGAAATTAGTACGACTGTGAGAACCAGCACTATGCTTTAATTCACAATAGGTTATTTCCTGTGTTTTCAATTAGAACGATGTTGGCTGCTGTACGGTTCAATTTGTGACTGTTGACTCCCTATGTTTATTTTTGATTAATTGTTAGCGTCAAGTGGTTAATTACTTTCTCTACGTTCTTGTTTATGTTACGTTTTGGTGATCAAACTTATCTGGTAGACAAAGATTATTTTTAGCCTTCAACCAACAATAGTATTGGATTTCCTATGAACCCATCGAGATAGGCCGGAAAATAAGACCACAATCAACCTTTACCAATTATCGCTTAGAAATTTTGTTTTATTTTTCGATGAGTAGGTACCTACTTTAGTTCTTATTCTAAAAATATGTTTACTTTTCAATCGAAGTAAGTACTAAATATATTGCAAACGATTATAAACTTTATGTTTGAGTGTTATGGTATATATACGATAATTAAGCTGTAGGCAATCGAACGATGTGTCTTTGTTCCTTATCCTTAATCAAATTATTAACAATATTTTAAAAGTCGTTCTATATTAGAGGGTTTGGCTTCCGCACTTAGTCACTCAGGTCCGATCATTGAGCGTGGGCCATAGCGGCCGTCAGTGGTTATACTAACTAGCCCACCTCACTCCAGAAGTTGATCACGTCTCCTGGTCTGTTAAGAACCTCTGAGTAAGATATTTGAGTGATTTTTGGCGTGCCTGGTACTAAAATAATCTAAACTTTTCTAGGCCAACAGTACGAAATATGCATAATTTATACATGCGCGCGCACATACGTATAAGTACAAAGAACTTGAAAGATAAATCATTAGTAATGAGTATTTATTTAAAATTCCTTGCACAATGGTTTTGCCAACGCACAGTATGTTGTTAATCAAGTAGGTATATGCTTCACGAGACAGTGCTGATGGCGCATGCCTCTTGCGTCTAACGAGCTGCCGGTCATTGCTCATTGTTTCGGAGTTTCGTGATTAAAAACACGCGTCCGACCTTCAAGCTCACCACAACACTGCACACAGCTGTTGTAATGATTATAAAGTTCTAAAAAAACTCTCAATGATAGAATTTTCCCAACTATGTTGGAGTCAGCTTTCAGTCTAACCAGGTTCAGTTGAATACCAGTATTTTACATGTAGCGACTGCCAATCTGACCTCTACCACCCAGTTACTGGATAATACGATACCCCTTGATAAGGCTGGTTGTCAGATTTTCGCGATTCTGACGACTGTCAAAGATCCACAAAAACAGCCGGCACGGAGGACTCTTGGTATGTAAAGATGGGCACCCATCCACGAATCAACCGCGGCAAGCGTAGCTTAACCTTATCGATCGGTCCGTGCGGCTCCCAATGCTAGGATATGCAGCTAATTAGCTAGCATTGGCTGGTTTTTGGCCATAAGTCAACTGTCGTATCGTGCACTGGATTTTCTACTCTCGGTGTTGGAACGAACATTGAAAATACAAAGTGAATCCCACGCGAACCAAAAAAAACCGTGTTCGATTTTCAAATCTCGCTAGCGTTGGCTGGTTTTTAAATTCACAAGGACGTACTAAAATTGCAGCTAGAATTTTTCGCGCACTCGATTTTTAACTCTCGGTGTTGAACGCAGCATTGGGAATCCAACAGATTGTCGTGCGAATGAGACTCAGCGTGTCCTACAAACGGCCATGAGGACGTGGGTTTCATGTCCCTTTTTTTGGGGGTATCTCATGAGCTCCACAGAAGAAATTATCGGTTTGTATTTTTATAGGTTTAACTAGCTTCTGCCCGCGACTTCGTCTGCGTCCCTTCCCCTCTCATCGAATTGCCTGCCAATTTTCGTTCATTTTTCGTGTCTGCTCCGCTCCTTTTAATCGTAGCGTGATGTTATATAGCCTATAGCCTTTCTCAATAAATAGGGTATCCAGAACAAAAAGATTTTTTCAATTCGGACCAGTAGTTCCTGAGATAACCGCGTTCAACCAAACGAACAAACTCTTCAGCTTTATAATACTAGTATAGATAATACAAATCAAAGGGGTCTCCAACAACCGTGTTTCTTTGTGCCTTGTGGTACGGAACCGGCACTTGATCGGTTTTTTTAGCATAAGCATAAACAGCCTATAGGTACTGTTTCCTCTGCCGACAAGAAATCGGAGATGACGAGTAGGGAAGCCCCCTCGCATAATGTTTTCTAGTGAGCAAGACCTGTGCAATACTTATCCTAATCAGTGCAAATTAAAATATGGTGCAATAAAAATGTAGTTAACTCGCTCAAACTTTTGTGCAATCTTCGTGAAATCCTCAATAATTAACTTTAGGGACAAAAACATTGCACAATTCGTGATAATCTTCATAATATAAAACGTTTTTCTGCATTTGTATGCTGAAATCTTTTAAAGTACGCAACGGATTTTCATGATTAGACAGAGTGATTCAAAAGGACGGTTTATATTTATAATATGAGGGCGAAGCCGCTGGCAAAAGCTAGTGTGCAAAATAACTGGTAGTTCAGGACCCATCTTAGGATCGGGAATAAAAAGCGCGAACAAATTAATTTATAATCTCTTGTACACACGGCTGCAGATCAAGCTACACATTTTCAGTTTCAGCTGACCTCGCATTGTATAGACTTTTCGTACAAAGAGATGTCAACTTATACTGGAAATGTATAGCTTGATGGGTGGCCGTGCGTACCTCTTGGGGTTAGATCTTTTTATTTTCACTATTATGTGCCATATAAAGTCAAAGCATTTATTTGAAATAAACCAATTACAGTTTGGACTGTCTAGGGGTCGATGAGACCGTAACATAAAGCTTATTGCCCATTCCAAAGCGTAGTAGATGCCTATTGAGAAATTTGCCACCCCATGAATATGACGAGGCTTTACGTCATACGATACATTACGTCGAACGTTATACCTCGTCGCATTTGTTCCCAACCTTTACCAAATTAATAGCAACTTATCAATGGACGTAATTCTTTGGCATTCAGCCACAGGAGGGTTATGGACATTTGAATAGGTATGAGTCACCCGACAAGGACATGCAGAGGTATTTCCCATTTTTTTTTGTTTAATTGTTTTCAAAGGTTAAATTGGATTGTGAATGACGGTTGCTTGAGAATTCAGCTAATATTATTGTGAAATTATTCAGGCTATAAAAATAAAATTAAGTTCAAAAACGAAAACCTGACAACTGTTAAATTACGCTCTCAAAAATATGAAACAAGAAAATTATTCTCATCTGAAAGCCGTATCGTATTCCACTTTGCCCTAACGCTTATGATTGCTTACGACTGTTAGAATCTATTGTTTAGCTATAACCAGCGAAAGACCAAGACTCTTCCAACGATACCTCATTTGTAAAATTGTGATAAGAAGTTATGAGGGAAAACAGAAGAACATACATACATTCCGGTCAAATTCATAACCCTCCCTTTTGCTTCGCCGTAGTCGGTTTATAAACTAGTTAGTCACTGTTGAGGATGAATTTTTCGACGCTTTATTTTAGTTTGTGTATAGTTTTTATTATATTGTTATTTTCATTAGTCCCTTGTTCCTTGAAAGACCTTAGTCATTCGATATGTAGCTGGCTTGCGAGAATAACGACGTACTCGACAGTAATCAATTTAGCAGAATTTTGAATTATGTCGTTATTCTTACAAACCAGCGATATGTATAGTGGTATAGGTACTTATACTGAACAATGAATACGCTTTTAGGGAGCATAAATATGGAACTTTGTTTCTACTTTGTATGTGAATAAAGGAGATAAGCCATTATGGGCCAAAAATACAGTTAAAAAAAACGTTACCCTGGTCGGGAAAGGTCTACTTATCATTCCCTCATCTTGGACAAATATTACCTACCTACTATGGCAACAAACTTCTGCGACTGTTCGAATGACAATTTTTTGAAAAATTAAATGAACTAAACAAGTATCAAGGTCACCTCTGATTTATTTTCGGCAATTGGTACTTATATCTATAGGTACTAATACTAGAATAGCGATAAGCGAAAGTAACTCTGTCTGTTATGCTTTCACGACTAAACCACTAAACCGATTATGATGAAATTTGTAACGGGGTAAATTCGAGCCCCAAGAACGGCCATTGGGTACTTTTTATTCCGCGACTTCGTCTGCTTCCGCGATAAACGACATTTACGCAGACGAAGTAGTGGGTAAAAGCTAGTATGTTTTTACGCGGACGGAGGAGTATGAAATTTGGCACAGTTAAAGTTAATATGGAGAAGGAGTGGACAAAGTTAATATTTTTATAATAATTAATAACGGTCAAACTTATATTATCATGAGTTATGGCCGCATTTCAACCACGGAATGACTACTAATTTTATTTAAACTAGATATTGGTAGGTACTTTAAAAAACACCTGATGGAATGATCGTAGAGATTCGGCGGAACAGTAAGAAACGTGAGTGGTGTCCTTTTATCCATAAAGCGTTATGTGGGTATTGGACAGGTCGTGAAGCTACTGATATATTCTAAGAGAACGCTAGTAAATAATGAGGATGTGTAGATCAGCGCTCGTATGTTATTAATTACATGCAGCTCAGCATTCTCGAAGCGTGACTCGCTTAAATAACATAAACAGAAGTCTATTGCCTCAGGGCTTCCACAGACGACCGACTAACTAAACTAACTAATCTGTTTCATTGGAATGGTTACAGTGCAATTTTCTCCGTGCTTACGACTATTTCAGTCTTCTTTGCAAGTAGTTGCACAGTCGGATTATTCCGATCTGTTAGCAATGAGGGGACAGTTCGAACTTTATTCACTCCTTAACGGTTTCATCTGTCCCCCTATCAGTGATCAGATAAAACTTTTTATTCCTGTTTGTCCCCTATAGAATTTAAATTAATTCTTAAAAGTAATACACGTTATAAGCTTACTTTCAAGAATTAAATAAAAGATTAGTGGTTTGGATTATTATAAAGACCTGTATTTATATAAATTATAAATATTTCTTTTGTTTCTGTATCGATCAGCCACAGTCCCATAAATCACGTAGTAGGTATTCCAGGTATAATAAGTATAATAACAATCAGTCCTCTGATTTGACTTCATATTACAAATGTTAATTTTTACTAACAATATATTATGTTAACTTTTAGATGAGGAAATGTTCCTAATAAGAAAATTTTACGTGTTTAGATAAAATTGCAGCTTCTATTAAGGTAATTAATTCTGTATTATTCAGGAATGAAGTAAGATCGGAATAATCCGCACAGTCGACAATCAAAAACATTAGCTACCAGCTTCTGCGCGCAGACTCGCCTGCGTGGACGTCGGAAATTAACCGGTTCTAATAGCGGGAAACCCGTTTCTAAAATATAATTAGATTGCTTATAACAGCTATCTGCCAATAAAAGTCCCCACAAAAGAGGCTTTTTTTTGGTATAAGTACCGGATATATACTTTAATATGTATTTAGTAAAAGCAGTTATTTTGGTATTACAAACAAACAAGACCAATTTTATTTATCTGTACAGATCCAGAATCTTGCCATATTACCTATAATAACAATGCAAATGAAACCGTATTATCTAAATTGATAAGTAACGAATTTAAAGTGACATAGTGATAAAACGATCAACGTTTTTCGTTGTTAATGCGATCAATCGGCTATCTGCAGGAGGCCTTAGCCCAATGTCCTGAATACACTTTGGCAAGCATAGCCTTCAACGGGGAAATAAACTAAAATATACGAGTATATGATTCCCTTGTATGCAACTCAATCTTGAAGCCCATTTCGACCTACGTCACCCAATTATGGCGAACTGCTAGTGTCTCTAAGATCAACATGCTCCAAAGATTTCAACTTAGTTGACAAGAAACTGCAAGGTTAACTAAAACACAGTGCACAGTGGAAGTGATGACTTGAGCAGAACTAGCCTACAAAACCAACCAAATCCTTTAGCGGAAGTGCTTACAAAGTCCGACCATTACAGGCGGCTGAAAAGGTTAGCCGTTTTGAATCTTGCCAATGTCAACTAGGATACCATCATCATGCTTAGACTTTTCTCTTCCAGCCTCCCTAAATGGGTCCAAGGGCGACGGATCTGGCGACATCCGTCGCCCCCTATTGATTAGGATCCGAGATGGTGGCGCGTAGTGTTCCACGCGCGCCTCTCTGTGATGTACGGGGGGGGGGGGAGGAGTTTAACACCTCACTCCCCCCTAACGTGAGGAGGCCCGCAAAGGCGGGGATCGCAGAAGACATAATGGTTCCCGTGGTCCCCGACGTAGGTGTGGGACGGAACACCGGGGTGGTTTTAGTCAGTAAGAGTCTGACAGACCCCACCCCAGGGCGGAGGACATCCATGAGGATTTCCAACACAAGATCAAAAAAAAAAAAGGTTGCCAGTCTAACCGGATGCACCTGAATATCATTATTTTACATAGAGTGACTGCCTATCTGACCTTTACAAGCCAACTATCAAAATGAAACCGATTCCTACTGATAGCAAGTTACGCAATTACCCCCTCTGCTCATAGTCCTGGGACTGACGGCAGAAGAAAACAACAAAAAAAAAGAAAATAACTGAATGACTCCCTGCAAGGACTTCAGATCAGGGGTGGCCCAGTGGTAACAACCCCGACTTACGAGTTGTAGGTGAAAGTGGAGGAAAACCTCGTGAGGAAACCGGCATGTTCTAGAAAGAAAACATCGTAGACATGTGATATCTGCCAACCCGTACAGGGCCCGAATGACAGAGTACAGCTCACTACCTCGGCGAGAGGAGACTTGATTCCCACCAGTAAGACCAGCAATGCAAAGACTTTACGTATACTTCAACAATTTGTGTATAGTGTTAATACAAGCTTGGAAAACAAGTGTAGGCCAGTCACATAATTTTTCGTGTCTTATACGGAACGAAACTGCGTCACTCACGTCCAAGCAAGGTAGCTATATAATTATATGGACTATCGGTACTCATCTGTTGTACTTTAGTCATGCATGACTCATTGCTAACCTTGCCTGCTGCCAGCAAAATAACCGTACCCTACGTGTTAATCCAGCGGGGTAGTTGCGAAACACACTACTACCAGTAGCACTTTGACAATTCATCAACATTCATTGCGATTTTCTCGACTATTATAGTCCTCCAGGCCGTATTTCGGCCAAGTCGGTTAATCTCAATGACTAGCCTTCGTCGCGATAGATATTATAGTGTACAAGTATGAGCGCAAACTGACACAGGGGCACTCACTGTTCTCTCACTCTCATAGTCCGATGGGACACGACCGGAGAGGGATCAGGCGCAGGACAACACCGCCAAGTTCAAAACTCCGTGCTGTGTCTTACTAAGAAATTCCTAATGGAAAAACGCAATAGCACTTTGGGTCCCAGGTCACCAGGTCGGCCTAGGAATCAAACCCGGGACCCAACGCTAAGCAATCGCGTTTGTGACTAGTGCTGCAAGAGACGCAGTCGTTTAAGGCTGTAAGACTCGACTTCATTTTAAACTAGTTAAGTCAGGAAAGAAGACTAGAGTTTCCAGTCTTTAGTAATAAGACTCAGCCGTTATACTAAAGGACTTAAACGACTCGAACTGTTTTTAAACCGACTCGCGCCTGAGTCATGTCTGCTCTTCAATACAGCCCAAACTCTAAGGTTAAAAATGCGATGACAATCTGACTGGGTAGTTTGTATTTTATAAAATCTGTATATATCTCCAAATTAAAACAATAAAGTAGGTATATATATGATCAGATTTTTATTGTCAGTTACTCTTGGTTATTTTTTTTTTTTTAATCGCGACGTTCACCCATTGCGATAGACACATGATTAACACTTTCATTTCCTAATCAGTTTTTTATTAATTCGTTTGGCAGACTAGGAGAAGGCTTATTCAAAAGGAACTTGATGCTGGAATAGTTAATTCATCATGTCACACGCCATTTGCGTCAGGCCAGGTGAATGAAATGTTTGATTTGACCAACACAGAAATATTAAGTGATTTTTTAAACATAATTTGCCTCGATTTGTATTCATACATTCCTATCTCCCGGTCAACGTTTTAAACATTGTCAAATTAGTAAAAAATTATCTCTTATTTTGACAACGACCTATATTTTGGAAAGTTCTGACCTACAGTGTAATGAACTATGACCCAAAATAAACAGTAATCTATATTGTTTTTATTTAATTCTTTAGCTTGATAACAATGATAACCCAGAGAATGGACAATAAACAGTTCGTGAGCAGACTGTTTTATGTAAACAAACTAATTTAACAAAACGAACCACAAAGTATACCTAATTAGTTTAAATGGACTTAAACTACGGAGGCTAAGGCGTGAAAATATCGTGGCGTAAATTATATCGCCCACCCAATTTCTAACTCTCAGTGCTGACTCGGGTATTAAAAATCTATAGCCTGAAACTGCGCTAAGCGGATGCCCGCACGGTCCTATACAAAAGTGCTCCGTCGCGGGGCCCTAATATATGATCTTAATATCCCCACTGCCTCATCTCTACTCTGACGTCATGGTGGGGCTTGTGCGGTCTGAACTTAAGGTCTGTGTCGATAGAGTTTATTTTGCTGGACACTACTGGACGCGACGGTGACCGTCATGATTCCGCGGAGCCCACCTGTATGTCCACGCGCGTAGACACGGGACGTGCGCCCGATTAGCGCAGTTTCAGCCCTAACAGAGTGCATGAGATGCGTTGTAAAAACACACTTTTCAATTTTTAACTCTCAGCGCTGAGCAGCAGGTTGAAGATACAGTGCGCGAAAAAACTAGCTGCAATACATTACGTTATATACGTTGTTGACCAAACAAATATTTCGAACATATGAAGCAATGAATTTGCAATATCACTCAAACATAACGCCTGTAAACCCTTCGGGGTTCGTGAACCTATATTACACCACACACATTTCGACAGTTATTTTCAGTCCCAAGTAATAGAGTAATAGGGATCAACCCTATACTCGTTAACCAGGCACTCATCCAGACTCTGAGAAAGCTACTGAGGAATCACTTTGCCCGATAGAATCGAACTCACAACATCGTGCTTAGCTGTACCACTTGCAACCAGCAAACCAATGAAGCAGACATTAGCAGTAACCTTCATAATGCCTGTTTACCAGAAGCCGTGTCTCGGCTGAATAATGATGTTGATTAAGCTATTGAAAAATGGCGTAAATCTAGACATCCAGCCTTTTATGCGGGCCTAAACACCGGCTCTGTTTGTCCGCTGTACCGGATGACCTTGCGGGGACAATGCCATTATCGCGAACAACCATTGAAAGGGTTCAGAGTGGATGCCATTAACGGTCAAACCAACCATTAACAAGATAAAACCCATGAATGAAAGCCATGATTATAAATAAAAATTATAAATGTTTAACAGTGATGCGAAGATATACAGGGAGTATCGTGAAAAATATTTGAGTATGTAAAGGTTTTGGACCTTTTGGAGAAGGTTTTGGAGCTTCTTAAGTTCTGAGTTGAGCCAACTGGACCGGTCCACTCAATTTGTGTGGTTCTTTCCTCAAAATACCACTTCAGACACCAATATACATGGTCTTGATGCGACCAAGATTATGTCTGTACTTTATAAGAGACTGTGATCTGTGTGTTCTGGCCTTTCTTCTCGGAGTAGTCAGATAGAAAACGCCGACCTCTAGTTTTAATTAAATGCTTTACGTATAAAAGTGTTTGTGCAAACCTACTTACAGAAAGAAAATTAGTTACCATTTACCATTTCGTGACACTTATACCACAGTATTTAACAAAATAGACATTTATTTTGCAAATATTAGTAATACATAATAGATATTATGATATAATAAATTGCAGACATATATTATTATACATTCACCATCCTCGATGCAAACATTTCGACGCTTGAAAGGCGAAATTGACTAAGCGACATAGGGCCGCTATGTCGCTTAGTCAATATCATTTCATCATTTAGGGTGTAATTTATCTATAATATGTATGTATTTAGAAATATATAAGTATGTTTATCAGTTGTCTAGTACCCATAACACAAGCTCTGCTTAGCTTGGGACTAGATGGCGTTGTGTGATAGTTGTGGAATATTATTATTATATTATATTATTATATTATATTATTATATTATATTTCAAGCGTCGATTTATAGTATCGGTCACTACAAAAGCCAAATACATTAATCCAAACCAATTCAGCGATTTTGTTTTCTCTGATAAAAACTCAGTCACATTGTAGGTACTGACCTTTATCTCGTAAAAAATTATGTTGTGTGTCCTGTTCCATTAGCGTCCTTGATACGTCAATCAAGGACGATAATATCAAAAACATAAGGATAAGGATAAAAAAGGCTGCTCCTGTTCCATTATCGTAATTAGATTAAGAAATCTAACACGGAGCTAGTTTCACACCGAACTGCAAAGTATACGTGTTGACGGCGTTGCTACCACACAGGGACTTTGCGCACAGGCACCAGCGATCCACAACCAAAAACGGTTAGCTATTTGCTGTGTGTATATTTTGGAATTTCTGGCGTACTTCATGTCATGCAACTGTGCTAAATGTAATACTTTGTTTGTGGTTCAAAAAGCGCTTTGCAGCATCAGGCATCCGAGGTTTGCTCAGTCTATTCCATACTAGAGTTACATTTAACATTGAGCGAAGTAAGCAAAACAATTAAAATACAATAAATTTACATGTGAGTTTGATGGGAAACGAACAAGTAGAAAAACAGGAACCAATGAAGAACTTAATCATTTTTCTTATAACTTAGGATAATATATTGTAGCCTAAGGTCTGACTTGGCTAGTTCTCATATACGAATTATTATGTTCGATGGCTAGTTTTTACCAGGAACAATAAAATAAGTACCAACAAGTAACAGGTTTTGAACTTGCGAAGGCTATAATATAATTCGTACATGAAAACTAGCCAAGTCAGACCTTATGCTACAATATATTATCCTAAGTTATAAGAAGAAATGATATTTTATGTAGTTATAAATTAATTTCAGGACTGACCATTGAACTTGGCACCCATTTAGATCTCAATTCTTTTGTCGTTGAAGTCAACAACCAAGGCATATATATCATAATATTGAACTTGGCTCTCATTTCACATTTATGTTTTTGATGGCATATCATTACTTTTTGTACATAAATTATTAGTAGGTACTTATTTATAACAAAATTAACAAATGGTTTTTGTTATAAATGTTCATAATAGAAACAATTAAGTAAAAAATTATAATAAAATTTTTCTTTGATTTCTTTGTATTTTTCAATAGGTTCACAGACAAAGGAAAATTTGCGAAATAAAAAGTAGAAAATAACTGAAAAAAAAAGCGTGGGTTCTTGATATCAGTTAAAAAAAAAATACTTCAAAAAGCACCACTTTTTCCATAGTTCAACATTCTTTAGATACCTATGTACTATTGATTCTATAAAAACCTATATACAACTAATTCTTTTCTTTAATGAATGCGATAACAGGAATGCATATTCATAATACGAATACTTTAATATGACACGTACGTTTCACAATAAACAACAGATAAACATAACAATGAATATATTAAAAAAATAAAACAACGGAGATGATAGCATAACAAGAATGCGCAGAGGTTACTTGTGCTTGTTTGTAGGTAATGGTTCCGAGATAAAAATGTCCGCCATCCATCCATTTTTATTATATCTTGCATTCCTGTGATGATTATTTTTCTACTACTAAAATTTTACATAGGTTAAATTTGTTTGTATGAACGGGGTTATTTCTGAAACTGTCAGTCGGATTTGCAAAAAATATGTTTGTATTTGATAGCTTAATTCTTGAGGACGGTTATAGGCTATTCCACATCACGCTACGACCATTAGGAGCCGGGTAAAATGAGAAAGAACGCTAAGTGAAAACGAAGTAAAAGCGGATGGGTTGCAACGCGGCGGGTTTCAAATTTCACGCGGAACTCGCGGACAGAAACTAGTAGATATTATAAAAAAATCTTTGTTTATAGCTTACTTCCTGACCTGACGGACGTTATCCTGTCTAACAAGTATTCATCATATAGAAAGGACGTTCAATTCCTCCCAAATTTAAAGATTTTCCGGGAAAATTTTCAAATTTTTCTTTCCTGATTCGAACACTGAACATTTTAAAACAAAAAATAGCCAAATCGGTACAGCGGTTCTCGAGTGATGCGCTTACTAACAAACAGAATTTCATTTTATTTACTAGCCATAGTTTCGAGGGGGCTTCTATTAACAGCTGTACGGTTCCATCGATCAATTTAAGCTAGAGAGGTTAAGCTAGCTATGATTAGTCCGTGGATGGCAGAACATCCTGACACACCAAGACCCCTCCCCTACGTGCCTCAGCCAACACGTTAAACCGTCACTATCATACGTGGATCTGAGACAATCGTTACTTTACGTTTGTCCCATAATAAGGTTTTGGTGCCGTATGAAATTTCTATTTTTTTTTTCCATCTTGAATGTAGTGGAGGGTCAATCACGTTAGACGTAAAACCATAAGCACTAAGTCCCGTAGAACAGAAAGTCACTCAATACTTAAGCATTACTTAAATCTAGTATCAACCAATCAAATGGCTTGAATCTAATTTCGAGTAATGCTTGAGAATTTAGTGACATTCTGTCATTCGGATCTTCGGGAGCCAAGCTAATCTTGCTGCGGCAAAATTACAATGACCGCCGCAGTTTTATAAAAAGTAACGGCAATCATTCTATTTTACCCAACTGCGCTACGCAAAGGAGGGTAATGTGGTTATCAGCCTATGTATCTACATTTGTTTGTTCCTTTGAACCTCAAGATACAGATTAACCGTCTAGTTTGGGGTTCACTGGCAAATAATATACTGTAATTAGCTGTGTAGGTAATATTTAAGCTACTCATGTCGTCTAAACTTTATGTTAACCTATGTTTGCTTACTGTATTACTTGCACCCTAATTACAAAACGCACAATTTATCAGAATCAGAATGGGATTGAAGATTATTTCTAAACCATTGCGTCATTTGTTCGAATAAATTGTCGGCTCAGCAACGTAAATAACGCAATGAATGTTGTTTAACTATGTATATGAAACCAATTCCTACTGATAACAAGTTACGCAATTACCCCTCTGGACAATAAAATATTTCCTATGTTTCTATGTTTTCTATTTTCTTTGTGGCATTATAGAGACCAATTGAGATGATTCTTATGGCAATCGATTTGTCTTTATCTTGTGAGCAGTAATAAAAAATCTATGATGCGGCAACAAGACACCAAAATTGAAAAAAAGAAAATTGAAAAAATTTAACTTAATAATACTGCGTAAAATTTGAACGTGTAAAAGCGAAAATATTATTTTAAGAACCTCTTAAAATAATATTTTCGCTTTTCCACGACTTCAAAACACTTTGGTTCTGCAAAAACAACACTATCATGAAATGAAAATATTATATATTATTATAAGTCGACGTAAAGACAAACCCAATAATATCGCGACGGGATATTTTAGCGCACTCGTTCTTCAAAGCACTGCTTACCGCCGAGAGTCGAAAATCGAACAGCGTTGTTTTTCGACCCGCTGGGATACACTCTATTGGATTCTCAAAGCTCGGTGCAACACCGACAGTTGAAAATCCTTTGCGCCGAAAATCCCACCGCGATGTGATTTCGTTTGTCCTTACGTCGATTTAAGAAAAACATATTTGGGTAAAGTTATTTTGTTGACGACCTTAAACGTCCTTCCTACACAAGAAAAACAAACACTGCAATAATTACGCCCAATCGCATTGTGCCACCTATAAATTGGGTGAACCAATGTGGCAATGACTGCAAATACTTATAAAGGCGTAACGGTCGAAGGATGACCCAAAATATATGGGGCGGATCTTTATTGATCTTGGTCCAAAAATATAACACGAAACTCGATCCTTCCTCCACCAGGTATAATCTGTAACCGTTGGACCTAAAAGTTGGTACGTTTTATCTTCTCAAGATACGACTTGTGAAGGATTCGCCAGGGAGGGGGAGGGGTGTCTTATAATTACAATCATCTAATAAATAATCTAAGTTCATTTTATACCATTGCGTGACTTTTTCAGTCATTCAATGGGATTAAATAACTTATACGTGTTTAAGTTACGACTGGCCTGTTAGTCTAGTGGTTAGTGACCCTGACTGTTAAGACGGAGGTTGTGGGTTCGTGGGTTGTCCTAAGATATTGGAAAAATAAATATATTGCGTTATATTTTGATCAATATATAGCCAGAGACTGCCAGCAAATTTAAAAAAAATAAAGACAATTTTAATTTCACGGTTGGCTACACCGGCCGGGAAAAGTAAACGAAAATAAATCACGGTTATGGAAAATACCTCGTACTTTCTATTTGAGTTAAGAGAAAAGAGGTACTCCTGGGAAATGACAGTCATATCACAACAAACAACTAACGTAGGCCCCTCCATATATTGACGTTCACGGTTATGGAATTCTTGTGCATAGTGACGCATTTTAATCCGACGATTCTACTGAAATGCTTGTTCTACGTAAAGCTGAAACAGAGTTCAAAGGAATCCAGATCATCGCCTGAATGCTTATGTGTAGATATTAAGTTCTGTGTACGGTTTTGTTATTTATTTCTGCCAGAGTTTAGTTTTCAGCGTTTTCGTTGGTATATTGGAGCGTGCTAGCTGACTCATGGCAAATATTTTAATGTCATGTCTTGTGTTTCGGAAGTTATAAAGTGTCATTCATTTCTAGGTACCTGTATCAAAAGTATTTTTCCGGTTGTCTTGTTATACAAAAGAACCATTCCTTACATTAATTATTTTAAGATAATTTATTTCAAATGATGGCCATAACTGCGTTTAACGTGGGCCCTTCTGAAGTTCCAATTATCTAGGATGAGTACGAGCATTTCGAGAAGTAGGTATATGGCGAATAACGCGAAGAATGTTGGGTTCTAATTCCTTAATGGTACCCGACGCATCCACGTAGACCCTGGACTTACATGAATGAGCCGGGTCTGACATGATTTTGCTGGGTAGTTTAAATAAATAAATAAAATAAGGGAGATATTGGGGGACTGTCATATGTAATTTTGACGTTCAAACTGGCTGACAGTTGTCATTTTTATGCTGACTATCGGCCTAGTTTGAATAAATGACTTGTTTTATTTTTGAGCCGCGGGGGCGCGCTAAACCGTTCATAAGCTTAAAAAACTTTGGAAAATTACAACAGTATCATTAGTTAGGAGAAACTATATTTAGCATTTTTTACCTAGCTTATCATATAAAAATATCAGTATTATACATAAAGCGACTGCCTACCTGACCTCCACAAACCAGTTACCGGTTAATAACGATACCACTTGGTAAGACTGGTTGTCAGACTGACGGACTTCTTATTACCTATCATGACTGTCAAAGATGTATAAAGAACATCCGGAACCTACCGAGACACGGAGGACTCTCGATATGTCATGGATGTTCACCCATCCACGAACTGACGGCGGCAAACGTAACTTAACCTTCGATCGACTCGTGCGAGTGTTACTATCTAGACACGAGCTCCTCTCAAGCGCAAAATACATTAGACATGATATAAAAACACGAGGAAGATGTTGCAACCTTGAGTTTACGAGGTCCTTCTTACGTCACCACATGTCGTTCGCGCCGAACTCACAAGAGCTCCTGGTCTCTGGTCAACGACCTCAAGCAAGCAGAAAAACATGTACAAAAACAATATTATTATGGAGTATTGATAACTGAAATGTATGCAGTTAAATGTATAAGTTACTCTGAAGAGTAATGTAGTTAACCAAACTCCGTAGAAAAGCGTGGATTCTCCAACCAAACGGGTGTCGTGCCGGTGGGCACAATTGCCCGATGATTGGTGTCGGGACATTGTTATTTTTCAGTTTGCGGGTCACTGTCAAGCTGTATATTGAATACTAGCTTCTGCCCGCGACTTCGTCCGCGTTAAATTTCGTGTTCCCCCGACCCTTCCCATCGCGTCTAATCGCCTACCCGTGCGATTTTCCCCGTTTTTACACGCTTTATATTAGCTTCACTTGTATGTTTGTATGTTTGTTTGTAACCGACTCCTTATAGCGCGATTTTGACCCACTTTAAACGACCAGATTTCATTCAAACTTTGCACACCTGACAAGGACCGATGACAATGCAATAATTTCATAAATTTGTGCCATTATGCTTGCCAGGGTTACCAGGACAGCAAAAAAACTGTCTTCGAAAACTACGCTGACATACGTCACAAACTAATTTGTGCCATTATCCTTGCCAGGGTTACCAGGACAGCAAAAAAAACTGTCTTCGAAAACTACGCTGACATACGTCACAAACTACGCTGACATACGTCTCAAAATTCGAAACACCCTAAAAAATAGAAAATAAATAATAGTTTAAAAAAAAACTAAAAAACACGCTTCCATTGAAACCCAACTAAAAAGTACAAAATAATGGAAAAAAAGCGTGGGGTGCCTGATATCAATAAAAAAATACCTTAAAAAGCAGTTAGTTTTTAGTTTTTTTTTTAACTATTATTTTTGCAACAGTTTTCATTACTGCTCCGCCTTACTTGCAGATAATGTAGTTTCTAATGGTGAAAGACAACCATTACAAACAAACAAACAAAAATACAAATTTTTCCTCTTTATAATATTAGTGTAGAAAATATGATTCGCGACCTTAATAATTATGGCTTTATAGAATTTGAATAATTAAAATCATCAATAGTTCGTAGTTCCATGCATTTCAATGAATGACATTTTTATTAAATTAGTAGTCCCTGCACCACCTGTTTCACCTTTAGATGCGTTACCGGCGCTCAATATTGGCAAGATAATTTCAAGGCAATTGCCTGTAGTGTTATTAGTCACGTACACACGGCTACACATCAAACTATACATTTCTAGTTTTAGCTGAGCTCGCATTGGATACATTTATCGTACAATGGGAGGCCAGCTTATATTGGCTTGCTATTAAAGTGTAGCTTGATTTGTCGCCGTGCGTACCAAGGCGCGAACGCGCCAATAAACATGCAGGAGCTAGTGACGTAACTAAATATACATGTTCATCTCTTTCTAACAACAGGAATTGGTATGTCTTTCAGGTTTTCGCATACTCTATGTTTACATGTATTAGTAGGTAGCTACATTCATGGTTTACGCTGTTTTTGAGTGCACTAATGTTTGCGTATGACGCATCTATTTATATTACGTCATTGCTTAGCGCATTCTCTTTAAGATAATTTAATACTCACAAAATGTGGACTAAAATAGTCTGAAATAAACGATTTTTAAAATTTAAAAACATGTTTATACTGTGAGTAGTATGAAAGTCATTGTTCTCATTACAACAAGAGGAATGAATAATGAGTTATTAACTCATTCAATACTGTTTTTAAGTTTAACTCGGTGCAAGGGATTGATAAAGCCGGTTATGATTTTAATTACTGTCATCAACTTACCACAATCGTAGGTAAATGGCTACTGATATAATAGTCTTTATAAGTCAAACAAACAACTCAACACTAGTTCATCTTAATTAAGCTAAACTTTGAAATTTCCTCTTTATATTGTGATAATTGTACTTGTGTACTTGTTCCAAAATTAAGTGATAATAAGATGTGTAGGTAGGTTTTGAAACAAGGATGTTATTGTACCTTATTTAAACAAAGCTTTATAACCGACTTCAAGAAGAGGTTCTTAATTCGTCCGTGTTTTTTATTATAAGAAGGAAAGAAGTCTTTTTATTATGCAATTGTGGATCGGTTGAAAAATTCCATTTTACTCACTATTGTTTACCTACATAGCAAGTACTAGATACGAATTGGTGTGGGGAAGGTTACCTTACCTAAAAATTTAAAAATAAGAGCGGTTACCAAAAATAAATCAACCGACTTTGCAAAAAACACTGCTAAGTTGGTGACAAAAACTTTACATCCTACAAATTGTTTAAAAAAAAAACATAAGTCAGTTGTTTTTGATGCCAGCATTCTATCTAAAAGAAGAAAAGACTCTATAGTAAAAGTCCCTCAAACTAGGACCGTGTCTGCCAGTACACAATTCAGGAAACGATCTGCTCAATTGTATAACAGAATCCATAAACATGTGTATATTTACTCAAGAACTTATTATGATTCTAAAAAAATTATAAGCAATTGGTTAAAAACCCTAACTTATAGTGATACTGAGGCACTTCTGCAACACGTACATTGACGCACACACACACACCCTCTCACACACACATATACACCCTCACACACACCGAAACACACCACACAACACACTCTAAATGTTGTAATTATTGTTCTTTGTTTACTTAGCACCTAATTTTGTTTACTATTTTAATTGTTGTTACTATTTTTATTGCATGTCCTAGATTAAGTTTATTTACACTAGTTACCGGATTATTAATTCAACTTATTGTGGAAGAGTCCGCTCGCTATGTGATTGAAACCTCCTTTTAGGCAAGATATGCCTGTGTTAGGAGACCGGAGTCTCCTAACACAGGCATATCTTGCCTAAAAGGAGGCTTCAATCACATATTGTAACTACCAAAACCTGTAAGCAAATAAACGATTTTTATTTTTTTTATTTTTTAAAACTAAAATACAGATCGAAAGGCACCGACTTCCGAAATTATAGTTATTTTCACTTTGCGGTGTTTTTCCGGGAGTGGGTTGGTTTTTTTTTTTGGCCCTTGAGTAACAAACAGCCCAACACAAGTTCATCTAAAGGTAAGCTATGAAATTTGGGCTTTATTTGTGATAACAAATGATAAGTGGAGTGATAAGTGTGAATGTTTCCAATATTATGTGACGGTAGGGTTTGATGACTCAGTTTCAGCTGTTATGGTTGGCAACGAGCGCCTGGAGATGGTTGACCATTACGTTTATTTGGGACATGTTCTATCTTTTGACAAAGAGCATTCCAACAAGATTCCCAGAAGAATACAGCTTGGGTGGGGGCATTTGGTGAGTTGGAACATATTTGGACATCTAGTTAGACGAGGATATGGCCGATTGAGTAATGCAGTGACCGAATGGTGGCCCAGATTAGGCCAAAGAAACCAAAGCCGTCCAAAAGCGCGTAGGGTTGACGATGTCGTCAAGGTCGCGGGAAACGCATGGATGAGAGACGCATGGAACGGAGATGTATGGCGGAAAAAAGCAGAGGCCTATACCCAGCATTGTCTGATTCTGGGCTAAGATGATGATGATGCGGGCATGATACCGACTACCGATTTCGATTTTTATTTGTCTCTTAGTCTGTAGTCGGCAACCGCCACCATTGGTATAAAATGTAGGTAGTGTTAAATAAATAAAATTACCAAAACGAAATATTCATGTTACGTTGTTATAGCAGATACTGGCATCCACACTTTTAAACTTATCAAAATTTAGAGCCATGATTTCCTGTCTAATGCTGATTATATCGAATTAATACTGAGCCTTCCTGATGAGATATGGAATTCCTGGATTTGAGTGAGCGAATAAAACGGACTAGTCTAAAAAAAATTTAACACTCCTGTGTATTAACAGTATGCCTTCCAGGACAATAAAAAGTTTCAAGAACCAAATGGACTGATCAATTGTCTCCGAGCTATTTGCAACATATGCATCAGCTAATAATAGTATGTTTCACCAAATAATAACCACCCCACCGCCGTATCTCTATGTTGACGTTGTAGTGGGATTTGCGGGCCTCTGGATTCTAGACAGTACCGGTAGAGTTTACTTTGCCGAAACAGATCTAGGATGAGGAGCCAGACAAAAAGAGATACAGAAACCAGCATGGCAGCATGAGATAAGCAGGCAGTTGGGCAAGGTGGAGTGAAACCTGACGAGCAACAGAGGTCCCACCTCTTTCTTGGCTTTATTGGCCGGCTTGAGTAGAGATTTGCAAGAGTAATCATGCTCGGAGGAAGGAAGTATTCCAGTAACACATTGGTATGGGATCTTGACCATACTTTCAGGATTGTCCTGCTAGTCGTGGAATAAGTGCTTACAAGCACCTCAAGACATGTTGCCCCCTAGTCTTCAGGTGCACATTATTGAATGAGAAAGTCAACCTTGCCATTTTACCTTTATGATTTAAAACATTGGTCAGTCTGGGGCTGTAGTCTATCCATAGTCCTAGATAACCGGTTCACTTTAGCCATCCAAACCAATTATCCCATATCTTTGTTTACATATTTGGAAATAGTCCTACATCAACTAACATCAAACCATACAAAAATAAATTTTTTGAATGTCGTGAACAGACACATAACAAATCTGCATTTTTATTAATGAGGGCAACCAATCTATGCAATGACTTTGGTAATTAAAAAAAATTACGTATTAGGAGGAAAATGTATTACAAAGAACCAGATAAGCACAAATTAATGAATCAGAACAAGAAATGTTAAAAATATACTTTATCCTCAGTAGTATTAAGGCTACCCACACAAGTTGTTTATCAAGCTACACAAGTCATATACGTGTGAGGACGGTCATCCTACTTTGCATCTCTAGATACTTGTAAGCCCTCATATTCATGTGGAAAAGTTGTAGAACATTATTAACCTTTTGACCGCCAGAGTCATGTATAGATGACAAACCAAAATGTGCCCAGCACGCCACGGTCACGATTTGCTATCATGACCGTGGCGTGCTGGGCACATTTTGGTTTGTCATCTACACATGACTCTGGCGGTCAAAAGGTTAATAGGTAATACGGGCTTTCTGCAACTTCACATCACAGCATATATTTTGCATTGAAAATAAAAATACTTTTATTTCACATAAACCTACACGGGCACTTATGGAAAGCTAGAAGCTAGGTGCACGGTTCCAATTTGTTGATTCCTATGGAGAAGAGCCGGCAAGACACTTCACTTTTTTTTTTTAATACGTGGCTTTTACAATGGTTTCAAATTACAGTGTTAATCGCTATGGGAAGAGAGGTGTAAGCCTATCAACAAGTAACACATACTTAAAGTGTGCAAGTCACCACATTACAGGTTACGGGTGGGAAAATCAATCATTAGATTAAGCCTTGGTCCCCGAGGAAGGCCAGGTTTGCCTTGATGTTTGCCCAGTGTGAGGCAACCACCAGGCAATTAAGTGTGAAGTTTTTTCAGGAATAATTTTGGTGCTTTTTAACATTATTAACTCGGTAGTACGTCTGTTGGTCGGTCTGTATGATAACTATATATATGCATAAACAACAGAATGGATTTCGATAAAATTTGGCAAGGACATACATGACTTCCTGGGGAAGGCAATATCCTAAATGATAAATGATTAATTTCTGTAAGTACGTTTCAAAAAACACTTTTACACGTCTATCATATTGTTTTAACCAGATGAGGTCAACGTTTCCTATCTGACTACTTGAGGAGAAAGGCCGAAACAAACTCAGAGGCCCATCTCTTTTAAAGTCCAGCTCAGGCTATTTCCTGTCTCGAATTTAATGTGGAATGGAGGTGGTACCTATATGGGTAAAGCATTTCTTAAGTTCAGAATATAAAAATCGTAATTTGTGCTTTCGGTAAGAAATAAAAAAAATAATTGTTTCAGCATTTTTGTGAATTCAGCCCCTCGGTGGGTAAAAAAAGGGATGACTTTAAAGTTAAAATTATTATTGTTATTTTGTAAAATTTCTTTTAAGAAATTTAGGGAATTGGTCTGAGGCATGGATGCATCTTGGTATGTAAAGATGGTCACCCATCCACGGACCAACTGTGGCAAGTGCAGCTTAACCTAATCATTCGACCTGTTTTTCTTTATTCGATTGCTTAGCCACAAGCCCCTCCATTAGAGAGCTAATTCAACATTAAAAAAATAAACCACAGCACATAAATTGTTAGCTAATGCAACTTCCAGGATGTGTTAGGCAATAAGTGATGCCTTTAGCACACCTAAATACATTTGAATAATAAAAATTGCAGCTGCAGGCTGTCCACTTTATAAACTTTTGCTGTATACCTACAACCAAAGAATATTTTCTTGAAATTATTTTATTCAGTCAACTTCCAACAACTTCCTTAAAGGAAGTAATAATGAGATTTACAGCACAGTTGTATACAAATTACCTGCATACATTTTACCAAGCAGAGATAATTAACCACATTTCAAAGAATTTCTTAACAATGCATTCTCAAGTGGGACTCCACAATAATTTAACCTGTTGAATACGTTGACGACCTATACAGCAAGAACGTATGAAAAGTTTGTGACAGGTGCGCGCAATTCTCTCTGAAAGACATGCTTGCGAAGCAACAAGTTGTTTTAAAGAACTAAATGTATCAACGCGAATAATTTAATCACTACAGATGACGTATTGAAACTTGCTAATAAAAAAAACAACCTACAGGCTTTCAAGGTTTCCTTCGCTTCTAAGTTTGAAACTTTATTAATAACGTGACCTACAAACTATTTTCTGTTAAACAAAACTTTCGAGAAACAATAAACGCGGCAAGATACGATCACGATGTGTCGATCACGTCATAGGTACGAATGCAAAAGTTTTATATGGAACTGCATTCAGTCAGAGTCTTTAACTTAAATAAAAAGATGCCTTGTTTTCATTACGTGGGCAGGAAAGTTGCGACATACCGTTCGTAGACTGGCCGACAGCAAAAACCAAAAGGAACACACTGGTTATATATTTAAAGTTCACACGCACTCGTAAACGATCCATTTTCTCACAATATAATAAAATGGACGTTTAATTTAGCTTATATTTTACGAATGTCAGTAACGTCATCGAACGCACACTACGCTCAACAGTGCTGAACTGACGGTGAGTCGGTTGCCCTCGTCGCCCATCGGTGACTCGATGACGGATAGGGCTGCCAGTGGAAAGAAACGACACTATACCGTTGGTTCTCAGAAATTATACAAAATCGTCATATTATACAAAAAAAAAAAACTGTGGAACAATTTACTTTTATAATTTTCATTTTATCAAATTGACATTCAGTATTTTTTCTTGTCATTTTTTATATTTCTATTGATAGCACTACTAACAAGTGTACCAGCGCCGCTCTGATATCATCATTCAAGTGCCAAAAAATATTTTTAAAACTGTACGTACCCAACGTAATCAGGTATACTATAGTAGTCTTTGGTAATCAGCGTAATGGAGTTAAGATGTAAACGCTCGTAATAGGTGGCAGCACTGTCCACTATCTGCAAGCCGTCATTGGCAGGTATGTTTATGTCTACTTTTGTTTCAATCACAAATCAAATAAAAATCTTGATAAAATGTATGCAACTTGGAGTGTACTATCATAAGACGAGATAAGGAAACGGGAAGTATCTGTTAAAAAGCATCTATGGTGGAAAACGAATTAAAATATAAATATTTAACAATAAGTTATATAATATTTATTGACTGTTAGTTCTTATATTGTTGAATACATCCACACCTTTAGCATAATGTACAGACGCCAGCACATCAGGCTACCAAACTGTCAAATTTTCCCAATCAATCTTGAATCTAATACTTTAGCGATAAAGTTTAAAACCTATTGAAGAAATTTGACAGATAGCTTAAGAGTAGCTATATGGCGTCTGTACATAATATTACACAAGTACCTGTAGGTAATGAAATCAGACTAATATATCTTGGGAGCGTCGGCTGTAAAAGAATTCCTCCCATAAAAGTGTTTGAGTTCAAAAAGGCTACAGCACATAGGAACCTATAAAGTCTTGACGAAATATTGGGTTCAGATTATTTTGTTTTGCTTTTTAACAAATGTGGTAATATATTATTTACAAAAAAAAAAAATGAATAGTGACAGCAGCTAGCTGTCAAATTATTAGATGCTGGGTAGGGTAGTAGTGGTATCTGAAGTGAGCAACTGGAAGTATCTCACTTCATAAACAGTACCAAACTCAGGTGGCTCAGGCAGTCAGATCCGTTAAACTTTAATGCTAGGGTGCTTTAATGCCGGAAACTACCCGATTGAACCTTATTTCATTTTTTTTTTCATTAATTAATTTGTCAAGATTTGAGAACCTACAATTTAGTGCAATGAAAAAACAAAAAGTTCACTTTACATTAGTATGATCTTTCTTGCACCCTGATTGTACAAAGCAACCTGCAAAACAAACAGTATTCAGAAGATGATCAAACTATGCAGATTTTTTATCCAATTATACAATCTAGCAGCCCTGATGACATGACAGACCAACAAAATCGCTCCGCTCATTCGGAAATCCTGTGCTACCAGGTAAAAAATATGGTAGAAAACGATGAACAGTGTCAAAAATAAAAACAAGTTTCTAACCATTTTCTAACTCTTTTAATTAGTTATTTCTTTTTGTAATAAAATATTTTAATAGTTTAATGTTCGCTTGTCTGATTTATTTAATGCGTTAATGCGGAACGACCAGATTAACCACGTAATTCAAATTTTCTGCAATTTGCAGGTCAGTGTCAGGCTGTATGTTGAATTAAATAAGATACTTTTCTTAAAAGAATGATTCATTGGGATTCAAGGAACTTGTATACAGGTTGTTTTGATGATTTTAATGATAATGATTATGTAAAGCCATGTTTGTAATGGTCGACCTGCAAATTATAAAAAAACGTAAGACATTTTAATTTGTTTGAATTTAAATTTAGCGAACTGCCTAAGTGTATCCACCATTAGGAAGAATATTGCACACTTTGCACTTCTTTACCCCGCCTTAGATGGGTTAAGTTTTCTTTTGACCATTCATACATATATTCATAGAGGTGACTTTGTTTATTTATTATTGTAGGCCTCAAAATGTATGATGCAATCTAAGAGCGAGAGAAGCGACTTTGAAATATTTAGCACTTAACCTAACCTAACCTAACCTAACCTAACACACTAACTATAAGAATATCATTCAGTTTGACAGTTCAACAACATTCATTACCTAATTACACGCTTTATATTAGCTTCACTTGTATGTTTGTATATTTGTATGTTTGTATGTTAGTATGTTAGTATGTTTGTATGTTTGTATGTTTGTTTGTAACCGACTCCTTATAGCGCGATTTTGACCCACTTTAAACGAACAGATTTCATTCAAACTTTGCACACCTGTCAAGGACCGATGACAATGCAATAATTTCATAAATTTGTACCATTATCCTGACCAGTATTACCAGGACAGGCTTAACTTGCCTGAGCGTCTTTTGTATGCTGTCCGCTAGAGGGCGCTAGTTAGTTGACGTACCGTACATCTGTGACGCGTTCGAGCGGTAACTGCTCGCGCTTAATATAAAAATCTAGCTAATAAGTGAGTTTGTCAAGACTTTTTTTGTGTTAAACTTGTTTTTCTTGAACAATAAACTGTTATTGTAATAAGTGAGCCCTAATTTGCTCCCCACCGACGCTATAAGGGGCTGCCCAACGTGTGTAGATATTTCGTGTAGTGTATTACGGAGTGCAGATCGCGAAATAACTTGCAACGATCACAAAAAATAACCGTAGGGGACTATTATCAAACCTAGGAGTGTGTTCTTCTTGTTTATCCTGTGTCTTCAGTGACCAAAATGCCAAGAACACGGTCAGAAGAAAACTCGGACTCGAATGGCGCCGCGGACGCGGCCGCCGTGAACATTACAATGTCTCAAGAAACTCTCGCTAGCTTTATAGCATCGAATGCTCTCCGCAGTTTTTCGATGTTAAGTACTTGAAGGACCTGCTGCAGTTTGGTGGCAAGGTGTGAAGCAGTCAACCAGCACGTGGTCGGAAGCCGTCACCAGAATAAAATGCGCCTTCGGTGAACATGACCCGCCACATCGCCTTTACCGTAAACTCTTTAATATTAATCATCAAGAAGATGAAAACACTGACTTGTTTATTGCTAAGGTACAATATTAGCCAAGTTCCCAAAGGATGACCTCTCAGAGAAGGTTCAATTGGATATGGCATACGGTCTACTTAACACGCGCATTAGAAAACGCGTGACGAGAGAATGTGTTAATAACTTCGACGAGCTGCTCTATAAGTCTCGACAGGTCGAAGATTTGGTAAAAGAAGTTGCCTAGTTTTTACGATTGTCATGGTTACAATAGTTAAAAGATCAGCTACATGTTCTCAATAAAATGTTATTTAATGGCAACAACATAGTTATTCCTAGCTCTATGCATGATTACATTTTAAAATTGGTCCATGAAGGACATCAAGGTATAAACAGTTGCATACGCCATGCAAAGACAACTGTGTACTGGCCTAGCATAGATGATGACATCACTAAATTCATATCACAGTGTCCTACATGTCTTACTTACCGTCATAACAATGCTAAACAGCCAATAATACACCATGAGTACAAGATGCTACCATGGTCGAAAGTTGGTGTTGATATCTTTGAATTTAACTAAAGTAAATATCTTATTGTTATAGATTATTATTCAAAATATGTAGAGATAGCTTATTTAAAATCAGATTCAACAGCTAAAACTTTAATAATACATTTAAAAACTAATTTGCACGTCATGGCATACCAGAAACCATGAATTCAGATAATGGTCCACCTTTCAATAGTAAAGAATTTAAAGATTTTACTACTGAATGGGGTATCCACCACACTACTTCAAGCCCGTACATGAGTCGATCAAATGGAATGGTGGAACGAGAGGTTGGTTCAATTTAATCCATGTTTTCAAAATGTAAAGCTGACAGCTCAGAACCATACATTGCTCTACTGATGTATAGGAACACTCCTAAACACACAGGTTATTCACCTGCACAACTGTGCATGTCACGCAACTACGCACTAAATTACCTACCTTGGACACCACATTAACACCAAATACAGTTGACACCAGTAAGGTAGAGAAGAAAATTAAAAAACAACAGTTAAAAACAGCATTTTATTACAATAGAAACACAAAAACACTTCCAACACTAGACATAGGTGACAAAATCTATTTTAAACACAAACCACTTGGGTTCCTGGTATAATATCAGAAAAGGATAGTCTTCCTCATAGCTATATTATCACTTCTCAAGGATCTTTCCATAGAAATCGCGAACACATATTGAAACCAACTTCAACCACTCCTCCGTTGACTGCAGCAGTACCTGAAAAAGAAAACGAAATTAGGACAGAGAATAATATCCCCAACCAGTCAGCACCATATGTGACACTATCAGGGCGTACAGTTAAGAAACCAATTAGATATGATGATGAATATAATTAAGTTTCTATGTACAATGATAAATAACAGACTTGTATTTATTTTGTACCTTGAATTGTCAAACGTCACAAGTGTCAACGTCAACCATCAGTTGCGTTCCGTTTCAAACTTTTGTAAAAGTTTTCATGGTTTGACTACTTGCGATTGTACAAAAAAAAAAAAGAACGATTGAATACTTACTTTGTTTTATAAACCAGTTGCTGGCCATGGAATCTTATCAGGATAATTTCCTAAAAACTTAAGTAGTGTTAACACTTTGAACGCCGCGCGTTTTTGAACTAGTCTAATACCGTACGCCGGCGATTTTTGCATTATTTTGAAAATTGTAAATAATAGTCTATTACAGATACCTACATATTTTTTTATACATTGTAAATTTAGGTTTATATTTGTTATTTATGAAATAAAATTATTAAATATATATAATGAAATGTATTTATTCGACAGTTTTGAATAGTGCACTGAACAACTCGAAACGAAGCGGGACGGCGGCGTACTGAGCGATCAGCGACAGGAACGTACGCACTCCGCGTTCGTTCCAATCGACTTGACACACACATAAAAAGAGCTACGTGTCTATAATTTTGAACATGTGTGCATTATGGATGTAGCTAATGACCAATAACAGCCAACAGTTACTTATAGTTATCATGGAATTGAAAGTAGATTAATAAGTTAAAAAAACACGGTTTTATAAATAAACCAAACTAAAAAGTAGAAAATAAATAATAGTTTAAAAAAAACTAAAAACACGCTTTATATAGAAAACCAAACTAAAAAGTAAAAAATAAATTTTAATAAATTTGAAGTAAGAATAGTATAAAAAATCGAATAAATGTAAATGAATAATAGTGTAAGAAAGAAAAAAATGTTTTATTTAAAAAAAAGCGTGGGGTGCATGGTGTCAATAGTTAATAATATTTCATTGACAGATATGACCAGAAGGATTATCTTTTCGATAATATCTTAAAAAGCACCCCACGCTTTTTTTGAAATAAAACATTTTTTTCTTTCTTACACTATTATTCATTTACATTTATTCGATTTTTTATACTATTCTTACTTCAAATTTATTAAAATTTATTTTTTACTTTTTAGTTTGGTTTTCTATATAAAGCGTGTTTTTAGTTTTTTTTAAACTATTATTTTTTAGGTCTGCTAAAAGGAAGCAACCGCATCACACTCAAACACAAAGCATTTATTTTTATTCAAAAGTTCTTTAGGCACTTCTAAAGTAAGAAAATTGATGCCAGTTGCAGTGGCGTAGGTATTCCTATAGGGGCCCTATATCAAAATTTATAATGGGCCTTTTTTAACCAATTGCGGCCAAGCTCAAAATGAGGATTTTTTTTTTTTTACGAAATGAAGAAAATTCCATCCTGACTCGGGAGCTTAGGGAACTTAGTTGCCATTGTGGCTCTACTAATAGAATGTATTGTATGAGTGGGCAAAGCGTGCTCGAAAATTAAGAGATCCAGACTCGTACAATTTTCTGTTCGATTTTACTAAATTAATGCAAGAGTATATTAAGGATTATCCTATCCCTGTAGCGTACGGCCTATAAGACCAACCAACTATATACACTTTCATATTTTCAACGAGTGTTTAAGGTGTTGAATTTTTTTTTAATGCTTTATAATAGGTTCATTGAGGCTCGAGGGGGCCTGTAGCTTGGGGGGCCCGTATCATTGATACGGCTGATACGACGGTAGCTACGCCCCTGGCCAGTTGCCTATTAGAAAGCTTAACGCCATCCTAAGTTTGTATAATTATGCCATAATTATCCCATTTCCAAAGTACCTAATTGTATTGCTCTTGGATAGTTTAATGAACTTTAAATCCATTCTCAGCATAGATTTTTGGTGTTAAACGGGCTGATTTTACTAGACAGTACCTATATGTAAATGAAATATCGGATTCGTTTGACATAATCAGCTTATTACATTGCTACTGCTGGGATACAGGCCTCCACTATGTAAGAGGACGTGGGCCATAATTCACCACGCAGGTCCGGTGAAGGGTGGTAGATTTCACATGTCAAAGAGCAGCGATGGCCCAGTGGTAACGACCGACTCCGACTAACCGAGTTGTATGTGGGATCCAAGACAGCCACTTTATTTCGTGTATTTAATTACATGACCACTGCTCTTAAACGCTGAAGGAAAACGTCGCGAGGACAACGGCATGTTCTAGAAATTCATTTGGCTAATTAAATAAACAAGTTGTTCATTAAAAGAAAGTAATATTAGCTTTCTGCACTCCATTTAAACTTTAACTGTACCAAATTCAAGAGATACCGTGGTCCTGGCACATGGGCAACTGAAGGAACAGGGGTGGGTTTTAGTCAGTAAAAGTCAGACACGCCTTCCCGCTCTGCCCAAGAGCGCGAGACGTCATTTGATGATATTAGACTCTCAAAAAAAAAAAAAAAAACTACCATATTCCAGACTCCACCTATCGAGTAATTCTCGTTAAAAGGGGTACTAAGTTTTTGCTTCACGTATTAATATAATTATGTTTAGATCTATTGAAGCATTGTGGGTTGGTTCGTTTTGATAAGTCAAATTGTTCTTTGAAATTGTTTCTTTTTTAGGCAGTTTCATACATTGCCACAATGTTGTGGTGAATGAAAACAATACGTACCCCTTGTGTGTTCGGGTGTAAAGTGAAACAAATATTTGTTTAATCTAGTTTATTATTGAAATAATTACATAAAATTAATTGCGGCATAGTTTTCGAAACATAATCTTATTCGGATCGGAAATTCCGACGAGCCATACAAAATAAAAGAGCCTAACAGTAAATAATCATACAGAGTCTTAAAAATAATAAAATATTTGTACATAAATGTAAATTTAAACTTATGTGGTAGAAAATAATAAATTAAAGTTCGGCTAACAATACAATATTTTGTTTTATAAACGTAAAATCCATTCCTTACCAGATAGGATTGATAATTACTATAAATTCTTAGGGTTTTAAAGCCTTGTCCAGTTTCCATAAAGTCTTAAGTCTTGATATTGTTGTTACAGAATGAATTACAGTATGTTTTGTTTTGCAACTATTTCGTTCGATCACCCGGGTCGGACCGGGCAAGGCTTTATCGAAGTCGATAGATAAATATTCAATAGGGATATCAAAAAGTTACGATAAAATTTACCTAAATAGTAAACAATACACGAATATTTTCGTTAGCAAATGTTAAGAATTACGGGAAGACGGTAATGAGAAGGCAGAGTAAAATTATTATCGTTCGTTAGGTTTCATCTATCGACATCGGAAGCAACACAACAAGACAAATACAACAGAAAATGTTAATAAAAAAATAACTTGAGAGATTACAATTTTATTTACTAAACATCAAAAAGTTATACAAAAAAAATATAATAATAATATATCTGAAAAGATTTGATATTTATGAGATATTTTGCAGTTGCGGTAATATACCTAAAAAAATATAAAACTAATGTAGTACTTTTAAAATTTGCTAAAAACTTACACAATAATAAAAATGGAATTTTTTCTCTGGTGTTTGCTAAACAGGGCTCATTTAAGAAGCTTTTGTTTTGAGAAATCTGCAGAATGAAGTGCAACCGATAGTGGTACTAAAATACGACTTGTGATGACATTTTAAAGCAAAGTGACCCTTATTGTTTCAAAATACGATCTACCTTTAGTTCCAGCCTAAAGCTCTGAGCCAGTTACTGCATTTCCAACTTTATTTGCATTAATGTAAAGTTCTTAATACAAAAATGTCAATTAAGCACTAGACTAGGTTAACAGTTTCGTAAAAAGAACTGCATTTCAATACAAAATGGGCTTTGTATTTCAAAAACTGGCTTGGTGGTTTAAACCAGATCTAAAGAGACAATGTTTTGTAATAAATGGGCATAGGTCTTACATACCGGTTGATAACTCACAAACGTAATACAACAAGCTAAAATTACACATTTCATTGATATTTTAATTCCTACTGTACTGGATTAGGCACAGTACATCAAAACAAGTTTCAAATCACTCCACGTACGCGGTCTACCATTAAAATCAGACTTCGTCTTCAGTGAACGGCGACCGACGTGCGACCTTCTATAAACACTTACCTTAAATCTACATTTTATAATCATAAATATAGGCCCAGTGATAAACATATATAGGCCAGTATAGCTACTAGAGCGGGCTCGTCCGGAAGGGCTAGGGACTATAATCGCAATTAAGGGAAAGGAAAGTGAAAGAGTGGAAGTTACAAAGTGTTATACAGTCTTTTATAAATACGTTACAGGGCCCACAATCATCGGACGAGCGTTATAGCTTGAAAAATAGCGCACGAATTGTCGACACGTTATTTAAGCATTACATTTAAATTATATTCAACGATAAACTTTAAATAATGTGGCACCAAATATGGACAGATTGATAAAATTATTCGATATATAATTATATATATTATTTATAAAAAATCCTAAACCGATTTTTTTAAACTATTTAATATTTATACATACAGGTTTTGTTCAACTATACTTCAATAATTTGGTGTACATTGAATTTTTTGAATTAGAATTTGTGTGATTTGAGTAAATTGACAGTCAATAAAGCGTTTTTTTTTTCCAACATTTTAATTTTGATGGTGGAATTATTCCATTTTCAATGCCTGTAATTCTGTCTTAACGTAGAAAGAACAGTAGCCCGCGATATTCAAATTTTCCACTGTTTCCTAAACAAAAAAAAAACGCTCCACTGACGCCATACTATTAAAATCACTCAAAAATATAAACAAAACCATCAATGTATACCGAATTGTCAAATACCCGACAACTAAAAAACAGAATATATTTCTTTCCGAGTGTGTAATTTTGAATTTAGCCGGGGCAGAAAGAGGAGGTAAAAGAAGTCAACTGTATAGCCTGACAGCGAACGAAGGTCTCCTCATTTATGTACTGAGAATAGCTGAAACTTTGCGAAAAAATTAAACTGGTTCAGTAAAGGCTCCTGTAGACAGGCACGACTCGACAGCGCCCCGATTGCGGTGGACAATTTCCACGAACTCATACAAATTGTCCCACGATAGTCGCACCACGCCGTCGCGATGCGCCTGTCTGTTGGAGCCATACGGGACCGATGTAAGCAATGAGCCACCCTATTACGATTAAGGCTGGAATGTAATTCTTAAAATTTTCGCCCCATTTCAATTATTCTGAAGAAAAACAATGGATACTTTGAACGTTGTCAAACTATAGAAAGATGCACGGCCGTCTTTAACTTCTCTTGCTCAGCTGATGGGAAGCAGAGCGAAACTCCTGGAAGAATGGAGAACAATCTCAATTAGTACAAGGAGTATACAAATGAAAAAAGAAGGAATATACAGGCTCAAAATAAATTAGCTTAATTTTCTTTCTCATCATTCTGATTTCGTTCTAAATTAAAAAAAAGACACTGACATGGACATGCATATAATAATAATAATTAAGGCAACGAAACAATTCTTATGTTTTGGTTATTGGAAATTCCTGAAAAATATCTGCTGATGCTGATGAATTACGGGCAAAGACCATCGCCCATCGAAAGATGAAAAACTTGTTCTCTTATATCTGTTGTTTTTTTTTCCATTAGTTTTCGATATCAATATCCAACACGTTGGTAGCTAATTCAATGTGACCCTGTGTATTTATCAACTATGTGAAAAAAAACATCGAAATTAAAAGATCTGAGGAGACGGGTACATCATCATCTTAATCATCATTTCAGCCGAAAGACGTCCACTGCTGGACATAGGCCTCCCCCAGACTCTGCCACAATATCCTATCCTCCACGTTTCGCATCCAGTCAATCCCAGCCACGTTTTTAAGGTCGTCGGTCTTCTAGCTAGGGGCGTCCCATACTACGGGCCGTCTGTTCGGCGTATTTTTTTTACGTGTAGCGACTGCCTACATCACCTCCACAGCACAGTTACTAGATAATACGATGGCCCTTGGTAGGACTGGTTGAGTGGTTGCCAGTCTTGCAGGCTTCTGGCTCACGACAGCCGGGACCAGAGGCTAAATGTGTTCCGAGGCATGGAAAGGTTTCGGCATTTAAAGATGGTGGACCAACAGTGGTAGAGAAGTGGAAATCATCAAATGACGTTTCCCGCTCTTGGGCAGAGCAGGAGGGCGTGTCAGACTTTTACTGACTAAAACCCACCCGCGTTCCTTCAGTTGCCCATGTGCCACGGTCACGGTGTCTCTTTCGAACGATCTCGCGACCCTGGCAGGCATCGGTCCTGGCAGACCCCTTCAGTTCTGCTGACATCTCTTTGAGGCATGTGGAACACTACGCTACTCATATATCGATCCCGGACACTGGTATTACTTAGCTAATGTTGTGTTTCATAATTAAGGTGCAATGTTTCAAAGCACGAAAAGATTCTGTCCTGTATGGTTTTGGCACAAATCTGGCGAGTTTATCAAAACTGTTGGTGTGCTGCCAGCTTATCTACGGGCGCAACTGAACGGTATTTTTGTTCCTGCCCGCATTTCTTATCTCCGTGCAAGTTCGGTTGGTAACGAAGTACTGTGATGTTTCTTTATTGTTGTATTATTTTTATTTTGAATACTTTTTAGAGTTAGTGGAGGATACAATTTAAAGTCGTCGTTTTTCGTCTAGGCAGTGTTCAGTAACCTACGCTATATCTTCTCGTCCCACATACCGCAGTGTCTTAAGAAGAAAGTATTTGACCCGTGTGTGATGCCAGTGATGACCTACGACACTGAAACGTGGTCGCTCACAATGGCCTTCATAGGAAGGCAGAAAGTCGCCCAAAGGGCAATAGAGAGGCTATGCTTGGAGTCGATCGAATCAGAAACAAACAGATCCGTAGGAGAACCAAGGTAACCGTCATAGCCCGAGGAATTGCTTAACTTAAGTGGTAGTAGGCAGGGCACACCTTTCGCAGAACCGATAGCTGATGGGGCTGATTGGTTCTAGAGTAGCAACCGCGTACTGGAAGACGTAGTGTTCGAAGACCTGGTGAAGGCCACAGGAATCCGCTGGCTGCGGGGAAAAACGGCCACAGACGTGGACGTTTTTCGGCTGAAATGTTGATGATGATGATGGCTGTTTTTCTAAGCTAAAATATTCATGAATTGCTTTGTTCATGTATATTTTCGCTGAGACAACACTAGGGTCGTATAATTTGAGTTTCGAACATAACTCAGTCATCCGTACCTGGTCAGTTTACTGGTTGAGCCAGTCCCAGTCCTCCTCGACCCTCTGCTCAGGCGAGGGGCTGGGCACGCCCACCTGCGACAGATCGCGCCCGTCAACGTTGCGCGTGGCCACCGACTCCTTGATCGGAACCTGCTCGTTCCTGAAAATGATAGACGGTTTTGGTTACATTAATGAAATTAAATGATTATTTATGAAGTAGATCTTATTAGACAATTTTACACATCAATATTTTGTTGATCAATATTTTTAAAAAGGAAATGTGGCCAATAAACCCTAGCCTGACGGTTCCCTGATAAGAAATGACGAAACAAACTCAGAGGTGCAACTCGAATGGATGAAAAAGTATTCATTCAGATTCGTGACAAAGATCGTGCAGCAAAATAATATATATTAATAATTAATTTTTAGTTTTCGATAATTATACGCACCACTGGCTGTAAGGCTCGCTGGTGGAGCTCTTCATAGCGCCATAGCCCGAAGCCTGGTAGGGGGCAGCAGCGCTTGAATTGCTCCCGCGACGTTGGTCAGTGTTCCCCCCTCCCAGGGTGCTCCAACCGCTGCGGGTATTGACCTGCGTTTGGCACTCGTTTTCAATGGATCCAAGTAAGAAAACACAAAAATAAACTTAAGATTTTCCAACTCTGCAACTATACGTTCAATCTGGAATGGCTTATTCATAAAAAGTTAACAACAGATGTGAATGTTATCTATACTGATAACTACCTAAGTAGCACATTAGTAAATTTAACAATTTATTTTATAACTTTAAGTTGCAAATGAGTGGTTTAACAGATTAGTTCAGAAGATTACTGGACATCAGCTAAACTTTCAAAGTGAGAGTTTTCAGTAACAATTCCTCTGTTTAACAAAGTTTTAAAGTAACATATATGTATATGTTCTGCAACTCTTTTTGTTCTCCCTTCAAAACTTTACAATCCTAACATTTTCGATTCTGATTCTGAAAATTGAATTCCATTTAAATTATAAAAAGCTTTGTCTCTTCTTAATCTACCGTTGACCGATAAAATCTTAAATAGGTAAAGTGTATGTCCTCACTTTCTCGGTGACAGTAGACGCCATCTCGGACACCTTCTGCGTAGCTATGCCTCCGTATTTCACAGCGCTCTCAGTGGCAGTGCGGGCTGCCTTGCTCACCGAAGAGGCAAACATGGACCATCCCTGAACAGAGGTAGTGTCATTAGGGCATAACGTGCTTAGAGTTTCACATGAATTACAGAGACAACAGGTCCCTGTCGTTAACGTCGAGCGCGGGCCATGAGAGTCGTACAGTTACACCAGAAAAACTGCGCTTCGGTAATCTTGTCGACAACAAACACGAATGTCGCGCAACAACATAACCCTAGAGGTTAGACTTATATCTTTTGTCCTGTCCTGCTACGGTTTGTCCACTTATCATTTGGCGTTTCTATGAAGTCTCCTCTCTGCCAGGCTACCTATTTCGGTCGCAGATCGTGATATGCCAGTTAAAGGTTTAGAAAATTCAGTTGGCACATGGTAATAGAAAATAGGCAAGTATTTCTATTCTTTTTATTAGATCTTATCGCACGTTCGTATTTCCGGAATTAGTCAAAGATTTACGAAGCGCATATTTTCCTTGCTACTGTAAGTCATTGAGATAAGGTATATATAACAATGATTGGCACGCGCTCTTGAATGTTACGAGTACAACCTTGAGTGCATGCGTGGTTGGCTCTTTCGCACAAGCATCAAGTCATAAATGGGTGGAAACACATCACTGTCCTGTACATGGGTAATTAATTGCTCCTACATGTTGTTAGTACAATATGAATAACAAATGGTTTAAAGGAAGATGCAAGACGACCATATCGTAGATGTAGTTGGTTCAAATGGACCGTAATTAGTACAAGATACTCGGTAGCTCATCCACGATCCTCAGACCACGTTCACACTGAATTTTGAACTGTCGGTGATAGACCGAGCATTGAGAATCAAACAGCGTATGTCCCATAGTTCGTAGAAAAAGCAGACTGTTGGATTCTCGACTCTCGGCGCTAAGAACTGAGTAGAAGATCCAATGTGCGAAAAATCCTGCGAAGATATTTTGTAACCTATAAAACATGGTTTAGTTTGACCTCATGCAGTTGAGATGACTGCGTGCGTATGAAAATACTAGTGTTCATAATGAACTTGAGAACAAAATTTAAATTTCGAATAAATATGTATTTTATTAGATACACCGCAACCATCTGCCTTTCGTTTGTCTGAGCTTTTTTTGTCTTAATTTTGTAACATCAAATCGTCGCGGAGAAAATTGGCATGAGACTTTTCAAACTATAGCAAATCCTGCGCAGGATGCATTATATGCGTTTGCGCACGTCGATGTTTTATCTCACGGGCGTAAATGACAATCGCGATAAAATTCCACCACGATTTTTTTTACGCACACACGGCTACAGGTCAAGCTATACATTTCCAGTTTTAGCTGACCTCGCATTGTATAGGCTTTTCCTACAATGAGATGTCAACTTATACTGGAAATGTTAGCTTGATGTGTGGCCGTGCGTAAGAATCAATTAACTTCAACGGAGATCATTGCACCCACTGCATGATCTCCGTTGAAGTTAATTGACACAATCGGTCCGGACGAATTGATGTTAACTCTTGGTGTTACTATGCGGTAAGAAAAAATAGTTTGGTCTATGCTAACACGTCCAGGATGAACTTAGAGATGCATGTATTGATGATGATGAGGAGTCGCCAGGCATCAAGGTCAGTTCAGAAGGTCGTGCGTGCGATACCATGCGAATGTTTGCGAACGTTTTTATAAAAAGAATACATACGATACGCAACGACCGGCGATAAGATTTGGGTTTTCGCGGGACAAAATGTTCTTTTTCTTCGTTATATCGTCTGCGCAACCGTCCGAACTTGCCCTTAATTAAAAAAGTTACTTAGTGCGTAAAACTTTTTTCAGTCCCTACACTATTAATCATATAATTTGATAATGTTAGATGGAAGAATAATATGAATTTTTTCAAGGTGTCTGAAGGCAACGGACAGCAAGAGTGAGAGATCCATTACTATTTGTCTATGTGACTGTTACAAAGTTTCAACCTTATAGAAGTTTCAATTTATTGGGAAAAGCTTTACAGAAAATACGATGTCGAATATACTCGAAATAAATTTCGTGAACAATGAGCCCACGTCCCACGGACGTATTAAAATCGCGACAGAATTTTATTACGTCCGCGGGTACGTGGGCTTAGAATTGAAAATCGAACGCTGTGTTTTTTTTGGATTCTCAACGCTCGGTTCAACACCAAGAGTCGAAAATCCAGTGAGCGATGAAGTCAGAGATCCACGAATGACAAACGGGACCAACGGCTTAACGTACCAGGGGAACGGAGGGGTCATGGTATGTACAGATGATCAGTATGGTCACCCATCCGCGGACTAACCGCGGCAAGCGTAGCTTAACCTGATGATGAACCTGATGTGGCTGTTATTACTTTCTCAAAAGCACCTATTTAATTAAATTTTATTTTAGAACATCCACCAGTGACTGGCCTGTTAGTCTAGTGGTTAGTGACCATGACTGCTAAGACTGAGGTCGTGGGTTCGATTCCCACCCAGGATAAATCTTTGTGTGATGAGCACAATCATTTGTTCTGTGTCTGGGTGTAATTTATCTATAATATGTATGTATTTAGAAATATATAAGTATGTTTATCAGTAGTCTGGTTACCATAGTATAGGCTCTGCCTAGTTTGGTTGTCCTAAGATTTTTTTTATTAGTTTCTTACTAAAATTCGGCTATATCGGACGACCTTGGTTACTTATCCCTTTTGGTGACCGTAATTAAGAATTGTTTACAAAGAAATGTCAAAAAAACATTACTGACATATCACCATGCAAATTACAACCGAACCGCTATGATTGAGCTGCATCGGGGGGACCTATCACCGTAATAATTGCAGAACACTTACACATACCATCACCACCACCAACAATACCATACTATGATCTGCAAGAGCCTACGTGATATATGGATCGAATAACAAGGTGAGTGTTATTAGGTCATATGGAAGATACGCTATGGTATCCGCGAAATTCAAATTTTGTTAAGAATAAAGGCCCCCGTAAACAGGCGCCACGCGAGTTTCGTAGAACATGAATCAGCACCATCATCAGCTGAAAACATCCTCTGCTGGACAATGGCCTTCCCCAATTCGGGTCGGTTTGCTTGGCAGGCGGGTTGGCGATCGTAGTATGGTCGTAAAATGCATAGAGAACGCTTTTTTTTTTGGATGGGAAATCATCAAATGACTTTTCCCGCTCTGGGCGGAGCGGGAGGGCGTGTCAAACTTTTACTGACTAAAACCCACCCGTGTTCCTTAAGTTGCCCATGTGCCAGGGTCACGGTATCTCTTTCAAACAATCTCGCGATCCTGGCAGGCATCGGTCCTAGCAGACCTCTTCAGTGCTGCTGACATCTCTTTGAGGCGCGCTACGCGCCGTCGACCCGAGTCTGGTCCTTACCGGGCGGCGAGCTACCCATTGCTCGCCGACCGCAAGCTCGCGCCTACGGTGGCCGGAATTCAGCTATCGACTCCCGCTACTGCCCAATCTCTAGTATGTTCCTTAGTCGCCTTTTACGACACCCACGGGAAGAACTGGGATGGTGCTATTCTTTACATCCAGCACCCCACGGAACAGAACATTCATGGAAATTGTTCTACAAAGCAAACACTGTTCTGTTACTAATATGTGATACATAATATGACATCACGCCTGTTTTGCCCAAAGGGATAGACAGAGGTGCACCTAAAGTACACCCACATTTCGCCAGATATGTTTAAGTTCCATATAAGGGGCCATCCATAAATTACGTCACACGTTAAGGGGGGGGGGGTGGAGGTCGACGAATTGTGACATTGTGTGACAAGGAGGGTGAGGGGCCCTGAATTTTGTGACGTCACATTTCAAAATTGAATATACATATTTATAGCACTACTAAAACACGAAATATGAAATATGAAAGAAAAATTTAAAAAAATTCAATGTCTAGATGTAAAATTGCAAAATATGTGACGTCACACTAGGGAGGGGGGTCTCACAAATGTAACCAGCTGTGACAAGGACGGGGGGGGGGGGTAAAAAATCATGAAAATTGTGCGACATAATTTATGGATGGCCCCTAATAGGAGTTCCGCTAGATGCGGGAAGCACAAAACTGGTCAAAGTGGCGAAGCTTAGGGGAGGCCTATGTCCAGCAGTGGACGTCTTTCGGCTGAAATGATGATGATGATGAATAGGAGGCGAGTAGAAATCCAGACTCTGAGCTACTACTGAGAAATACCTGATTTTTTTAAGAGAATTTCAATTTCCCGGGCTCTCCTGGAACTTCCACCTCAAGATGTACAGAAGCTGTTAGTCAGTATTTTATACATCTACTAGCTAGACGTTGTCCTGTTTCCTAGAACTCGATATCAGCGCAATCTGTCTGTGCAGGACGCCCATAGATTGATTAAGTAATAATGTGTATTGTACAGGACACCCATAGCATAGATCGCTTATGTGATAATATACATTCTATGTACTGTAATAATATGTATCTATGTATGATCAATGTAAATAATAGCACCTATAAGTTAGTTTAGATATAGTTTGATTCTATTCAATTTAGGAACTAAGAATCTTTGTAATTGCGATCTATTCCGGAGTCAAGTTTGGTCAAATCAGAACGTGTCGAAACCTGTCCAAACCTCGAGACGCTCTTGCCTGCCTCTGATTGGTGGACTCGGAGTCGATCGCAAAAACCTAAAACTTAATTAGTTATGTCATTGGATAATTTAAAATTTGATAACTCGGCGCAGTCGGCGCAACTTGCACCTATGTGTTTTAACTATAAATATAGGCATGTTCGAATTTTAAGTTAGTTGTAAGAACCACGCCATTAAAGGAATAAATACGTCTTCAAGTTTTAAAGTGAGTTTTAATAAGTGAACCGAATAGCAGTTCCTCCAATCCAGCAAATAAATAGATGTGAGACCTATAAACCTCACATTGTCTGGTCCTTCGCGAGCCGGATTCGAGTGAAAACGCTATTAAACAAGACTCCAGTGTGAACTTATTTGAAGAATATTTATAACAACTCATCAAGAACAATGCCAGTTACGAGGTCTACAGGGAAAAAGGGTAGACAACCGTCGACTACAGCTACAGAACGAACCGAAACCGCTACTGAAAACGCAAATGAAGCAGCGACTGAAACCACTACGGAAGCCACTACAGAAGCCACTACTGAGACTACGACTGAGACGACCACTACGGAGCCTACGATAACGACAGCTGATACATCGGAGGCCCCCGCCGCGACCGAGTCAACAGTTAAACGCACAGCTAAACAAAGAGTCGCCGATGAACCTAAGAACAAAGAAAGTGGTCGCCGTATGAAGTCTACGAGTGAAAAAGTGTCGAAATCGCGTCGCGTAGCTAAAGCCAAGGCGGAGCTAGCACAAAGGTTAGTAGAACTAGCAACCGCACGCCTTGCCGAGGTCGAAGCTGAATCTACCGATGAAGATCTATCCTCAGTGGCCTCGGAAGCTGGCAATGATCAACGAGTGACTACGTGGCTACAAACAAGTCAGCTACTCGCTATCGCCGATCGACCACATGAATCTAACGTAAAGTCGTCGACCGAACCTGCAGTTCCAGTGAACGCTGCCGTGTCCTGGAACATCCCGGCGACTTTACCGGCGGGAGTCAGCACTACTGAACCCGAGAACATGCTGCCAGTGAGCACTGCCGCCGCCTGGCAGCCGAACCTTGCGACTGAACAGCCGCACCTGAACCCACCGCCAGTGATCGCCGCCTGGCAGTCAAACCTTGCGACTGAACAGCCGCACCTGAACCCACCGCCAGTGATCGCCGCCTGGCAGTCGAACCTTGCGATCGAACAATCGCACCTGAACCGGCTGCCAGTGAGCGCCGCCTGGCAGCAGAACACCGCGCCTATGCAGCCACACCCGAACCTACAACCAGTGTACACAACCGCATCCTGGCAACCGAACTATGTGCCTGCGCAGCCGCAACCAACGTCAGCGTCGGCGGAACCCGCCGCTCCTTGGCCACAGAACTCGACGTACGTAACTACGAACACATCATGGCAACCGATCTACACTACGGCACCACATCACGACTACACGACGGGCTACGCCGCTGGGACCCGGGTGCCACAGTCTATGCCATCTACGCACACCGCACGTCAGCCTACAACAATGACCGTCCAAGAACCAAGGACGGACTTGAAAGAACTTGCTGCTGCGATCACGCACGCTGTGCAATCTACACAGTACCAGCAGCCCACGAGATACACCGAACTACCCTGTTTCAACGGAGCTCATCAAGACTGGCTCACGTTTCGCGCCGCCTACTATGAGACGGCACATAGACTAACAGCAGGGGAGAACATGTCCAGACTTAGAAGAAGCCTTCGAGGTCTAGCCAAGGAAGCTGTACAGGGTCTATTAATAGTGAATGCAGACCCAAGTGAAGTTATGAAATCACTCGAGCTACGCTTCGGACGTTCAGACTCAATTGCAATGGCTGAGATAGAACGTCTACGAACTCTACCGCGCCTCACCGAATCTCCGCGTGATGTTTGCACCTTCGCTACTAAAGTTGAAAGTATAGTTGAAACTCTGCAAGCACTGAACTGTGGACATTATCTTTACAATCCCGAAGTAACTAAAGCTATTGTTGAGAAGCTCACACCTACCTTGAAGAGACAGTGGTACCAGTTTTCAGCGATGAACTCCAGAACCGAACCTGATCTACTGAAGTTCGCCCGATTCATCAAGATCGAAGCTGAAATATGCAGCCCGTACGCCCTGCCTGAAAACATCGCTGCAACCGCACAACCTACTCAACAGAACACGCAGCGACGCCAGCAACGGGTACATGCCACGCAAGAAACTAACAAACCGAAGTGTGGTTTATGTGAACGACAGGGGCACAGCATCGTGGAATGTGAACAGTTCAAGAAAGCAACTGTCGATATTAGATGGGACATTGCTAAGAAGAATCGGTTGTGTTTTCGTTGCCTCAAATACAGAACAAAGCAACACAGCTGTAAACCAAAGAAATGCGAAATAAACGACTGTGTCCACCTACATCACAAGATGTTACACGCCGACAGGAAGAAAGAAGAACCCGAGTGCCCCAACGAAGAACAAGAAAAGGTACATTCAGCGTGGACCCCTAAGGTGTCATTCCTGAAAATAATACCAGTACACCTTTCTGGACCGGCGGGAGCTGTGGATACCTACGCGCTCTTGGATGATGGCTCCACGGTAACACTTATCGACGAGAGCCTGGCCAGTCAGATCGGAGCAGAAGGATCATATGAACCACTACGTATATCATCCTTCGATGGCGAACCCACAATCGACGTGACATCTCGTCGAGTGAACTTCTGCATCAAGGGACGTCACACAGTTGAACGCAAGTTACAGGCAAGAACGGTGAAGCAGCTAGAGTTGGCTGCACAGAGGATACCTGGAGAAGCAGTCAGGGATTGTGAACATCTTCGAGGCATAGCCAAAGATATAGTGACTGAAGATGCAAGACCCAGACTCCTGATCGGCCAAGACAACTGGGATCTTCTCATCACAATAGAAATCAAAACAGGAAAGAAGAACCAACCAGTAGCATCACTAACGCCACTCGGTTGGGTCCTGCACGGCAGCCACACACGAGCGCTTGGCCACACAGTGAACTTCATCAGACATGCTGACACAGACGACGATCTTCATGAACTTGTGAAGGAATACATCACAATGGATAACATGCAAGTCAATCCAAGGAAACCCATCAATGATCCAGATGAAAAAGCACTTCGTATTCTACAGCACCATACGAGGAGGACCACAGAAGGACGGTACCAAACTGCTCTATTATGGCGAGAGGAGAACATAAAAATGCCAGACAACTACGATAGCGCTATGAACAGGCTCATCAGTGTGGAAAAGAAAATCGATAAAGATCCAGAACTAAAGAAGAGGTACTATGAACAAATGGAAGCACTAGTGTCAAAGGGATACGCCGAACCAGCTCCATCGACCACGTCAGAACATAGGACTTGGTACCTACCTCACTTCGCGGTTTTCAATCCAATGAAACCGGACAAGTTAAGAATTGTCTGTGACGCTGCAGCCAAGACCAGAGGAATATCGCTAAATGATCAACTGCTCACTGGTCCAGATCTTCTGCAATCATTACCAGGAGTAATAATGCGTTTCCGTCAGCACTCAATCGCCGTGACCGCTGATATTACTGAGATGTTCTTACAAATAGAACTTCGACCAGAAGACCGGGACGCTCTCCGCTACTTATGGCGAGGAGACCGAAGAGACAACCAGCCACCTGAAAAATACCGTATGAAGTCGCTGATCTTCGGAGCCTCTTGCTCGCCAGCTACAGCGATATATGTGAAGAACACAAACGCCGAGAGATTCCAACATGACCAACCAGAGGCAGTCGAAGCCATCAAAAGGAAACATTACATGGATGACTATTTGAACAGCTTCGACACGTTAGAAGAAGCAGTAAGAGTCTCACAAGCAGTGCGTAGCATTCACAGCGAAGCACATTTCGAACTCAAGAAATGGTCATCAAACTCTACCGCCCTTCTTGAAGCACTAGGGGAGATAACCGAGACTGAAAACACCATCAAGCTGGAAGACGACATCCAGACAGAACGAGTTCTCGGTCTGATATGGAGACCAATAGTAGACTCACTTGCCTTCAATCTAAACCTAACACGCATACCTCAGAACGTCCTACAGAACGACACGCCTACTAAAAGGGAAGCCCTCCGAATAGTCATGTCCTTATTCGACCCATTGGGACTTGTATCGCCGGTGACCATCAGAGCCAAGCAAATACTGCAAGAAGTTTGGCGTCGTGGAACAGCATGGGACGAAGCCCTAGACAGTGACCTAGCCGCAAGCTGGAGGAAATGGCTCGCTCATCTCAGAGCACTTGAACTTGTCTCCATTCCCCGAACTTATCCAGGCTTCAGCGCTACGGAATCACTACAGCTGCACATATTCACCGACGCAAGCGAATCTGCATACTCAGCAGCATTATATTGGCGAACGGTCACCAGCGACGAAAGAACCTACGTCTGCCTGATAACAGCCAAAGCCAAGGTGGCACCACTGAAGCTAATGTCAATTCCAAGATTAGAGCTGCAAGCAGCAGTGCTTGGTGCAAGAATGGCGACAGCGGTTAAGGAAGAACATGAAAGAGTACCAGAATCAACCACGTTCTGGAGCGACAGCAGAACTACACTGTCATGGATCAGGACTGGAGCCAGGTCTTACAAACCATATGTCGCTCACCGCATTGCAGCCATCGAAGAACATAGCTCCACCAACGAATGGCGCTGGATCCCGACCAAATTGAACCCAGCAGATGACGCTACGAGAGATGTACCCGAACACTATGATGCAGATCACCGCTGGTTCCACGGTCCCGAATTCCTCCGAGGACCCCCAGACACATGGCCAGCTGATGAGAAGAACCCTGTCATAATCACAGGAGAAGAAAGAACCTGCAGCGTCGTACACAAGAAAGTGCAGCTCAGCGAGGCTATACCAAAAGTCAATAGATTCTCGCGCTGGGAGAGGTACCTACGAGCCACAGCACGAGTTCTACAGTTCCTGCAACTCTGCGGCCAATCAGGGGAGAATATTAACTACAAGAGAACCAAGAAGAACAATAGCAACGACCCTGATTGGAGAAGGGGTGAGCAGATGGTGCGGGTCAAACCGAAAGAGAGACTACAGGTCACAAATAATCACCTACCTCTCACTGCTGAACTCTTACACCGCGCCGAAAGTCTGATCCTGAGAGCTTCACAACAACAATCCTTCCAGGAAGAAATAGAAGCCCTGAAGAACAAGAAGCCCATCTCACGAAGCAGTCGCCTACACCCATTGTGCACAGAATTCATCGAAGGAGAGATTCGTCTGAAAAGCAGAATAACCGCCATGACGGACATCACAGAGCGCCTGAAGAAACCCATGATCCTAGATGGAAACCACGCCACGACACGATTATGGATCGAACACGTCCACCGTAAACTACATCACGCGGGTACAGAGACCATAGTCAACGAGTGTCGTCAGCAACATTGGGTGCTACGTCTACGACCAACCGTGAAGAACATTATAAGCAAGTGTCTGCGATGTCGTATAAAGGCAGCCTCTCCCCCTCAACCAATGACAGGGGACCTCCCTTCCTGTCGATTAGCACATCATCAGAGGCCATTCACTTACACCGGCTTGGACTACTTCGGACCATTAACAATCACAGTGGGACGAAGTCATCAGAAGAGGTACGTTGCCTTATTCACGTGCCTGACAACGCGCGCCATACACCTTGAACTTGTGGTATCGCTCAACACAGATTCAGCGATCATGGCTTTACGACGTATGATGGCACGTCGAGGATGTCCAGCACAGCTGTGGTCCGACAACGGGACGAACTTTCACGGCGCCGAAAAGGAACTGCGAGCAGCCATCTTCGCGGCTACAGCAGAGGAAGCGTCGAAGAAGATGATCGACTGGCGATTCATCCCACCTGGGGCACCATTCATGGGGGGCGCCTGGGAACGTATGGTGAGGTCGGTGAAGACAGCACTAGCCACCACAATGAACGAGCGGTTCCCGAGCGAAGAAGTGCTCAACACACTCCTCATCGAAGCCGAACACACAGTGAACAGCCGACCACTTACACACGTGTCAGTGAACCCCGAAGATCCTGAAGCATTGACGCCCAATCACTTCATTTTGGGCGGTCCAGGTCGCATCGCGACTCCAGGGGAATTCGACGACAGTGACTTACGTCTACGAGCCAGTTGGCGTGCAGCTCAAAGGCTCGCCGATATATTCTGGGCCAGATGGCTGAAAGAGTATCTCCCAGAACTAAGGAATCGCAGAGAGCCACACACTAAAGGCATAATTCCCAAGGTCGACGACCTAGTGCTCATCGTAGATGGCAACCTCCCAAGAAACATGTGGATCAGAGGACGCATCTGTGCTACATTCCCCGGCCCTGATGGAGTGGTGCGCACAGTGGACGTATCGACGAAAGGAGGTATCCTGCGACGTCCAGTGAAGAAGATAGTGGTGCTATCAATAGACCACGACGATCCTGCACCGGAAGCTACGACTGCGACGCCAGCAGCGGACGACGCACGGCGGGAGGAATGTGCAGGACGCCCATAGATTGATTAAGTAATAATGTGTATTGTACAGGACACCCATAGCATAGATCGCTTATGTGATAATATACATTCTATGTACTGTAATAATATGTATCTATGTATGATCAATGTAAATAATAGCACCTATAAGTTAGTTTAGATATAGTTTGATTCTATTCAATTTAGGAACTAAGAATCTTTGTAATTGCGATCTATTCCGGAGTCAAGTTTGGTCAAATCAGAACGTGTCGAAACCTGTCCAAACCTCGAGACGCTCTTGCCTGCCTCTGATTGGTGGACTCGGAGTCGATCGCAAAAACCTAAAACTTAATTAGTTATGTCATTGGATAATTTAAAATTTGATAACTCGGCGCAGTCGGCGCAACTTGCACCTATGTGTTTTAACTATAAATATAGGCATGTTCGAATTTTAAGTTAGTTGTAAGAACCACGCCATTAAAGGAATAAATACGTCTTCAAGTTTTAAAGTGAGTTTTAATAAGTGAACCGAATAGCAGTTCCTCCAATCCAGCAAATAAATAGATGTGAGACCTATAAACCTCACACTGTCGGGCTGATTTATGAATCTAAACCATCCAGGGCGCCACCCAAACGCATACAAAAAAAAAATCAAATCGGTCCAGCCGTTTAGGAGGAGTTCAGTGACATACACATAGTGTAGAATTATATATATAAAGATGTATACCAATATTATAAAGAGGTAAAGTTTGCAACTTTGTTCGGAAGCAGTAATCTTTGGAACAAGAACAACCAGTCGTATTTGAAAAAAATAGTACGTTTGATAGCCCAATTCTTGAGGAAGGCTATAGTCTATTACATCACGCTACGACGCTAAGGAGCTGACCGAAATGAAAAAAAGTCGGAAGGACGCGAAGCAATAGCGCCGGCGGGCGATGGAATACGTCCTGACGGATCGGGGCCCAAAGTTTCACGTCGAGGGCAGAAGCTAGTAAATAATAAAGTACTTACGGTGGCCAGTGACGCGAGGGTCTGGTCTATGGCCTCGTGACCGCTGTGCACTGGGGACATCGGAGTGCTGTGGGACATCTGCTGGTTCCCAAAGCCTGTGTAGCGAGTGGTACCGTACTCGCTGCTCCTGCAAGAACATCACAATACCATGTTCATTATTATCTGTACAGCCTTTTTCCAACTATGTAGGATGCGGCTGTATACCAGTATTTTACATCCTCCACCCCGTTACTAGATAACACGATATTCCCTTGGTAACACCGATTGTCAGACTTTCGGGCTTCTGATGACCCGTAACGACTGTCAAAGATTCACATTTGACAGCCGGGAGAAACGGCTTAACGTGCTTTCCGAGGCACGGAGGGGTCATCGTATGTAAAGCCAGTCACGGCGAGCGTATCTTAACCTGTAGTGCTGTTCTGTAAACATCTCACCGTGACAACTTGGGTGAAGTGAGCTTAAACTGAGCTGCCATTAGTACTAATCCCTAGCATTCGATGGAATGACAGTTCACTTCCTAGGTCACTTCACCTAAGTTCTCACGGTGAGATTTCAACAGAATAGATCGGCTGATCGATCGATCCGTGCAACTAAATGTATACTTATAATATAATAAGGCTGGAGAATTTGTTTGAACACGCTAATCACTGGAACTACCAGCCGGATTTGAAAAATTCTTATTATACTTATATAAATTACGCGTCAAGTTGTTTGTCCGGGATGGACTCCTAAACTACTTAACCAATTTTAATAAAATTTGCACACCGTGTGCAGTTTGATCCAACTTGAAAGATAGGATAGCTTACATCTCAATTTATAGTCGCAATAATATTATAAAGAGTAAAGATTTGATTGTTTGTTTGTATTGAATAGGCTCCGAAACTACAGATCCGAATTAAAAAATTGTTTTATGTTGGGTAGCCTTTTTATTGAGGAAGGCTATAGGTTATATAACATCACGCTACAATAAAAAGGAGCGGAACAGCAACGAAAAATGGACGAAAACTGGCAGGCAATTCGTTGCGACGGGAAGGGTTACGGGTGTAAAAATTTGACGCGGACGAAGTCGCGGACAGAAGCTAGTATTATATATATTGCATATGATAGCGCAATTCCTGAGGAAGTTTTTAATGGACAACACTTAGGAGTAGACCAAAAATAAATCGCTATGCGAAAACGAAGTGACAGTGCGGAGGATCGATGCGACGCGGGACGATGAGTCGGGGGAAGAAGAATGTATTGGTAAACAAAGTAAGTTGTTTACTTGATGAAGTGCACACTTAGGTGATTACCAACCTCTCATGCAATATTCAATTATTTCAATACGCGAACGTGCAGTATTCGGTGGAGTAAAGGGTTTTCTCCCCAAAACAGTACAGCCGAACAAACTATTTGGTATGCAGGCAGCTAGCTTTTAAGTGATTGCTCTGACACTCACAAGATTATTATTTTGAAAGAATTTCTGTTCTAGTAGTATTTATTGCGACTATTCCGAAGTTTACATATAGGAATCATCCGCTGGATGCGGGAAGTATAGAGCCGCTTATAGTGCAAGCCAGTACTTGGGAAGGCCTAGGTCCAGAAATGGACGTCTTTCGGCTGAAATAATGATGATGATTCAGTAGTAGTCAAGTCTTTCAGATCATTCTCATAAGAATATTTTACCCCGCATCCTTACTAAAGCTTTAGTAAGAACACAAGTTCGAATTCACCGAAAACAAATCAGAACACATAATAGAAACTACAGCGCTAAGAACACATTGCATAGGAAACTATGTTTACTTTCTGGATAAAAAAGGAAACATACACCTTTAACCAGTTTCGAGTTGTCAAATTGTCATCATAATAAAATATTTGTAAAGGCCAGGTTATTTCATATAAGTAATACCTTTTTTTTTGTTAGCATATCGCACCTCTAGTGCAACAACGTCACCTATGCAAAAGATGTAATATTTCAGGAGAAGCGTTTGAAAATTCCACATCCTATTATAATGTACTGACTAAAGAAATTAACTAGTAATATTTAAACTACAACTTTGAACTTCATATTAAAGTTAAAGCAAACATTTAATAAGGGGAACATTAGCTACTTTTTCTCATACTCATTGTCAGATCAATTTTGACAAAATTTGCATAAGTGACGTTGTTGCACCGGAGGTGCGATAGATCGTGTACCACAACTGGGCAAAGGGCATCGTTTTTTTTCTTACAAACCTCACTGTCCTGTGCGTTTTTTGGTCATGTTGGCCCTGCGAAGCATATCAAATTTTCGAAATCTATTTTTTAATATATTAATAAAGATAAAATTGAAAAATTCTGGCGGTGACATTTCGGACATTCAGACTTGAATTGGTATTGCAATAGTAAAAATATATAAGTTTCTGCCTACAGACCAAATAGATTGTTCGATGGTACTCACGAACTCATATTTGTGATTATAATATCGTTATAACAGCAAAAGATTTACGTTGATATGGTTACTGGTTCGAACAAATTGACTTAGAGAGAGCATACGGTATACTTATGTTCAAAGTTTTTATTGGTAGCTAACGTAACAATGGAGTAAGATTTGTAACTGAATGGTACCCCAAGTATAGCAAAAGGAACAGAAGAATACAACACAAAAGATGGGAAGATAAAGTTCACAGCGGTTCCAAAGAGCCGTGGTCCGACTTCTGAGTACAATACCAAAGAAAGGACATTTGGGCAGCTCGCATAAACTACTCAGACTCATCATCCTCATCCCAACAATGTTGGGGTCGGCTTCCAGTCTAACCGGATGCAGCTGAGTACCATTATTTTACATGGACTGACTGCCTATCTGACCTCCACAACCCAGTTACTGGGTAACACAATACCCCTTGGTAAGACTGGCTGTCAGACTTTCGGGCTTCTGACGACCCGTAACGACTATCTAAGATCTATGAAAGACTCTTTCGTAGATCTTATTGATCCGACCAACGGCTTCATGTGCTTTTCGAGGCACGGAAGGTTCTTGTTATGTAAAGATGGTCAACCATCCACGGACAAACCGCGGCAAGCGTAAATTAACATGAAAAATCGACCCGTGCGGCTGTTGTAACTTGCCATTCTGTAGCACGTTCTTAAGATCTTATAAATTGATAGAAACACTTCATGTGATACGAGTACGTGTGTATTCGCTAAAACAGATTTAAAAATACTTACTGGTATGAGATGTTATTCTCGCTCCCAGATGTGTGGAACGTAGTGCTGTCCCCACTTGAATAAAAGTCGCGCGATACGGCCCAATCAGAGGACCTGTCGACAGGTTCTGGCTTGAAGTCAGAAATCACCCAGGGCTTGCCATCCGCCAGCGAGGAGATCTGAAAAGAAAATGACGTTAACATCGGTGAGAGCTACCAGAGCTCTTAGTAGCAAAGTACAATGCTACAAAGGTCTTTTTAGGGCTTCAATGACACTGACAGCGGAAATATTTGCAACAGAAATAGAAAAAGAGTATTCGTAGTTGTAGCATCGGCACGTGCACATAGCTTATTTGAGGGTAGTATGCTTTAATGGTCTAATATCATTTTCCAATTCGACCAAAGAAATTGGAAGAATTCATCAAATGTAGGATAACAACATTCAAAGCAAATAAAATTTATGCATTCTTGGAGAGATCTTTGGAACGAAGCATACCACCCTTAGAGCAGTGGTGGCCTGTGGTAAAGGTCGACGAGTTGGTAAGTCATAAGTTTGAAGTCAGACTTTACTTTGTGTAAATTATTTTACCACCACTGCTCTCGGTAAAGGAAAACATCTTGGGAGTAATCAGCATGTCTGACAATAAAAAAAAACATCTACCAACCCGCACAAGGACCGCGTGGTGGATACGACCCACTTCTTTTCGCAGACAGGGGGACTGTGTCTCAGTAGTGGGAACATGTTTGGCAAATTATGATGACACCACCCTTAGTTACGGGTACATTACACTATCAGATTTATCTAGGGTCATATTTTATGTTATATCCTATATGAATAGTAAAAAATATACACCTAAGAGTGGCCAAAAATTCATATGTCTTTGGTCATTTAGGCACCAGCAGAATGTTATGCCTTAACAAAAGCACATCGATAGACTTTGAAACAGTTGAAAGAGAAATTACATTGAGGTGATCCCCTCCCTAGCGTTAGTGAAAACGCCAATTATTAGTGCTTTATTTACGATGTAAATTATTTTTTAATTTTTTTTCCCACTTTGACATAATCTACTCATTATTTGACTTTTTATACCTAGAATTCTAATTTGAGCTCTTTTTTATCGGTTGTCATGGCAATAATGACATTTGCATTAAACAGGTTGTTATATTTTATTTATCTAGTAGTAATTTATATAAATTATTTTATATTTTGTGAATGTGAAAACGTTGCAGGGCTTGCAGACCGTAGACCATTTGCTATTTTATTAAGTACCTGGTACTTGTTGACAGGCTTACACTGTCCTCCGTTACCCAAGCCAATTATTTTTAAAAGACTAATAATCATAGAGTATCTTGCCGGGTCTTCTACATCGGAATCGACAAATTGGAACCGTGCACCTAGCTTCTGACGTTCCATAAGTGCCCATGTAGGTTTATATGAAATGAAATATTTTGATAGATTTTTCATTTTAAAATTGAGGTTTTTTGTAATGGTTCAATTCAGAACTTGATTTATTATAAACCTTTGCGATGCTAATGCGATGATTCCAGTCGCTTATGCAGGATGCGGTAGCATATACGTTAGCCGATGCTAAAACTACATGCAGAGCGTTAAATTGACATACAATATGGAAACCACATGTATGCAACAAATGAAACGACAAGTCATACTAGTCCAGAGAAATATAGCAAAATTAAATATTAAATAAAAAACCGCAAATTAAAAAGTGAAAAGTAAATTTATACCAAACTTTAATGCAGTAAAAATAAATACTCTGTTTATACAACGTACCTTCGTACCTTGTGGTTTAGTACACTTAAACCCGACTTTAATTTTTAGGAAAATAACTAGAATATGTAACAGCGCTGTGATAGTTTCCACTTCGTGGCAACGTCGCTTTTCAATATTCAAGCGCTCAACAAGCTGACTTTGAATCATTGACCGAGTGATCCAATTCTACAGGGTTTTAAGATTTTCTCAAAATTAAAACTCCACTTTTTGACCGATTTCGTTTACTTTTTGTTTATCGTCAGCAAAGGCAAGTATCTAGTTTCATTTATTGCATATATGTGGTTTCCATACTGTATAACTAAAGAATCTAAATAATATTAAACACTTAACTACATCTACTTCATTCCAGAGGGCTAATTGCGTAACTTGCTATCAGTAGGAATTGGTTTCATATTGATAGTTAAACAACATTCATTGCGTTATTTACGTTGCTGAGCCGACAAATTACTCGAACAAATGACGCAATGGTTTAGAAATCGCCGGTCCCTACGTACATAAAGACATGTCAAAAACAGAGGTTTACAGGAGAGCGTTATTTATGTTCAAACCGCTCTAAAAATAATTCTATGTACAATTTTTTTTTTCTATAATGTTTTATTAGCTTTGGGAACTTCACAATGGTATTTAACACACATTTTCTATTTTTATATTTTCTTGGAAAAACTGATAGATGACTCTTTCTGCGCTGATGTTAAGGTGTATAGTATCCTCGTTAACCTTGAGCATATGGGCGGAGCTAAGCTCCATACTCCCGCACACACGTAACGAGTGGCGGCGGCGCGCTAAACTAAAACGACGACCAAAGATTATGCAGAGACGGACGAAAGTCGGTATTTTTGCCTACGACTGTAAAAGGTACCGAATGGTGGATCAATGGCTGATACTTTAGAAAGACGCAATTATTTGATGTTTATACTGGACATATTTCTTTAAACATGCAGGTATGTGATTGATTAAAGAAAGGCAACTTTTCGGGTTAGAGATATCTTTATTTCCCATAAAAAACAAATTTCACTTACATGAGAAATATTAACATAATTTAAAAAAAAAAAGATTGTTTTTGTAACGCACAGTTTTGGTAAGGAGACACTAAAAATTAAAAATTACAACAAAACAGAAATAGTCAATAACTGTAGGATAATCGCTAATAAATTAAACACTTTCTTTGCCTGGGCATTTTTATTTAAATACAAACTATGTTACAGTTCACACAATAAAATATATAAACAAAAAAATATTTAGAAATGCCACCACTAATAAAGCGTCCACGCGCACAAACAAATCGACTCCTCTGCAAGGAGCTAGTCTATAAACACACACTGTTACAATACGTTCGTAAGTATTTACACTAACACACACGTCGCGCGTAGTCGGTCGATAGCTGGAGCGGAGCAGCGAGCGACACAGCCCTCCCGTCTGAATGCTAATGCACGACTGCAGCCCGCGCCTGCGCAAAGCCCCTCTACCCTTGACGGCTTAAAATGGGGGTATTTCTTTGCAAAATTTTGATTAATTTACAATATTTTATTGTAAAATCGTAGTGCCTATAACCGTTTATTTTCATGTGTAAAAATATTTCCAAATAACAAAGCTGTTTAGTAGGAGTATGAAATATAAGCCAAAAAATTGGGTTGTCGTAAATATTTTTTTTCCGCAAAGGTTTTAACCCTACGAAAAAAGTGCTCTTGTAAAAATTATGTACATGAATCTATAGCAAAAATATTTTTTTTTCAAATCTTCAAACCAAGTTGTTAATGAGAAGATAGGTTCATAAAGTGACCGTTTTACGGCACTAAACCGGACCAAGGCCCTTAAAATAAAAGCATGCCAGACATGTTATCATTGTTCTCATATACAATTCGTAAATGGCATTAAATAAGTAAAATTAAAAAAAATACATACAGGTATTTGCATATGGAAAATCTAACGCAGTTGTGCAATTTAAAAAAAAATGCCATTTTTGACATTTCTTTATGTACGTAGGGACCGTCGAAATAATCTTCAATCCCATTCAGATTCTGATAAATAGTTCGTTTCGCAATTAGAGTGAAGAACTTATAAATAAAATTAAAATAAACTTACAACATAAGCGTAGGTTTACAGGACACCACAAAGTAAACAGTGCAGAACAGACGATTTATGTAATAATTAAAATAAGACAAACATTTTATCCATTAATAAACACAACATTGAATAACAAACATATTTTACCTTAAGAAGCAAGACTTAAAATATACAACTGACATTTCTCGTAATTTTAAGAACGTTCACATTCACAGTCTCATCTCAGTCTCAATCTGTCAAAAAACACCTCGAGTTTCCATACATTTTTACATGTTTTTGACATCTGATTGTCGCCGAGATGAAACTATAGTAGATCCAATTCGCAGTTGGACTAATTCGCAGTTTGTCCAATTCGCAATTTTGGTCCAATTCGCGGTTGGTCCAAAATGGAAAGAGTTTCCGAAATTATACAGCAGGTATAAATATTTAAAAAAATGCTATCCAGGTTGCCTCTTTTATTTAATTTTTATTAGTATTTCAATTTAAGTAATTACTATAGTGTTATTATAAGATTATATCAACAATGAAAATATAATAAATTGGCGTTAGTACTCAATTCTAAATAATGTATAAAATTTGAATGCAATGTATTTAAAAAAAATTCATATAATACATGATTTTGAACGTTTTTAATTACGAGAATTGGCCGTCTGAACACGAAAAAGTTCACTTACAAGGGACAACACACATAATATAAACGAATAGGTAGGTACATTCATGCTTAAATACGAAAATTCTTCAGCCGCGTCACAATCTAAACACAACTATACACAAACAAAAGCGAAATAGGGTTGTGCAGAGGATGCGAAACGTAGATCGGCTGCAACTCGGTCAGGCTGAATCCACCTGTTGATTACTCGATGGATTTAACTCCCAACAAACCGATTTCCAATGATTCTTTTGTTAGCCTTAGAATGCGTCAAACTAAATGATAACATGTAACAATGACTGATAATGATTCGACACTGAAAGAAACTCACGACTACTCGTTTTCATATTAGATTTAATAAATTTTGAAACGCAACCCATAATTCAGAAGACTAACCAATTTTGAGCCGTTCTTGTAGCTTTAAATGTTTCCAATTACTGTAATATGCGGTACCAGGACACAACTTTGTGGCCGAGAAGACTAAGCAAATTCAAAAAAAAAAAAAACAAATAACATCTAAACTTATTACCGAAAAATGTAGGATGACTGAATCACTAAAGCTCCGGCGAAGGGAAGAATCATCCAAGTCCATCGTCGAACTGGCTCGCAGCGACGGCGGCGGCGCTGACGCTGAGCGCCGGCGACGCGACCCGTCCCGAAGATTATAAGAAGTGTTCTTCATAGCCATTAAAAATAATAAAAAATTAACTATATCGCTGCCGCGCTTCTGAGCTCAGACAGTCATGTCATATGCGCACTTACCTTTTGTACATAAAGCATTTTAAGTTCCTTCACTTCTCTTCCGTGTCTCTGCGCGTGAAGCATTGATGAGCGACCTTAACGAACAACCGAGATATATAATAATTCGACATCAATGACAAGTGAATTTATTTCTACAAGTAGGTTTGTACGAACACTTATACACGTAAATAATTTTTTTTAAACTAAATTTAGTCGGCGTTTCCTATTTGATTACTTTTTGAAGAAAGACCGAAACAAACTCAGAGGTCACATTCTCTTTTAAAGTCCAGACATTGGTATCTGACATGGTCTTTTGAGGAAGGAACTCGTAATCATTACGGACATATTCTCAATACAGTCTTAACAGTTAAATATCGTTGTTGTTTCGTCCCGTGACCACAGACAACCGACCGTACGACAGTTTGTTGTTCTCTATGCACCTACGCATCATGACGTGTAACAGAGTGAAAACTGTCACTTGTCAGTTTGATTTTGACACTTGAGTTTGATGTTGAAAAATGGTTGGTTGGTTGGTTAATTTGTCTTGAGAATATTAATTGTTAATCTTGTTGAATCTATAGTTTTGCGGACAATTTGTTGTGATCCGATTGTTTTGTGTGTAAGCAACCCCTTTTGACGATATTGAACGGGTTTATTTTGGAATTTGATTGAAATAGTTTGAGGTGATAGTGACCTTAGAAAAACCGCGTGCTTGAAGAAATCTTTAGCGTATTGAAGCGGCTTGGAATATTGGAATACTTACAGATTCACTACACAGTACAATATACACTCATTTACATACATAAATCCAAGTAGGCTCAGAATCGAGACCTCGAGTTTTCCTCAATCAGGTGAGTGATTGAATATTTGTTAATCAGCTCCGCGCACGGCGGACAGTTCGACCCACGCTTGCCCAAGGCCCTCCATCGCGCTTCCAATTAATTTGTTTAAATCCCTATGGTCAAGGCCTTGGATTGGCGTCGAACAGTTGTAAGTATACGAAACTTAGTGCATGTGTCTAATATATATTGTCTAATGCGGTTTCTCTGGCAGTCAACCTACACATCAATATCAATTACTGACCGCAACAAAAACCAAACAACGGTTGCACTGTGAATAGTTCTCTTAATCAATTTCCATTAACATCAAAATAACACTCCTACAAAGTACAGCAGACAGTTTCGGTTCGATACAATTACATTTGATGAGTGCATTTCGATACTTATTACACTTTTATCATGTGTATACATTTGCATTCGCATTCCGTACCAAAAGCTTGCATAATTTGATCATGTCAATTGAAAATTATTCTTTAAAATTTGGAAAAGCAGAGGACTATTGCCATCACTGCTCATTGATAATGTTACGAGCTGGGGTTCGGGATAAATTAATTTAAGCCAAAATTATCGAAACACACCACAGTTTAATTAAACAATCACAATATCGCAATAGTCAAACAAAGTCACTTGTTTCGCTTGTACTGTATCGCTTGATTCGTATTCGCTCGCTTCCGAAATCGAACTGCCCATCGGGCCGACAATCCGCTATTTATATCCCGAGCAGAACATACGCGAACATTCAACACTTTTCCACAGTTTACAAGTAGATTCGAAACTTCGAGAACCTTCCACAGACATCTATTTACTGTTTAATCCCGCTACTCAACAATAGATGGCGGTGGCGTCTACGTACAATTGTTCGTAGTACTTGCTACTTGATAACAGATGGCGTTAGCGTGTCGTATCTAGAAGTTTCAACACTGCCCCATCCTTAGATGGAATTAGCGTGACGTTTCTAGACTTTTCGATCTACGTAATGTTATCCCTTTCTGAGATGGAGTTAGCACGATGTTTCTAGACTTTACGATCTACGTAACAATAATATTATTACTGTGCAAAAAAACTGTCGGGCGACGGTACTTGCAATAACAGTCATGTGGAAATCGATCGAGCCTGAAGTCTCATTATTGTAAAAAAAGTATTTTATGAAACTTTTGCATAGTGAGGGGTAAAAACACGAGTGTACGTTTACAAAACGAGTCCTATCGATTGTTTTAATACAGATATGTGCAGTTTCAAACACTACTACTATACCTACTCTCATAAATTGTTCTTGAACCTACTAAATAAAATATGAATGTTAAAACAGTAAGAAATAGTTTTGTAATGCTATAAAAAGGCGCGCTCGGGATATCCATATAACTTGAAAAAAATATAATCTATATAATCGGATAATTGATGAAAACCTTAGTGATGTTAACTTCTTGGATTTGTCCGATATCGTATTGCTAAAAACAACATTATTTTGTTACCGAAAATGTGTCATAATATGATTCTATTTTTAAATTTCGGTATGGCGTTTTTAAGTTCCTTGATGGCGTTAAAAAGTATGCCAACATTAACTCGTTTTGAAGTTTACAATTCGAACTTTAATATATCCCATTCCTTTTCATAAAAGCTACGACGCAACAGGAAAACACCATGTTTAAACATGTACCATCTTTAAAACAACGAAATTAATTGCAGACGCTCGGAAAACGGATATTAGATGTAGGGTTTTCGATTGCCTTGTCAATAATTCGCATCAAAAGAAGCCGCCGCGCCGGTTCCAATAAGGGACTGAGCGCATAAGCTACTTAGTTGCTTCGTTCCGACATTGACTTGCATCGAGAAAAACAGGAGTATTCAATTCCGCAATTTAAGCTGCAATTCGAAGGCATTTCTTATGAAGTTACGGTTACTCGTCTCCGTCATATTATGAGAAACGGCTGTCGTGAAAATCAGATATTCTCACCAGTATTTCACATTAAGGGTCCTTTTGCTTTGCCGTAGACCGGTAAAGAGTACAAAAAATATATGGGAAAAGCTTCCCTGTGAAAGCCACTTCGATATAGCAAAAAATTTAAATTTTCTGGCCACGTTCAGGTGTTGTCGAGTCGGACCTAGTCGACTTTCACAAATATAACGGCGAGATTATATGGCGCACTGGATTTTCAGCTCTCTGTGTTGAACCTAGCTTTGGAAATCCAACAGAGTGCATCTCCGCGAGTCGAAAATTACAGATTTCGATTTTCAACTATGGGTGCTAAGCGGTGTGCGATTAGTACGCGTGTACGTCGACTTATCGAACGCTTTTATAAAGCTAAATATAATGTGAATTGTCGAGCTTTTGTTGATAATGTGAAAACCTTGTTGAATTCTTTTCTGTTTACATAATTATCATCATCAATGTCAACAAAGTTGGCTTTTCCTTATAATATTGGATTCGCATCTAACCGAATGCAGCTGATAACTACTCAACACTAATTTTTTAAAGAGGTAACTTTGTTTATAACTTTTACGTACGGGTTTCTGGAGCTTACAGTCAAATTTGACCAATTCTTTTTGCAATTCTTGAAGAAGGCTATTTATCATCACGTCACAACCATTAGGAGCCGAGCAAAAAGAATAAAAGTCAGAAAGAACGTTTAGAAACAAAGACGGGTTGGGGTCCAACATTTTACGTGAAGTAATAGTATTTTGCATAGTATTTTGTATAGAGCAACTGCCTATTTGAGCTATATTTTGTAAGGTTTAAACCTTACTGAAAACCGCAGGAATGCATCATCTAAAACAAGGAATTATCCATACGAAGTGCGTGACCTCATTATTGCGCGATTACAATTGTAAACAATACGCGTTGCTGTGATTGCCCCTTATGCATGATCGGGTTATGTGCAATCGGTATAGTATCGAGACAAGCGCCTGGCATTGTGATTAAGAGATGGTATTCTACCCGATGGTATTCCCAGGTAAACTGAGGTGAAAAACGCAATAAGTGTTTACCCAGACGATGGGCATTTACTCTTCCAAGTGGTCGAGATTCGACCGTAATTCATTTATATCATCATCGTTTCAGCCGAAATACATCCCCTACTAGAAATAGGCCTCCCCCAAATAGCTTTCATTGGAACGTTCTGTAAGAGCTCCAGTTTCAGGAATAACTGTGAGCTGTCAATCAAATTCACAATCTGTGTAAAAAATTGGCAAAGCATTTTTTTTTCGTAACTTTATACTTTTGTAATCCAAACAGCGTTGTCAATTTGAGATGCTTCAGAGTATGCTTTGACCTCAGAAATATTTTTTATTCAATCTTTTACAATAATTCAATGATCCTACAATGCTTTGTCTACAAATTTTCACAATTGTCTATAAACTTTGTATCACATAATGTGAAAGGTGTGCACATCTGTAAGTGATAAGACCACGATAGTATTAATTTAGAAATATTGTTGTTGGAGTGCCATAATAAATAAATTAATCTTTTCACAGAATGTAAGAGAAGATATGCCATGATAAGTTTTATAATTTAAAATATTTAACTATGCATCATGTAAATTTCTGAACTGCAAACGCTGAGAATCTTTTTCAATGATTGGAAATACATTATGATCAAGGATACGCTTTCTTTGCAGAAATGCAATATCCATTCAATAAGTGGTAGCCCGGATGCACCGTCAAGTAATTAACTAAGTGCCTTTGGAGTAAGTTTCCTCATCCGAGTCCTATACCCTAAGGTCTTGCCCCGGGACATTCCGTCCTCGGACACATAGCTACCACACAGTAAGCAACTACAGGTTAGAACTATTTATCCAGCCATAAAGCGCATCGTTGCAAACTGAATATTTTCCATTTTATTAGGTTTTTTTTTAAACTTCATCACAATTTAGGGAATTGATTCCCATTGACTAATGGGTAGGAATTATAAATTCAAATATTTTTCTAGTTTCCAACCCTTTTTATTTTTCTCTTTCCTGCTGTATATTGTGTGCTTTTTTCTGTGCTAAATAAATGTATTTTCTTTCTTTCTTTCCATAGTATACCTAAATTTTATTTTGTATTAGCTTATGAACTTGTTTAAATATTTACCACTTTCATGTGAGAGCAACTTGTAACGACTTTAACAAACCCAAGCACGCCTTTACACAAGTCATGGTGGCATACATGCTCGAAAGCGACTTTATTTCATACTACTTGAAGGATATTACATAACATCACACTTCTATTCCCGAGGCGTTACGCAAAGTTGAACCTACAGTTTTTTTTTTTTTTTTCACCTCACAATCAGATTTAGCATCCTCGACAATCACGAAAACGATACCCATGATGGGCTGCACCCATGGCAACTTCGAATTTTTATTTCTTCTCAATATATCCTTTAGTATAGCATGGCACGCCCATTAGTTTTTCTTTTAGCGTATTTTCTGCCTTTTTTTTTTGTTTTCACGGCTGCATGTTACTCGTAGTGTGATGTCGAATAACCTATAACATCCTCAAGAACCTATCACAGGCATTTTTTTTTTTTCAAATCCGACTTGTAGGTCTAGAGATAAGCCGTACATTCAAAATTGACCACTTTAGAATATAAATATAGATGTCGAGCGGTTTTAGATGTTATTCATCAAAAATTAATCCCGAATAGCTCAAGTAAAATTCTCAATCGGTGCAAAACACGTTTTCAAAGCTTAGGTCAATGTGGCCATAGCGCGGCCGTTTAGAAGCTGCTCCTAACATTTTTATAAAAGTATCATCATCAACATCAGCAGCCTATAATGATCCTATTGCTGGGACCCAGGCTTCCTCTCGGTGAGAGGGAGTGAGCCATAATCCACCACGGGGGCCCAGTGCGGGTTGGTCGAAAAAAATCGAAGACATGTGACGTCTACCAACCCGCACTGGGCCCGCATGGTAGATTACGGCCCACTCCCTCTCACCGAGAGGAGGCCTGTGTCTCAACAGTGGGAACAATATAGGCTAATTATGATATGTTTTACGGTCGCGAATGAATCAAAATACAGTTGACACAATAACGTAAGCACCGTAATTTTAATCTCACGAGGTACACCAGCTCTCTTTAACATATTCGATTCGAGTGAATTCGGTCATGAATCCCGGGTGGATGTTTGTCACTTGGATCAGAGCTGCGAAGCTTCGATAGCTTAGTTAATTTAATTTGACCCAGTTGACGTTTCAGCTCGTTGCTAAAGACTTATCTGTGTTTCTGTAACATTCCTATTAGATATTTAAGCTATAGGTGCGTTGCATATAGACATATAAGAAGTCCCTACCTCGAAAAGTCAATATAAGTCTGTCAATTACATTTTAATGTATGTCCCGCCGGCTGTCGCTGGAAACCAGCGCTGGGGTTCGCATAGGGTCGCAGCATTATGCTGAGCGTTGATCGTGTTCCGTGGATGTGACACAGGTTTACCCCAAAAAAAATTTTGTGTTTTGTCTTTGTCTTCGTCATGTTTGCCGCAAATAAACATATTTTATTTCTTTCATTAAGAAACTAACTAAATTATCGTAAGTAAAAGAAACCTGCATTTGTTTTCCTAGTCAAGAACAGGCGGCCTAGTGACTACCTATACAGTAAAGCAATGCACGCCACTGATTGGTGCCTCAGTATGATAGGTGGTTATATGACGGACTTCAACATTATATCGAAGTTTGTTACCTCATCGGGAAGCAACTCCTTCGTTGTCAGGTGCACATTTTGTCCATCAATTTCTGTGTCGTCACATCGGCCTGTGTGCCTCTATACGACACAAAAAGATTGTAACTAACATTTTCAATAGTGTGGCCTATTTTGTATAAGCGCAGGCAGGCACGACGCGACGGTGGGACGCGTTTCTGATAGAACAATTCCCATGAAGTTTTCATAGAAATTCCTCTACTAGAGTCGCACCGGTTTTCGTAAGCTTTAACATGATAACATGATCAATTTTAACTAAAATTGGTAGGAAAAAAGTATCTAAGACCACGAAATCGGATTGTGCGAACATAGAGATATTCGCATTTTAACCAATGTAGCTGTTATATCCTATTTGCTGGAGTGTCCTAGGTGCCTATACACTTATATGTTTGAAAACCTAAAGAATGCCAATGATGCTGCAATCAAGGCGTCCACCTACTTGGCTCAAACAATATTAAAATAATCAACTAAAGTACCGTCGCCACGAAAAGAAAGAGAAAGGATTATGTGCGTCGTGAAATGCAACCATGTCTTTATTACAGGAGAATGAGCAAATCCGTTTTTCCTTAAGACTAAAAACAGACTAATCTCAATATTTCATTATTCATTCATGTTTTTCCAAAAGGGTTCATAAATGCAATTCTGTGTGTAAAGTAGACGCACTAAGATAGCCAGTAAAATTAAAATTTTATTTAGTTTATTGCACTTTGCAGGACACTGTCAGATTGTATGTCAATGAAAATACAGGATGTTTGGCGCATGGCCCGACAAAAAATTTTAGGGGATTGCATGGGTCATGTGTAGGGCATGCAAAAACCGGGCTGTATATAAAAACCGGTTTTTTCGGGGTTTATGTTTACAAAACCGGTGAAACCGGTTAAATCGGTTTTTTCGGGTTTTTTTATTTGATTTTTAATAAATGAGAAATATGTCTGTACAGAAATGAAAATGCTGAAGTCTAATCAAAATATGATTTTTTTACGGACTGAAATAAGGTACAAGTACTAACAAGCTATACAAAAAGTTTCTTTACTTTATACAAAACAGAATAATAACCATAAAGCTTATTATTTAGGAAAATAACATATTCTTTAAAACCTAACATACACAATTTGGAACATTTGGTAGGTAGACAAAGGCTTAAAATTACAGAATATTAAATAACAATTGAACTGTCATAAAATACAAACAGGCAAAATCAACAGTACGTAAAATGAAATCAAAATAATTATTGAAATATCGCATAAAATGGAAGTCTTATTCCATAATAAACCAAAACAAAATAAATCTGTCATTGTTGTAGATAAAACAGACTAGCTTCTGCCCGCGACTTCGTCCGCGTCAATTTTTTCTACCCTGACCTTTCCCGTCGCATCGAATTGCCTGCTAGTTTTCGTTCATTTTTCGTTACTGTTCCGCTCCTTTTAATCGTAGCGTGATGTTATATAACCTATAACCTTTCTCAATAAATGGGCTACTCAACACAAAAATATTTTTTCAATTCGGACTAGTAGTTCCTGAGATTACCGCGTTCAACCAAACAAACAAACTCTTCAGCTTTATAATATTAGTATAGATGAGACCTGCTGATAAAAAGGCTCTCTCTGATTCCACACTTGTTGGAGGTATAGATTCCAAAGCTTTATATACTTTTATTAAGTGCTCTCCCATTTTTCCTCCACCGTCGTAAAGTGCCATTTCCACCCTGATTTTAGTTTCTAAATCAAGTTCTGTAGATAGGCTTGCACCAGAGGTATGTTGTTTGAGAGCCTTCTTTATTTCTTGTCGGAGTTGGTCCTTGATGTTCCATGAAACATTTACTAGGTACTGTATAGTCTAAGTTTTCCTGAGTTGTAGTTGCCGTCAGTTTAGTAGTCGAAAAATGCTTACTTATAATGTTAACCGAAAAAACCGAAAACTCCGGTTTTGTTATCTTAAAAAAACCGGGTTTCAAATCAGTCGGTTATCCGGTTTTTTCGGTTATCCGGTTATCCGGTTTGCATGCCCTAGTCATGTGCTATCTTTCACCCATAGACCCTATGTCCTAAGTATCACTCATTGATTAAACCTGTAAGTATCGGTGATTTTCATAGATCAATTAATATTTAAGAGCTTTAACGCTCGTCAAGTATTTTTTTGTTATTTTATGCTAAGAATTTATGTTTTATTTAGAATAATCATACATTAGAAAATGCAAAAGAAAAGTTATTTCGTGCAAATACAACAACAAACTAAAAAAATATGTAATTTTAAAGACGATGATTCAGGTATTATCAAAATACAAAGATAATCGTATTTCGATTACAGTGACACTTAGTACATGGGTCTATGAGTGAAAGATAGCACCCGAACCACCCAATTCCCAAAAACAAATTCTCCGTCCGTGCACCAAACATCCTGTATAATTCGCGACCGTATCAAGTATGGCTTCACATAATTATAATCGTCAATACAACCCTCTCATTTCAATTAATCGCATTAAATGACAATGTCATGAAATCATGACATTAATTTGTATTGATGATTTTAATGATAATAATTGTGTGATACGTGTTGCAGTCGCGAATTATATTTTGTTCAACATACAGTGGGACACTGGCCTGTAACTCGCAAAAAACGTTGAGGACGTTTAGAATTTCACGCGCTAGTCTGGCGGTTCTACCTTAAGAAGTAACCGAATGTAGATTGATACGATGTAGGTGAAAAACTGGCATAAGTAATTAAATTGATAGAGAAAAACAGTGTTTGAAACTTTATCTATGAAAGCCATAACTCTTTTAAATTCTATGTTAATTCGTATCTAATTGCAATAAATCTGCACAATGATCTTTCCTATATCTTTTATTATTTACATAAACATTATTTATTTCAGTTTTTTTTTTTTTTTGGTTGGGAAATCATCAAATGGCGTCTCCCGCTCTAGGGTGGAGCGGAAGGGCGTGACTTTTACTGACTAAAACCCACCCTTCAGTTGCCCATATGCCAGGGTCACGGTAACTCTTTCGAACAGATCTCGCGACCCTGGTAGCCATCGGTCCTAGCAGACCCCTTCAGTAATGTCAGTGTTACCTCATTATACAAATCTTAATAAAGATTAATAAATGAATAAATAAAAATAAAATAATAAGATAACCTAACAATTTATAGTTTAAAATAACTAACTATTAGCAAGTTCGTACGCCACCAAGTGATAATTAAGTAAGTAGAAAGTACCTAAGAAATTTGCTTAAAAATCTGATGCAAAATTACTGAGATTCCACAGAAATTACATTGACAAAAAACACCTTTAAAAAAAATAAACAGGAACTATAAATAACAAGAACGCACGAAAATTTCTATTTACCGCTTTTCGCGCCTAGTTCGAAAAACCCGAGTTTCGTTCCTCTCGGCGGAGATGAGTCGCGATCGCGCGTCTGCAGTCTAGAACGGAATAGCAGCTAATAGGACCCCCGCTTTGCACGAAGGCTCGCGACGAACTGCGTCGGTGCCCATCATGTGCTAGAGAGCAACCTTAGGTACATTATTTTCAGGGAACATTTTCAGTGTACAAAGAGTTCTCCGCAAGTGTGAGTAACTCTATTAATAGTCTTTTAAATGAATTAATATTCCCTGTCATTTATTAGAACGGTAATTGGATTTATATACGTAGGTGGACTAGATGTTATTTTTAAACCTGCTGAAGCTGATGCTACGAGCTACGAATCTCTTATGCTTGTTAGTAATATGAATGTATATATTTGTCGGGAACCTAGGGTCCCGGACCTTTGGAAGGTGAACGAGGCGTCAAGGTCACTCGCAAAGGCTAGTTATACGTTTTAAAGTAGACTATACTCAATACTCAGTTCTTTATTGCATTCTATAACTATTAAATATATATGGTACAACAAATAAAAGTTGAATATGGACCCCGCCGACACAGCAAAATTTGGACTGCCTCGTTGGTCTAGTGGTTGCAAGCGCTACTGGTTAGCTTGAGGTCCTGGGTTCAATTCCCAGGTCGGGCAAAGTGTTATTGGGTAGCTCTGGATTTGTGCCCGGTTGATGGCAATAGGCTCGCCCCCTATTACATGGGACTTAAACATAACAGGCGAAATGTGGGGGTACTATGGGTACACCTCTGCCCAACCCTTCGAGGAAACAAGGTGTGATGTTATGTTTTATATAATTTAATATATTTAGGTTTGTGTATATAGGTATAGTATAGTAATTACTTTAATTTTAACGTGGTCGAAATTCGACCTTATACCATTTAAATTTTAAGTTTTAACGTTATACTGTATGACATTATCGTAATTATTTGACATATTTTTTGACTTTCAGAGACATTTTTCTCAGTTTGACTACAGATTTTAATCATAAACAAAAGAAGCATCGGTCAAACGCATGGTAGTGTGAGTAGCTTTTTTAAAATTAATTTATTAAATACCTAAATGTATTTCTAATGCATTATTTTATTAAAATATTAGGTTGGGGAAAAAGTCTTTTCGCATTATAGTATGTATGAACTTGTAATAAAATCTCTTTGGCTATACTATTTGTAACTGGCTGGTTTTGGTATCATTGAAAGTTTAAATTTTAAAGAACATAATTCCAAATTCAAATTAGGAAAATGTGTGATTTTCATTTGTTTTTCGTACCGTCAAGATGAGTGAATCTAATGAAGAAATTCGATACATTTTAAAATTTTACTACAAAAAAGGTAAAAATGCAACGCAAGCCGCGAAAAAATTTGCGATGTTTATGGACCTAGTGTAGTGTCTGTGAGAGTAGCACAAATTTGGTTTAAGCGTTTTCAATCCGGAAATTTTGATGTCAAAGATGCACGTCGTTCTGGTCGCCCTATTACGGATAAAATGGATGCCATTTTTGAAAAAGTAGAACAAGATCGGCATACCAGTAGTTACGACGTAGCTGAAGAACTGGAAATTGACCACAAAACAGTTTTGGCGCATTTGAAAAAAACTGGGTACACAAAAAAGCTCGACATTTGGGTACCTCACGAGCTCACTGAAAGAAACCTAATGAACCGTGTACTCATTTGTGATTCATTATTACGACGTAATGAAACCGAACCATTTTTGAAGAAGCTGATAACTGGTGATGAAAAGTGGATCACGTATGACAAGAACGTGCGAAAAAGGTCGTGGTCAAAGGCCGGTCAGGCTTCACAGACTGTGGCGAAACCCGGGTTAACTCGCAACAAGGTGATGCTGTGTGTGTGGTGGGATTGGAAGGGCATTATTCATTATGAGCTGTTACCACCAGGCAGGACCATCGATTCTGAACTCTACTGCGAACAACTGATGAGATTAAAGCAAGAAGTTGAGAGAAAGCGGCCGGAATTAATCAACAGAAGGGGTGTGGTTTTTCATCATGATAACGCTAGACCTCACACATCTTTAGCCACCCAACAAAAATTAAGTGAGTTTGGCTGGGAGGTGTTAATGCATCCGCCGTATAGTCCTAACCTTGCACCTTCAGATTTCTACCTGTTTCGGTCTCTTCAGAATTCTTTAGGCAGTGTCAGGTTAACATCACGAGAGGACTGCCAAAACCACTTGTCGCGGTATTTTGACCAGAAGTCCCAAAATTTCTATAGCAATGGGATCATGTCCCTACCTACAAGATGGCAAAAAGTTATCGAACAAAATGGTACCTACATACTTTAGTTAAATGTAAATAAACTTTATTAAAAAATGTTTTGAATTTTCTTAAAAAATGCGAAGAAACTTTTTCCCCAACCTATTATTAACTTTCTACACCCTTTCTCCATAGAAACTTTACCGGTGCCAAATTTCATATTCCTCCGTCCGCGTACTATTCGTACAAAGGGGTACACAGTTTTTGCTTCACGTAAGAGTATATAGATGAAACACCGAGCGACGATAGTCCCTGTGCACACTATGGCAGTGGACCCAAAGACAAACCCCGGTATCTAACTATACAAACCCCAGTATCTAACTATACAAACCCCGGTATCTAACAATAAACTCGTGTGTTCTACCATAGAAACAATTAACCTAGTTTATCAAGCTAACGAAACATAGTGCACTGGAATTTTTGAAAAGCTCGTCGCTAAATGATAACAGCCACACGAAGGTTCAAAGGTTAAGCTACGCTTGCCGTGGTCGGTACGTAGATTAGTGACCATCCATAGTGTCTACTGTTATTTGTACGTCTTTGACAATCATTACGGGTGGTCAGAAAGCCGAAAGTCTGACAACTAGTCTTACCAACGGGTATCGTATAACTCAGCTATTGGGTTATGGCGGTCAGATAGGCAGTCGCTCCGTGTAAAATACTGTTAATCAGGTGCATCTGGTTAGACTGGAAGCCAACCCCAACACAGTTAGGAATAGGTTAGGACGATTCATTCATCTATTGGACGTGGACGTGGTGGCCCAGTGGTAACGGCCGCGACTTACGAGTAGTAGGTCGTGAGTTTAAACCCAAGCAGGCGCATTACTTTGTGTAAATTATTTCATCGCCACTGCTCTCAAACCGGTGAAGGAAAACATCGTGAGGAAACCGGCATGTCTTAGAACCAAAAATTCGAAGACATGTGACATCTACCAACCCGCACTGGGCCCGCGTGGTGGATTATGGCCCACTCCCTCTCACTGAGAGTAGGCCTGTGTCCCAGCAGTGGGAACATTATAGGCTGATAATGATGATGATTCATCTATTTTCTGACTACTTTATTGTTCGATCTCGTATAACAAAATATATTTTACAAGTGGAATATACCCTATTAATTGTTTTGATAACCGTCATCATCTGACTGGCCTGTTAGTCTAGTGGTTAGTGACCCTGACTGCTAAGACTGAGGTCGTGGGTTCGATTCCCACCCAGAACAAATCTTTGTGTGATGAGCACAATCATTTGTTCTGTGTCTGGGTGTAATTTATCTATAATATGTATGTATTTAGAAATATTTAAGTATGTTTATCAGTTGTCTGGTTACCATAGTACAGGCTCTGCCTAGTTTGGGATCAGATAACAGTGTGTTGGTTGTCCTAAGATATATTATATTATTATATATTATTATCTACCTAGCCTTTTCTCAACTAGGTATGTTGGTGTCGGCTTCCAGTCTCATCACAATCATCATCATTTCAGCCGAAAGATGTCCACTGCTGGGCATAGGCCTCACGCAAGCACCGCCACTTCTACCTGTTCTTCGCTTCTCGCATCCAACGTATACACGCACATTGTTCGCAGAACAAATGGCCGGTGGGGTCAGGCTTCAAGTTTAACCGGATGCAACTGAATACCATTTGGAGAGACTGGTTCTCAAGCTTTCGGGCTTCTGACGACCCGTAACGACTGTCAATGATCCACAAATGACAGCCGGGACCAACGGCTTAACGTGCTTTCCGAGGCACGAAGGGGTATTGTAATGGAGGAAGAAAGATGGTCACCCATTCACAAAGTAACTGCGGCAAGCGTATATTAACCTGCGCCCTAATTGCGAAACGCACTATTTATCAGAATCTGAATGGGATTGAAGATTATTTCTAAACCATTGCGTCATTTGTTCGAACAAATTGTCGGCTCAGTAACGTAAATAACGCAGTGAATGTTGTTAAACTATCAATATGAAACCAATTCTTACCGATAAAAAGTTACGCAATTACCCCTCTGATCAATCGATCCGTGCGGCTGTTATTAGTTAGCCACAAGCCACCTAATTGCTTTCCTAACCATTCCATACAAACAGATGCATCATTTAAGTGTATGAATAAAATAATACGACAACGTGAATTAGATTTTAAGAATGAATTTAACAACAACATTGTTGTTAATTTAATTAAAATTAAGCTAGTTATCTAGAGCTTAATTATAATGATCGAGAACACTGGAATGTTTACTCCGAATCACATATTTGCAAGATTATTGGAATGTTATTAATTCAATCATCGAGCATTTCAAGCATATTCAATTAAGAAAATATTTGACTAGTCGCAGTATTTACCGATACTCTTACATTAGGTAATTAATTCAGAAATGAAGGCATTTATTGCTATTATTTTTCATTGTTTTCGTGTGTTGTTTTGGCGGAGTTTCGTTCATTCGTTTTATTATACTTTACGTTAATTAATAATATCATCTGCCTAACTTTTTCCCAACTATATTAGGGTCGGCTTCCAGTCTAACCGGATGCAGCTGAGTACCAGTATTTTACATGGAGTGACTGCTTATCTGACCTCCACAACCCAGGTACTGGGTAATACGATATCCTTTGGTAAGATTGGTTGCGGGCTTCTGACAACCTGTAACGACTGTTTAAGATCTACGAAAGACAGCCGGGACCAACGACTTAAAGTGCTTTCCGAGGCACGGAAGAGTCTTGGTATGTTAAGACAGTCACCCATCCACGGACCAACCGCGGCAAGCGTAGCTTAACCTGAACGATCGCCTCGTGCGGGTGTTATTTCTTAGCCACAAGAGTACCTCTAAAAAGATTTCATGTAAATGGCTTGCCGAGACTAAAATATCGCTTTCACTGTTGAAAACTATAGTGTGTAACGTGTGTGGGTTTTCATTTATTGCCGTTATGAGCTCTATTAATTTTAGCGGTAATATTATACTAACTAATTATACCTAACAAATACAGACTTGCACCTGCAAAAGGGGTAGGAGGTGTTCATGCCCTCGCGCACTCCGATAAGAGCATAGTCTGACCCTCACAATAGACAAAAATAGACCTTTATTGTCGACTGCATGCGATTTTTTATTAAAATACAGATTTGAATTAACAGATTACTTAATTGTTTTATTGATAGTGTGAAAATTTAGTTAACATTCCAAATTTCAGTTTTCTAGGATTTCGGGAAGTGCTCTGAAGTGTTAATGAGTCAGTGAATCAGTCAGTCAGTAACGTATTCGACGTATTTTAGGTTTTAATAATATCCAAAGTATAAAAGCTAGACAAATGAGACTAATTTTGTGAGACTGCTAACAACATCTTATCCTTAACATTTAAGCTCTCTAGCATTACGATATTACAGTTTAAAAATACGACAAAACGCTTCGAGAAAAGGTAGGTAGTGGGGTGTATTAGTTTTCGCTCGTATTGGTACACTGTGCCCCCAGATTTTACACACAAAACTTTTAGTAAAAGTGTATAGATTTCTTAGCTGTCCGAAATTAAACGATTGAACGGAAGTTAGTCTAAACAAATCAACATCTAGTATAAAAGTGGGGCCAGATTTCCGAGAAAGCAGGCAAAGCTAGCTGTGGCGCAGTGGTAGCTATTCAAACTTACTTAGTTGTATGTCGTGGTTTCGAACCTAAGCTGGTGCTTCACGTTGTGTGAATAATTTCATCACCACTGGCGTCAAAACAGGGAAGGAAGACATCGTGATGAAACCGGCATGTTCTAGACATGCGACGTCTACTAATACGCACTGGGTCTGTGTGATGAATTACAGCCCACTCTCGATGAGAGAAGGCCTGTATCCCAGCAGTGGGAACATTGTACGCATGCTAAGCAAATCTTATGGAGCAGGTAAAGGATGCTCCAAACTTCTTCAGGTCGACACATTTGATTTGCAATATTTGTTGAACCCAAAGTGAAAATTCGGGATGGAAACTCCAATTGGCTACCATCTCATTGAATCATATTTGTGTCGGCTGGACGCTATTCGATCTAAGCCGAGAGGCTTCTTCCCAAACAGATCTATATAAACTAGTGGTCGAAATTCTAGCATGATTCATATAAATTTTAAGTTAGAACATTAAATGACATTATAATTATTTGACATAATGTTTGAATTTAAGTAAGACCATTAAAGAGAAATAAAATTTACCTCTTCTCAGCTTTTTATCAGACTTTCACCCTAAACAAAAGAGAATTATATATGTGTGTGTGTCAAATGCCTGGTAGTTTGGGTAATGTGTTTAAAAAAAAAAAAAAAAAATGTGTATCTAATGCTATTTTAGTACCTATAGTATTTTTTTTTCTATAACAGTCAAATTTTATAGTCCTCCTTCCGCGTAATATTCGCAAAAAGGGGTGCAAAGTTTTTGCTTCACGTATTAATATATAGATTCTTCTTTGGTCTCCGGCTGTGCCGAAAAATGGCCGACATGAACAGCTTTATATGAATCAAGTAACAAACCAGCTATAAGGCTAGAAAAGATATGCGCATTTGATCTAGTTATTCAAGACAAGACGGACAGAAAGCCTGGATTCTCGAGACCTAATTCTTTTGCAGGAACATGTAAACTTAATAAAGAATAGCGAGCTTTGCTACCAGCACGAACTCGGTCACTTTAAACTCAATCAGTGGGTAATTGCGTAACACACTAACCGTAGAAATCGCTTGCATTTTCCAGTTGCGCAACGTTCATTGCATTATTTACGTCGTTGAGCAGTTAAATTTTTCGGACATATAAAGCAACGGATCGGCAACATTTTAAAAATGGTTCAGATTCTGATTGATAGTGTATTACGCAATTAGGTTGCTCGATGCGCCCAATTATTTTGGTTCATCATCAAATGAGTTATCATTTCAAAATTCAAATGAAAACCTAAGTAAATTTCAGCAACAGGAATCATGGTCTCAATCTTGTAGGAACATAAAACTGCTTTAATTCTATTTTTTGAAAAAGCTTCTGCAAAAACCGGGAACTGAACCCGTTTTTCTTACAAAAACAGCACCGTTTTACGGCGCTTTAAACGTCGCGTCGGTGGTACTGATCAAGTGCTGTGAAGGCAGGGAGTCCACACGTAAACTGAAACTATGAAAATAGCACATGATTTTAGGCGCCATAAAAGACGATGCTACGAAATGTATGGAAGCTGGTGATTGCTCAAAAAGGAAAAAAATATATACAATTAGAAAGGTATTAAAATTTAGTATAAGAATCCTAATGAGCCGTGTCGTAATTCATTGAAAGATTCGACCAATATAGGGTGGAAGTAGGTCTTCTCGTGGGTTTCGTAAAAGGCGACTAAGGGACGAGAATGGGCAGCAGCGTTCTTTATGCATTTTACCACCATACTGCGATCGCCAACCCGCCTGCCAAGCGTGGCGATTATGGCAAAGCCCCCTAAATTGGGGGAGGCCTAAGTCCAGCATTGGACGTCTTACGGCTGAAATGATGAGGTCGAAGGCAGTAAGGGACGTTACAATTATTCGTTGCAGTTACAGACACACGTTCTTAGGACTATGTCCTTAACTGTTTGAGTAATCGCTTACTGTATTCACAGATTTTGGAAAAACGTTATGTTGTCATTTGTTGCAGTATCGTATAAAGATTCAAAGACCAACGGAGGTAAGAGTGCTAGAAAACTCGCAGTTAAACTTTTCCTTCTACCTCCATTTCGTTGTGATTGATCATCTTATCCACGATCTATCCGTTACTGGGTAACGTGTTATATCTTCACATTCCTAATGATGCCCATAAGGGAAGTGAATGATGAAATATCTCAAATAAAACCTTATTATTAAAACAGTACAGTAAAACTCAGAACGGACCAGGGTTTAGAATAAGCGCTATAGTAACTTCTATTCAGTTTGAATTGAGCTTTTGAAATGTGCGTCATCCTTTAGCGTAGGTAAACAAAAAAAAAAACCTGTTAAAATTCGAAATAAGTATTCGTTTTAAAGTTGGTCGCAAAAATCATGGCCAACTTAATTTTTATAACGTGTTTTCTTGTTTCTGCATGTAAGTACCAGATAATGCAGGTACCATTGAATATAATCGCATACCCTGGGATTGCCCAAAGCTCCAGCTTACCAAAGCAACTTCACTCGGAAAATTAACTAAGTAATTCATCAATATGTAAGAAATACGTACTCACTCTAATCTGTTTTGATTACAACTTGCTTGAAGTGTCTATACTTAATTAACTTAGCGACTTGAATGCAATTTCGCAGTATACCTAGAAACGTTAATCGGATTCGGATCGCAGTGGCCTTTAACTTCCTAGGGTTGGTTGCCTACAGAAATTCTCATACAAAATTGTTGTTTCGTTTTTTTTCACGAGTAACCGGCCTTTTTCTATTTGAATTTGGAACGGAATAAACTTTTAGTTATTTCCCGTGCAGGACAGCAGCTAGAACTTTTTTAAACTAAAACAATGATAGGACAGCAGTTTCTGTTTTAAACAATGATATTTGGATCCGTCTGCTCCTCTTTGTCTCTGTCTGATTACATTTTTGAACTCTATTTCAAAAATGTAATCAGCTTACTAAAAAGTACCTTTCCAAACGGAAGGTCCGTATTTTTGCGTACTCAAAATACGAATTAAAACACTAGTAACTAGGCATGCCATCTCATTTATATTTTTTGACATTAATTTGAAAATGAAAAAAAAGGCTCTATGGAGAGCTTTATTAATTAATAAAAAGTTTTTTTTATATTTTTAGCTACTCCAGACAAAATTGTATACCTTCACTAGCTAAGAAAATAACAGAAACAGGAACTTATTATTTTTATTAGAACATCATTAATATAGGATAAGTGGAAAAATATTTTTTTCAAGCTAACTCGAAAATCATTCAACAGAACTTGATCAAAATTTTTTGGAACAAAATTTTTTTTCTTTTCTCAAAAGAAGTTTGTTTTTAAGTCGTTTTAAAAATTTGATTGGACACTCGACTATAATATATGTGATCATTTGTGGAAAGCATATCAAAATCCAAATATTTTACATCGGTACTTATGAAACGCCAGAAACTAGGTACACGGTTCCAATTGGACTCCACGGTAACTCTTTTATGAAAATATATCTTAAAAATATACAAGTGGCAGCACAAATATCGAAGGAATGCCAAAACGATGTCGAGATAACTGATGCAAAAATATAGAAAACGCATCGGTTTAAAAAAAGATGTATGTCATCTTAGAATACGGAAATATCTTACGTTATAAAAAAGTGTGATCAAAAATATTTTAGGCACCACCAAAACCTGACCATATTATAACATTTCGTGTTTTCTTCTATAATAGTGCCGCTCATATAGTGTCTTTACTATGCGAGTCTACGATAGAAAAACCGACAAGCGACAACCCTAAACATAATGGAACATGTACATACAACACGACATTATTTAAGTTGAGAAATTTGTTATGCATTTGAGTCGCAAGATATGAAAAAATGTATGACATAACGAGCAGGATACTCAGGAGAGACGAAGAGATCAGAGAACTCCTGAAAACTGAAGAAGAACATGCAGGCGTTTTTTAGGGCGCCGACCTCATTACACGGAAAAATAATGTAATTCACACTGGAAGCAGACGCCAAAGACGCCTCTTCGTACAAGCTATTGTTTGTGCAAAAAAAAGAAGATAAAGTACTAAAAATCTTCTATCCGTCAATTTATCAATCCGCCTACCCTTTTCCCAAGATCCAGCTGAATACCAGTATTTTACATGGAGCGACTGCCTTTCTGACCGGCACAACCCAGTAATTTGGTAATACGATACTCCTTGATAAGACTGGTTAAAGATTGTCAAAGATCCACGATTGACACCCGGGACCAACGGCTTAACGTGCTTTCCGAGGCAGGGTTTTAGTCAGTAAAAGTCTGACACGATGACAATTATTTGATGATTTCCCACCCACAAAAAAGAAAAAGTGTAGCTTAGCCTGATAGATTGACCCGTCCTATCTATGTAAAAACTTTAGAGGTGTCAAGGGAATCCTGGAAAGGAACTTCGTTCCATCCGGGTGGGATGGAACGAAGTTCCTTTCCAGGATTCATAATTTATTTTTATTTTTTATTATTTATTATGTACAAAAAACCTGTATACACTCAACAAAAATATTCTCTCTCTCTCTCTCCCTAACTCCCTGTCTCTCTCCCTCTCTCTCTCTCTGTCTCTCTCTCTCCCTCTTTCCCTGTCTCTCTCTCTCTCTACTCACAACAAAAAAAAACAACAATATACAAACAAATACTTACAAACAACAAAATATATACAGTCGAATTGAGAAACCTCGTCCTTTTTTTGAAGTCGGTTAAAAAGTGTCGTGACAACTTTTCGTAACATTTATTTCCGTCTAGCCCCCTTTCACAACGCGCGATATGGAACTTCGTTCCAAAAACTAATAGCCGTTCGTAAGTCTCGCTAACACTCAAAAATATTGGAAAATTTCGCATTCCAAAAAAAAATCAGCAGAGAAAAAGGCGAAAAATTTCAACGCAAGTGAGGGTTCAGAATTCATAGCGCCAAGTTGCGCATCCATGTTCCTGCCCCCCTGTATATTAATTACTCTAGCTTTACCTTGCTAAGATCTTTGAGCGAATACGGAGAAATTTTCATTTATGACAGCGAGATTCTTATCCTACAGTTCCGCCATGTTCCAAGAATATTACAAAGCACATTTTTTCTACATCACAGTACTATTATAATTTCGCAACGAATGCTTCATTCATTTCTTAACAACAAAGGCAGTGATAATTAAATTAAGGAAAGATGAACTAAAAGAGCTTGACTTAAAATAAAACCTGTACTTCAAAGCATACTTGGCATTCTGTTCATCATTCTATGCACTTTAATATTACTCATATTAGGTTTAGTTTTACTGCGCTTTTTAACCGACGAAAAAAAACGGAGGAGGTTCGACGCGTATATTTTTTTGTATTTTTTTTTGTATTTACTGTCTTGGATTTGTGCCCGCTTGATTTAAAGTGGGTGTAATACAGACAGGGACAACAACGCGGACCCTGACATCCATTTGGGTTACTAAAAAAATCGCTGCCTTAAACAATTTGACCGCGTAGGTATTGCAGTTTTCTATGACACAGCTATGTGCATCATGTGCCGAATTTAAGGTTACAGTCGCCATCCGGAACAGGTACATCTCTGCTCAACCCTTCGAGATTTATAGGCGTGATGTTATGTGTAAAGTTATACTGCAACAGTAACGTTATAGACAAACAAAGACGATCTTGAATATATTTCGAACGAATTTCATCAACGCGGGTTGCAGTAGAAGAAAAAACAATTGAAAACATTCTCCTTATTTTGAAGACAGGTAAAATAAACCAAAAACCAAATACGACAAAAAGGTTACTAGCCCTCATTAAAAAAAATCGTCGGTATTATTATAACCGGAATGAACTGTAATATATACGCTATATGGTATTTATAGTAATGAATATTTATATACCGTGGCAATTTTTAAATTCCCTGTTAAGTATTACGTAAATTGACAACAATAAGTTATTTATTGTACACTTCAGGTTACAGACATCATTGTAGCCCTGGCTCTTGTACTAGGAGTTCCTGTATCACAAGAGCCAAAGACAAAGGCTATCTATAAAAATAGCTAACATGAAGCTACATAGGTACACATGCTTGTGCTTGTGCTTGGTACCTAAGGGTAGTGCAGTGTGGCGCTTCGGCCAGTTGGACCAAGCAAAATCCCATTATAACCGCAGACAACACGAATATCGTCATCCCCTACTACATGTTATGGTAACGACCTCAGGAACAAGGGCCAGGCAAACATGTGCCATAGCAAACAAAGACCACATACCCCGTAATGCCTTGACCGGCACGTTCGCTCCCGTACGACCCATCCTGCGTCAGTCAGGTGTGAATTTCCGTTTCGGTTTGGTAGGTCGTATATCGGAGATGACAAGACCAGACCTCCGTACGTTATTGAAATTAACGTCTTAAGCCAACTCAACGCCAATGTTATGGCTAACAGGAACTGCCCTTTTGTTTAATTTCTAACAACGATTTGTATGATGTATAGGAAAATATAGCTGATCTGAATCAGCCGTTCCCATTTTGTAAGTTGCGCGGAAAATCTATTCAAATTTAAAATCATTAAGAAAAAAAAAAGGTACTTATTAAGGTAAGGCAATAATTAAGTTAAACTCGTTCGTTTCTTTGTTAGAGTAATGTTTGTGATGTTTACAAATTGTATTTCACTTGCAGACTACATTATTGCCGAGTGGCATTCGAAGAAGATAACTAAAGGGTTGCTTCATTATATCTGGTTTTAAGACTATGACAGGATTTACCTAAAATTGTCTTTGGCTGCGTTTATAAATGAAGTAGATTAAGTAACCCTTTGATATTTTTTGTTAAAGTTAACATTATATAAAAGGTATATTAATATTAAAATATATTAAAATGAAAAGCAGACGATTTGGACAATTCTTTTTTGAACAATGAGCATTGCTTACTATTTAACTCGATATCAATGCGGCTTACACGCGATTTCGGCGCGGCACCGTGCGTCGTATGCGCGATATTCATATTCGTTTTCCCAAAGACGCAGTCCGGCGCCGGTGTCCCTCCGGCATTTACACGAAGCTGAAAGGTTCAGCTTAAATGCTTTTCAGATATTTGTATTAAATTTAAACTACGAAAAACTTTGTTTTTCGTATGTTCATTATGAATCCATTACATCTGTTATGAATTTAATTTGAATTGTATTCCTTTATGTAAATTGTAACGCAATTCAAAAGCGTATTCCGAATTTCCGATGAGCTACAGCTACAAAATCCGACATTATTTATTTCTATCTTAGAATTCCGAACGGTTTAAATTAACGTTGCAATCTTCAGTATTGGTGCGGACTATTTTATCCGTGTCTAGGAATCATTATTATTTACCGGCTTAAACATTCAAGGGTCCTGCGCGTCTAAGAGGACGAAACTTCGTAGTTGTTGAAAGTTTAGTAATGTTTTCCCCTTTAGTTTCAATTTTACTTTGTAAGAGATTCTCGTTGCAGTTTTTATAAATAGTAGCTATTAACGCGACGCTTACATGGCGATCTGAAAGCGAACTTAACCTAATTAAGAGTGTCAAGAGCTGACTGCTGGTACAGTGCATTGGAGGCTTGAGGTCGGCGGTATTCAGTCCACATTAGTATCGAACTACAGTAGTGCAGGTCATTTAATTAACTGGTGGGGTGTGTGAGGGCCGCCATGGCCAATGAGGCTACACCGTTTACTGTCAATACGGTTTTGTCGCAGCACTGCATATAAAATCACCACCACTTCGGTTAAGCTATTAGTATCGAGCTAAGTGTATATGCGTCGTCTGCTGGACGCATTAGTGGCTTATCGATAAGCGCCAAATACGCAAATACCTAATCCCTCTTACAGGTATACATACAACACTGGCCGGCCAACTCTTTACTGTAGACAGGGTTTCAAACTAAATTCGGATTTATTTATGATTCTGATTGAGTTTTCTATGTAAGAGATCGTCTGAGACATCATGATCCTACAAAGAACGTTTTGAAGATGCTTTTCATTTTGCAACCGTAAACTAATTACTTCAGTTGTCTCTACATTCTTTGGTTCAACGAAGGAGAAAACATGAATGCCGCGTAGAAATGACGTCACTCACCGACATTAAAGGGCGACGTGACGAATCAAATGGACAGCAAAATGAGTCCTATCTTCCTTATTTAATATAATTGCCATTAACTAAGTCCACAGTAGCGAGTTTGATTTGTGATCGTTTTTTTTTTTTCATAAAGAAACTGTTAGAATTTACGCAGCTTATACAATGAGCCAAACCGTAGGCAGGACCCCCCCACTCCCTCCCCGTTACAGACACGAATACTAACCGTATAAAGCCAATACCTTGTTAGAGGTGTTTACGTCGAGCTGAAACGCATCACCACACTTTGACGTCTGAAACGATTGAGAACCGACGGTGGGCGGACAGCGTCGCGACGTTACAATAGCCGCACAAGTCATAAATGGCAGCGGCCTTTCAGAGTGGTCAACTAGGTATTAACTCCCAGCTTAAGCACGGATTGGACAAAAACAGTTTGTGGGCTGTTTTAATTAACTAAAGAGCTCGAAGAATCATGATACTGAGTTTTATTTAAAAAGTTATGTCAGATGGTATGACTCATGAAAAGTAGTATGTGCTTATCACCTATAACCAGAGTAATCTTTGTATTAACACGTGAAGCAATAATTTTAAACACCTTTTGACGAAAATTACGTGGACGGAGGAGTATAAAATGTGGCATTGCTAAAGTTTATATGGAGATGGAGTGCGGAAAGCGGATATTTTTATAAACAATACATTAGAAATAAATTAAGTTTTAAATTAATTATAGTCTGATTTCGATCACTGGCCGACCACAAGTAATTATAAATAAGTCTCTTTCAACACAGACTTAAGTTTTTTAAGGTTGCATGAATGGATGTTCATTAATATCTTACAATGTTTAAATACGGCTTCAGTTTCGCAATGTTTTTTGTCGTGAAACCCTTCGGAGTTTCGCCAAGGATCATTTTTAGAAGCAAAATTATTTATAAGCCAAATACAAAACAAAAATAAATCTCATACTACCTCCTTCGAGCTTTTACAGAGGCTGATATAAAAATAAACATACTTATTAATCACTGTTTTCCTGAAGAGCGACTTTGCCCCTCTTACACCGTGATAACTACGAAAGTACTAAACAATATATATAAATCAGTCATACTCAAAGTGTGCTCCGCGGAGCCCTGGGGTTCCGCAAAGCCTCTGTGGGGGCTCCACGAATCTATCGATTAAAAATCCTTTTTTACCCAATTTGCAAAAGCCCGAAATTATGTCAACCGACATAATATATGAATCGTTTTAGAAATGTCATCACTCATCAGTCACCAGTATGGAGTCACTGTTTAAAACGATGCCTCTCAATGATTTTTGGTGCAGAATCCGTGCTGAATATCTAATTCTTGCCACAATGGCTCCGAATGTTCTTCTCCCGTTCCCAAAAACATGCTTGTGCGAAACAGGATTTTCGACCTATACTACAAAAACAAAATACTGAACAGATTTTTGTTTATTTTAGGGGTCCGTCAAATATTTCGCTTTCCAAAAGGGTTCCGTCACCAAAAAAGTTTGAGAACCGCTGATATAAATAAATGGTTTTACCTTACGTGATGGGCAAAAGACAAAAAGCTTGTCCAATCAAATAATTGGTTAACTACAAAAATATCTATGTCCCAAATAAAAGCTCAACGAAACTAAATTTGGCATATTTTTATTATAACTCAAAAACGTGGCCATCTCCAAATCTGTATAAAAATCGGCCTGATTAAGGAATTTTAACAGAACAAAGGATAAAATAAAAAACTACACTCCTGTTAAATAGCTTCGCGTCAACTAACAGTAAATTTGATTGCCATGTGATAGGTGACAAGCGTAAAACTGGTAATGCCAGTCAACTACAATTGTTGGCAAAAATACAAATTCCGTGAAAACTCCATCAAAGGCTCCGCCGATGGTGGAATTTTCACGGAATTTAGAATTTATTGAATATAAAACTATCCCCCTGAAAAATTGTTTGATGTCATCCGTGAATGACATATTTGCATAGAATAGATCCCAAAAGCAAAAAAATATATAGCTTTGTCGGTCAAATAAAATATCTATGCTTACTAATATTAAAAGAGATAAATTTTGATTGTAAATACCTGATCTCTGGAGTTGAAAGTGGGATTTCTAAAATTATTTTACATTTGATAACTGAATTCTTGAGGAAGGAAATAAGCTATTTAACATCACGCGACGCTACTTAGGAGCCGAGCAAAACGAAAGTAAGTCGGAAAAAATGCTACGTGAAAACGAAGTTAGATCGCGGGCAGGATGCGACGCGACGGGTCTGGGATGAAATTTCACGCGGATGAAGCCGCGGGCGAAGTTCTAGATAACTATATAAATAAAAATGAAATGCTGTTCGTCAGTAAACGCATCAATTGAGAAAAGGCCGATTTAGCAATTTTTTTATTTTTTTATTTTCGTAAACAAAATTAAAATCGGTCAAAAAAAAAGCGATTGAAATTTGAACTCCATAACGTTTGTCAGTTCTTTGATAAAAACGTAATTGAGTAACGAAATTTGCACGGAACTAAGAAAAAAAAATATCCCCTTTTGCTTGATGTAGAGTCAGAGACAATCGAAAGATAAAGCCAACTCTATTACTATTTTACTTTTTAGTAATTCGTTTCTTGCGTTGAGATATTTTTTTTTTGCTTTCCGTAAAGATTCCATCACTTGAGGCGGTCCCCAAATGACAGAAATTTTACGGGACGTCGATTTCTTCCAAGAGAAGACAAAATTCATTTTCCCTCTCTCTTTAAACTAAACCGTTGAGAGGAGACTGAACGTGTCGACAGAGAGCCAATATAAGCCGGTAATTAATCTACATTGATGCAGGCTACACTGATTGAATCAAGTGGTTCCATTCCGCGGCCCTTTACCGGGCAAAATTAAGGCTGGCAGGTGTAAACCGAAAATCCGGTGCACGAACAATGCAGGCCTGCAGATTCACACTCGTGAATTCGGCGTTACATAGGGCTCGACAACCCTATAAGCCTATTTGAACTGGCTAGACCGTACTATTAAAATGGAACGCAGCATTTATGTAAAAACTGCATTTTTGAGAGAGTGTTATGTGCACGGCTCCTATAATTTATAACTGTATATACATAAATGATTAAAGAGCAACCTTTAAGACTATTTAAAAAGTATATTTTTTTTTATTAAAAATGCTATTACGGATCTGAATTTTTAAATGACAAGACTATTTAATTTATAATGTTCCAGTAACAAGTTATTAAATGGGTCGTTCTTCTTTTCTACCGACAGTGAAACGAAGTTTTTCTAGTTTTTTTTTTGTTTTTGAACTATCCATAATTGTGGTGTGTGTCCAATAATGTGACAAAGTGGCCTTTTTCTGTGGAGACCACATTTCGGCTTACCACTCAGTCACGGCATTCTTTTTTTTCTTTATTTTCTCATTCACGGGAAAAAGACGTATTAAATAAGCTGGTTAGAGAAAATGAAAAATGACATAATATTAATAGATAAAAAAAATACGGACGTTTATTTGAACCAAATTAAAAAACCATAAATATCAATACTCCAACGAGATGCCATAACAAGACGAAAGACAGAGCGTTGTCGGTAGAAAAGTAGAATGACCCAAATAGCTTTAAGTAAATATAATAATTGTAGTACAAGTTAATAAAATTTTGCATGCCATCAGGCAGAAAATGGTAAGGATCCAACATATTTGTTACACCAATTGTGTTAATTATCTACATTTTATGCAAATAAATTAATCTATCAATATAGGTTGAATATGAAAAGTTCTATTGCGTCCGTCCTCTGTATCAAATATACCATCGTAGAATCGGACTTTCAGAACTATTTACAGTTTATTTTTTTTATTAATAACAGCATATATTTTTATGAAGTTGTTCATATTTAATATATTAAAGAGTTTACGATCGAAAAACAATTTTATAGTTTCAGTGGATTTTATTTCCACTATTCAAATGTGATACTGACTTTTTTACAGTTTTTCTTTTAAATTGAAAGCCTTTTGGCATCATTGCATATCGTAAAAAAAAAAAATCTGTTATAAATAAGTAGTTGCATTATTACATTCCTGAAAATAAAAGTCAAATATTATAGTGTTTTTAGTTTCCAATCATGAATTTAACTTTAAAAACTTTCAGCAAAACTGGATAAAATTCAAAACTTTTTGCCTCCAAAAACTAAGTTGATCAGGGAAGAATTTTTAAGAAATCATATTTTAATTTATTTCTTCAATTTCCAGCTTAACAAATTTTGAAATAATATGAACATCTCCCGCTAAAAGTTACTTTTCTTTTTTTTTTCTTTTTGTAGAATATTTAAAAGTTTCTGAATTTTATTTAAGTAGGTTTTAGCTTACCAGAATATTCACTAAGCGGCTGATACGGGGCACCAGAGTCGGGACCTGAGGAGTGGTCTGATCGCGGCGGAGTAACAGAATCCACTGTAGCCGTGACTGGCACGCTTTACCGTACCGCGCCGCGTATCTATGCCGCATGCGCGAGGCCCGGGTGCCCGTGCGACCGGTCCAAACGAAGGGTTCAGATTCAGAGGCCGTCCTGATTTTCCAACTATTCGAGCCATGCCGGAATATTCACGTGAACAAAGAGCGTGCACCAATTATTGTCATTGCATCAATGCATATATATTTCTGCGTAGGTATTTCAATACCTTAATTGGCTTCTAGTTGGAACGGAATAGTTTTATGAATAACATGAGTGTTCTGCCGTCGTCAGTCAATCGGATTAGGTTTTATTCGTTTCAAAGCGTACCTATACTACCTATCTATGTAAAACTTCATTTCGTGATTGGATTTTATATAAGATGGGAATTTGGTTTATGTGTTAGTTCGTTGTAAAGTTGTTATTAAGTAAAGTACCTGGATGACCGATGACTTTTTTTTTTGGTAAATTGTGTTTTCGCAACCGGCGTGTGTGTATGACCAATTGTATGAACCTAAACGAGGCAAAAGGAGTGTGTAGAGATCGTAGCAGGTGGCTTTCCGTGCTTTCTGCCTACCCCCATGAGAAAAAGGCGTGATTGTATGTATGTATGTATTGTGTGTTTTAGAAATTATATTTAAATACAAATTACATTTTGTTATTTTTCTTCTAATAAAAAAAAAGTTTATGTTTAAGTTGATTATCGATAAAGTTGATTATTGAAAACACGAATAAAACGACATTTTCTAAAAGTGAATCCAAGCTAGATTGATTTATCGCACCCGAAACCCCCTGTATACAAAATTTCATGAAAATCGTTGTAACCGTTTCCGAGATTCAGATTATACAGGATAAGTTTTTATCCAGTGCGCAAATTGTAACCATGAATTCAGCATATCATTCTAGACCCCCCAGTGTAGAAAATTTTCGTCGGATATAAAAAAAAAAAATCTGCTGTTCCATACATTTTGACCCTGTAGGTATTGCATTTTTCTATGAAACAGCTGGTTTTTTTTTATAAAACCGACAAAAAATTTCTGCGCAAGGGGTCTAGAATGATATGCTGAATTCATGGTTACAATTTGCGCACTAGATAAAAACTTATCCTGTATATCCATAGGTACTAATATTATACGAAATGGGAAAATGTGTGTGTGTCTGTTTGTCCGTCTTTCATGGCAAAACGGAGCGACGAAATGACGTGATTTTTTAAGTGGAGATAGTTGAAGGGATAGATAGTGACATAGGCTACTTTTTGTCTCATTCTAACTCCCCACTTCCCTAAAATGGGTGGTGGAAGTTTGTATGGAGCAAAAAAATCTAGGGGATGGAAATTTGTATGAGACTGCTCTCTTATTACCTATATAACCTGGATTAATGCATTCTTAATATATTAACCGCGGTAGTACCTACGTCCTCTTGCGATAATTTCCGACATCCACGCGGGCGAAGCCCCGGGCAAAAGCTAGTATTAAATATACAAGAATTATTCGTTTAAAGATATAAGATTTCTTAAAATTGAGGAACTAATAACAATTACTTTTTCAGGTAATCAAGCATCACTTCAACTTTTCAGATCGCAATTTTTGGAGTTTACTCCTTAAGGTGAATGCTTCAACCAGCCCGCGAAATTCAAATCTTCTTACGTTTTTTGCAATTTGCAGGCCAGTGCTAGGTTGTATGTTGATTAAAATATTATTCGCGCCTGTAAGACATATGTAGTTACAGAATTATAATCATCAAAATTATCAATACAACGCTCTAAGTTCATAAAGCTGTAGGAATTACTTTTTCTCTTTTTTTTTGTTCTTAGGCCTTTATGAACTTGGAGGGTTGTATTGGTGATTTTAATGATTATAATTCTGTAACTACATACGTCTTACAGTCGCGAATAATACTTTAATCAACATACAACCTAGCACTGGCCTGCAAATTGCAAAAAACGTAAGAAATTTTGAATTTCGCGGGGTGGTTTGGAGCATTCACCTTAAGAATCGATTTTTCATATATCGTCACCCTCCGCGCTAACTGTCTTATCTAGTAATTCGTAATTTTTCAGGGCAACAGTTTTTCGGTCGGACGCTACAATCATGTTACTGTAGTTACGTTGGCTGTGGCTTTATTTATGAATTAATTCCTTTTTTTATTGCTCTTGGCTTACTCTTTAAGTTAGTAGTAGCCCTTTAGGGCTACTACTAACTTAAAGAGTCTTTAGCCCTAAGGTATCTATTTATTTATTTATATTCATTTGAAGCAGATACGTCACTCTGTGAGAACTTTGTTTTTCAACTTGTGTCTGTTACGACGTGACTGTTTGGTATATAAAAAATAATAGTTTAAAAAAACTAAAAAACACGCTTCCAACTATAAACAACAAAATAATGGAAAAAAAGCGTGGGGTGCTTTTTAAGGTATTTTTTAAATGATATCAGGCACCCCATGCTTTTTTTCCATTATTTTGTTGTTTATAGTTGGAAGCGTGTTTTTTAGTTTTTTTAAACTATTATTTATTTTCTATTTTTTAGGGTATTTCGAATTTTGAGACGTACGTCAGCGTAGTTTGTGACAGTTTTTTTGCTGTCCTGGTAACCCTGGCAAGGATAATGGCACAAATTTATGAAATTATTGTATTGTCATCGGTCCTTGACAGGTGTGCAAAGTTTGAATGAAATCTGGTCGTTTAAAGTGGGTCAAAATCGCGCTATAAGGAGTCGGTTACAAACAAACATACAAATATACAAACATACAAATATACAAACATACAAACATACAAGTGAAGCTAATATAAAGCGTGTAAAATATAAATAAAGCTCTATTAATCCACACTAATATTATAAATGCAAAGTTACTCTGTCTGTCTGACTCGCTTTCCTGCTAAAACTACTGAACCGATTTAAATGAAATTTGGTACATAGTTTAGAGCCTGAGAAAGGACATAGGCTACTTTTTATTGCGGAAAAGGGAGGATGAAAGGTTGTAGGGAAGTATTGTCGTTTTTAAAGCTAGAATGATGAAACTTTTTTATTTGGCTTTTATTACATAATATATATTTATGAATTATATTTAAAGTTTGTTAAATTTTTACCCTTAAGCGGGTAAAATAACAATAGGTAATAGGGGATGAAAGTTTGTACGAAAAGGGGAATGACAAGAATCAGCGGAACTACTGGCCGGAATTGAAAAATTATTTTGTTTAGCCCATTTATTGAGGAACGCTATATATCACGCTACGGTCAAAAGGAGCGGAGCAGCAAACGAAAAATGGACGAAAACTGGCAGGCAATTCGATGCGACGGGAAAGGGAGGGACGAAGTCGCAGGCAGAAGCTAGTATCATATATTGTGAAATTGTACGCCGAAAGACGACGTTTATAAAAAACAGCATTTTCATTGCTAATAGGCAAGCTTATGGCTTGTTGGAGGTCAAATGTAGTAATTGTATTGGGGTTGGGTTTTGCTGTGATGCTAGTTTACATTTATTTCTTTCTGATCTAAACAAAGTCTTCTCCTGTTGGTGCTTCCTATACTTTTCGCAAATCTTTAATTTCTCTTCTTCAGAACCTTTTAAATACGTCATGCACAAACTACACTGATCTTTTTATGGGCGATGGAAAGACAATTTCTTGGATTTAAAAACCCTTAAAAATTGTTCCGTGAAGCCCAGCTTTTCTTCATACAGAAATGAAGATAAGCTGGGCTTCACGGAACAATTTTTAATCTTTTCTTCAAACATGTGGTACATCTTGGGTAGCGTCAGTTCACGATGTAAGTATTCTCTAGAAGAATGGTCCCTGCAGTAATGAGATTCAACCTTCGGGAATCTCTCAATGTGCTGTTCGATCATTATTGCGACCTGTCACTCTACGAAGAATTGGTCGACTAAACAGATTTGATTCCCTGCTCATTCAGTGTCCAACCGCCCGCACCCCACCCCCGTGCATACCGCAGTGTGACTTAATGATATGGCAATAAGCTTCTTATTCGTAAAAAAAGCTTTGATCTCTAAACGACGTAAATGCAAAAAAAATAGTAATCATTATTGAAAAAAATTCTGCATCGGGACGAAAAAAATAAAATCTTACTAACTGTAGTACATACGACAGATAGTGAGAATATTTTTTCCCTCCTTTTGCACATACGCTAAAAAAAAAACTTGATTATCTTCTAAACGGTAAACAATAGAGATACGAGGACTAGAGACACCTTTTCGAAACAAAGTTATGAACACGTAGGTAATGTCCGTGTAGATACGTCAGTTTGTGAGATACGACAGTTAGCGGGGAGGGTGACGATATAAGCCCGGGATATGAAAATGTATGGGGAGTAAAATCAAACTTTCTCTGTTAGGGTTACGTTATGCATTATGTTATGTTTGCTTACTATAGCCGAAATACAGGCTTTTGCCTTGTTCGGCTACAGATGTCTACTTAATTTGTTAAAAGAAAATATAGCCTAAAAGATGTATGTAAAATTTTAAATTATTATTGAAAATAAACATTATCATATTATTATTATTATATTACTATACTTTTTTATAGTCGTTCGTAAGGAGTAAACATCAGTCGTGCTTCGGAGCTGACACACACATTTTTTTTAATCTATTACGTTTTCTCTTAGCCGGTAAAGTATACAAGTCTAAATATTAGTTATTAATCAGTACATCCAAATTTGTTTTGCTTGCCATTCCCGACGTTGCCGGCCGCCACTAATTAAACTTCTGTGGGTATCCATTCCAGGGTGGATTTTAAGATGGGGGAATAGTTGCACCTCCTGGAAAACGACTTTGGGTGACTGTAATTATCTTTTTCAGACATACTGATGTGCATTCATACATTTCGAGGAAAATGTTTACTTTACAAGAAAATTATTCATTTTCACAGACACTTTGTTGGTCACAATTGATCCTGTTTGTTAGAAAATAACTATGAAACCAACTGAAGTATGTGAACTAGATAAGACAGAAAATGGAAACTTTTAGCATACTCGTAGTAAATGAGACTAAGACTTACCAGTCTATGATAGATACCAGAACCAGAATCCATAATAATATTATAAATGGGAAAGTGTGTGTGTGTGTGTGTGTGTGTGTTTGTCCGCCTTTCACGACTAATCTACTGAACCGATTTAGATGAAATTTAGTACGGGGTAAGTTTGAACCCCAAGAAAAGACATAAGCTACTTTTTATCCCGCGACTTTGTCTGCGTCCGCGATAACCGACATTTACGCGGACGAAGTCGCGGGCAAAAGCAAGTATAATATAAGATTGATTGTACTTTTATAAGGTCGCATGAACTAAATACATAATTAAATGCATTAAGTAGTACATTCTGAGGGTAGAATTTGGAACTAAAACAAAAACGGTATTTCTTAGTGTAGCAACAAATTTGAGCAGAAGAGATAATACATCTACACACAACAACACCATAAATAAAATCAAGAAAAGTTTGCCCGGAAAATGTTTCCTAACCAATAACATAACCCTCTCTTTTGCTTCGCCGTAGTCAGGTAAAAACGATGTTAATAAAAGCTATGAATGCTATTCGTTAGTAAGCGCATCACTTGAGAACGGTGGAATAAAAAATCGTATAATTGCCCGGAATATTGGACAATTCAGAAAAAACTGAAAATGCTTTTTACTATAGGACTTTTGTATTAATTATTCAAATTTTGATAAGACTGTCGGGTCAGTTAGTAAACTATAAAATTTAAACAGAGAGGAAAGATATTATTTTGCATAAATAATCAAAAGAATTCTAACAAGGTTTGCCAGCGGTTTCACCCGCGTGGAGGTAGGAAATTATAGCACGGTAACGTACTACCAGAATAAAAAGTATCCTTTGAGTTAATCCAGGTTCTAAACTATATGTATGTCAAATTTCATACAGACCCGATCGGCTATTTTTGTGTGATTGAGTACCAAAGATCGAATCATCTAAACATGTTAACTTTCACATTTATATTCACTAGGTAACTAGTGAACGTTTGGCAATGCATCCTTAATCAAACAGATTGAAAGATACCTTGGAATCAGTAACCTAGAGCCAATTTTGAATTACAACAACTAGATAACTAGGGCACTGAACATTTCAGCGATTCATCCGTTACCGCACAGATAGTACCTGTATCGGCTGAAATTCACTGAACAATGGACAGTCCACTTAACTAGTAACACAAACAAAACACGAAATAATGTTGAAAATGCTATCCTAAATTACCGTCAAAGCAGTTATGAGCTTTTCAGTGTTCGCATAAAAAAGGCGATTTGTTTTAAATGTATTTTTATAATTATGACATGTTATTTAAATTATAATGTACTAGCTTTTGCCAGCGGCTTCACCCAAGTGGAGCTCGGAAAATATCCCGCGGGAACGTACTATACTGGTCTGGACTACGATATACTAGATAGCTATTGTAATTCACTGTATTTTCTTTTTCGGTGAAATAAATATAAATGTAAAAAAAACGGAGTCGTGAGAATTATAAACACGTTGGAAAATAATATTAATATGCAATTTCCGTAGCGCAACTAGAGACGCGCGACCTTGGCAGTGAAGACAGGATGAAGCTGGCATAAAACCACACTAAAATCACTCACTAACATCCTCTATACGATAACTAGGACATAATAATTATTAACATCCTGTGAGCTGACAAGCTTTGACCTACATCCTTATTCAAAAATATTACCATAAAATGTCACATTGCGCTCGAACGCACATGCTACAGAAAACCTATTCATAAATTACACTATGCTTACATTATAATGTACGCAGAGAGTCGCTCTGCACAGATAAAGTGGCTACAGCTTGCTACCTACTTTAAACTACGCATAGTGCGACAGATTACCACGGTAGGCAGCAAAGTGGTTATGCTATTATCGGATTTAAGCAATTTTGAAGATTCTATCCTAGTAATTTTTACAATTATCTGTCCGAAGTATCAGTTAACGAGCTTAATACATTTGGTGAAGCACGGCTCCGCCCAATTTTTTTGGTGCAATTACTTTCTATCCACCGTCACATTCAGCTTTGAAACTTTTTCAGGTTTTCCAAGAATCAATGCCTCATAACAAAGGCTAACTCAATATTGGCCATGGCAATGATGCTGCTAAAGCGTACTATGAAAATAGGATTAAAAATCCTTTTACAAAATTAAACTGTTCACAAAAAGCCTGTAAAACGGATAGTTTGTTATGTCCAACAAATAGATGTAAGCTAATTTAATCTTTGGTACGTGACTGATGCTTCGGGAAACAGGCTTTTTCGAGAGATAACTAAAATAATAAATAGTGTGTTGCAATTGACTAATCCTAGTCCCGAGACTGAGCGGACTATCACTTATAAACAATTTCCAATTTAAACCAATATTTCCGGAAAGTACACAAAAATATCTTTCTGTTTACTTGTTTCGTCAATAATTACAAAGTTTTCACACAAATCGTCATTTTAAGTCGTTCGCCTCGCCACACTGTCGGAGCTAAGTTTTCATAAGAGAGGGCCAAGTATTATACGTTGCGGAACTGCTACTTATCGATTATATACGTCAATATAATATAACTCAGCAATTTTATGAAGTCGAAAGCTTTACGAAAACTATATGGTATTGAATAAATCTAAGACATAGCAAGGTTTTCCTAGAGTAAAATATACGATGTACCTTCATCTTCGATGTGTACTTTACCTTATAAGGAGCTTCTTAGAAGTTAAAAAGTTCAACGATACGTTCACAACGTAACGAGAATATGCAGCAATCTGGCGTGTTTTGCGATAACGTATCTATTTTCCTATAAATTCTAGTCGCTATAAAACAAAGGAGCACCGGGGAGGCCTATGCCCAGCAGTGGACGTCTAGAACACTATGCGCTCTTGCGACCGGATACGATTAAAAGCAAGAAAACAGTGACTTCTTAAGCATCCTCTTCCAGTTGTCTACGTTGAGCCTGCAGAAGAGCTTCCAGCGGGCCACCAATTGCCATGGCCCACCGACGAAAAAACTTAGATTCGCTCCGATAAGCAATAATGCGACTGTGGAGCGACGTCACAAACGTTGTCTCACCTCTTGTCGTGGTCGTTATGCAATAAGGTGTTTTATGCACTATGGAAGACTTTCGCGAGGTCAACGCAGTCGAAATGGTCAAATACCGGCTAAAGCTTATTTATATTAATGGAGTCAACGATTCGTCGAAAAAGAATAAAGACTGTACTTCTGAGCCGTTGCAGTTAATTGAACTTTGTTGGAAGTTCAGGCTACTTTCAGATACAAGTTTCAGTTGAGTTTTGTTACTGAAAATATATTACTTAGGTAAGTATTGTTTATATATCAATGTTATGCAGGTGTATATAGTATTTAAAAAGGACTGACAGGCGTTTAACAGTTTTTAAATTCAAGTGTTTTTAGATTTTATCAATGTCTTATCTCATAACTTATATTCGTAGAATAAAATTGACGTCTAACAGTGCTACTATGGAAAAAGAGGTCAAAATTCAAAATTATTTCCAGAATAAGACTAGATCTATTCTTGTCAAGGCCATTTTAATCAAATATTTATACATACGAACATATTGTCGGGAAGCTTCAATTAAAATGCAGTTTAGTCATGTAGAAAGTTAGTAGAAAATGTACCGAGGAATAAATACGTCACTGAACAAGTCTCTTCAGTGAAGCGTAGGTAGAGTAACCTTGATCTATCGCAAACTTCGTTACATGCATCACGCTACGATAAATCTTTGTAGACGTCGAACGTTATCACTATTTTATTATACTGTAGGTAGAAATATGCAGAATATCCCGGAATTAATGCACACTGCCAAACAGCCCGATTAGAACATTATGTTATAATATACAGGATCATTTTTTATCCAGTGCGCAAATTGTAACCATGAATCCAGCATATCATTCCAGACCCCCTTGCGCAGAAATTTTTCTTCGGCTTTACAAAAAAAAAAAAAATCTGCTGTTTAATAGTAAAATGCAATACCTACAGGGTCAAAATGTATGGAACAGCTGATTTTTTTTTTGTAAAACCGACGAAAAATTTCTGCGTAAGGGGGTCTAGAATGAGATGCTGAATTCATGGTTACAGTTTGCGCACTGGATAAAAAATTATCCTGTATGTGTACGTGAAGCAAAATCTTTGTCATTTTTGACGAAAATTACGCGGATGGAGAAGTATGAAATTTGGCACAATTAAAATTTATTTGGAGAAGGAGCGCAAAAAGTTAATACTTTGGATTATTGCTGACTACTAGTAATACATACGCTAAATTTTTACGCAGGCAATCAATCTGCCTAGCTCATCTCAACTATGTTTGGGTCGGCTTCCAGTCTAACCGGATGCAGCTGAATACCAGGATTTTACATGGAGCGACTGCCTGTCTGACCTCCACAACCAAGTAATTGGGAAATACAATACTACTTGGTAAGACTGGTTGTCAGATTTTCGGGCACGGACGAGTTTTGGAATGTAAGAAGAAGAATCCGTAGATGGGTAACCACCCATCTACGGAATAACCGAGGCAAACGTAACTGAATCTGATCGATCGACCCGTGCGGCTGTTAACTTAGCTAGTATGTTTCGACTGTACAGCGGAACTAAGACTGTAGTTTTACGTAGTTTAAGGATAAAAATGACCTATATTAAAAATGACAAATTAATTCAATAAATAATTTTAAGAACCTACTTTCACAATGGGCATTAATTCAGATACATATTGTATATGCTTACACTTTGCGCAAAAAAATAGCGAAAGAAATAAATCAAAAAATGGGAATACATTTTTGCCTTTTCCAACTTTTCTACGCCGGGGTCAGTAGTTTCGGATAGGTATTGACATCTGTTTTTTTTAATAACAGAACGTAGTCCACACTGCCAGGAATTAATCTGTGACGAGCTTTTATTTGGCGCCGGTGGAAAAACTTTGACCTTGCGATGGCCTAGCTCAGTGTTTCCCAAACATTGTTCTGCCTAGGCCTGGTAATTTTTATACTGCTCCTTCGTGACCCACTTAATATTTTTAAACCCAAGCTGGTTCCATTAGGTAAAATCATACACATTTATTAATAGTAAAAATGCTTTATCGATACTACATATTTTCGTATCGCCTATTTAGTCACACAATTTTAGTGCGAAATATGGAGTTGCTGCTTATTTTTTACCAAAGAATCCAAATTCGCGGAATATGACGAAAGTTTTATCCTAAGATCTGGTTCCACTTCAAGTCGGTTTCTATATTTATTTTTAAAACAAGGGGGAATGTTGCGATCCGGTATTTTATTTTGATGGCCCGGTGCTGGGTCGCGACCCGGCTAATAGGAAACGCTGGGCTAGCTTAAAAATCTGTTTCAAAAGAAAAGAGGCATCTTATACTGGCTTTGTTTACTGACCTTGGTGCTTACTCTTGATTTTAATTCGGATCAATTGACATTGGAATTTTGACGTTTCGTATTCTTGAGTTAGACGCTAGCGCCAAAATGTGTTTAAATTGGGTGTCCATTTTGGAGAACTAAGTGGAATCGAGATCGAGTGTTGTTGTTGTTCCAATGTTGACACTATTGTTTTCATGAGTACCGAATCACGTGTATGCAATATTAACATTGAAGTCGTATTGGCTTTAGATTGGAATTAAAATTAGGTGGAAGAGTAAGCCTCCTGCACTGTAAAAGCAAGTGCTGTATTAGCAAGGGCTGTAATCTTCTCGCTTCGGACAATACACATGCATTTTGCCCAAAGTGCATTATTAACGGGAACAGGGCTGGAGATATTCAGATTGATTTTAGTACAGAATACTTAATGATAATCTGTGGTAATACCCATTATGTTGAGCAGTTCACTACAGTATTCGTAGAGATTACATGACATAAATTATTTTGGAAGTGTCCGATGCGAATGCGTAAATCATTTTGTTTTGTTTGGGGAGCATGCGGAATTAAAATGTTCTTGCGTTTTTTTTTTTTAAATCAGATGAATCAGTGAATGTCAGATTGTTTGTTGAACAAAATATGATTCGCGACTATTTCATGTGAATCAATGAAATTAAATAAACTTGGAGGTATAGATCTTTTATGATTCCGTAAAATACACATGTGTTGCGGTCGCGAATTATATTTTAAAGAATAGACTATCTGACACTGACTTGAAAAATTGTAGATTTTCGGGGCAACTTTAGCGTATCCACCTTGGAAGAATATTCTAAATAAACTTTCTATCAAATTGAGATTGATACAAATTTCGTCGGTGCCTAATTAAAGGCGCTCCGGTGCAGACAAAAGATGCGCTTCAGCTTCAGAAGGTCGGCTTGCAGGGTACAAGGTTATGACGCAAAACGGGGTGAAATTTAATTTAAAAAAAACAGAATAGTCAAAGCCTGTTTTGTATAAAATCTGAGTTAAAGCTACTTATTAAAACGATGGAGTATCGGGTAAACCTTTCAATCTAAGTGAGAGTTACGCAGATTTTGTGGGAGACTAATTAAAGATGGAGCAGACTCAAATTGCGCTTCAGTTTCAGAACCTTTAGTAGACTAGGGGGTGAAAGGGGTGAAATAAAAAAAAAACGTAGCAGTCAAAGCACAATTACATTGACGTGGCCTCTATAGCACATTGCATTGTCCTATTATTTCCACTTAAACAGACCTTCAATGGAACTTCAATATCGTCGGACGAATGAACTTTGTATTTTGTTCCTGCTGGTGTAATTTTATCCTTCACGATTGGCCTGTTTGCTGCAACTGAACTGGTTGGATTTTATTTCAGTCTAGGAATTTATAACTTCCTGCGCATCGGAAACTTATTCCATCTTAATTTGAAGCATATTTGCATCGTGGGTGCTCCAGGCTTGCAAGTATTTCCGCGGTTTAACAAAAATCAAGAAGATAGCTAGTATAAAGTGTCCATCGAGATGTGTTGAATGAATTCAATTGGAAAACCTATCAGTATTTTTCTAAACATGAAGTCTATTATTGATATAGTTGTTAAAGGGTTGAGACAAGCTTCTTCGTCAAATGGGGTGAATAGGATGCAGGGGTGAAACAGGACGAAACTTTAAAAGGGATTTTAACATGGACTTAATATACTATTAACATGTATAATAAATGTGAAAGCTTATGTATATGTTTAGTTGTTTGGATGTTTCTTACTCAATCAAGCAAAAACTGCTGAACGGAATTCGATATAGCTTGGATTAACACATAAGATACTTTTTATCCTGGTAGTACATTTCTGTGGGATAATTTGCGACAACCACGCGGGTGTTTGTTTCATGGTTTGCTTGTTTGAACGCGGTAAACTCTAGAACTATCAGTCGGATTTAAATCTACTTATATTTAATAGCCCAATTCTTGAAGAAAGTTATTGACTATGTAACATCACAATTAGAATTCTCAGAGGCCGATTAAAAAGAAAAATGTGTGGGGTCGGGGGTTAGACACTTTGTTCCGAACGGAGGTCCGTCAGGAACAAAGTATCTTACGCTTTGTTTTTTTACTCGGAATGTAAATTTGTTTACTTGATCTTTATTTTAGCTCACTTTTGGATTATAACACCCTTGAAAACTATGAAAACGACATTCAAGATGAAAAATTTCGTAGCGGCCATCTTGAATTTTCATGTTGACCTCACTATCGCCTCGCTTCAGTACCCTCTGAAACCATGAGAACTATCTCTCTATCTCGGCCTTTTTGCGATCAGAGCTAATTTACAAAATTAACAACAATTAGTTCTTCGACTTTATAAGAACCCAGTTTCCAGTAGTTTCCATATTTTACTTAGTGCCTAAGTATGTAAAAGCTACGGAGTCCAAGGTGAGCTCGTGTGGGTGTAAAGCCTCAGCGTATTTATGTGTGTAACCTTTCCACATTTTGCTACATAAATTCTTACAACATTTCTAATTGTTTTGAATCTCTTCTATTTTGATAGTGATGTTTTTGTTAAAAACTAAGTAAATATCGATTTAATAAAGGAAGGAAATAGTTGGGCTCTAAACGACGAGAAAAAATTTCCAACGTTTATGTGTAATCTTACCAAGTTTTCAAAGTTACAAAGGTTTTAGAATACATGATGGCACGTGAAACGACGTCCAAATTTCAAAAGCAAATTCTGGGAAAATTCTCATTTGACGCCAGACTTTTTTATAATAATTCTTCTCTTTCAGTGTCGCATTTCTTAAATAATTTTTATTATTTATGAATTCTGGTCTACGATCGATAAAGAACTACCACCCAAAGTGACTTAAACGTGTTTTAGTGACAAAAACTTTAGTAAAAATCTTCCATGGGCTTTAAGCTTTCCAAAGCATTACAAATAATAAGTAATTTCGGTTTCCAAAATGGTAGGCAAAGTACACAAGTTTTTAAGATCATGTTCAATTCCGTTTCTTTGCCTGTTTTCTCGGAAAATTGTCTATATCGCTTTAAAGCATGATCCTGCTAGACCACGATGACTCTAGCACACTCCGCTAGGTGTGGCACAGATAATAAGATTCTAGCAGGCGTCTTGATTTTTATTTTATTAATCTTCAAAATTCTAAGTGCTCCGTCGTCGCATTGAAATTATGAACCTTGATAAAGACGTAGTGACTGCATTAGAAAGGGCTGTGGTAGAGAAGCCCTGGCGGCGCTTCCCACCAGGCAAGATTGGAAGATTCTTCCTTTTCAACTTGACACTTCCTAAGCGTCATTGTTTTCCGACTTTCACGAAGCCACAGGCACATCTAGTTATTAAAGTATGATTGCTGTGTGTCAATAAACCAATTTACAGAAATGCAACATTTATCATTTACTTTGTGCAGTAATCAATTTTCTATGCTCATCCTAGGATGCAATTAAGCTGAAATTTTGATTTACACCTGAAAATTAATAAAGACCGTTTGTATTAATTTTCAGGCGCGCAGTGTCGCAAACTATGTAGTTATTATCAAACTGCAATGCAATTTCCTATGCACTATTGTGATGCGGCAGGAATTCGTGGAAAATCAAAACCACAATCCGGCGAACTACAAGCTATATAGCTTAGCTCGTTATATTTTTTAGAATCTATGCGTAAGCTTCCATTACAAATACGGTGCCCATAATAGTGTCTGCAGTTCACCGGCGTATTATATCAACAAAATATTATTAATCGACAAAAAAAAGGAGATGGTGCTTTCTTTTCATGCATAACTTTTTACAGGGTAGTCTGATTTTGTTTGTTTTTTTTTTTTAATAAGAGTATGCTTTGAAATTGTTCCTATTTAAAAACTAAATCCACCCTCAACTGTAGAAAAAAACATTTAAAAAAAAAGTTTAACAAAAAAAATTACTGACAAAAGAAGAAACTGAAAAGCAAAAATTGAAATATACCTGACTCATACATAACCTAAACATAATTATATGCAACTAAAAGTAATTTACTGCCTCATTGGTCTAGTGGTAACAATCGCTACTGCTAAGCATGAGGTCCTGGGTGCAATTCTATGCTAGGGCAAAGTTTTATTGCTTTTTTTGTTATCTGGAATTTCACAGTATCAGCCCGGAATGCTCGGTTGGTAGCAACCTCGTCTCACCCCCTGTTAAATGATACTTTAAAGATAATTGGAGAAATTGGGTACTATAGGTGCACCTCTGTGCAACCATTCGGGGATACAAGGCTTAGCTGTTTCTAAAGTAATCGCTATCAATCTCATTTTAGGTCTAAACTAGTTTAGGACTACAATCTGCATCAGTCGGTCGATAGTGAGGAAATTATACGTACCACAGATTCAAAACAATCAAAACTATGTAACGAGGATAGTTCGGTTGGCAATCAAATAAAAGGCCGACTCGATACTAGGTACTTCAAAAATTCAGCGCACATATTCTACAGGTTAGGAATTCATGGCGTCAAATTGTCGGTGACATACATCCCGGTGGGATGGAGTAACGCGGAGCAAATTTATAGGACCAACATTCCACATTGTTGCAGGTTTGTTACGTTGTTCAGTTATTTATAAACGCCGTTGCATTGATAGGAGGATCTTCAGGAAATGTTACGTTTAGACAATATTTTATTTTTTTCTCATTTCTCCAGAAAGTAATATCTTTCTGAATACTATCTCTCACAATAAATCTCTCTTAAAAATCTTTTAGAAAAAAATACACTTCTATCAAGTGTTACGGTGCAGCACGCGTAATTTTTTTTTCGTTCAGAGATTTGGCCCACCAAAAATTGTGGCCCACATTATTGAAAGGCATGTAAATCCATTACTTCCGACCTCTGTATTACAGTTGTAGTAATGGTAATAATTTTATTTCATCTACCGGGTATACTGATTTTCTGATCCATATATGTACGTACGTTACAATGTATGGGGCTTACAAAAATGTACCCTGTTGTTGCTTTTCAGATCACAGATTTACTTTTAGATGTTGATTCGTTTTAGTTCGAAGCCGTGATCAGAATATCGCCACTTCATTATCAAATACATATCATTGGTAGGTGTTTGAAACGATCACGTGTATTAGATTGCTTTCGTTGTGAACTTCCGGACCCGACAGGCGTTGTCCTGTCTAAATTTTGATTCATCATTCATACAAAAAAAAGTTCGGTTTTCGCCAACCAATTTTCCTTTCTGTTTAAACTTAATTTGGACTATTTAAAACATTTTTTAAAAGCCAAAATGGCGTAGCTGTTCTCAAGTTAAGCGGTTATCAAAAAAACAGCATCTCATACGTAGATTTATAAACTAGCGTTAGTTTATGAATCTTCTTCCCATGGGGGTAAGCAGAAACTACAGTACGCCACCTGCTACGATCCTAACATAGGTACCCCTTTTTCCTCGTTAAGGTTCACTCACGCACGCCGTTTTCAAGTACAGCTTTTCATTTTTATAATATAAACAAATCAAAAACCAAATAACTTTCGCTTCTAATCCGTTTTTTTTTTTTGTTTCAGAGAAAACACTTTTTTTTAAATACATTGTATTTGTGAGTTGGTAACAACATTTAACGGGTTACCTAGAAGATGGACCATTATATTGTACCACGAATCGTACAATGTTTTCGACCTTCTAGGGTTCATTTGGAAGATTATTGAACAAAAGTTTCAGCGAGTTTATTTTTTATTGCACCATTCTTAGTATAAAGCATAGTCGCATTTTTTATTTATACACACGGCTACAGGTCAAGCTTCACACACCCACTTACATTTCCAGTTTTAGCTGACCTCGCATTGTATAGGCTTTTCGTACAGTGAGATGCTTCAGCTTATACTGGAAATGTATAGCTTAATGTGTAGCCGTGCGTACGCTTAGATTTTTTAAACTACGCAACGGATTTTAATGCGGTTTTCATTAATAGGCAGGGTGATTCAATAGGAAGGTTTATATGTATAAATTACGCGGGCAAAGACGCTCGCAAAAGCTAGCTGTGACATGCCATGACAAGCCGGAAGCCGTGGCATGCCATTGACGCACTAACATTGACGCTTATGAGCCGTCAATATTATAGCTTCATTATTATTGATCGTTTGAGGTGCAAGGGGTGATTCAATCCATTGCGAGAATCGTCTGGAGGACACGGTGAGCATACGGTGGAGATGTGCCCTGCCTGGGCGGAGCACCGCCGTGTCCTCATGGTGGCGATCGGCGGCGGCGACCTCTCGCGTCCGGCCCTGGTGCGAGCCATGGTACAGAGCGAGAGGGCATGGGAAGCCGTGACCTCCTTCTACGAAGCAGTAATGCATGCAGAAGTCATATGATGATTTCCCATCAAAAATAAAAAGGGGGTGATTGAATATTATTACACAATGTTATTGTAGGTGTAGATCCCGACAGAGTTAACAGAAAAATATTTTTTCTTTATAGCTTTTAATCTATATACAGGGTGTCCAAGAACCTGGCGTCCAACTGGATTCCCACGATGCCCCAAGTTCTAACAGTACTCAGAAAAATATTTTAAAAAATCCACCCCATGTACTTACAGAATTATACTGATTTCAAAAAAAAGGGGAAATGAGCACCCTGTGACATACTTTTGAATGCTGTGACTGCTAATGCTGATAATTTCGATATTTCTTGGAGGTTTTGTAATCTAGGGTATTGCTGTGTCTAAATAGAATGTAAAAATAAAGTACTTATTGTACCATTTTAAAATAAAATATTATTTTAACTAAAGGTGATATGGAAAACTATTGAATTTCGCAACTTTGACCGACTGTAGTGTAAAAAAAATGTACCAAAATAGTATGGCAAGTGACGTCAAATTTTGACGCGTTTATTCCTCTTTTTAAAAAGGTATAATACTTACACATTAATTTGAAAAAAAAAATTTTTGATAATATTTTTACTCAACAACCCAATTTTTACGATGTCTTACAGAATTCTTAGAAAGAAAAATTTACGACGAATTGAATCTAACCTCTAAAGAATTACTATTGTATGCTCATAAAAATAACAACAGGCCTCTCAAAAAACAGGTTAGACCGTAAGGGACGGTATGTGCATGCATCTCACCATAGTGATTCGTTATTACAACAGGAGGGAGCAAGACAGAAACTATCTTTGCGATTTGCTGGTTCTTCTTTATGGTACCCCATTATTCAGGTAAGAGTGAGGGAGAAAAAGGTTAGAGGTGCGAGTGAGATAGATAGTGACGCTATCTGGGATCGTGCTATTTAGGATAACAGTACGGTCAGTACGCGTCACTGCCTCCTGCCGTTACTACGCACCTCTCTCTTATTGTTACCATTGATCACGTACTACGATTTAAAGCTTTGTTTATTGGACTCGATTACTCTTTGTGCTCTGGACTTTGAAACGAACTCTTTACGACGACCTTTGCCTGTGTTTGGACAGTTTGTGTTTTGTGTGTGCTACCATGGCGACCTACACTCCGCAAGAATACGCAAATATGCACTACATTTATGGAGAATGTAGAGGTAATGGACGAGCTGCAGCGAGACTTTACAGAGAAAGGTATCCGAGGGCTACGCGATATCCCGACCATCGAGTTTTCATTAATGTGCACAGATCACTATGTGACGGGCGGTTCCCCAATCAAGTAGCTGGTGAAGGACGACCCGTAAATGACTTCATACGCGATGAAGTTTTAGAGGCGGTGTCGGCAAATCCAAGCATCTCTGTGCGAGGAATAGAAGCTGATACGGGGATACCGAAGAGCACAGCACACAGTATTCTCCAAAAAGAAGAATATCATCCGTACCACGTACAGCGAGTGCAAAGTCTTTTACCTCGAGACTATCCGAGCCGAGTCGCGTTTTGTGAAACAATCCTGCAAAAACATCGAGAAGACGAAAACTTTATCGACAAAATTTTGTGGTCAGATGAATCAACATTTAAGAAGGATGGCTACATGAACCTACACAACTTGCACGAGTGGCATGTGGAAAATCCGCACTTGATGCGAGAAGATAGATCCCAGTACCGGTTCAAAGTGAACATGTGGACCGGTATTCTCTGTGGGAATATTATTGGTCCATTTGAGATGCCCGAGAATTTGACTGGCGAATCATATTTAAATTTTCTTCAAAATGATTTGCCAAACTTACTAGAAGAGACCCCACCAGATATGTGGTTCCAACACGACGGCTGTCCAGCACATTTTCGCGTATCCGTTAGAGAGTTTTTGGACGAGCAATACCCGAACAGGTGGATTGGGCGATCAGGAACAATCCCGTGGCCAGCCCGCTCACCTGACTTAAATCCGCTGGAATTTTTTTTCTGGGGAACTATGAAGGAGCTCGTTTATGCGAAGCCCATTAATGACATCGCTGACCTTCGTGAGAAGATAACACAAGCAGTGCAGGTGATACGTCAAAAAAGTTACTCGCGAAACATAAAGCGGTCCTTTTTAAGGAGAGTGAGAGCTTGTATTGCCGCGGGTGGTCAACATTTTGAACATTTATTGTAATAAAATATCTTTAAACTAACATTCTTTGCTTTTATTCTACTGGGAACCCATCTACCTGTGTGTATTTCCTTCTTGCTCACTCTTGGAACCGAAGTAAATAATAGTAGTAACATAACAGTTTCTAAGATAAGAAAGGGTCCGACAGTTACCGTTAGTAGGTAGGCACTTCGTAAAAATTGGGTTGTTGAGTAAAAATATTATCAAATTTTTTTTTTTCATATTAATGTGTAAGTATTATATTCTGTAAGTACATGGGGTGGATTTTTTAAAATATTTTTCTGAGTACTGTTAGAACTTGGGGCATCGTGGGAATCCAGTTGGACGCCAGGTTCTTGGACACCCTGTATGTAAAAATGAATCCCTATTTCCCTTGGTCACGCCATCACGCGTGAACGGTTGGACCGATTTAACTTTTTTTTTTGTTGTGTTTGTAATTGTCTGGAGAAGGTTCTTATGAAAGAAAAAATATAAAAAATTGCGCGGAAAATTAGAAAATTGAAGAACACTTATTTAAGAATACTTAACAACCATATATAATAGGACAATGTAAACTTTTTTAATGTAGATAGATAGATAGATAGATAGATAAATCGTTTATTTGGTGCACACAAAAGACATAACAACATACAAAGCACGATTAAATAATAAGTTAATGTGATTACAATTTTGCTTAAGTAGGTACAAAGTGCCAATATACATCAAGAAAAAAAAAAGAAGACATAAAATAGTGATGATGACACTTAGTGTCACAAATTAAAATATAAATGAAAATAACGTGCGGTGGAATACAAAAGTGCGGTGTGCGTCTCAGAGTGGCACCAAATGGGAGTCCAGCTCAGCATGTGTCAGGCAAATATACCTGACGCTGATATTCTGCTGGATCCTCGTAGTGACCCACGGACGTCGAGCAGATGAAATCAATACACGAATAATTATTATAGGTGTTGTGAAATGTGCGGAGTGATATTATGTAAGTACCCGCAATGTTCATACAAAGTATTCTACAGTTTAGTTTAGCATTTCGAAGCGTTTTTGTACGATGATGATTGTTTACACGATTACTTGATTGTTTAAATATATAAAAATATAGTATAATACGTAAATGAATATTCAAAATATTACTATATTAATGTAAATAAATAATAAATTTGACTGGACTGAAATGTGTTTGCAGTAAATTAAAATAGGTAATTAAAAATAGGTATGTGTATTATAACTACTATCTATCTCACAATAGATCCACAAATCATTCAATAATTGGTATTCCATTTGAACGCAGTTATGTGACAAAGATGCGCTCAGCAAACGGGAAGAGTTGGGAAGATCACGACAGCCAGTTATATTATGGACGTATTTGAAATCGTCATGCCCAGTTTTATCTGCGAGGCGATAAGAAACATCCGAAGTCTTATTCTGAAGATGCCAAGAGATTTAAGATTCCTTATCGGCGGGGGAATATTGTTCCAGCATTTGGATGCGGCATATCTGAAACTTCCCCTGAAGGCAGCCGTCTTGTGCGATTGAGTGGATAGTTGTTGGGAGCACTGCCTACTCGCGATTTCTCTTTTACTGGCGACCCAGCTCAGTTTACTGTACAGGTAGGACGGTTGCTTGTACTTTACAACTCCAAATAGTAGGCATGCTAAGTGTAACTTACGACGTGACTTCATCTTGAGGATGGAGTGCTTATTTAAGAATGGCGTTACGTGACATCTTGGTGGGATTGAGAAACAGAACCGAGCGCAGGCGTTTTGCACCCTCTGGATCAGTCGATCAGTTTTTGCCAGAAGTCGAGGACCGATAACTGTATCCGCGTAGTTTAGGTTGGACAGCACAAGTGACTCAACCAGCTGGATCCGAAGGTCTTCTGACAGATAAGGCCTTATTTTATAAAGGACCTTAAGCCGATAGAAACAAGTGCGCACTGACTCTGCCACGTGCGCTTCGTATCTCAGCCCTTCGTCCATGGTCAGACCCAGGTTACGTGCTTCACTGACTCGACTGACCGACTCACCCAGTAGGGTAACGTTGAGTGTTGCCGGCACTGCACTGATTTGGTACCTAGTTCCAAACAGCATATATTTAGTTTTTGTGGGGTTAAGTACCAAACCGTTGCTTTCAGCCCAACATGCTATCCTGTCAATATCTTCGTTAAGGTCCTTTACTGCGCTGTCATAGTCACTCGGCTTAAAAGATATATAGACTTGCACGTCATCAGCATAAATGTGGTACCTACAGCTCTGTAGGGAATTTATTATATCCGCACAATATAAAATGAAGATGATGGGGCCTAGTATTGAACCTTGTGGGACTCCTCTATTGATGGAAATAAGAGAAGAAACAAGAGAAGAACCATTACTTAATTGTATTTCTACACGCTGCTGACGGTTGGTGAGATAACTTTGAAACCAGAGTATCGTGTTTTGATCAAATCCATAATATTTTAGCTTTGATAGAAATAAATCAATATTAATACAATCAAAAGCGCGAGAAAAATCAAGTAGGACGAGAAGTGTGCATAGACCCTTATCCTGAGCTGACAAGATGTTATCTGTCACGTCCAAAAGAGCCGTAGAAGTACCACGCCGTTTACGAAAGCCTGATTGTAGCTCCGGTAGAATTTGTTTGTCCTCAAGATATTTTGACAGCTGCTCATATACAGCCTTTTCCGCAATTTTAGATAGGCAAGGCAGAATACTAATGGGCCTAAGGTCTTTTAAGTCAGTCGGATTCGGTTTTTTAGGTAATGGCCTAACGATTGCGATTTTCCAGATGTCAGGGAATGTTGCAGAAATAATTGAGCAGTTCACAATGCCAGTGATGGCTTCAAGTGTATGCGGGAGGGTAAGCAAAATCATGTTCAGGGTCATCTCATCACAGCCTTCAGCGTTAGATTTAAGCTGGCGGAAGTATTGCAGAATTTTATCAGCACTTACGGGTTGTAATGCGAATGCGAAGCTTTCATCGCCATAACGATGCGACTCAAAGAAATGGCGAACTGATGTATTGCAGACGGGGTTACCGGGAACATTCAAAAAGTGATTATTAATTAAATTTGGATCTCCGAAGTGAGTAGGAAGGTCATCAATTTGTTTCTTTGGCAATACCGTGCTTTTTAGATTTTTCCATAGTAACTTAGGATCTTTGATTTTGTTATTAATGTTGAATTTGAAGTATGCCACTTTTTCCCTAAATAGGGAAATTGTTACCAGTGATTTCAGCTGCTTGTAGTATGCCTTTTTGGACTCGGATTTCGTTTCCTTTTTACGGTACTTGGTGAGGGCGTCGTTTCGTAAGCGCATCATTAATTTAATTGTCTCAGTTATCCAGGGATAAGATGGTTCCTTAATTAAACATTTCTTGACCGGAGCATGCGCATCATATAAGTTTAACATTTTTATATTTAACTCCTCCACCATGTCATTTACATTAGGTAGGCCACAAATGTTGTCCCAGTGTATTTGCGACAAGTCCCGGTCTAGTACTTCTCTATTTATTTGCTTGATGGGTCTGTACGTAACTGTATGGGGTTTATATTTACTACGCTTAATATTAAATTCGCACACAACAAGTGAGTGGCCATTTATTGAGCCATAGGGCTCAACAGATATTCTTTTATGGCTGAGATTCGTACAGACAAGGTCGATCAATGTTTCACTATGGTCTGTGAAATGGGTGGGTGAACTTACTAGTTGTTTTAGGCTCAGGCTATTAAAAAACTCACAGACTTTCTTACTTTGCGCATTCGAATTCAGTAAGTTAACATTGAAGTCACCGAGCAGCACGTAGTGATCACATTTTATCAAGGAAGTAATGGAGTCGGTTATGGCGTCGAGGAAGAGATCCAAGTCACAGCGTGGGGGACGATAAGCTGTGCCTATTGCAATTTTATTCCCATTTAGTGTAAGTGTAATCCACATTTGTTCGATAGTATCGTATCTAGGGTCAATTTGGGTGGACCAAGAACGAGCAGTCAGGCCGCGTTTAAGATAAAAACCTACACCACCCCCGCGACCCCCATGTACACACAGCGGTCGCGGCGTGTGGCGCAGCCGGTAACCTGGCACAGTGGGCGCTCGCGCCTCCTCCCCCGGTCTTAGCCAAGTCTCATTAACTGCCAATACATCGAAAGAATGTGTTTCTACTGCAGCTATAAAATCGTCGTGGTTAGTGCCAAGGGAGCCTACGTTTAGAAAACCAACTTTAAGGTATTTGTCAAGCATTTTTGTAATGAAATATACAACAACACAGAGAAGCACCGTCACAGACGTAGAATGCTGACGGTTTTGCAAATGTCAAAGGAAATAAAATCAAATTATAATGCTTTATGAAAATAATGCAAATATGTGTCAGAAGTAACAAATAATAGAAATTCATAGTAACCATAAACAAAGCCAAAAAATGTAAATATAAATAAAAATGTAAATATAAAAACAACATTCTAAAAATTAAAAATTGTTTTGTGTTAGTGACTGTAAATAATAATTGCCAATAAATTGTAAATAAAAACTGAGAATTAGACATTGTAAATAATAATTTTACTAATTGCATAATACGAATATACGTGTTTGTAAATAATTTAAAAGACATTATCATCAAACTGTGTCTAAGAAAATGTGTATTAAAAGTGTAAGTATGAATAATGTGTCTGAAAATAATATCTGCATAATAATATGTTTTAACATTCAAGTAATCTGTTCTAAAAAACACCACCAACCTGCTGTAAGCTAATTGTAGTTGATAAAATAGCAAACCTGTCCACAATTCACCAAAATAATCTACATTCTTCGAGTAAATTATGCGTAATGTTGACCAATATCGTAAATAGATATAAAATATATTCCCATTCGGTACCAAAGGAAACACACACCGCCCTGTGACAAATCTAAATGTATAGACAAAAATAAAAAATCCTTTACATGCCCAACAAATTGTATGTAACATTATGACATAGAATTGACAGAATGCGTGCTCAAATATCATCAAAGAGACAGGACAACGTCTGTCGGGTCAGCTAGTTCTACATAAAAATCAGTTTTTAAGTTTGTTTTAGGGCAGTTGTGGCCTAGTGAAACTAAGGAGTTGTAAGTCGCGGTTTAAACCCAGACAGGCGTTTTCTTTGTGTCATTTATTTCATCACCACTGCTCTCGAAACGGTGAAGGAAAACAATCTGGCATGTCTACCAACCCGCACTGGACTCGTTACTTATTGCTGGTAGGAAGATACTCACTTTATCTGGGCATTCTGGCCTGACATTGGTAAGTCTGAGGAGGCGTGGTAATTAAGGATCGTGACTCTTTGCTTTTCATAGATTCTCTAGGGCTTAGGCTGGTGTATTTTATTGAAAATCCTACTATATTACAAACGCCTGACGATCAGCGTTTCAGGCGACTGTTTGACGTAGACCAATCGAATAAATTACGAGCTCGACTGGACGTTTGAGTCTCTAGTATGTAAACAGTTCCCAACATCACAGGAATCAGGCTCGTTTTTACTAAAACCCAGCGACACCTTCGTGAATGCCTAAAAGCAAGCCGTTGGGTTTTCAAACGCTGAGCTGAAGCGAGCTGAGCGTTGAATATCCAACAGCTCGCTTTAATATTAGGCTTTCATTTAGATGTAAAAGCAAAGAACCGACAGATATAGCCGTCAAAGGGTATAATAATTTAACGTATATTTTTACTCAATAAAATATAGCCTAATACAGTAATATTCTTAAGAACTAGGTTACAAATAATGTTGGTGCTAAACGGCTAATTATATGAACTCCTGAATTCCAAACTAGGCAAAAACCTGTATCTTGGAAATCAGTGCTTTTCCGTGGTAAATTAGATGTAAGGACTATAAATTCACATACATGACAATTCCACAATTTAATTTTTTAGTTAGACTATGAAAGGAGATACAATAGTACCTTATGTTTAAAACTTGACGGGTGATTGATGCAAGTGATTGCGTATGGTGTGTGTAGTGTGGGTGTAGGGTCTGATTGTGTGTGGTGTGTGTAGTGTAGGTATAGGGTGTGAACATGGGTGTTGTATTTATTAACGTAGTGTGTACTCTAACATGAAGGTGTGCTTCGGTATAATAATTCTATTTTAAGATATCCATTGTTTTTTTCCGTATTTGCATAATCAAGACCTAGCAGCCATTTGGTGACCACTATTTTACATTTTTGTTTTGTTAAAGGATATATTTTTTAAGATATAATTGATTTTGTTATACAAATGTTCACCTAAGAAGTTAAAAAACCGCTGGGCAAAATATTCAAGAGTGCATAAGGGCAATCAAAAGTGTGTGACATTTTGTACTAAATATTCAACTGATTTAGGAGACTGATTAATTTCACCTGTAGCAAAAGGCAGATAGGTTTCTATTCAAACACCATACTTTACAGACCCGCACCTTGTTTAAAAGAGTTGTACAAAAGACGACCTTACGTTGAAAAGGCTGGCTATAAAAAAAAACTTAGGGGATTGTGTCTAACTATTAACAGCAGCACGGAGCGATGAATCAGGTTAAGTTACTCTTGCCGCGGTAGGTCCGTCGATGGAAGACCATCTTTACATAACAGGACCCTTCCGTGCCTCGGAAAGCACGTTTAACTGTTGGTTCCAGCTGTCACTCGTTGATCTATATCAGCCGGTCGTCAAAGTCCGAAAGTCTGACCACCAGTCTTACCAAGGGGTATTGTACTGACCAGTAACTGGGTTGTGGAGGTCTGATAGGTAGTCGCTCCATGTAAAATACTGGTATTCGGTTGGACTGGTAGCCAACCTCAACACTGATAGGAAACGGCTAGGTAGATGATGATGTCATTCAAACTGTCAAGCTAATTAAGAACAAACCTTAGAAATATATTAGCAAAGGTTTTTGGTTACGGAAAGACGGACCAACACGGCGGGCCTCTTGCTGTAAACATGAAAACATGCAATAAACGACATTGAATGCGCTCTAAAGATGTGTTTCATACTTCGGTGTTGACTAATGTAAAGTGTTGCTTACTTTTGGCTCGATGCGGGGAGCCCCTGAGATGCATCTGAGGATCTCACAATACAAAGAGCAACTCTTAATCATCTATGATGTTCTTACTACTGGGACACAGGCCACCTCTCTGTGAGAGGAAGTGGGCCATAATTGACCACGCGGGCCAAGTAAGAGTTGGCAGACGTTATATGTTTCGAATTTTTATTCCAGAATTTGCCACGATGTTTTTGTGAAGGAAAACAACATTTTGAGAGTAGTGGTAATGAAATAAATTACACAAAGTAAACTGTCTGCTCGGGTGCCAACTTACGACTACTCGTAAGTCGCCGCTGTTACCACTGAGTCACCACTGCTAACCCAGTGGGCTATCTTTACTCAAACAGTGTTTGCTGGTCTACTGATAGAGCAAGTCACTAAGCAGAAGAAAATTTTACAGGCCAAAAGAGATCCCTTAACATTTATTTCATAATGTTAACGACTACATGAAACGTACATTATTGAGCGACACTTCCTTACCTACTAGAGCGGTGAAGGTGTATTTAAAGGAAACCACAGCATAAACAAATAGGAAAAACACAACAGGCAGCTTATTTTGACGGTCACTTCAACCATGCCCAACATCATAATTGCGTATCACAGGATATAGAAGTAAAATGCAAATCCACTGTTTCATATTACAAAAACGTGTCTACTCAACAACATAAATGGCGCAATGAATGTTGTTGAACTATGAAAATTCTAAGCACTGTAAAATTATTACATAACCAAACTCACAGCGATTTATCCCCTGACAAAGCTTGTTTACTCTATTTGTAATACGACTGCCGATCAATCTAAAACAACTTTCGTACTATCTTGGTACTATCGCACAATATTTCAAAACTCCAGTACTGGTAACTAATATGCATAATTATCCTATAGTGCTTCCACTGCAGGGACACAGGCCCCTGTCTTCGAGGGAGACCGGGCTGTAATCTTCCATGAAGGCCCAGTGCGGATTGATGAAACATGTCTTCCGAGTCTTTGGTTGCACTGGCAGGCATTACATGCACCTGTCTATCGGTCTTGGGGCAGGTAAAAATTGTATTCTATAAAGTATTTATGTAAAACTATGGACAAGTAATGATGTCTAATATAAATAAAACAAATAATAAAAAAATAAGACTTGCCAGTTTTTTTACGATGTTTTCTTTCACTGTTTTGTAATACTAATAGTATATTTATTTCAAAAAAAAAAAACACGGTATACAAAGATGGTAAAACAAGAGCTTAGAACAAAAATTGTTTTGCCAATATAATAATCGGCATGCAAATTTTTTTATAGGTAACATAAGTTAACATTTTATGTCACTGTAATATTTAACAGTATAGAAACTATTAACACATAGAGCAGTAGTGTTGAAATAATTTACACAAAGTTAAGCGTCTGCCTGGGTACGAACCTACGACCTACAACCGGTAAGTCGGAGAGTCTTTACCACTGGGCCACCACACAATTAGAACTAAATTATTTAAGACTCGTGTTCAGACAAATCGCGAACCATGTGACAACTTCACAGAAATCTCTACATATGATTTCAAAAAAAAAAAAAAAAACTACTTAGTACATCATAATTTTTCTATGCATTTACATAGTTTTTCTATTCAATTAACGTTGTCCTATTTTAGCTACGGTTATCTAGAAGAGCGGTGGCTGTCATATTATAACGTTAGTGACAAAAATCAGCCTATTTCGACAATATTTGACATTAAGGTGTTAAAAACAACCAATTGGCAGGTTTCTTAGGAGGCCAAAGCATTCTTGATACTTGTGCACTTTTAACACTGTGTTTAGCTTTGCTTTAATTGCCAGTAGGAACTTTTCTACCTAGCCTAGTTTCACAAAATTCACACTAATGTTTGCACATCTAACTTAATCAATATAGCTTAATTTGCAGATTTGTACCCGTTTAAGGTGAAAGCGCCAAAATAACCCAAAACCCCAAATAATGTCATTTTCACTGCTATTTCCAAATCAGTGTCAGTGTATTTTGAACGAAATATAATTCCGTGCGCAACACGTATGTATTTGCAGAAATATAATCTTCAATACAACCCTCGAAGTTCATTTAAATCATTTTTAAATCAAATAGGCATTTTCAATATCAGTTACGCGGCCTATCGCCCATATTACATGGGACTTAACATTACTGGCATTTGAAGGGCTAGTGACATTTATAGGTACATCTTTGACTAAGCCTTCAGAGACCACACGCGTGATATTATATGCGTCCATTTGTGTTCGTCTAACTTTAAGAAATAAAAATAGTTTAAAAAACAAAAATAAAAACACGCGTCATAGAAAACCAAACGAAAGAGTAGAAAATAATGGAAAAAATAATGGGGTGCTTTTTGAGATATTTCTTAATTGATATGTACGCTATGTTTTCGTTTTTATTTAATTTGCTATCGTGGTGATCCTGGGCCAGGATGATGGCACAAAATTATGAAATTATTGTATAGTCAAAGTTAAAGTGTGAAGTTTCAAATAAATCTGACGTTTTGAAGGGGGTGAAAATCACGTTAAAAAATTCCATTACATAGATAAGAAGCTAATAAAAGCTTGTTAAAAACACTTGTGAAGTTTGCAAATGTACTAGGGATATATATTTCCGATTTTCCGCATGACTTTACGTGAAACTCAATGGGTGGCCCAATGGTAACGACCGCGACTTTTGAGGAGTAGGTCGTGAGTTTGAACCCAAGCAGGCGCTTTACTTTGTGTATACAATTGTTTTCATCATCACTGCTCTCAAAACGGCGAAGGAAAACATCGTGAGGAAACCGGCATGTCTCAGAATCAAAAATTCAAAGACATGTGACATCTACCAACCCGCACTGGGTTCGCGTGGTGGATTGTGGCCCGCTCCCTCTCATCGACAGAAGGCCTGTGTCCCAGCAGTGGGAACATTATAGGCTGCTGATGAAAAAACACTTGTGAAGTGAGTCAAATGTACCAGGGATACATATTTCCGCATGACTGTACGTGAAACATGCAAGTGCGACACTATACATATGTACTTACACACACAGCCGCCGCTCCGGTCCGCAACAAATTAGGACCGGATGCTGTCAGTTATGCGAGCGCGCTATCTCTTTCAACCCAACAATGCACGGATCGAAACTCATCTTGTTTACAGTCGCGAGTGATATTGGAAAGGTTATGCTTTTGGTATAAACTTCTTTAACGCGCATTTTACTCGCGCACTTTTGGAGAAGAGAAGCAAGACCGCAAATAAAGTGGAACATTTTTACCGCCATGACAATTTTTTTTTTATAAAATCTATTTTTTTCTCCTTTGTTGGTTTCCGTTTCTTAAACAGATTTTTTGTTTTTTTTTAGCCTTGCAGTCAAAACATTTATTCCTTTCTTAGATAGTTTCTAATTTATCTTTTTTAGCTTGGGAATCTCGAAGAGGCATTCGAATTTAAATGTCGCCCATTTTTTATAAACTCGCAATGTTTTTTTTTAAAAAAAAAGGAAGCGTTTTTTAAAAAATTTATACAAAGTGATCAATAATGGTTGTCGTTGAAAGCAATCAAAACCTATAACTAATTTGATGGGAGTTGAATCGAGTATAAATTAATCATGTGCTCTTAACCGTATCCGGCGACAGCAACTCAGTTCAATGTTTAACTTGTATCGCATACTCTGCTTTTAAACAAAGGTTTTTTTTTTTTTACAAAATGTTTTACACTTGTTACGATCTTTACAACTTTCTTGTTACGTCCAAGTTCAAAGATGAGAGGGGTAATTGCTAAACACACCATCAGCCGTAATCGCTTTTATTTTGACAGTTCATTATTCACTGCGTTATTAACGTTGTTTAGCAGACACATTATTCGAGCATATGAAGCAATGGACTAGCATTCTCTTCAAAATGACGTCCGCTTGTTGCAAGTACTACGCACCGGAATTTTTCATTGCATTATTTAGAATGAAGGGCTGAAACAGAACTGGAACTTTGCAAGCTTTGCTATTATACAACCTTTTAGAGCAAATGTAATTACGTACTCGGGAAATTTAATCAACATCGATCGGTTTCGGTGTAACCGTTCAACAAGCCATTGTTACCTACATAACGTATTAGCTTTTGCCCGAGACTTCGTCCGCGTGATATTTATTGTTCCCCAGACCGGCCCCGTCGCATCGCATCACCTGCCCGCACTATTACGTCGTTTTCGCTTAGCTTTCTTTCTGACAATTTTTCTTTTTACTCGCCTCGCGAGGGTCATGGCATGATGTTAAGTAAATTATAAGCTTTCTCATGAATGTGGCTATCTTATTTATAAAAAAAGATTCTTCAGAAGTTGAAGAGTTTGTCTGAACGTGTAAATTTCTTTTACTAATCGGATTAACAATTTTTTTTTTGCATTCGATAGCTTAATTGTTGAAATTACGTATTTTTAACACCCCGCAAAGAGCTGTAGGAGCCTTGCAAAAAAATAAAAACAAAGTCAGAAAAAACGTTAAGTGGAAACGAAGTTAAACCGTGGCCGTGGGCAGCCGATGCGCTGCGACGCGACGGGTTGGGTCGGGGTTACGAGATCTTCAACGCGGACGAAGTTGCGGCTAGAAGCTAGAGTCGAATAAGCTCGATGAAATGTAAAACACGGTAATCGATTCAACTTCATCTTGCCATTTTCAGGGCAGGTTAACAAAATGGTTGCTTGTTTATGACAGCTGTCTATTCCCGTTACTAAAATAAAAATATAAAAAATCTGTTTTACTAAAATAATAGGGGCAGTAAATCTCCTTAAAAATAGATTTGGTCTTCTGTAATTTGCACTTAAGTGTCAAAGGAGTGCTTTGGCACTCGCACCTGGATGACCCTGTATCACGTATGCCATCATCTTCCTCCGGAACAGCTGGGATAGTTCTTCATACGATACAATATTGTTTTGAAAAAGAGATTATATGTTGTGTGAAAATAATTTAGCGCAATAGAATGGGCTCCTCGCGAAATCTTATGAAAAAGCCGTACGGCCATTTTGGCTGAAATTTTGGTAAATATAGCCAGATAAATGGTGATAAGTATACGTGTTTCCATTGCTATCCTATAACTCTAGGGCATTAATGAGACTCCCATAACTCTGATCTCTCATTTTAAGACCTTTCCAAAAATCAACAGGCATATGTTTTTTTCTTAAATTAAGCAAAGGCTGTTTTTGTTTTCGTAAATACGGGTGTAAGTTTCATTGATAAGTACGAGTAAGTAAATCATTTTCATTAAAACCTAAAGCTAATAAAATGCAACGTGATTATATTTCACGTAAAGAAACGTGTTTTACATAAATAATCGTGACATCGAATTATTTTGTAAGAAAAATTAAAACAAAATGTATAATGTTGCCCAAGATACAGACTGTGACTTTAAAAAAAATATTATGCCAGTTGATTCTTTGAAAAGGTCTAATTAAAACCTTAAGAGTTATAGGAACACTTAGTATAGGGGCGCTACAAAAATAAATGCCTGTTTTAGAGATATACTCATTATTATGTTCAACTCAGGTAGACGATTTTACGTTATAGTTAGGTACTGCTAAAATATAAACAAAAAGCAATTACAGCATTCTGTATGTTTACACATGTGAACAGCAGGTGACATGTCAATGAAAGGGCGACATGCATGTGGGAGACCCTACGTTTGTCCAGCTTAGACTATCGACACGGTCGTTGTTTGAGTTTGCACGTTCGTTACTACAATGTTATCTCTCGAGCAATTCTAACACAATTGTAGTACACACGGCTATGCATTTCCAGTATAAACTGACTTCACATTGTAAAGGATTTCAGTATAATGAGAGGTCAGTTTAAACTGGAAATGCATAGCTTGATGTGTAGTAGTGCATATCTTAGCTAACACAGCGCTGGGTTACTGTTGTTGATTTTAACAATCACTGTGACCCTATTTCAGAACAATATGGATTACGCTACGTTAAGAAGGGCTTGTGGCTAAGTAATAACTGCCGCACGGGTTGATGGTTCAGATTAAGCTCCGCTTGTCGCGGTTGGTCCGTGGATGGGTGACCATATTTACATACCAAGACCTTTGCGTGCCCGGAAAGCACGTTAAGCCGTTGGTCCTGGCTGTCATTCGTCGATCTAAGACAGTCGTTACGGGTCGTCAGAAGCCCAAAATCATACCAAGGGGTATCGTATTACCCAGTAACTGGGTTGTGGTGGTCAGATAGGCAGTCGCTCCATGTAAAATACTGGTACTCAGCTGCATCCAGTCTACTGGAAGTCGAACCTAACATAGTTCGGAAAAAGCAAAAAAAGTCTGTCTTCTTTACGTGCAAGATGCGACAAGCCCTTAAGCGACGATTTGTTGAGGATTTTATTTTTACTAGTGGTGGCCCGGCAGTCGAAATTTGAATATGTATTTATTTAGTATCGTAAAGTATTCCTAATACATTATTACATTAAAATATTAGCTTTTGCACTCCTTCTCCATGTAAAGTTTAACTATGCTAAAAGTCTCGCGACTCCTAAGAGGGAGCCCAGCGTAACGTTATAAACCCAATGCCTTCTTCAATAAATCGCACCTTTAATAATAAACTGAAATAACTACAAAATTACGATTGTTGCAGACTGCATCGTATTTGCAAAACTTTAAACGCTATTTTCCAACAATTGTAATTTTGTTCTTATTTTAGTTCATTATTAAAGGTGCGAAATGTTCTATCGAATACTAAAACAATTTAAATTTACCAATTCGATCTTGAGATTAGCGGGTTCAACCAAACACACTCTTCAGCTTTATTAGATTATAAGTACCAACAGATAGTTTTCCGTGAAGTTTTGTTCCTCTCCAGTATAAAGGAGACGGGCGCACAGTGGGCTGGGATTACAAGGATGGGTCTTAAGAGATCAAATGTATTTTTTTGGTATTTAGGCATAAATTTAAAACGTTTTTATTCTTTGACTTTTTTTAATTTAACGAGTACTTTCGGAGATATAGCCATGTCAAATTTGTATGAAGAGTCATGTTATTTTAGTTAAGCAATTTATTCCAATTAAATTGAAATTGAAAATAATGTATACTAAACGGCCTGAAAACCTCAATACCCACTTAGTTCTTTAAAAAAAAAACAATGTTCGACATTTTCCACCACCATAGGTAGGTATGACGTAATTTGTTTTGAGACTTATTTCCGGGAATCAAGGGATAAGAGTGCGCGAGCGCAACAACAAGTTATGACGTGTCGTAACGTGATTGGTGCAACGATAGGGTATTTACGGAATGTTCGGTTGCATTCAAACGTACTTCAGTGTTCTATTACCCACCATAATAGACGCACTACCCCCACACATTCATTACTTACTTATTTGTTATTTTGTATTTGTGAAAATGTTTGAAAATTTAGTGACAAACCTTGATCTTTTCGTTATTTTAAAAAACAGTGGCAGTATTAAAAATAATGACAGTTTTTGTAGTGAGATAAGGTCTAAATTTTTAGTCGAATTAAGTGATGATCACGAAAAGACCTTAAAGTTGTTTTGTGCAAAATTTTGTTATAATTTAAATAGAAGATGGAAAAACGCTTATCGTAAAGAAAATATATTCAGAACTAAAAATAGTGAATGGTTACAAGAAAACATAATATGGCCAGACTTTATTAAGTGTTTAATAGGCAGTAATGAAGATCAACCAGCACCAAGTACATGAACTCAGTATGTATCACCATCAAAAGTTTCTGTCGGTGTCTTCACCGAACAAAGCCCAAGAAAACCTTTTTATGAATTAGCGCCTAAACAGAAAAAAAGACGTGCAGAAAACTTTCATTTATCTTCGGACAAAATAAAATATGCATATTTTGAGCAGTTGAAAGCGGATGGGAATGAGGAGGTTGCTAAAATACTAGAACATTTACTAAAGAATCCCCAAGATGTAAAAAAGTTAAAAAGTGCATATCTGTTAAAGAAACAAAACCTGTGTTTTCTCCGGATGAGGCTTTAGGGTTATTTTTATCACTTAAGCTGACCAAGTGGCAATACAATACTTTAAGAAAAAGTGTTAACGAAAAAGACAGTAATATATTTCCATCTTATTATCAAGTGCAACATGCGAAATAGAAATGCTATCCACCAAAAGATGCTATTACAGTGACAGAAACCTCAGCTAAAATAAAGTTACAAGCTCTATTGGATATAACGACAACAAGAATAATGACGTCACTTGTCATAGATAGTGGTTGTAAAGAATTTACACTAATCAGTAAGTGGGGATTTGACGGTGCTTCTAATCAAGCCAATTACAAACAAAAAATGCAAACAGACGATGAACAAGAAAGTCAACTTGACGATTCAAGCATATTTATGGGTAGTTTAGTGCCAATAAAATTAGTGTGCGGCGAACAAGTTATCTGGCGAAACGATTCACCAAATTCATCTTACTGGTGTCGTCCAATCTTTTTCGAATTTGTGAAAGAAAATAAAATAACGTTATTGCGGGAAAAAAGTGCTATTGAGGAAGAGATTGTAAATTTAGTGAAAACAGAAGTTGGAGAAATAAAAATTTCACACTCTTTATTAATGACTATGATAGACGGAAAAGCAACATCAATTTTATGTGATACTTCATCTCAGAGATGCGACATTTGTAAAGCCACTCCAACAGAGATGAATAATTTGCCCTTAATTGCATCAAAACCGACTGATCCAGATCTCTGTAAATACGGATTGTCATCATTGCATACCTGGATACGAATGATGGAATGCATTCTGCATATAGCCTACAGATTAACGATACAGACATGGACAGTAAATGGAGACAACAAGTGCATCATGGAAAGAAGAAAGAAAGACATACAAGACGCTTTTAAAAATAGAATGGGACTTCTGATTGATGATGTTCAACAAGGGCACGGCTCCATGAATGACGGAAATACTGCTAGAAGATTTTTTGCAAATCCAAACATGACTGCTGAGATAACTGGTGTTAGTGAAGAATTAATAAGGCGATTTGCAATCATTTTAGAGACAATTTCATCAGGTTACCACATTGACACAGCGAAATTTCACGAATATGCTCAAGTGACCATGCAACTGTATTTGGAACTATATAGCTGGTATTATATGCCTTCAAGTGTTCATAAAGTTCTTATGCATAGTGCAGCTATTATTGAAAGTTTTAGTCTAATACCAATTGGACAGCTATCTGAAGAAGCTGCTGAAGCTAGAAATAAAGACTTTCGTAGGTACCGCCAACACCATTCCAGGAAATGCAGTAGAAAAACTACAAATGAAGACATTTTAAATAATTTATTGACCAGCTCTGATCCACTCATCTCAGCGAAACGTCACAAACTTCGCAGAAAACATAAAATTTTGTCAGTAGAAGCACAAAGTTTATTAGTAATTGAACAAGCGGAAACATTTGATGATGACGAATACGAAAATTTTGCATTCGTTAATGTGGATACCCTTGACAGTGATTAAATTAAAACAGTGCAGTGGCCAGTAGTGATCGTGATTTTTACTTATTCATTTATTTATTTTATTAGTCCTTAGTGGATTAGGCCTAAAGGGGAGACCACTACATAAAAAAAAACGCGCCTAGTTCTTAACCTCTATGGTGGTGTGGAATAGAGAACAAAATTTGAAATTGCGACCAAATCGCAGAAAATCGCAACCCGAGAATAGACGCTAAAATAGGACAAATATACGTACTATGCATACGTAGTGTCAATTTTTTGAGAAAATTTGAGAATTTCGAGATTTTCACATTTTTTTCTTTTGCTTCATAAAAATTACTTTGCATATTTATAACTCCGAAAATACTAAGTTATCTGAACGACCCTCATAGAAATAATTACTTATAATCGATAGATAAATCCAACACAATATTTAAAATTTCAGAAAAAGAAACTTTTTTTTAAAATGCTAAGTCCTTTACCGGCCCGTTTCAGCCCACTGTGGGGCGGCGCGTCGGCCGGCGAACTATGCGCTAGTCTTAATAAACAATTAAGTGCCGTTATTAATAATTTCGACGAATTCAGAAGTTCATTTTCATACTTCAGAAAATGATTCCTCTCTCAGTGGCACTACCTGGCTAGTCTGCAATAATTCATTCATTTCCACGAAACTGCAATCTACTGTTTGCCGGAATTTTAAATTTTTTGTCTACACTAAAGGACTGAAATAATATAAGGTAGAAATACATTTTTTTCAGAAGGTCTAGTGAAAATGTCCGCGACCTACGAGTTTTAGGGTCAAACCTGCCGGGGTTCAATTTGGGCAGTTTACTTTTAGTACATTGTTTCATCACCACTGCTTTCAAAACGGTGAAAGAAAACATCGAGGAAAACGGCATGTCCTAGAACCAAAAATGCGAAGACGTCACATCTACCTATTGGTACCGAGCCCGCGTGGTGGATTACGGCTCAGTCCTTCTCTCAGTGAGGAGGCGTGTGTCCCAGGGGCTGATGTTTATGATAATAATCTAGGTAAATAGAGCATCTATATAAATACAGGACCCGGGCACACCCGGTTGTTCGGCAGCCAATTCTAGCTAAATCTCAGCTACCACGGTTCAACGGTTTGAATGGCTGACGCTTCCAAGAGGAGTCTGAAAGCCGTGAACATTGATCTATCCAGACATTTTGTAGTAACTTATATTGCAATTCAACCCAGCCGGGTTGTATTACATATTACGTAGATGTACGGGTAATATCTAGACGGGGGCGTTAATCAAAAAAATTAGGAACCAACCAATTTTAAAAATTTACAAATATTTTTCTACTTTATCTCCTCCAGAAAAATGCGTTTTTAACTTAGTTATTACTTATGAAAATATTTGTCTTGACTCCCGAAATGCTCCTCTACGGCAGCCATTAACGCGTCGTTGTCGTGAAATTTAGAATTTCCTCGAATATGCTCTTGGGAGTAACTGAAAATGACTTAGGGCTACGTTCGGGGGTGGTCAAGTAGATTGAAGCCAGCATAGTGGAATGCGTTGAGCGCAACTTTCGAACGATGAGCAGGAGAGTTATCGTAAAGAAGCAACACGCCTACCGCTAGTTTTGAAATCATTAGGATCTCAGCTAAATGTTTTATAGTTAATCTTTTATCTACCAAAATCAGATTTTCAACCATTTTGTGTATTTTTTTGAAGTGAAAACTTCTTTAGCGGCGTTGAGCACTTTTTCTGTAATGGGTATAAAATCTTAAACTCGCGTCAGGACACGTGACCTGATCGAAAAAGCGTAGGACGGATGGTTTTAATTTGGAAAAGCGCCATCTATTAAAACGAATACGAATCACTTGGCTAGCCTTGGTTAGTATGGTTATGGAATCATAGATGACGCTAATATAAACTACTAAACACGAAGAGTTTACAGTAAAATATATGTCATTAAAAGTGTGTCTAATTCTAAAAAAATAAAATCGTAATATAGCATAAGCCATAAAATAAATATTACTTATGAATTAAATAATTGTAACAAATAACTTTTTCTAAGACAGCAACTCGATTATAGATGGCGCTCAAACTAATCATTCAATTTTTGAAGTGAAAACTTCTTTAGCGGCGTTGAGCACTTTTTCTGTAATGGGTATAAAATCTTAAACTCGCGTCAGGACACGTGACCTGATCGAAAAAGCGTAGGACGGATGGAGAGTAGACAGCTATCCCCTCTCTACGGCGCGGCGAAAATGTATGCCTGGGCCTACTGTTTCGTTTAGGCGGCGCAGGGCGCTTGCGCGAATGTTCGTCTATGTTACAGCGTGCCACGCGCATCCATGGATGGTGACAGCTGATGGCTCGACCGTCTGTGTAGTGATCACATTGTTGTGTATTCGTAAAATTCGTGAATATAAAGTGCTTAAAATATGGAAATTGAACAACAAATTATTCCCTAACCATTCCAAAATATCAAACATGCTCAACGTTAATAATCAAGTTTTCACTTCTGCCGGCACTCCCGGAGTGCAATTTTTTTTTTTTTTTCGTAACGGGAGTTGAATGGCTCCTAGAACCCGGGTCATTTTTATAGCTTAATCTACCTCTTTTAAATTCAGTCACCCAATACGCAACCGTATTAAGGATACAGCATCGTCCCCTATTTAATATGTCTTCTGAATGTCCAGAAAAATTTCCTTACTGGATATTTTTTTCAGTCAGAGACACTTTATCATCGCACGTAACTGAGTTTTCTCTATAGCTTCGCGTTGTAAGAATGTTCTTATACAAAACAATTAGTTACGTGCGAGCGAACAGATGAAATCAAGTGATACTTGGCATAAATATTGTTTGATTGACACTCTTTAAAAATACTATCCTCAATCTGTTTTTTATACATATGCGCTGATTAGAACATTTACCTGTATCTATACCAATATATAATTCTAAGTCATAATAAATATGAAGATTTTTTTTGTTTGTTTGAACGCGCTTATCATTGAAACTAACAGTCGAATATATATAAAACTAGCTGACCGTACAGACGTTGCCCTGTTTCCTAGATCTCGATAGCAGCGCCATCTGTCGGGCTGATTTGTGAATCTAAACCATCCATGGTGCCACCCAAACGCATACAAAAAAAACCGGCCAAGTGCGAGTCGGACTCACGCACCGAGGGTTCCGTACAAACCTGTAGTTATAAAGTTTTAAATTTTTTTAAATATTTTTATTACATGATGTAACTAAAAATTTACAGTTTTCGCAATTTTTCCTTTATCTGTGCTATAAGACGTTGCTTCGTACAGAATTCCAAAATTCTAGATCGACTGGAAGTACCCTATAGGTTTTGATTCCCTTGCGAGTTTAGAAAATTTGCTGAAATTTGCGGCATAAACAGCTATATCTTTTGATTGCGTTAGCTTAGAGGTTTGATTTTTTCACGGCTCCAAGGGGCAGTAGACTTGAGTATTTGATATAAATTTCAGCTTGATACCTCCACGCGTTCCTGAGAAAAAGGGTCTTGACAGACGGACGGACGGACGGACGGACGGACGGACGGACGGACAACAAAGTGATCCTATAAGGGTTCCGCTTTTTCCCATTCAGGTGCGGAACCCTAAAAACAACATTCAAATCGGTCCAGCCGTTTAGGAGGAGTTCAGTGACATACACACGTACAGTAGAATTATATATATAAAGATTTACATCGGTATTTTGACATGTCATCATAGAGACCGTTTATTATATTGACACCAATAATTTTGTTGGACAATTTATGACTAACCTTTGCCAGCAGTATAGTCCGCGTATTATACATATAAACCTTCCTCTTGAACCACTCTGTCTATTGATTAAAACCGCATTAAAATCCTTTGCGTAGTTCAAAAGATCTAAGCGTACAGACGCGGGAAGCCACTAACTCATTAGATACAACTTTTTCGCTGAAACCACTTCTTTGATTTTTAAAATATAATAGAAAAGATACGGATGTCTTACTTAACAACGATAGTCTTGCTTTTCTTTCGAAATGGTTATAAACCTTTACTTATTGTGAACAAAACTAAATGTCTGAAGTTTGCATTAACAAGTGGGTCTAAAAAACTTGATGATAAATACTAGATACTATTTGAAACTGTATTGCTACGAATTAATTTAGTTTCTAAATTGCAATGGGGACTGCAGATGCCGTAAGAAAAATAAGTCAACAGACTAATATACCCACAGCTTTGTCAGTATACTTTGCTTGTTACCACAGTATTATGTCTTATAGCGGTCTGCGGCGGGGATCGGCAGCTTACGTTGTTCCAATTTTCATTTTATAAAATAGAGCATTCCGTTCAATCTACGAGTATAAAATGGGTCCTCGCTAAGTCTCTTAGAATGAATTTTTATTAAATTGATATACTAAGTCTGTCTTCTCATTACATCTTAGAAAGTATTTTCTATGTCCGCAAAAACTTAGCTGTAGAAGGGATTTCTATAATTTAAATACACGTAGTAAACACGAAATTGTGATACCCAAATTTAGACTAACTAACCCTAGCAAAGTTTATGCTATCCCGATGCTTTCTAACCTTCCCGCAGTCTATCAAACTTTAGGCACCTAGTTTGTAATGTCCTGCACCCTAATTGCGAAACGCACAATTTATCAGAATCTGAATGGGATTGAAGATTATTTCTAAACCATTGTGTCATTTGTTCGAATGAATTGTGGCTCAGCAACGTAAATAACGCAATGAATGTTGTTTAACTATGAATATTAAACCAATTCCTACCGATAAAAAGTTCCGCAATTACCCCTCAGGTGAAAAGACGCGGAGCGACTTTCTAGTTTTAATCATGACTCACTGGCTACAGGCCACCCTTGTCGCTTATGTCGCGATTGTTTAAACATACAGCGCTTGTTCATAGTCTTAATGGTTTGCCATACGACGCCTAACCTGAGACTAAGTATAACAGCGGTACGGGTTGATCCACCAGATAAAGCGATCATTTTTGAACATTTTTTCTAGACTCCGAAAGCACGTTGGCTGTCATTCGTGAATCTTTGACAGTCGTTTCGGGCCGTTAGTAACCCAAAAGTCAGACAGCCAATCTTAACCCCTTGTCTGACTGGCTGCCAGACTTTAAGGCTGGTTATCGTATTAAAGGTTATAGTTGAGGAAAGGCTAGGCAGATGAGTGATAGAGATGTGTCAATGTCATGATTCATCATTGTTCAGCTCTGCTTAGCTTGGGACTAGATGGCGTTGTGTGATAGTTGTGGAATATTATTATTATTATTATTGACACATTCATGACTCATGAATGTGTCATTAACTCTACTGAAAATGCAAGAAAATCTGCAAAAAAATGGATATGTGAAAATTGACTGCAGAAATACGGGTTTGAATGTACACTAATGGAAATTGATTGTTGAGGAAACTGACCAGACGTCAATATTCAGTACCTAAGCTTTACAAAGACTGACAGTCGCGGTTTAAATACAAGGGTTATTTAAATTGGTAGTAAATTTACTTTTTTATTTCCATTATTAGGGAACCTCGTATGTCGATACCTCACATCACAGTTGTAAAAATGAAAGCCCAAATACCTGAAAAACTTATCAAAAGCTTGGAAAAGTGACTTGTTCAACACCTAAACAGCTAAAAACAAAGTAATCCTGCCGACAAAAGATCTTAAACCTACTTAGTCTACCTTACCTTTCTGGGGATCGCCTGTTGAATTCACGTCGCCGCGTCTAAATTGCGAAGTCAAAATACCGCTGCAGATACTGTGTTTTGGTTTCCTGCCGCTAGCCACGACTTCAACCCAATTCGAAATAATTTTGATGAAAACGCGAATTACGATTAACGTATTAATTTATAAATTTTAGAAAAAGTACCAGTGATATGTAAAGCTATCATATCTTATAAGCTAAGTCTTAAAATATTTGTACATACCTTACCTACTTGATTTGCAAATAAACAAACGGAATTTGGATAAGTAGTCAGCTAATGCACTCATTCGAAGACATTCCTATCGTAATGAATGTCAAAGTGCACACTTTCATTATTAATTTATTTTGTCCACAAGATTTCTTGTTAGGACCTGCAATGATATTATCATTGCAGGTCCTAACAAGGAACCTTGTGGAACGCCTGTTGATAATACGCAGTATTTTAATCGCTGACCTATCGCGGCGAGGAGCTAGCCCTTGAACTTGATTCAGCTTGGCAGTCGAACTATATAATAACAACGTTACAATAGATGCAATGTGCAAGACTCAAGGCATCTCCGGCGGGGTTTGAATGAATGACCAATCAGTGTCAATCATGGTCATCTACTCAAGGATGTCCTGCGCAGCAAGAAATTATTAATTTGCCAAGTTCAGCCAATCTCAGCACAGAAGGGTAACAATGCCTGCGACACTGATGAAAATGTGCATAATCGAAGCACCATAGCATTTAAAACATGCTCGGAATTACGCTGATATCGGCTCAATTTAGGAGTAAAAAATGATGGTTAATGATCGTGGTCCAAACCTGAAAAAATACACGAAAGCAACAATAAAGCCGTTGTCACACAGTCAGCTAGCCAAAGATAAGACGAGGTGGGAACTACGTAGTGAGCGTGCTAGCACCTCCTGTAATTTTTTGCCGTCTCAACATGCTGTTTCGCTGTCTGAATGTCAAGGCCAAGTATAAATCTTACCTTCTGCCGGTACATAGCTGCCGCTTTGGTGTTGTACTTTTGAGGTATAGTCAGCCCCGGCTTGAAGTCAGGGGAGCTCTCCAGGAACTCTCGGGCTTTCCCGTTCCCTCCGACCTGTTTGACAAAAGATAAGGCATTTAAAATGTAGATACCGACAAAGAATCAATGTACATTTGACTTTGGTAAAATTTGCTAAGGAGAAACTAATCGCGCTTTTTAATTAATTAAAGACATACATCAGAATTTCGGACACTAAATCTAAACGAACGTTACAACCGCATCGGGACACAGCGCAAGGCATTTCAGTAAATAAAAATTGTTGCGCCAGTAGTGTAAGATGATTCATACAAAACGTACGAAACTGATGTAGGAGGATTTTTGCAATACGTTACAAACCGCCCAAAATTGCATCAGCTTTCTTCGAAAGTAAGATTGGATTGATTCGATAAAAACGGATCCCCGAGATTACAAAAAGGAGGCCCCCACAAGTCAATATTTATTTCCTGACTAATGCACCCAGCCATATCGCGATTGAATGTTGTATCTGTTAGTTTAATGCGTTAGCTGAGCGGGGCTTATTGCATATAAATTAAAAGCGCTTGAGAACGGTCTAACCGAAACAAAACTTTGAATTACCAACCGTTGGAATAGAAAATCAGAGGTAACTTTCAAAAAGAATAATTTAAAAAATACTTAACAGACGACGCAAAGCAACATTTTTAAGTAAATAAAAACACCTACTAATAAAGCAAACATTTAAACTAAAAACAACAAACCAGATAACAAAATAGACAATAAAGAAAATGTGGAAACATAGAGAGAGTGGAACTAGATGGACAGAATTATACAGTGAATACCAAAACAGAGCAGATCAGCCCGCTATACGTACCATCTCGAATAGGAGCTCGACGGCGAAGGATGAATATACAATTGATAACTGATTCACAAATGACGTAGCAGTAAACGTCAACGCCGCCCGAAGCCACGGTGAAGAATGGCGTGTTGGCCAAGGAGCGATCGCTTATAAAGTTTCCAGAAGCAGGAACATGGTCATTACAATATAGGGATACCTGTCACCGGGTATGCACTATTGTAATCTTCGAATCAAGACGAAGATAGCGCGCAATGGAGCGGCCTGCATCAACAGCACTTGATTTATTCAAATTGTTCGCTGACCGAGAGAGAGTCAGAAGGTCAGTCTTATTTATGATCGTTGTTTTGAGTTCCGGAATGCCTTGGACAGATGAACTGCACGGCGAAGGACGAATGGCGTTTGTTCTGGTGAAATCCTTATTGGAACTGCGTAGGTACTTTTATTTAGGACATAATCCATGATTTCTACTAAGTTTTGGGCCGAAACAGCCTGAAGAACGAAGTATATCGATTGAAGTAAAATATGATATCTAGCTCGTGCATACCCAATGTGCTGTGACATTTTCTTATGAAAGTTTTCCGAGTACCCGTTTAATTTTATTTTCAAACAAAAGCGTAGACGTGGCGTGGGAAGCATGCTTGTCTTCATTTTACTGGACAAAGCAGGTATATCTATTAGAGGTGCAGTTTCAAAGAACAGACAAGTGCAACATGGCACCGGCGCTATTTTCATGTGCCTGCTTCTTCCCTAATGTATTCAGAGTCGGCTTCCAGTCTAAGCAAACACGACTGAATAACACATTATTTTATTTACATGGAGTGACTACTTATCTGACCTTCAAAACCCAGTCAGTGTTCGTAGGAATGGTTGGCAGACTTTCGGGCTTCTGATGACCCGAACGACTGTCGAAGATCCACGAAAGACAGGAAACCACGGCTTATCTATATGCTGCGAAAAGCACGGTGGCGTCTCAGTGTGTAACGATAGATAGAGGAAAGAGGGAACTAACCGTGACAAGTATAACTTACCCTGATCAATCGACCCGTGCGACTGATATTCCTAAGCTGTAAGCCGGCGCTAAACAGCTGTAATAACGACACATTTATAGTCCTTAGTAAAACCAAATATATAAAGCATAATGCTTTGCAGCAGCATTATGCTTAATATATTTGGGTGCTGATGAACAAACGCATTTTTTTTTTGCCTTAAGTATAATTTAAATGGGGGATAAATGTAGATCTATGCGGCTGACACACGACACATCCGGCAGACACGACATCCCACTACCCTTACCAAAACATGAGCCACGTACTAGATTGCCCCACGTGTAATATACATGCACCTTTTCAAGACCGACTTAACCTTACAGCCACTGCAATTTACGTAGCCACCTACTGGAGCCAACTATTTTAAAAATACCACATCAATTCGAAATCAAGAAGATATTTAAAAAATAAAAATATAGTTTATTTTAATAAAAGCGGCTTCCGAAAAAAAACACCAAAAAGTGAAAAATACCTTCAATTTCGGAATCTAGTATCTTTTGTTTTAAATTTTCGTTTAATTTGCCACCAATTTCCGAAATTAATGTAAATTTTCACTCCGTAGTGTTTATTTTTTTTGAAGGCGGTAATTTTTTTAGGTTTAGTTTTTTTATTTTTTAGTTGTGATGACAGGAAATATTATTGAAGCTAGTTCAATAACCATTTATCAGAACTTGACCAAATTAATATCGGACCAGACCACTCAATAAATATACCATTTCAAAACAAAAAGAAGTTTTCAAATCGTTTATAAATGAGGGAGTTATGAGGTAACAAACATTAAAAAGAACAAATTGAGACCCTCCTTTAAGGCAGTTAAAAACCAAGCTATGAATAACCAGAAAGCATCAGATATTTATGAAAAATACTCCGTTATTTAAGAAATAAAGTGAATCCAAACTGGAACTACTGACTCTGCTCCAGACTGCATGTTCAAATCAAGTAATTGAAGTCTTGGAACGGAAACGACGAACACCCCCTAGGTCTAGTATGCCATGTACCATCAATTTAGCAATTGAAAGACATTTATACGAGCCAGCGCAACATGTGTTAACCACGAGGGCCTGAAGTGTTCTAGACGGTTCCAGCAGCCACTTATTGTTGATCTTCACATGCATCTGTTGCATGTCCATGGTTTGATTGGAACAAGAGTTCCGCAGACGCGACGGCGCGACGGGACTTTTGTGATACAATTTCGGAGTTGCGTTGCTGCTATTAACAGGATGCAATTTATGATACATGATTGTGTTCCTTGACATTTGCACTTATGTATTGGTAGGACCCATTATTATTACTGAGCCTTTGGACATTTCTGTTCGTGAAGCAATTAATTAATAAGTTTGACGTAACACACTGAAAATTATGCATACTCACAATTCAACAGACGAATTGTCCAAACATATGAAGTAATGAAGACAGAAGACATGAAGACATGCATTCTAAGACATGTGACATCTACCAACCCGCACTGGGCCCGCGTGGTAGATTATGGCCCACTGCCTCTCAACGAGAGGAGGCCTGTGTCCCAGCAGTGGGAATAATATAGGCTGATTATGAAGTAATGGCTTAGGAATTTCTTTCGAAATATTTCGGTCTGTTGTTGCAGGTGTGTTTGGAATTCTGGCATTTAAGGATTAAAAGAATCACGCATAACTTTTTTTATTAGAATTCGGGCATAAAGACCAATACCAACCGGAATTATTTTTACTTTCAGATATAAAATATAGAATAGTGTTTAGTAGCGATTTTCCACGCTAATTACTAAGAGGTAAAGTTTGCTTTTGTACCGTGTGGTGCCGGACGTAAAGAATAACACCACCCCATTTCTTCCCGTGGGTGTCGTAAAAGGCTACTAAGGGACTTACTAGAGAATGGGCAGCAGTGTTCTCTATGCATTTTATCACCATACTGCGATCGCCAACCCGCCTGCCAATCGCGGCGATTATGGCAAAGCCTCCCAAATTGGGGGAGGCCTAAGTCCAGCAGTGGACGTCTAATGGCTGAAATGATGATGATGAAAGTTTGCTGCGTGGCGATTATGACAAACTCTCCAAATTGGGGGAGGCCTATGTCCAACAGTGGATGTCTTTTGTCTGAAATGATTACGATGATGAAAGTTTGTGAGTTTGTTTATAGGATCTACCGGAAACTACCAGATTTGAAAAAAATATTTTTGCATTTTGTAGCCAACTTCTTGAGAAAGGTTATACGCTTTTTAACATCACGTTACGACTCTTTGGAGCCGAGCAAAATGAAAAAACCGGCCAAGTGCGAGTCGGACTCGCGCACCGAGGGTTCCATACAAACCTGCAGGTCATCATCATCATCATTCGTCATCATCGTTTATGAAATTAAATGTTTTTTTTTTTTTAATTTTTATATTTGAGTTGACTGAATGAAAGGTAAATTGTGATTTACGATTTATGACGTATTAAAAAAAAACTACTTACTAGATCTCGTTCAAACCAATTTTCGTTGGTAGTTTTCATGGTAATGTACATCATATATTTTTTTTAGTTTTATCATTCCCTTATTTTAGAAGTTACGGGGGGGGGACACACATTTTACCACTTTGGAAGTGTCTCTCGCGCAAACTATTCAGTTTAGAAAAAAATGATGTTAGAAACCTCAATTTCATTTTTAAAGACCTATCCATAGATACCCCACACGTAAGGGTTTGATTAAAAAAAAATTTTTGTGTTTCAGTGCTATGTATGGGGAACCCCAAATATTATTGTTTTAAAAAAAAATGATATTCGAAACCTCAATATCATTTTTGAAGACCTATCCATAGATACCCCACACGTATGGGTTTGATGAAAAAAAAATTTTTGAGTTTCAATTCTATGTATGGGGAACCCCAAATATTATTGCTTTTTTTCTATTTTTGTGTGAAAATCTTAATGCGGTTCACTGAATACATCCACTTACCAAGTTTCAATAGCACAGCTCTTATAGTTTCGGAGAAAAGTGGCTGTGACATACTCGGACAGACAGACAGACAGACAGACAGACAGACATGGCGAATCTATAAGGGTTCCGTTTTTTGCCATTTGGCAACGGAACCCTAAAAAACCGGCCAAGTGCGAGTCGGACTCGCGCACCGAGGGTTCCGTACAAACCTGCAGGTCATCATCATCATCATTCGTCATCATCGTTTATGAAATTAAATGTTTTTTTTTTAATTTTTATATTTGAGTTGACTGAATGAAAGGTAAATTGTGGTTTACGATTTATGACGTATTAAAAAAAAACTACTTACTAGATCTCGTTCAAACCAATTTTCGTTGGTAGTTTTCATGGTAATGTACATCATATATTTTTTTTAGTTTTATCATTCCCTTATTTTAGAAGTTACGGGGGGGGGGACACACATTTTACCACTTTGGAAGTGTCTCTCGCGCAAACTATTCAGTTTAGAAAAAAATGATATTAGAAACCTCAATTTCATTTTTAAAGACCTATCCATAGATACCCCACACGTAAGGGTTTGATTAAAATTTTTTTTTGTGTTTCAGTTCTATGTATGGGGAACCCCAAATATTATTGTTTAAAAAAAAATGATATTAGAAACCTCAATATCATTTTTGAAGACCTATCCATAGATACCCCACACGTATGGGTTTGATGAAAAAAAAAATTTTGACTTTCAATTCTATGTATGGGGAACCCCAAATATTATTGCTTTTTTTCTATTTTTGTGTGAAAATCTTAATGCGGTTCACTGAATACATCCACTTACCAAGTTTCAATAGCACAGCTCTTATAGTTTCGGAGAAAAGTGGCTGTGACATACTCGGACAGACAGACAGACAGACAGACAGACAGACAGACAGACATGGCGAATCTATAAGGGTTCCGTTTTTTGCCATTTGGCAACGGAACCCTAAAAAAGTCGGAAAGTACTAAATGTGAACGAGATAATAGTGCGGGGGGGTTATGGTATTCGAGGAGACGGGTTGGGTGTGTGGGGCATGTGGCTAAGTAATAACTGCCGCTCGGACCGCTCGTTCGGGTTAAGCTACCTTTGCCGCGGTTAGTTCGTGGATGGGTGATCATCATTACATACCAAGATCCCTCCGTGCCTCGGAAAGCACGTTAACCCGTTGGTCCCGGCTGTCAGTTGTGGAGCTCTGACAGTCGTTACGGGTCGTCAGAAGCCCGAAAGTCTGACAACCAGTCTTACCAAAGGGAGGTCGGACGGAGGTCTGACAGTCGCTCCATGTAAAATACTGGTATTCAGCTGCATCCGGTAAGACTGGAAGATGATGATGGGTCGGGTGCAAAAATTTCACGCGAACGAAGTCGTGAGCAGGCTAGTAAGTAATACTGTCAGTTTATTTAAATCTATAGTGGGTTGGCAGTAAAAGCTTCCTCATTTAGTGATTAAGAAGAATGTGCAAGGCAGCCAAATTGAATTTTTTTTTTTTACGTTTTTAACTATTTGCAGGTCAGCACCCGGTTGCATGTTGATTAAATTATGATTCGCGACCGTAACAAATATGGCTTTATATAATCATAGTAATTAAAATAATCAATACATTGAATCCCACCGAATTACTTTTTATGAAAAATATTTTTTTTTAAATACAAAACCAAAAGTTTAAAATATTTTTTTACAAGTTTAAATTAAGAATAGTGTGATTAAACTGATTAACAAACTAACTTATTTTTGTTAAGCACACTATTATTAATTAATTATAAGTGCTTGTACAAACCTACTTACAGAAATAAAATCATTTATCATTTATCTGGAATATGAACTAAGCCTAGGCTAGTATTTTAGAACTTTAAGTTCACCATTAAATAACATAGAAAAGGGAGGGGGGGGGGGGCTTAAACCCTTAATTAATAGTGACTTACTATTGGGGACCTAAGGGGTATTGGAGTCTTACTTTGTGCTACAAGTATCATAGAGATAATCTTTACATACAAAGGATGTAATTAACTGTAATCGCGATCCGTAAACCACCAAAGACGGAACTTCGGTGTAACCATACACTAACAGTAGGAATGACTTTCATTTTGACAGTTCAACCACAATCATTGCGGTTTTTACGCTCAATAAGGGAGTGAGCTGTAATCTACCACGCGGGCCCAGTGCGGGTTGGTAGATGTCACATGTCTTCGAATTTCTGGTTCATGTTTTTTCGCCATTTTAAGTTGTGATGATGATTTTTTTTACAACTGACCCACCACTGGTCCTCCATTACGTTGTTTAGAAGACAAAGTTTTTGGTCGTATGAAGTAATTTACTAGCCATAACCTTCAAAATGATTCAGATGCTGATCTCCAATAAGTTTTGTAATTAGGGCGCTGCTAAGGTGTACGCGGCAATTTTAAGGAATCCTTATAAATAACAAAATATGTGGTAATTTTAATTAGTCACCAATAAGGTCACTATAATTATGTTCTCTTAGGACGTCCCCTTTCGGCATGTCCAGTCACACCTGCCTTGTAAATACCTGTGTGATATTCTTCAGAAGAGTCAGATGCGTAGTACTGATAACCGCGTATATGACCAGATGTATGAATTTAAACGAGGCAAAAGGAATATGTAAGGATCAGTAGGTGGCGTTCTGTAGTTTCTGCCAACCCCCATGGGATAAAAGCGAGAGTTTTTGTAGGTAAGTTTAATTAGTCATAGTTAAATTGTAATGTAATGATCGTTGCTATATAATAACAACTGCACGTCATTTATAGATCATTGGCAGTCGTGACGTAGTTACCGATATTGCCAAGGAGTGGCGGGTACTCCTTGAAGGCACCTCACGTATCGTTTACTTTAAAATATACCGCCAGTCTTTATGAAATGGAATTATTTGCTGATATCAGAAATCCTAGAGTTCGAGTACTAATGAAATATGAACAAGGTGGAATTATCCGGTACAAGACTTAATGTCTGCTGATTTGTATCGATATGTGTTGTGTAATAATCATCATCTGCCAGGATCGCGATATTGTTCAAAAGAGACACCGTGACCCTGGCACATGGGCAACTGAAGGAACACGGGTGTGTTTTAGTCAGTAAAAGTCTGACACGCCCTCCCGCTCCGCCCAAGAGCGGGAGACGTCATTTGATAATTTACAACCCACAAAAAAAAACCTCATCATCATTTCAGCCGTAAGGCGCCCACAACTGGATAAAGGCCTCGGGCGGCCTTGTCTTAATCACCACGCTTGGCAGGCGGGTCGGCGATCGCAGTGAGGTGGTAAAATACATAGAGAACGCTGCTGCCCATTCTCTAGTAAGTCCCTTAGTCACCTTGTACGACACCTACGGGAGGAAATGGCGATTTTGTGTAATAATGTCCTGAACAAAAAATGACATTTCATCACTAAACAATCATTTTAAGTTAGTTCGGAAGATAAAAAGAATATTAATAAAGTGTTTCACCGAATGGCACGTTACATTTTTTTTTTCATTGCGGTCAGTCAGCAAGTCAAGCGGTCAGATGCGGTTCAGTCAAGTTCTGTTGAAATCAGTGCTTTGAGTGAAATAGCTCAATGTAACAGTATGACTATAACACAAAAAAAAATCATTAATTTGCTTGTTTGCTGTTGTTTTATGCTTTTTAAACTAAAGTGTGTGTGTTGTGAGTGGAAGACCTTCCAAAAAAGACAAGAATATGTATGAATATTCGAAAAGTGAAGGTATTTCGAAATATCAATATTTTTCACTCGATTATCAATATTGTTTAAAAATGCCGATACGACAAATATCCATAAAAACAAATCACTGCTAACAACGCCCTGCCCACTGGTATTCAGCTGCATGCGTGGAAGCCAACCCTTGTTAACCCCTACTTGGTTGATTTTTAACAACGTTATAATAACATACATGCATAAACTCTCGCCGTCTTCCCATGAGACATACAGAACGCCAACTGCTACAATCATTACAACTCCTTTTTCGCCAGTAGTGGAAAACAAAACGCCAACCAATATAATCTACCGCAGGTGTAATCTGTCCAGTAATGACATTACACACTAACAAATCCTTTCATTTTTGACTATTACTCAACATCTTGGTGAGTAATTCAATATATAAAGATATACAAAGTAATTCAATGGGATTAAATTACTTTATCATGACCTGAACATTGAAAAAAGAAAAAAAAATTGAACTTCACGGAGTCGAGACATTTGTGAATGAGTGTGTAGCTCGCTTAAATCTCATGTCCAGTAATCTTGCCATACAGGTACTCCCTAGATTAGAGAACAGATCGCGTGAGAGATTATAACGTCATTATTGACTCTAGGGCCAAGTGGACTTAAATTAATCTTAATCGTGACAATCAAGTGATGTTATTATTAGAGATAATTGGCTTCCCATCCAGGGGTATCATAATCTTAATAACTATAACATGTTTACATTTTATACATAAATTCATGCCTTATCCCGTGGGGAAAGGATGAAACTTCTGAACGACGCCTGCTGCGATCGTTACACACTCCTTTTGCTTGCATACATCTCAGGGGCAATTCTCGTAATTTTAAGAACATTCACAGTCTGACGTCAGACTGTCGTAAAACCGTTGTAATCTGTCAAAAATATAGTTTCCATACGAGTTGATTTTGAACGTTTTTTAATTATGAGAATTGATTTTCAGATCACACATGCATGCCGATAATGAGTATGTCTTTCTAAGGTGTCCCCTCCTAGCGTTTCCACTCACATCTGCTTTATAAATTAATTTTATTTAGTTGCCTTTCACTCATCTTCTGAGCATATTCTTTTCAATTTTATCACTATCATTTTTTTTCAATTTTATCATGCCAACAGTGTTGGATTTGACTTCCAGTCAAACCGGTTGCAGCACAGGACCAGTAACACTGCACAGGCCAGTTACTGGGTAATACGATACCCCTAGGTAAGACTGATTGTCCGACTATCAGGCTTCTATGAGACAACCTGCTCAACATTTATATAATAATTATTTGTCTATTGTCAAGTTCTGATTACATATTTATTAAATTTATGAGACTATTTTAGCTCTTCTTGCCTGAAATACAGGATTATATGATATTATAGTTCAGGAACGTAAGTCTTCGGAATAAAATTATATTTGAGTCTTTTGCCAGTGAAGACTAATGGAACTGAAACGTGGTCGCTCAAAATGGGCCTTATTAGAAGGCCGAAAGCCAAAGGGCGAAGGAGAGGGCTATGCTTGGAGTATCCGTATGCGATCGAATCAGAAATGAAGAGATCCGTAGGAGAACCAAGGTAACCGACATAGCCCGAAGAATTGCTAAACTGAAGTGGCAGCGGGCAGGGCACATTGCTCGCAGAACAGATGGCCGATGGGGCCGAAGGTTCTGGAGTGGCGACCGCGTTCCGGAAGACGTAGAGTTGGAAGGTCTCCCACAAGGTGGACCTTGTGAAGGCCGCAGGAATCCGCTGGATGCGGGAAGCACAAAACCGGTCGAAGTGGCGGAGCTTGGGGGAGGCCTATGTCTAGCAGTGGACATCGTTCAGCTGAAATG